>JAWZYU010000003.1:71649350-72861683 GCA_038380435.1 Ryuthela nishihirai
TTTGCATTCCATTTCAAAGTACACCTATGCAGTATTAACTCGAAAAGCGGAAACTAAGGGGTAAACAATGTATGTGTTAATCTCTAACGCTCTGCTTCCAGAATCTACTGACATGCTTTTACTTTTAGCCCAAATAAACTGTTCCGTTTCTATAGAGAAGGTCACAAATTGATTTGCTGGAATAAGTTCATGTAATGAGAGTAGGTCTTTGTGTCTACTCATTGGAATTAGTTAAGCTAAATTCCATAGGTGAAATATTGGAACAAAAGTTGGAAATCCCGAAATTATGACTGGGATATTCTAGCGTGATTTATTTCGTAAATAATTTATTTCACTTAAAGAACAACGATTTTATTCGTATCGTGTTATTTAATTTTGTCTATTCACTCAATTTTCCCATGAAGGTTTTACGATTCGTTATCGAAAATATCAAAACGGATATCTTTCATTACGTAGACGATTTCAAAACATTCACTGCAGTATGATTTGACTTGAAGTTAGTAAAAGTCAAAGCTGGATCTAGGGGGGAAGACGCTCCCCCCTCTTTTGAAAATGCTAATAAGGGTAACGGAGGCAAAAATTATTAAATTTATGAATATTTCATGCATTTTTGAAGAATTTTTAAATCACTTCTGAAACGGATGGGAAAATGTTATACTGTAAGGGAATCTCATTCTCTTTGCCCTCCACCCTTTAATTTATTTCTAGATCCAGGAATGCCTAGATGTCATCGCTTAGAAGCAAAATATCGCTATTAATGTAAGCTCTGTGCATTATTGGTCCAAGTCCTTACAGCATCGTGAAGAATTTCGTTTAATGCAACCATCGCTTAATAATTTCTTCCTCCATTTTGCCTCACCTGGGTACTCGGTCTGCCTCTTCTTAACAGATATTAGCGCTGCTGCCAAAGTACGTTTCTGTAAACAACGCCGTAATACTTTCCGGGGCCATTTCGCCTTGCACACGACTTGGAGAGCGATGAGGAGAATTCTTCACAAGTTTCTGGAGTCAGTTTCCACTATTCTCGGTTAATGGATCACGTAATTCCTCGAGGTTCCGAGGCCTTGCTTTCATGTGCTTGCCACCTGCAGTTCGTTATTTGCCAGTAATGGAAGAGCACGAGGGAGATATTCGGTAAAACCCTGCAAATGAAAATGGCGCCATTTACTGTGGCGGAACTTGAGATTGCTAACATACTATAAACAGCGGGGCTAATGATCCACAGTTTTGTAGCTGTTTTCTCCTTTCCATTCTAAGTGTGTCTTGGGGACGTGTAAGCACAAAAGTGTCCGTTGAAACCACCTCACAGCTCTTATTATTATTCACACCCTACAAACAAATGGAAAAAAAATTCTATTGTCCACGTTTCGAAAAGAAATTTTTGAGTGGTATATGTGATAAATACTGTAGTAAATTGTGGTTATGCCTAGGTTTTTGGAATTTTTTTCTGTATAATAAATATATTACAATAAATAAGAAAATTTTAACAAAAATTAAATTTCTAAAATAAAGAAAACTACAAATTTATTCACAAAAATCTGTCTTCATGAAACATGCTGAGATTTTCATGAACTGAAAATATTTTTCTGCAAATACTTTTAACAATAATCATAAAAACAGCTGTTTCGTTGAACAAATTAACGTCACCGAGTTAGTTTCGTATTAGAATTGAACATTTCAAGTTCAAACATTCAATTGTTTGAATTTAAACCTCTCACTTAACAAAATAGCAAATTCTTTTCAAGTTCTACTCAACTTTTTTATTTATTAAACAACAATATGTTTTTCATATTATGGTGCTGCCCTGTTGCTACAGTATTATTCCATATTCCACTTAATACGTTACGAATAATAGCTAACTGGTTTTGCTCACTATCTTTTTGATCACTATCACTTTGGAAATATATTTTGATTTATTTTCCTTTCTTGTTTTTTTTTTAAATAACAAATTTTAAATACCAACCATTTTTCTAAATAAGCTATAGAGTATATCTGATCTCTTCATATGCGCATTTTACATAATTTGTTTTAAAAATGGAGGAAGACTTTAAGCGCGACTCAAAAGTGAAACAAAAATACTCCAACAGGATGGACCAACGTATCATGCATCTAAGGCAGCAATTGCAATGCAAAGTAAGGTTGTTTTATTTTAGACAATTATTAAAAGGCAAATGTGGCCCCTCGGTAATTTATTATACTGGATCTTTACATCTGGGCACATTTAAACTAACAAGGGTGTACATGAACAATTATCAAGTGACCAACAAACAAAGGCTGCAATCCATGAAAGCAATGGGCACACAAGATCAACTCCAACAAGTGCATGATAACACTGAATGCCAAGTACCATAATTATTTAGGTATAAAAAGACAAAATTTCCAGCATATGTTATGTGAAGAATTCCATTTAATGCAACCATCGCTTAGTAGTTGCAAGTCTTAATTTATTAATTTGATAAAATGAACAATATAGCATAGGGCATTTATATCATTGGTCTTACATTTTATTAATTGAAAATAGTTATTTGACGAATAATAGTTAACTAATGTATGATAGGTCTGTAACAATTATCAAGTGACCAACAAACAAAGGTATATATAGGTCTGTAAATGGTAGCTAGGTAGTCACTGGAAGGAGAGCTATGCACCAATCCCCTGTGATGATGCATAGAACCGGCCAGGCCTAGCATCTAATGTCCGACCCCGCCTTCTCGTGGTGCGGACCGTTAGTAACTTTCAAAAGAGATACTCTCTTGTGGAAGTGAACGGAAGGGGAGGGCTGCCAGATTAGTATGGCCTACTGATCTGGACAACTATGGCTACTTTTCTTTTTTTTTCTACCCTGCTGAGGATTGGTCAACCACACAGGGTCCTGGTGCTGACCATATAAACCTACTGGACTGGACAGATATATGGCTCTGAGCTTGATTATGGATCCTGATTTTGCTGCACTGGTGGGCTTCTGTGGAGGGAAAATCTTCCGCTGTGTTTTCTGTATGTTTGTGGGTTGACAGCCCCAAGTGAATAGATTCACAGGATATGTTTATCAGCTGGTGGATAATCCTGAGCAGAAGTCATCGCAGGCACCTGAACTCTTTGCTTCTATTGGAATCGTCAAATTCTACATTGGAGGAAGTCTTCCAGTGTAGATGGCTTCAGCCTTTAGTAGTGGGGGAACGGGTCTTTGCCCCATGTCTGCGATTAGGGGGCTGTTTGATATTGTCGGCATTCCTTCTCTCAATAAACATAGTTTCTTTAAACATCCCACTAACCATTTTCTCTCCATAGGTAGTTGGAATGTGAGGACTCTGCACAGAGCTTTTTCTCTTGATATCCTCACACAAGAATTCCACCGTTATAATTTAGATATCCTCGGCTTGCAAGAGACCAGATGGACAGATAAAGGTCAGATTCTTAAAAATAATCTTAAATTTCTCTTTTCAGGGAGGGACGACAATAAACATCACCAAGGCGTGGATCTGCTTCTCAGCAGACACGCTAGCGATGCTCTTCTAGGATATGAGTGCATTAATGAAAGTTTTCATACAGCAAAATTTCAGACAAGCGTTAAAGACTTGAATGATATCTGCTGTTATGCCCCCACTGAGGATGCCGATGAGGATGAGAAGGATAGGTTTTATGAACAACTTCAGGATATTTTGAATTCTGTAAAGAAAGGAGATATTACCCTTGTTCTTGGTGACTTCAATGCCAAAGTTGGTACAGACTCTGACCTTTGGGGAGGAGTAATAGGCCCTTTTGGTATTGGTAGCTGCAATGGCAATGGGCAACCTCTCCTACAGGTAAGTAAACTCAATGGAGTCAGAATAACTAACATTTATTACAAACACCGCGACATACATAAGTACACATGGGTTTAACCTGATGGGCTGCATAAGAATATGATTGATTACATATTAATTAACAGCAAATGGGCTAGTTCTGTTAGGAATACCAGGTCATATAGGGGAGCTGAAGTTGGATCTGACCATTATCTTGTTAAAAGTGTGTTGCAACTTAAACGTGAAAAGTGTTGTGCTAGGGTTAAAAAATTTACTTTTAATACTGAAGCTCTGAAAGATCCAGTTATAGCCAAAGCTTACCATGATAGGTTACTTAGTCATTATGACAGTCATGGTTTGCTTACTACTCAAGTTGAGGAAGAATGGGATCATTTTAAACAGGCTTTTTTGGACACTAACAGTACTCTTTTAGGAATAAAGGAGCAGAAGAAGCAAAATTATCTGAGTGATAAGGCACTTGAGCTTATTTTGGAAAGAAAGAACTGCAGGAATGCCCTTAATCAATGCCCTACTAGTCCTAATATAAAGCATTACAGAGACCTTAATAAACTTGTAAAGGATCAGTTAGCTGCTGATAAGAATCTTTGGCTTGATGGTTTGGCTGACAAAGCCGAGGAAGCAGTTAGACAGCACAACAGCAGAGAGCTGCACAAGATAGTTAATGTTTTGTGTGGTAGAAAACGGACAGGCATACAAGGATTGAAGGATAAACAAGGTAAGATTATAGAAGGGGAGGATTCTGTCATGGCTAGGTGGGCTGAGCATTTCAGTGATGTTCTAAACAATGTAGTTAGTTCTACTCCCATTGTTTGCAATGATGATAGATGAATTGGTGGCTTTAATGTTGGCCCTATAACACAACCTGAAGTTATTTTGGCTGTTTCTAAACTTAAACTTCATAAATCCCCAGGGGTAGATGAAATTACTACGGAAATGCTTAGAGCTGGGAATGTTTCGGTTACCATTTGGATGACTGAAATTCTGAATATCTTTTACGATAAAGGCATGGTTCTTAAGGATTTTACCAGATCTATTGTTATCCCTATTTTCAAAAAAGGTGACCGCAGTTCTTGTGATAACTATAGGGGTATCAGCCTACTCTCTGTTCCAGGTAAAGTTCTTTCCATGATTGTGCTTAATGGAATTAAGAATCTGGTTGACAGTCAATTGCGTGATGAGCAATGCGGATTCAGAAGTGGTAGGGGATGTGTGGATCAGATATTTTCACTTAGGCAGATTCTTGAGAAATGTTTAGAGTTTCAGAAACCTTTGGTTGCTAGCTTTGTTGATTTCAAAAAGGCTTTCGACTCTGTTGATCGTCATAATTTGTGGTTGATTGTGAGCTCATATGGTATATCAGACAAGTTAGTTAACATTATGAAAGCTCTCTATAATAACACTGAGTCGTGTGTGAGAGTTGGTAAGGCTTGTAGCAATTGGTTTAGCATTACTTCTGGTGTTCGACAAGGGTGCATTTTGTCTCCTTTTCTCTTTAGCTTGGTTATTGATTATGTTATGCGAAATTCACTTCAAAGGAAAGATTTTGGCATTAAATGGGCTGGAGATACGAAAATTTCTGATTTAGATTATGCTGATGATTTAGCCCTTTTGGCAAATGATGTTGATGAGATGAACTCTTTCATTAGAGCTGTTGATGAGACTGGTAGTAGAGTAGGTTTGGTTATAAACAGAGAGAAAACTAAAGTGATGAAAATTGGTCAGGCAGGCTGTGATTCAGTTAATCTGAATGGTTGCAGTCTTGAGCAGGTGTCACAGTTTAATTATCTTGGGAGCTATGTAACAGATTATGGTGATGTGCGGCATGAGATTAACAGATGAATAGGGATTGCTGCCGGGACTTTTAAGAACCTATGGATAGTGTGGAGAAATAGGCATATACACCTAAAGACTAAAATTAGACTGTATAATAGTTTGGTTCTTTCTAGGGTTAGTTATGGTAGTGAAACCTGGACACTTTCTAAACAAGATAACAGGAAACTAGATTCTTTTGATTCCAGATGCTTACGCAGTATCTTGGGCATTAGGTGGTTCAACTTTGTAACTAATGATGAGGTTAGGCAAAGGAGTTTGCAACCTCCTTTAAGCAGTATATTGTGCAGAGAGAGACTCCGTTGGTTTGGCCATGTTGCCCGTATGAATAATTATAGATTGTCGAATAGGGTTATGAACAGTGTGCCTAAAGGCCTCAGAAAGAAGGGGAGACCTAGGATGCGATGGGCAGACAATGTGAAACAGGACCTTGTTAGAATTGGTGTACAGTGGCCAGATGCAGTAGATGTAGCTCAGGATAGACTAGCTTGGAGAACTAAATTGCACGGTCTGGTTGGACCTTCGTAGCCCATGGCTGCTTGATGATGATGATGATGATGATGATGATGATGATGATGATGATGATGATGATGATGATGATGATGATGATGATGATGATGATGATGAATTATGATAATCAAACTATTTGTGGAATATGATAATCAATCTATTCCACAAAAACTTTTAATCGCCATGTAGAAATATTTTACCATAAATTTAAGCATAAGCTCAATTATCACATAAGAATAGTCACGCAATGTAAAAAAGTATAACTTTACACTATACAGTATTAAGATGGCAATTCGGCTACTATGTTCTGATAACCACATTCTGGTAATATACCAGAATACATACCACATTCTGGTGAAAGGTTTGCATTGAAAAACATATAAAACCATATTTTGAGGTTCATTTACACCAAATTCTGGTGAACTGTTACCCTGATAACGTAAAAACGAATGCCATGTTTTATTTATAGTGACATAACTAACTCGCACGTTTATACCGCCAATGAAATAACTGACTAACTCTTAGTACCAGAAAAAACATTACACGAAAACGCTTCTTCGCTAAAACTTCAACTGTATATTTTTTAATCTAACCAGTTTTCAGGAGCAAAGTTCCTCATGTGGAGCACTTAATATAAACTCTACAGCTGCAGTCTAGAAAAGAATGCATAATTTTAGAAACAAATTTGCATTTTTTTATATGTCGAAACTTAAAATTGGGAATTATAGAAGGTAACATAATGACATATATAAGTTTTAGGGGCATTGAATAAAAATGCTCACTCTCTCTGTAATATAAAATATTGGGGATGATAAGTCAGCGACCCTTCACGATGAGCATACTTGTAACGTGTTATCTCTCAGTTGCAAACAGGGCGTTGCTATGGGAGGGTGGGTGGAGGTCACCCCAAAGTAAAGCGGAGTTGGAAAAATTCGAAGCGACTTCGTGAAATCCAGTGACGTGAAAACTACATTCCCGTCGCTACACCCCTGGTTGCAAAGGGATCTAAAACAGATCTACCCAACTGTAAATGTTACCACAGCGAAAAAGAATAGAAACTACCCTTTCTGGACATGTTAATACACCGCTGAAAACATAAATTTGATGTACTGGTTTATCAAAAACCTACCGCACCACCCATATTAATAGCATACAACTCAATCCAAATTACAAGAAGTAAACAATGAAAACATTCTTTCTGAGAAATAAGAAATACCCCACCACCAATAGATTTTACAGAAAGGAAAAAGAATTATTAACGAAGTGATTCTCAATGTACCCTAAGAATTCGATAAATAGAATTAAAAAAAAAATATGGCTACAAGAACAGCGAAAAAACCCATTCAGTCAACCTCGACACAAAAAGAAGATACAAAACTCAATCGAATACGCCAAAAAGCATTCCCATTATACCGTGGCTTATTAATGTTATGCAAAAGATAGCATTTATAAGCCATGGTATTCACATATATATGCGAAATATAATGAAACCTTACGGATATAAAGAACCTGCTTCCAGCAATAATACCACCCTGAGACAATTTAACACCGATAAGATATCGCAAAACCAAAATAAGAGTGTTTAAACCAATAATGCACAGCAAAATAAACCCTATTTCGGCAAAACAAAAAGAACAGCGAAAATACATCTTAAAGAACACATGAGAGATATAAGAATAGAAAACACCGATAAATCATAAATTATCATAGAGTCCAAATATCACAATATACCAACCAAATTTCAGTTAAACATCAAGAAACAACGAATAATATTTCAAAACAGAAAAAATGCTGCAATGACGAAAATATCAACCCCCAATGTCGTGGAGGTTTCTATTTGAACAGCAGATAGCAAAATACAGAATAATCCAAAATCCAGTCACAAAGAAATAGTTAAAAATCTCTATTTTCAAGTATAATAATACCAACAAAACAACAGTCCCATCTCAGTGTAAAGCAGTTAAATTGCCCGATATAACACCAACACGAAAGCAGAAGGAAGCAATATAAGCAAATGCTCGACACGCGACCCAGCGCCATAGTTCCCTACATTTACCAACAATCAGTACTCGTGACGATGGCCACATAAATGGTCTAAACGGGCCAGCACAAAGAAATATTACGAATACAAACTCAGTAAAGAAGAGCCACGGCGAATTTTAATACTAGCTTCTATGAAATCTATACTTTTTCTACAGGAGTTAAAAAAAACAATTTGTACTTCCAAAAACAAACTTATCATCATCATCATCATCATCAAGCAGCCATGGGCTACGGAGGTCCAACCAGACCGTGCAATTTAGTTCTCCAAGCAAGCCTATCCTGAGCTACAAATACTGCATCTGGCCACTGCACAGCAATTCTAACAAGGTCCTGTTTGACATTGCCTGCCCACGGAATTCTAGGTCTCCTCCTCTTTCTGAGGCCTTTATTCACACTGTTCATAACCCTATTCGCCAATCTATAATTATTCATACGGGCAACATTGCCAAACCAACGGAGTCTCTCTCTGCACGATATGCTATTTAAAGGAGATTGCAAACTCCTTTGCCTAACCTCAGCATTAGTTACAAAGTTGAACCACCTAATGCCCAAGATACTGCGTAAGCATCTGGAATCAAAAGCATCTAGTTTCCTGTTATCTTGTTTACAAAGTGTCCAAGTTTCACTACCATAACTAACCCTAGAAATAACCAAATTATTATACCGTCTAATTTTAGTTTTAGATGTATACGCCTATTTCTCCACACTATCCATAGGTTCTTAAAAGTCCCGGCAGCAATCCCTATTCTGTTAATCTCATGCCGCACATCACCATTATCTGTTACATAGCTCCCAAGGTAATTAAACTGTGACACCTGCTCAAGGGTGCAATCATTCAGATTAACTGAATCACAACCTGCCTGGCCAATTTTCATCACTTTAGTTTTCTCTCTGTTTATAACCAAACCTACTCTACTGTCAGTCTCATCAACAGCTCGAATGAAAGAGTTCATCTCATCAGCATCATTTGCCAAAAGGGCTAAATCATCAGCATAATCTAAATCAGAAATTTTCGTATCTCCAGTTCATTTAAGGCTAAAATCTTTCCCTTGAAGTGAATTTCGCATAACGTAATCAATAACCAAGCTAAAGAGAAAAGGAGACAAAATGCACCCTTGTCGAACACCAGAAGTAATGCTAAACCAATTGCTACAAACCTTACCAACTCTCACACACGACTCAGTGTTGTTATAGAGAGCTTTCATTACGTTAACTAACTTGTCTGGTATACCATATGACCTCACAATCAACCACAAATTATGACGATCGATAGAGTCGAAAGCCTTTTTGAAATCAACAAGCTAGCAACCAAAGGTTTCTGAAACTCTAAACAATTCCCAAGAATCTGTCTAAGTGAAAATATCTGATCCACACATTCCCTACCACTTCTGAATCCACATTGCTCATCACGCAATTGCCTGTCAACCAGATTCTTAATTCTATTAATTACAATCATGCAAAGAACTTTCCCAGGAACAGAGAGTAGACTGATACTCATATAGTTATCACAAGAACTGCGATCACCTGTTTTCAAAATAGGGATAACAATAGCTCTGGTAAAATCTTTAGGAACCATGCCTTTAGCATAAAAGATATTCAGAATTTCAATCATCTAAGTGGTAACCGAAACATTCCCAGCTCTAAGCATTTCTCTACCCCTGGGGATTTATGTAGTTTAAGTTTAGAAACCGAAATAATTTCAGATTGTGTTATAGGGTCACCAATGCATGTATCGTCATTGCAAACAATGGGAGTAGAACTAACCACATTGTTTAGAACATCACTGAAATGCTGAACCCACATAGCCATGACAGAATTCTAACCTTCTATAACCTTACCTTGTTTATCCCTCAATCTTTGTATACCTGTCCGTTTTCTACCACACAAAACATTAACTATCTGGTACAGCTCTCTGTTGTTGTGCTGCCTAACTGCTTCCTCGGCTTTGTCAGCCAAGCCATCAAGCCAAAGATTCTTATCAACAGCTAACTGATCTTTTACACGTTTATTAAGTTCTCTGTAATGCTTTCTATTAGGACTAGTAGGGTATTGATTAAGGACATTCCTGCTGTTCTTTCTTTCTGTAATAAGCTCAAGTGCCTTATCACTCAAATTATTCTGCGTCCTCTGGTCCTTTTTTTCCTAAAAGAGTACTGTTAGTGTCCAAAAAAGCCTGTTTAAAATGATCCCATTCTTCCACAACTTCAGTAGTAAGCATATCATGACGGTCATAATGACTAAGTAACCTATCATGGTAAGCTTTGGCTATAACTGGGTCTCTCAGAGCTTCAGTATTAAAAGTAATTTTTTTAACACTAGCACAACACTTTTTAAGTTTAAGTTGCAAGACACTTTTAACAAGGTAATGGTCAGATCCAACTTCAGCTCCCCTATATGACCTGGTATTCCTAACAGAACTAGCCCATTTGCTGTTAATTAATATATAATCAATCATATTCTTATGCAGCCCATCGAATGAAAACCATTGCCCAAATGTATGTCGCGATGTTTGTAATAGGTGTTAGTTTATATTTTGAAACCATTAAGTTTACTTACCTATAGGAGACGGTGCACATTTTCATTGCAGCTATCAATACCAAAAGGGCCCATCACCCCTCCTGAAAGGTCAGAGTCTACCAACTTTGGCATTTAAGTCACCAAGAACAAGGGTAATATCTTTCTTCCTTGACAAATTCCTAAATTATAACGTTGGAATTTTTGTGTGAGGACATCAAGAGAATAAGCTTTGTGCAGAGTCCTCACATTCCAACTAATTATGGAGAGAAAATGGTTAGTGGGATGTTTAAAGAAACTATGTTCTAAAAAAACTATGTCCGTAAAAGTTTAAAGAAACTATGTCCGTAAAATCTATCCTTCTCATTGTCATCGGCATCCTCAGTGGGGGCATGACAGCAGATAACATTCAAGTGTTTAATGCTTGTCTGAAATTTTGCTGTATGAAACTTTTCATTAATGCATTCATATCCAAGAAGAGCATCACTGGCGCGTCTGCTGAGAAACAGATGATGCTTATTATCGTCCCTCCATGAAAAGAGAAATTTTATATTATTTTTAAGAATCTGACCTTTATCTGTCCATCTGGTCTCTTGCAAACCGAGAATACCTAAATTATAACGTTGGAATTTTTGTGTGAGGACATCAAGAGAATAAGCTCTGTGCAGAGTCCTCACATTCCAACTAATTATGGAGAGAAAATGGTTAGTGGGATGTTTAAAGAAACTATGTTTATTGAGAGAGGGAATGACGACAATATCAATCAGTTTTCTAATCCCAAGCATGGGGCAAAGACCCGTTCCCCACCACTAACGGTTGAAGCCATCTACACTGGATGACTTCCACCAATGTAGAATTTGACGATGCCAGTAGAAGCAAAAGATCAGTTACCTGCGATGACCTCTGCTCAGGATTATCCACCAGCTGATAAAACAATGATGTGAATCCATGCACTTGAGGCTGTCAACCCACATACAAACAAAAACACAGCGGATGATTCTCGCTTCACAGACGCCCTGCAGTGCAGCAAAATCAGAATCCATAATCAAGCTCAGAGCCATATATCTCTCCACTCCAGTGGGTTTATATGGTCAGCACCGGGACCCTGTGTAGTTGACCGCTCATCAGCAGGGTAGGAAAAAAAAGAAAAGTAGCCGTAAAAACGGAAGAAAGCCGCTATCACACATCTGGACTTTTTTCTGAAACAGTGAAATTAAACTACAAACTGTATCAAGGATAAGTAGTGAAAATTAATACAGTATGATAAACCTTGAAACAAGGTCCATCGAAATTCACATCTCCAAACAATGCAGCGATGGAAACTGTTGAAGAACTGGCGTCGATAGAAATAGTGGTTTGTACCTTTAAACTACCCTGCACCTTTAATAGCGAGCATTTTACCTTGTCTAAACATTTTAATATAAAAGTGCGAAATTGTTTGTTTAAACAATTATTCATCATCATCATCCTCAAGCAGCCATGGGTTACGGAGGTCCATCCAGACCGTGCAATTTAGTTCTCCAAGTATATCTGTCCTGAGCTACATCTGCTGCATCGGACCACTGCACACCAATTCTAACAAGGTCTTATTTGGCATTGTCTGCCCACCGCATCCTAGGTTTCCCCTCTTTCTGAGATCTTTAGGCTCACTGTTCATAACCTTATTCGCCAATCTATAATTATACATACAGGCAACATGGCCAAACCAACGGAGTCTGTCTCTGCACAATATGCTGCTTAAAGGAGGTTGCAAACTCCTTTGCGTAGCCTCATCATTAGTTACCAAGTTGAACCACTTAATGCCCAAAATACTATGGAAGAATCTAGAATCAAAAGCATCTAGTTTCCTATTATGCTTTAAGCATTCAATTCTCACTACCATAACTTCTCCATACTCTCCATAGATTCTTAAAAGTCCCGGCAGCAATCCCTATAAATCTGTTAATCTAATGCCGCACATTACCAGTATCTGTTACATAACTCTCGAGATAATTAAACTGTGACACCTGCTCAAGACTACAACCATTCAGATTAACTAAATCACAGACTGAATCACCACGCTTGTCAGTCAATTACAGGCTGGCAGTGGTAGAGTGCATTCCTGGAGGATGTTTTCCTGGTATAACCTGGGACCTCTGGTACCATTGGATTGGTTCCTGAACTCCAATGGCTACCTGTCCATCTTCGCTGACCACATGCATACCTTCATGTTGGACATTTACCCTGGTGGTGATGGTGTCTACCAACAGGACAATGCGCCCTGCAATGTCGCTAAGGTGGTTTGTGACTGGTTCCAGGAACACGACAGCGATGTCTCTGTTCTCCCTTGGCCGGCGAAATCGCCCGACCTCAATCCTATAGATCACTTGTGGGACCATTTGGATCGACAGGTTCGGCTTGCGGACCCACAGTCACGTCATCTCCGGAACCTCCATGCTATGCTGGAGTCGGAAAAGACACATGTGCCTCTGGCAACTTTCCAAAGCCTCATTGCGTCCATGTCATGGCGTCTCGCCGCTGTCATCCGGGCCAAGGGTGGTTATTCCCATTATCAGGTAGATGGTCATATTATTCTGATATGACTGTGTATTCTTTTGAACTCACACTTAAGAATTTCCTATTAAAACTTATAACAATATCTTCAAATCATTCGTGAATGGATGAAATAATTAACAGAAAAATCAACGAAGTGCATGGGAATGGATCACAAAATATCTTCGAATATAGGGAATGGACGTTTCAATATCTTCAAAACATTCTATGACGGGAGAGAAAACAACTGCTGAATGACATAAAAATGCACTAAAATGGGCGTAAACATCGGTTCGAAGGATTAAATTGCGGTGAAATCCATTACTGAATAACTGGAAAATCTCTCACAGTACGCTAAAATGAATAGGAGAATATTTATAAAATCCGCAAGGTGCATGGTAATGGAGGAGAGAATATAATCAAAATATACTGGAATGGGAGGCAAAAAAATAAAAAAAAGTCACAAAATCCACTGTAATGATAGACAGAATTGTTTCAAAAACTGTAAATTATACCGAAATTGTGCTGCGAAAACCACATATTTTAATAAAATGCAACGAAATAGGTAATATGACATTTATAAAATTACTGGTCTTTATCAGTAAAAAACACATTTGAAATGGGGAAACTACCTTGCATTAAAGAAATATTATCCCGAAAATACTGGAGATTGGGTTTCATTATTTAATGTGCCTTTGGGATAAACGTTTACGTTTACCATTAATATTACCAGTCTCAAAATATCACAGAAACTTTAAGAACCCTATATCGGAAGTTACATAATTAAAATCTCTATGCTGAGAGCCCTTGAAAATCGTCCATTCAATAGGAAGAAACGTGGAAAACCTTCTGGTTGTCATCTTTTACACAGTCCTAATTACTAATATATTAAAATGCCCCTTGCCATGAATTTCAAGAAAATCCCAGAGAAAATGGTGTAATTAGGGATGACGTTTGAAGTCCTGGACCGCTCTTAGGAGAGAAGTGAAAGTCTCCTGCCAAATCCACCTAGAGTGCTCTTCGACGTGAAAAAGGTATTGCTCTTCAGCACACTTTACCTTACTTTAGTTTTTATTCGAAGAAGAACTTTATTTTCAAAACAATGTTGCCGATTTTACCGAGGGCAGGGGTTAGTGAAAAAACATTTGGGCTCAATCCTCTGCTGATTATGACTCGAGCGAGCTACTGTCCTGCCACTGTCTGATATGCGAATTTACAGTTGTTCTATCCCATATTCAAGTATATATTAAAAATATTCTATCATCCATTGCAGTTCTATCATCCATTGCAGAAATTCTAATGATTTTCTTGTTACTCGACCTCCATTTTGACATATGCAATTTTGTAGATTGTTTTCCTCCCATTGCATTTATGTGATTTTTAATTTTCGTTTATACACCCTGTACCTTACGAACGTGAATATACCACACACTCACATGCTTCCCTCGGAAAAGGTTTCCTGAAACAAAAGTTGAGAACAGTACTCTTGTCTTTGAGATAATTTTTACTCTACTATAAACGGTAATCCAGTTCTTTGTCACGGATTGACTTCTATGCCAATAATAGAGACAATTTTCATTCCTTTTGGCGAATTTTTGTTTTCTACATTCAGATATTGCAACATACAGAAGTATTAAATATTTCAGTAACAGATATCATTGACACTCTGTTGACAACCCTCGGGTTTTCTATGGGAAGTCCAGTACATTAGGTTTCACATATATTTTTATCAACTAAATCAGTCTCTTCGTAGTTTTACAACCATTCCCGATTCTTATTTCAAGTTTTATCACCAAACCGGTCTCTTGCTTAAACTTTTATCACCTTACCAATTTCTTCTTTGAAATATTTTAGTAACGGACACCAATTTTGAGAAATATTAGTCGTTTACCCATGTTATCCTATGATAAATAAATTTTCTACCCTGCTTAATATTTGAACACTTTAATTTTCATTTTACATTGATGTATTTTACAAACGAAACCAATTTGATTTAAAATTTCAACACATTTCCATTATCTTGTTTTAAAAAACATCATCTAGCCAATTTCACGTTCAATTTTTTTTTTTGCGTTCGATACAAATTTTGGACACTGAAAAACAAAGCATATATTTTCCATTGGAAATGATATTTCACCTTACATCGTTTTCTGATCGCTTAATATTTCTATCTTCTCTAAACCTTACTTTATTTTTGTACACTGAACGAAAAACGTGTGTGAAATAAAAACATGTGTCTAACTTCGTGTTGAAATTTGATCATAAAATCAGCATTATAATCCAAAAATAAACTCCTACCGAACTGTATTTTGCATGCTGAAACATGAATTCTGTTAGCTCTATTGGAAGTGAAATTCGTTCCTCACTCCAATTTCTATTTGTTGCAATATTGTACCTTACTCAAATTCTGTTCTTAGTTTTCAAAAGTGAACACAAATTAAAGTTTTCGATTTAAAGCTGCAAAAATGCAGCACGGTTAAACTAAACGCACGGTTTTTTTGTTGGTATTAAGTGATGGGTAACTGTTGGAATGACGAACGAATCAAATGCTGTTTGCGTTGCATAAAATAGAGAGAGAAAGAGTACCCTGCCGGTCAATCGTATTAGCTTATCCTAATGCCTTCACTTTCCCGCGATGGGATCATCGAAGGTGGGAGGTAATTGGCTTTACTCAGGGTCAGTTAGATTCCAAAAACAGCATCACTTAGCGCAATCTCTTGCCCAACGAGATAAAGCAGATAGAGTGAGCAACAGGTTCCAAAAATTGGAGCAATTTGAACGCCGTCTTGCCAACCCTTTACATATGGTGATTTTTACCTATAGCTGCCATGATTTAAAGTATGGGCATTAACGCAGAAAACCTAAATAGGTAAAAAAAATTGTTAGAAAAATTACGCTGTTTTCGTTTTTAGAGCGAAATTCAATCAGTCATGTAAGTTGAAACTTTGATGTCCTATAAAAATGATGTATTTATTAAAAAAAAAGAAAACTATCAATCAAAACATTATTTGACTTCTAGATTATTTTGAAAGTAAATATTTTGTTTCCCCCTTCAATTTAATGGAAATCTAAACTCTTTTTTTATTATGGCATCAAAATACAATTCTAAGAAACAGACGTTTGCTATTTTATTGCCGATACGTTACATACTGGCGGTCATGTAAAGGGTGGGTTTTAATGAGTTTACTTTGGCTTCAGACTGGACCTTGCAACGCAATGGTTGTTCACCTATATGTATTCTACCTCGTTGTGTAGACCTGATGTTTCCAAGGTTCCCACGGTTCATCATCATCATCATCATCATCATCATCATCATCATCATCATCATCATCACCACCACCACCACCACCACCACCACCACCACCACCACCATCATCATCACCATCATCATCATCATCATCATCATCATCATCATCATCATCATCATCATCATCATCATCATCATCATCATCATCACCATCATCATCATCATCATCATCATCAAGCAGCCATGGGTTACGGAGGTGCAACCTGACCGTGCAATTTAGTTCTCCAAGCAAGTCTGTCCTGAGCAACATCTACTGCATCTGGCCACTGCACACCAATTCTAACAAGGTCCTGTTTGACATTGTCTGCCCACCGCATCCTAGGTCTCCCCTTCTTTCTGAGGCCTTTAGGCACACTGTTCATAACCCTATTCGCCAATCTATAATTACTCATACGGGCAACATGGCCAAACCAACGGAGTCTCTCTCTGCACAATATACTGCTTAAAGGAGGTTGCAAACTTCTTTGCCTAACCTCATCATTAGTTACAAAGTTGAACCACCTAATGCCCAAGATACTGCGTAAGCATCTGGAATCAAAAGCATCTAGTTTCCTGTTATCTTGTTTACAAAGTGTCCAAGTTTCACTACCATAACTAACCCTAGAAAGAACCAAACTATTATACAGACTAAATTTAATCCTTAGGTGTACACGTCTATTTTACCACACTCTCCATAGATTCTTAAAAGTCCCGGCAGCAATCCCTATTCGTCTGTTAATCTCATGCCGCACATCACCATTATCTGTTATATAGCACCCAAGATAATTCTGGGAGTATGGAATAATTGTAGTAGTATGGTACAATTTAATTTTGGGAGTATGGTAATAACTGTGACACCTGCTCAAGACTGCAACCATTCAAATTAACTGAATCACAACCTGCCTGACCAATTTTCATCACTTTAGTTTTCTCTCTGTTTATAACCAAACCTATTCTACTACCATTTTCATCAACAGCTCGAATGAAAGAGTTCATCTCATCAACATCATTTGTCAAAAGGGCTAAATCATCAGAATAGTCTAAATCAGAAATTTTCTTATGTACAGTCCATTTAAGACCAAAATCTTTCCCGTGAAATGAATTTCGCATAACATAATCAATAACCAAGCTAAAGAGAAAAGGAATCAAAATGCACCCTTGTCGAACACCAGAAGTAATGCTAAACCAATTGCTACAAGCCTTACCAACTCTCACACACGACTCAGTGTTATTACAGAGAGCTTTCATTATGTTAACTAACTTGTCTGGTGTAACATATGATCTCACAATCAACCACAAATTATGACGATCAACAGAGTCGAAAGCCTTTCTGAAATCAACAAAGCTAGCAACCAAAGATTTTTGAAACTCTAAACATTTCTCAAGAATCTGCCTAAGTGAAAATATTTGATCCACACATCCCCTACCACTTATGAATCCACATTGCTCATCAAGCAATTGACTGTGAACCAGGTTCTTAATTCTATTAAGCACAATCATGCGAAGAACTTTACTTGAAACAGAAAGTAGGCTGATACCCCTATAGTTATCACAGAAATGCGATTAACTTTTTTAAAAATAGGGATAATAATAGATCTGGCAAAATCCTTAGCAACATTCCTTTATCATGAAAGATATTCAAAATTTCAGTTACCATGTGGTAATCGAAACATTCCCAGCTCTAAGCATTTCCGTAGTAATTTCATCTACCCCTGGGGATTTATGAAGTTTAAGTTTAGAAATAGTCAAAATAACTTCAGATTGTGTTATAGGGCCAAAATTAAAGCCAGTAATGCATCTATCACCATTACAAAGAATGGGAGTAGAACTAGCCACATTGTTTAGAACATCACTGAAATGCTCAGCCCACCTTGCCGTGAGAGAATCCTCACTTCTATAACTTTACCTTGTTTATCCTTCAATCGCTATATACATGTGCGTTTTCTACCACACAAAACATTAACTATCCGGTACAGCTCTCTGCTGTTGTGCTGCCTAACTGCTTCCTCAGCTTTGTTAGCCATGCCATCAAGCCAAATATTCTTGTCAGCAGCTAACTGATCTTTTACACGTTTATTAAGCTCTCTGTAGAGCTTTCTATTAGGACTAGTAGGGTACTCATTAAGGACACTCCTTCTGGTCTTTATTTCTGAAAGAAGCTCAAGTGTTTTATCACTCAAATAATTCTGCGTCCTCTGCTCCTTTTTTCCTAAAAGAGTACTGTTAGTTTCAAGAAAAGCCTGTTTAAAACGGTACCATACTTCCTCAACTTCACTAGTAAGCAAACCATGAGTGTCATAATGACTAAGTAATCTATCATGGTAAGCTTTAGCTATAATGCGTCTTTCAGAGCTTCAGAATTAAAGGTAAATGTTTTAGGCTTAGCACAACACTTCTTAAGTTTAAGTTGCAAGACACTTTTAACAAGGTAACGGTTAGATCCAATTTCCCTATATGCCCTGGTATTCTTAACAGAACTAGCCCATTTGCTGTTAATTAATATATTCGTCATGCAGCCAATCAGGTGAAACCCATGTGCACTTATGTATGTCGCGGTGTTTGTTATTAGTGTTAGTTATTCTGAATCCATTGAGTTTACTTACCTGTAGGAAACGTTGCCCATTGCCATTGCAGCTACCAATACCAAAAGGGCCTATCACCCCTCCCCAAAGGTCAGAGTTAGTACCAATTTTGGCATTGCAGTCACCTAAAACAAGGGTAATATCTCCTTTCTTGACAAAATTCAAAATATCTTGAAGTTGTCCGTAAAACCTATCCTTCTCATCCTCATCGGCATACGCAGTGGGGACATAAGAGCAGATAACATTCAAGTCTCTAACGCTTGTCTGAAATTTTGCTGTAAGAAACCTTTCATCAATGCACTCATATCCTAGAAGAGCATCACTAGCGTGTCTGCTGAGAAGCAGACCCACGCCTAGGTGATGCTTATTTTCGTCTCTTCCTGAAAAGAGAAATTTAAGATTATTTTTAAGAATCTGACCTTTATCTGTCCATCTGGTCTCTTGCAAGCCGAGAATATCTAAATTATAATGGTGGAATTCTTGTGTGAGGACATCAAGAGAAAAAGCTCTGTGCAGAATCCTCACATTCCAACTACCTATGGAGAGAAAATGGTTAGTGGGATGTTTAAAGAAACTATGTTTATTGAGAGAGGAAATGGCGACAATATCAAACAGCCCCCTAATCGCAGACATGGCGCAAAGACCCGTTCCCTCACCACTAAAGGCTGAAGCCATCTACATTGGAAGACTTCCTCCAATGTAGAATTTGACGATGCCCATAGAAGCAAATAGTTCAGGTGCCTGCGATGACCTCTGCCCAGTATTATCCACCATCTGATAAACATATCCTGTTAATCTATTCACTTGGGGCTGTCAACCCACAAACAAACAGAGAACACAGCGAAAGATTTTCCATCCACAGAAGTTCACCAGTGCAGCAAAATCAGGATCCATAATCAAGCTCAGAGCCATATATCTGTCCAGTCCAGTAGGTTTATATGGTCAGCACCAGGACCCTGTGTGGTTGACCACTCCTCAGCAGGGTAGAAAAAAAAAGAAAAGTAGCCATAGTTGTCGAGCTCAGTAGGCCACACTAATCTGGCAGCCCTCCCCTTCCGTTCACTTCCACAAGAGAGTATCTCTTTTTTTTTTTTTAAAGGTACTAACGGTGTGCACCACTCGAAGGCGGGGTCGGACATTGGGTGCTAGGCCTGGCCGGTTCTATACATCACACAGGGGATTGGTGCATAGCTCTCCTTCCAGTGACTACCTAGCTACCATTTATAGACCACGGTTTCACCCACTGAAAAGGTTCACTTGGGGCTGTCACTAAGGTATTTTCTAAACGTATAATTTTTTTCGCACATTTTCGGGATACAGCGATCCCAGTGAAGAAGACACCCACAAAGGCAACCTCTTAAATTGAAAATATTATGCACAGAGGTCACATCGTGCATTTGAAAAAAGTCCATGGGATTTATGCAAGGATTTCTGATGACTCATTGCTGAAGTCTGAAATTGCCACAACCAATTTTAAATCTGTGTAAGGTTTTTCCCAATTCGCAGAAAGGATTTTGTTTTCAAATTTGAAATTACGTATTAATAATGTTAATAAAATTAATGATATCAGGTTTCTAAAATTTTCTAGAACTTTTGGGTGCATGATAGGGGAAGAGTGGAGGAAATCATGTAGATATCCCCTGGAATTATTCCATCATGTGATTTATAGCGTTTTTGCTTTCTGTATTGTACATCCTCGTGTTGCCACGGAAAATTTAGTTAAACTTGAAGAATTTTAGACTGGATTAAGACTCTGAGCTTGATTATGGATCCTGATTTTGCTGCACTGCCACAAACGAACAAAAACACAGCGAGAATCATCCGCTGTGTTTTTGTTCGTTTGTGGGTTGACAGTCCCAAGTGCATAGATTCACATCATTGTTCTATCAATTTTATCAGAGGTCATCGCAGGCACCTGAACGTTTGCTTCTACTGGCATCGTCAAATTCTACATTGGTGGAACTCTTACACCAATGCCTTACCCGGACTCGAACCCAGGTCCCTTTGGCTAAGCACGCTAACCACTCAGTCACGTGATAGCATTTATCAGAAGAGGTGCAGTGGCGAGCTATTGATCTGCTCCGGATAGAGTATAGTCAAGCAGATATTGCCAGCTGGCTTAATGTTCAATGGTGCATAAATTTTGGCAGAGATTTCAACAAAGACAGATTGCATCCAGACGATTAAAAATGGATGAAGACTGACAACAACCCCAAGGGATGAGCGTTATCTGATGTTATGCACCTGGAGGAGTCGGATGTCAATATCACGTCAACTGCGATCGGACCTTGTAGCAGCGAGTGCAATGGTGATATCATCTACCACCATTCACCAAAGACTACATGAGGCGAGCCTGTATACTCAGCAGCCAGTGCTATGTATGACCCTGAGCTTATGCCACAGATCGGATAGTCTAAACTAGTGCAAAAATTGTGTCAAGTGGACCCAGCAACAATTGTGGTCTGTGCTCTTCACGAATGAATCGAGATTTGCCTTCCACAGCTATTATATATTCATATATATCCTCTGAGTTTCTCTTTGATGGCATCCTTCATTTTGTACATTAATGACACATAATATTCACCGGTAACTGTGGTATTTCGTTCCCTAAAGTCGACTAGCAGAATCCCCTATTTTAAAATTAAAAATAATATTTAAAAAAATAATAAAATTTTTAAAAATAATAAATTTTTCGAAAATAATAAAAATTGAAAAAAACATTTAAAAAAAATTAAGTGTAAACGTTGTTTAATTTCTGCCGGGCTTTCGCCTTCTTTCGTCAAAAATTAAATGACCTGTGATACTCAACTTTAAACATTTTGAAATATTGGGCAAGAGCTCTTCTATATGTGACGCTAGCTGGAGTGCTACTGATGCTAGAGCTGCAAAATTTTAACTGCAGTGCAACAAGACATAGGGTGGAGGGTTGACAGAATAACTCCGTTAATCCTCTACCCTATGTTTTGTACATTTTTAGACCTATTAATTCTTGTTCTCACATGTACGGGCCGGAAACCTTTGGACCTTACTACGTTTTTAAACGTTTTTTACTACGTTTAAAGGTTTCATCAGATAGACTGCATAAGAATACAACCCATATGATCTACATTGATTATGTATTAAATTAGCAGCAAAACGGTTAATTCTGTTAAAAATCTTTCCTTCCCCCCTCTTCAATAAAGTCCCAGAAAATGGTGCAATCAGAGAACACATGACTGAGTGACGTCATAGAGCGTGATGCAATTATTTGTTTCTGTGCATTGTAAACCCCTGAATAAATTTCTGCCTCTTTCCAAGCTGTTACGTGGAAGTTGCAATCCTTAAAAAGTACCAACGCCACTAATCTTTTGGTGGAAACAACCAATGCAAGAAAGCCCATATTACCCCAAACCCACATAGTAGGAAAGCCCTTCCTAACGGGAATCAAAAACCCATGGATTACGACATGCACCTCTCAATAACCATCTTGAATGATGCAATCCTTCATCTTGTCCAGATTTGAAACTTCATGAGCAAATTTCAGCCCCTCACAGTTGCCATCTTTGAAGTAGTAATCCTTAAGATCCCTAAAATTTATCGAGTACAAGTAAGCTTCAATGGCCATATCGAAACGCACAGGAATTCCCCTTATAAAGGACAAAACCTACAGATAAATGTCATCCCGGTTTCTAGCCTTCTCAGCCGCCTACTTGGATGCAATCCTTTCCAAGAAATGATATAAAATTAGTTCAGACTTGAGAATTCTGAATGCAAGTTCTACCTCGGTAGGCCACCATCATGGATATCACAATTCTTCATCATCATCATCATACTCAAGCAGCCATGAGCTACGGAGGTCCAACCAGACGGTGAAATTTAGTTCTCCAAGCATATCTGTCCAGAGCTATATCTGCTGCATCTCGCCACTGCACACCAATTTTGACATTGTCTTCCCACCGCATCCTAGGTCTTCCCTCTTTCTGAGGCCTTTAGGCACATTATTCATAACCCTATTCACTAATCTATAATTATCCATAAAGGACAACATAGCCAAACAAACGGATATTTTCTATGCACAACATACAGCTCACAGGAGGTTTCCGACTCTTTGCCTAACTTCTTCATTACTTACAAAGTTGAACCACCTAATACCTAACATACTGCGTAGGCATCTAGAATCACAAACATCAAGTTTCCTGTTATCTTGTTTACAAAATGTCCAAGTTTCACTACCAAAACGTACCCCAGGAAGAACCAAACTATTATACAGTCTACGTTTAGTCTTTAGGTGTATACGCCAATTTCTCCACACTCTCCATAGATTCCTAAAAGTTCCAGAGGCAATCCATATTTCCTTTGTTAATCTCATGCCGCAAATCACCAGTATCTGTTATATAACTCCCAAGGTAATAAAATTGAAACACTTGCTCAAGGACGCAAGCATTCAGATTAACTGACTCACAACCTGCCTGGCCAATTTTCATCACTTTAGTTTTCTCACTGTTTATAACCAAACCTACTCTACTACCAGTTTCATCAACAGCTCGAATGAAAGAGTTCATCTCATCAACATCATTAGCCAACAAGGCCAAATCATCTGCATAATCTAAATCCAAAATTTTGAAATCTCTATCCTATTTAAAGCCAAAATTTCCCTTACAAAGAATTTCGCATAACATGATCAATAACCGAACGAAAGAGAAAAGGAGACAAAATGCACCCTTGTCGAACACCGGAAGCAATTCAAACCAATTACTACAAGCATTACCAATGCTCAAACACGACTCAGTGTTATTTAGAGAGCTTTCATTATGTTAACTAACTTGTCTGGTATACAATATGATCTCACAATCAACCACAATTTATGACGATCAACAGAGTCGAAAGCCTTTTTGAAATCAACAAAGCCAGTACTAAAAGGTTTCTGAAACTCTAAACATTTCTCAAGAATATACCTGAGTGAAAATATTTGACCTACACATCCCCTACCACTTCTAAATCAACATTCCTCATCACGCAATTGAATGTGAACCAGATTCTCAATTCTATTAAGCACAATCATGCAAAGAACTTTACCTGAAGAAATAGGCTGATACCCATATAGTAGGCTGATACCCATATAGTTATCATAAGAACTGCGATCACCTGTTTTGAAAATAGGGATAACAATAGTTCTGGTAAAATCCTTAGGAACCATGCCTTTAGCATAAAAGATAATCAGAATTTCAGTCATCCAAGTGGTAACCGAAACATTCCCAGTTCTAAGCATTTCTGTAGTAATTTCATCTACCCCTGGGGATTTATGTAGTTTAAGTTTAGAAACCGCCGAAATAATTTCAGATTGTGTTATAGGGCCAACATTAAAGCCACCAATGCATCTATCGTCATTGCAAACAATGGGAGTACAACTAACCACATTGTTTAGAATATCACTGATATGCTCAGCCCACCTAACCATGACAGAATCCTCACTTCTATAACCTTACCTTGTTTATCCTTCAATCGCTGTACACATGTGCGTTTTCTACCACACAAAACATTAACTATCTGGTACAGCTCTCTGCTGTTGTGCTGCCTAACTGCTTCCTCAGCTTTTTTAGCCATGCCATCAAGCCAAAGATTCTTGTCAGCAGCTAACTGATCTTTTACACGTTTATTAAGCTCTCTGTAGAGCTTTCTATTAGGACTAGTATGGTACTCATTAAGGACACTCCTGAAGTTCTTTATTTCTGA
Organism: Ryuthela nishihirai; assembly: GCA_038380435.1. Taxonomy (NCBI): domain Eukaryota; kingdom Metazoa; phylum Arthropoda; class Arachnida; order Araneae; family Heptathelidae; genus Ryuthela; species Ryuthela nishihirai. The sequence goes on from JAWZYU010000003.1 coordinate 71,674,163, forward strand.
AAGAAGCTCAAGTGTTTTATCACTCAAATAATTCTGCGTCCTCTGCTCCTTTTTTCCTAAAAAAGTACTGTTAGTTTCAAGAAAAGCCTGTTTAAAACGGTACCATACTTCCTCAACTTCAGTAGTAAGCAAACCATGAGTGTCATAATGACTAAGTAACCTATCATGGTAAGCTTTAGCTATAATGCGTCTTTCAGAGCTTCAGATTTAAAGGTAAATTTTTTTAGCCTTAGCACAACACTTCTTAAGTTTAAGTTGCAAGACACTTTTAACAAGGGAATGGTTGGGTTGCATTGGGTTGTTTTACCTCTGAGCGGCACTTTTTTGCACACTATGGGCTAAATGGCTAGGTCACATGGACCCCGAAGGCTCAGAGAAGGTTGGGGGAGGGGATGCACTGGAACAGCTGTTGGGAGACAGATGGTAGCCTCCCGTCAAGGCCATCCAGCGTTTTCTTTAATGTGCACAGGGTATGACTCTCCCGCACAGGGAGCCACGGCTTAACGTACCATCCGACCGACGGCGGCCTTTCCAAGCCCATCGGTGTCCCCTACTGACCGTGGGCTGGGCAGAAAGAAGTAATAGTAAGATCCAATTTCAATTCCACTATATGACCTGGTACCCCCGATAGGGGACCACCTTGTCGTGGTGTTGGGCTTTGGGTCCACCAACCGGTCGATGACCGCATTGGGTCCCCGGTTGGACAGAGCCAAGACCAACCGAGGTCGAAGATATCGCTGACCAGTTTAGTGGCCCGGTTGGACGATGTCAAAACCTCAACATCAGGTGATCCATGGAGCAGTTCAAGGGCACGACTCAACGGATTTGGTCGCCTATTAGGCACGAGCCCTGTTCAAAGTCTGGGCCACACTATGAGTCTCCACCCCGGGTACCGAGCGAACTTGGATCTACATATCATCGTTCATGGCTAACCGGGGAACAGATTAAATTTTAGGTTTCTACCGGTGGTTAGCTTTCCTTCTATAGGACTGTTGCCATGTGAGGTTGGGGTTGAGATGCATCTATATGGTGTATTCTTGCCCTCGACGCTAGTTAGTCACTACTTTCCGTAAGGGGTAAAGTTAGTACTTTCCCCAGTACGGGGGAGAAACGATCGAGCCACAAGGGCTGACCTTGACCCCGGAAGGTCGGTAGATCTCCAGGCAGTCGAGAAGCAGTCTGTTGCGGAACTTGGTAGTGTCGTGAGACGGAACCGGGGATTGCCGTGGTTGCTGAACATATGTCAACAAATTGTACAATATGACCTGGTATACCCTAGTAGAACTAGCCCATTTGCTGTTAATTAATATATAATTTATCATATTCTTATGCAGCCCATCTGGTGTACCAGATGAGATTTCACCAGATGTACACACATACTTATATACACATGGGTTCACCATAGTGTTTGTAATAGGTGTTAGTTTATATTTTGAAACCATTAAGTTTACTTACCTGTAGGAGATGGTGCACATTGTCATTGCAGCTATCAATACCAAAAGGGCCCATCACCCCTCCTCAAAGGTCAGAGTCTATCAACTTTGGCATTGAAGTCACCAAGAACAAGGGTAATATCTTTCTTCCTTGACAAAATTCAAAATATCCTGAAGTTGTCCGTAAAATCTATCCTTCTCATTGTCATCGGCATCCTCAGTGGGGGCATGACAGCAGATAACATTCAAGTGTTTAATGCTTGTCTGAAATTTTGCTGTATGAAACTTTTCATTAATGCATTCATATCCAAGAAGAGCATCACTGGCGCGTCTGCTGAGAAGCAGATGATACTTATTATCGTCCCTCCATGAAAGGAGAAATTTTAGATTATTTTTAAGAATCTGACATTTATCTGTCCATCTGGTCCCTTGCAAACCAAGAATATCCAAATTATAACGTTGGAATTTTTGTGTGAGGACATCCAGAGAATAAGCTCTGTGCAGAGTCCTCACATTCCAACTAATTATGGAGAGGAAATGGTTAGTGGGATGTTTAAAGAAACTATGTTTATTCAGAGAGGGAATGAAGACAATATCAGTTTCCTAATCCCAAGCATGTTGCAAAGACCGTTCCCCACCACTAACTGTTGAAGCCATCTACATCATACACTAACAATTGAAACCAGCGTATAACACTGGTTGGCGAAAACTGATATTACTCAAACATAAGGTAATCATTAATTACCTTGTGAAAATTTAAAACGTACAAGTTAGGAAAATATCAAAAAATAACTAAAGTTAATTTAGCTTTTAACAGTTTTATGGAAATATTAAACCATCCGATTAATGAGGATAAACAATATATACATATACGTTAAAAACATTTTACGAAAATGCGGAAAGGATGATTTACAAAAAAATTAGACAATTACTAAAATAAGAGATACGTTTTCCGAAATAAACTTTTTAACATTTTCTTATATTTAATACATGCAAATATTGTTTAAAAAATAGTTTTTTATTGTGATGGCAACAGTAGTAAGCAGTCATCATCATCATCATCATCATCATCATCATCATCATCATCATCATCATCATCATCATCATCCTCAAGCAGCCATGGGCTACGGAGGTCCAACCAGACCGCGCAGTTTAATTCTCCAAGCATATCTGTCCTGAGCTACATCTGCTGCATCCGGCCACTGCACACCAATTCTAACAAGGTCCTGTTTAACATTGTCTGCCCACCGCATCCTAGGTCTCCCCCTCCTTCTGAGGCCTTTAGGCACACTGTTCATAACCCTATTCACCAATCTATAATTATTCATACGGGCAACATGGCCAAACCAACGGAGTCTCTCTCTGCACAATATGCTACTTAAAGGAGGTTGCAAACTCCTTTGCCTAACCTCATCATTAGTTACAAAGTTGAACCACCTAATGCCCAAGATACTGCGTAAGCATCTGCAATCAAAAGCATCGAGTTTCCTGTTATCTTGTTTACAAAGTGTCCAGGTTTCACTACCATAACTAACCCTAGAAAGAACCAAACTATTATACAGTCTAATTTTAGTCTTTAGGTCTATACACCTATTTCTCCACACTCTCCACAGATTCTTAAAAGTCCCGGCAGCAATCCCTATTCGTCTGTTAATCTCATGCCGCACATCACCATTATCTGTTAATAGCTCCCAAGATAATTAAACTGTGACACCTGCTCAAGACTGCAACCATTCAGATTAACTGAATCACAGCTTGCCTGACCAATTTTCATCACTTTAGTTTTCTCTTTGTTTATAACAAACCTACTCTACTACCAAGTCTCATCAACAGCTCGAATGAAAGAGTTCATCTCATCAACATCATTTGCCAAAAGGGCTAAATCATCAGTATAATCTAAATCAGAAATTTTCGTATCTCCAGAATCAAATAGTGAATTTCGCATAACATAATCAATAACCAAGCTAAAGAGAAAAGGAGACAAAATGCACCCTTGTCGAACACTAGAAGTAATGCTAAACCAATTGCTACAAGCCTTATCAACTCTCACACACGACTCAGTGGTTTTATAGAGAGCTTTCATTATGTTAACTAACTTGTCTGGTATACCATATGATATCACAATCAACCACAAATTATGACGATCAACAGAGTCGAAAGCCTTTTTGAAATGAACAAAGCTAGCAACCAAAGGTTTCTGAAACTCTAAACATTTCTCAAGAATCTGCCTAAGTGAAAATATCTGATCCACACATTCCCTACCACTTCTGAATCCACATTGCTCATCACGCAATTGCCTGTCAACCAGATTCTTAATTCTATTAAGCACAATCATGGAAAGAACTTTACCTGGAACAGAGAGTAGGCTGATACCCCAATAGTTATCACAAGAACTGCGATCACCTTTTTTTAAAATAGGGATAACAATAGCTCTGGTATAATCCTTAGGAACCATGCCTTTATCATAAAAGATATTCAGAATTTCAGTCATCCAAGTGGTAACCGAAACATTCCCAGCTCTAAGCATTTCGGTAGTAATTTCATCTACCCCTGGGGATTTATGTAGTTTAAGTTTAAAAACAGCCAAAATAACTTCAGATTGTGTTATAGGGCCAACATTAAAGTCACCAATGCATCTATCATCATTTCAAACAATGGGAGTAGAACTAACTACATTGTTTAGAACATCACTGAAATGCTCAGCCCACCTAGCCATCACAGAATCCTCCCCTTCTATAACCTTACCTTGTTTATCATTCAATCCTTGTATACCTGTCCGCTTTCTACCACACAAAACGTTAACTATCTGGTACAGCTCTCTGCTGTTGTGCTGTCAAACTGCTTCCTCGGCTTTGTCAGCCAAACCAAGCCAAAGATTCTTATCAGTAGCTAACTGATCTTTTACACGTTTATTAAGTTTTCTGTAAAGCTTTCTAATGGGACTAGTAGGGTACTCATTAAGGACACTCCTACAGTTCTTTATATCTGAAAAAAGCTCAAGTGTTTTATCACTCAAATATTTCTGCGTCCTCTGTTCCTTTTTTCCTAAAAGAGTAATGTTAGTTTCATGAAAAGCCTGTTTAAAATGATCCCATTCTTCCTCAACTTCAGTAGTAAGCATACCATGACTGTCATAATGACTAAGTAACCTATCATGGTAAGCTTTGGCTGTAACTGGATCTTTCAGAGCTTCAATATTAAAAGTAAATTTTTTAACCCTAGCACAACACTTTTTAATTTTAAGTTGCAAGACACTTTTAACAAGGTAATGCTCAGATCCAATTTCAACTCCCCTATATGCCCTGGTATTTCTAACAGAATTAGCCCATTTGCTGTTAATTAATATGTAATCAATAATATTCTTCACATGGGTTTCACCCGATGGGCTCATCGGGTGAAACCCATGTGTACTTATGTATGTCACGGTGTTTGTAATAAGTGTTAGTTATTCAGAATTCATTGAGTTTACTTTCCTATAGGAGACGTTGCCCATTGCCATTGCAGCTACCAATACCAAAAGGGCCTATTATTCCTCCCCAAAGGTCAGAGTGAGTACCAACTTTGGCATTGAAGTCACCAAGAACAAGGGTAATATCTCCTTTCTTGACAGAATTCAAAATATCGTGAAGTTGTCCATAAAACCTATCCTTCTCATCCTCATCGGCATCCTCAGTGGGGGCATAACAGCAGATAACATTCAAGTCTTTAACGCTTGTCTGAAATTTTGCTGTAAGAAACCTTTCATTAATGCACTCATATCCTAGAAGAGCATCACTAGCATGTCTGCTGAGAAGCAGACCCACACCTTGGTGATGCTTATTGTCGTCCCTCCCTGAAAAGAGAAATTTAAGATTATTTTTAAGAATCTGACCTTTATCTGTCCATCTGGTCTCTTGCAAGCCGAGAATATCTAAATTATAATGGTGGAATTCTTGTGTGAGGACATCAAAAGAAAAAGCTCTGTGCAGAGTCCTCACATTCCAACTACCTATGGAGAGAAAATGGTTAGTGGGATGTTTAAAGAAACTATGTTTATTGAGAGAGGAAATGGCGACAATATCAAACAGCCCCCTAATCGCAGACATGGCGCAAAGACCCGTTCCCTCACCACTAAAGGCTGAAGCCATCTACATTGGAAGACTTCCTCCAATGTAGAATTTGACGATGCCCATAGAAGCAAAGAGTTCAGGTGCCTGCGATGACCTCTGCTCAGTATTATCCACCATCTGATAAACATATCCTATTAATCTATTCACTTGGGGCTGTCAACCCACAAACAAACAGAAATCACAGCGAAAGGTTTTCCATCCACAGAAGCCCACCAGTGCAGCAAAATCAGGATCCATAATCAAGCTCAGAGCCATATATCTGTCTAGTCCAGTGGGTTTATATGGTCAGCACCAGGACCCTGTGTGGTTGACCACTCCTCAGCAGGGTAGAAAAAAAATGAAAAGTAGCCATAGTTGTCCAGAAAAAAAATGAAAAGTAGCCATAGTTGTGCCACACTAATCTGGCAGCCCTCCCCTTCCGTTCACTTCCACAAGAGAGTATCTCTTTTGAAAGGTACTAACGGTCTGCACCACGAGAAGGCGGGGTCGGACATTAGGTGCTAGGCCTGGCCGGTTCTATGCATCATCACAGGGGATTGGTGAATAGCTCTCCTTCCAGTGACTACCTAGCTACCATTTACAGACCAGTAAGCAGTAGTCTTTTATAAATAAACGAACTGAAAATCGAAATCCTGAAAACACTCTACTTGATGTAAACACGCCAAATATTTTCCAGATGATTTTAATGTACATTTCATTAACGTAGCAAAGATAATAATTAGAAATCATCATAACAGATGAGCGACTTCTGATAATATTATGAATTGCTCAAACCAGTGATTTTAATCTCATTCACTCTAATGAATATTAGAGATATAATCGAAATTTTTGAAGTTGGAGAAAATTCCTCTATATGACAATTTTACAGGACCTATTCCTAAATAGCAATAGCTTATATCCTCGGTCCTTTATATTATATAAAATTTATCCTTTCTGAGAAAAAGTTTTCCGATTTAAGATTTCGTTTTCTCCCACCTCATCTGAAATTATTCTATAATTATTCTGGAATATTAAAACGTAAATGAAAATGATTTCTCAGACTCTAGGGCATTTCAATTATTTAAAATATATCGAAAAAAATTAATTGGCTTTCTTAATTCCACAATATTTTTGGGCCAAAATAATATCAAACGTTAAATAAATTTGCCCTAAAGTGACAACAACTTTTAACCAAAGTCTATCCAATGATAAACCAACAATTGGGCACCTACGCACCATCTAATGAGTACGCACCAATAATACGCACCAACTCAGCATGCCAATGTTGGCAAAAGGTATGCGTCCATACTTAGATCTACAGCTGAAAACTGAAATGATAATAATTCGGTTGCTCTCAATTATCAATTTAAAAACATGCAAATTCTGCTTTATGCAGGAAAAAATGGTCATAAAAAGAAATATTACGAAAGCATTAAGAAAAATAAAAACATTAATGTTCATTTTAATATTTTAAAATTATTACTGAAGTATTTTGTTTCTTCTTGCTTCTCCAAAAAAGAATTTGGAATGAAATTTTAAGTAAATTAAATATTTTCAAATTTTTTTATTTGATCGACACTCAACGCTCTTGATCAGTTATTGCATTCCAATTAGACCATCTTTCATTCTGACACACCCCCTTGTATTTCCTTGAAATTTCGACCAATTCACTTTACGAGGCATGGGCAGAGGAGAGAAGATACACGGCTAGCGAGTGTTAACTCCATTACCTCTGGGTGGGAGGGACTACTCGTGGCTCAGAAGCACATTCAGCTCATCATTCAGCACCTGCAATGGAGAGAAAAAAAGGACACTCTCTACAAATAGAACAAACAAAATAAAGGAATAAATCACATAAATGTGATAGAAACCCTACTTTTGTATGATTATTCTGAGTAAACCTTTGGTTCTGGGAATATTAGGATAGAGTAAAGAGTAATGTTTTCTCTGTTTGTGCCTCTCTCGAGAAATAACAGATCTGATAAACGAAAAGAAAGCACAAAATCTGGAACAGTTTTCGATGTGTGAAAGCAGAGATATTTCTGAAAAGGTGAATCTCTGACGATACATCTGACATTTATCACTGCTTAAAATAAAGGAACTGAAGCAGATTCTGAACCATTCATCATGTGTCTTGTAGTTGTCATGTTGTTCTGGAAACCTTTTGAAAAATATTAAGAGATAGCAAATAATGCTCACAAATGCGACTTTCCTAAGAGGGTAATTATTAAATTACTCTGCAAAGGAAACAAAAAAAGAATATATTTAAATAAATAAATGAAAAAAATCATTGAAATCACAAATATCAAAATTTTTATTTCTTGTAAGGGGTTTTAAAGACTGAATGGTAAAACAAAAGCTTATTATTAGTCTTAACTGCATGGAAAATAATAAAAGTTGCGGATTGGAAATGGTCGTGACAAAATAAAAGTTCACGATTTTATGCGAATACTGGAAGTAAATGATGCCTTCGGCACCTGTGGTTTCGTAGCCCGTCACTCCGACCCCTATTTGACCTCGAATGCGATGCCAGATCTGAACATTGCGCTTCTTTCTGAGTTCGACTGCCTGAAACTGCCATATTTCAACAATCTTTAGCTCTCCAGCATCGATATATCGAAATTTGACCTTTGATGTCGAAGGACCCATCGCTTCCAAAGGTTGACCTAATTTCTGAGGTCTGCGACTCACAATATCCCCATGAACCAATATTTAGTTTTCTAACAACGATAGATCTATATTTCACCTTTCACATCGAAGGAACCATCACATCTAAAATTTCTAAATATTTCTGAGATCTCCGACCCAAAAAGTTCCTAGTGTATTCCTTGATAAATTGCCAGTCTTTTAGCTCCCTCCTCCTCCTCCTCCTCCTCCTCCTCCTCCTCCTCCTCCTCCTCCTCCTCCTCCTCCTCCTCCTCCTCCTCCTCCTCCTCCTCCTCCTCCTCATCATCATCATCATCATCATCATCATCATCATCATCATCATCATCATCATCATCATCATCACCACCACCACCATCGTCGTCGTCGTCGTCATCATCCTCATCATCAAGCAGCCATGGGCTAAGGAGGTCCATCCAGACAGCGCAGTTTAATTCACCAAGCATATCTGTCCTGAGCTACATCTGCTGCATTCAGCCACTGCACACCAATTCTAACAAGGTCCTGTTTGACATTGTCCCACCGCATCCTAGGTCTCCCCCTCCTTCTGAGGCCTTTAGGCACACTGTTCATAACCCTATTCGCCAATCTATAATTATCCATACGGGCAACATGGCCAAACCAGCAGAGTCTCTCTCTGCACAATATGCTGCTTAAAGGAGGTTGCAGACTCCTTTGCCTAACCTCATCATTAGTTACAAAGTTAAACCACCTAATGCCCAAGATACTGCGTAAGCATTTGCAATCAAAAGCATCGAGTTTCCTGCTATCTTGTTTACAAAGTGTCCAGGTTTCACTACCTTAACTAACCCTAGAAAGAACCAAACTATTATACAGTCTAATTTTAGTCTTTAGGTCTATACGCCTATTTCTCCACACTCTCCACAGATTCTTAAAAGTCCCGGCAGCAATCCCTATTCGTCTGTTAATATCATGCCGCACATCACCAGTATCTGTTACATAGCTCCCAAGACAATTAAACTGTGACACCTGCTCAAGACTGCAACCATTCAGATGAACTGAATCACAAACTGCCTGACCAATTTTCATCACTTTAGTTTTCTCTCTATTTATAACCAAACCTACTCTACTACCAGTCTCATCAACAGCTCGAATGAAAGAGTTCATCTCATCAACATCATTTGCCAAAAGGGCTAAATCATCAGCATAATCTAAATCAGAAATTTTCGTATCTCCAGTCCATTTAAGGCCAAAATCTTTCCCTTGAAGTGAATTTCACATAACATAATCAATAACCAACCTAAAGAGAAAAGGAGACAAAATGCACCCTTGTCGAACACCAGAAGTAATGCTAAACCAATTGCTACAAGCCTTACCAACTCTCACACACGACTCAGTGTTATTATAGAGAGCTTTCATTATGTTAACTAACTTGTCTGGTATACCATATGATTTCACAATCAACCACAAATTATGACGATCAACAGAGTCGAAAGCCTTTTCGAAATGAACAAAGCTAGCAACCAAAGGTTTCTGAAATTCTAAACATTTCTTAAGAATCTGCCTAAGTGAAAATATCTGATCCACACATCCCCTACCACTTCTGAATCCACATTGCTCATCACGCAATTGCCTGTCAACCAGATTCTTAATTCTATTAAGCACAATCATGGAAAGAACTTTACCTGGAACAGAGAGTAGGCTGATACCCCTATAGTTATCACAAGAACTGCGATCACCTGTTTTGAAAATAGGGATAACAATAGCTCTAGTATAATTCTTAGGAACCATGCCTTTATCGTAAAAGTTATACAAAATTTCAGTCATCCAAGTGGTAACCGAAACATGTCCAGCTCTGAGCATTTCTGTAGTAACTAGCACTGGTATATCTAAATTTGACCTTTGACCTCGAAGGATCCGAAATTCCGTAACGTTTCCAACATCTAAAACCCGAAATATTCTAGACACCAATTTTTCACGTTTCTAACACTTGTAAATTAAGGTTTGGTCTCTACGTGACCTCTATATCCCCTTAAAAGACACGTCGGGGGTCAAAAAAAAATCTCGGCAAAAATTAGAATTTTTACCGAGATTTACGACTCGAATTACCTGTAGGTGCAAATTTTCAGAATTCTGCCATTTCTACTTGTTAGTTAGAATTAGCATGATCTCCTGTCAGCTGTCAGTCAGTCATCAATCACTCATAATCACCTATAGATATTAGATGATAGATAAATAGATAAAAATTCCAAATTATACTAATTACATTCATAAATATTGCTCTTTTTTCATTTCAATGTTTGCTTCACTTTGATTGATTAATAAAACAGATTGCATTATTAAAAGGATAAACTGGTGCATTTGCTCTTTATTTAAAAAACATTAAAGGAGAAGAATTTATATTAAAGAAGAATGGTATGTTTGAGAGAAAGAAACCACAGATTGTGTAAACCCCAGTGTAAAAATGCTAATTTCAATGGTTCTCTAATGATAGCTAGATGAGCTGAATTTCAACTAGAAAAATATAATATTACCTCTAGTCAATTTTAGATACTTATTTTCAAAGAAAATGAAATTTTCCATTTTCCCGAATTTTACATACTTTAACAATGGTGTTCATTTCAATGGTCATCATCAACAACATCTCGAGTAGTGATGAACCCCGAGGTTATTGTCTTTTCAATTCATTATTTTCCATGTGATTCTTGGTGAATACACAGTTCCATCGATTGTTACACTTGTGCTTCAATGAGCTTAGACGCGATGTGCCTTCGATGAAAGAAGTAAATGTCCAATATAGAGGACGACACACCATTTATTTACATTATTTATAATGTAAATAAATGATGTTTCTATATATGTGTGAATACACATATATAGAAACATCATTTATTAGATACACTATATAATCAAAAGTATCCGGACACTTGCTCATCCACAATCTTAGGGTAATAGGAAAGGAAATAATATCTCGTTGGTAGTACGTTGCTGCGGTAATTGAGTGCCATTCTGCTACAAGAGCATTAGTGAGGCCGGTCACTGATGTCGGGCGGTTCAGCCTGCCTGACAGTCGGTATTCCAATTCATCCCAAAGGTGTTCCATGGGGATGAGATCAGGGTTCTGTGCAGGCCAGTCAAATTCTTCCACATCCATTTCATCAAATATTCATGCATAGTCTTCGCATTGTCATGTTGGTGCAGGAAAGGGCATATACCCAAATGTTGCCATAAAGTTGGGAGCACAGAATTGTAAGAGAATGACATTATAGGCTGTGGCATTCAGAGTCCCATTCACTGGAAATAGAGGGCACTGCCCGAACCATAAAAGATAGCCCCAGAGCATGATGTTCCCCCTCCACCAAACTTCACAATTGGCACAACAGAGTCAGGCAGGTAGCTTTCACCTGGCATCCTCCACGCCCAGACTCGTCCATCAGACTTCCAGATGGTGAAGCGTGATTCATCACTGCGGAGAACGCAGGTCCATGCTCAAGGGTCCACTGTGCCGCGCTCTACACCACTCGAACAGATGCTTGGCGTTGATCTTGTTGATGTTAGGCTTGTATGCGGCTACTCGGCCATTGAAACCCATTTCCTTTAGCTCGCGACGAACTGTTATGGTGATGGCGTTGCTTCCAAAGGCATTTTGGAACTCAGTGGTGAGTGTTGCAACAGAGGACAGGCGATTTCGTTGCACACCCGCTTCAACACTTGGTGGTCCCGCTCTGTCATTTCATGTGGTCACCGCATCGCGATTGCACTGTTGTTGCTCCTAGTCATTTCCACTTCACAATAACATCACTTGCAGTTGATCGGGGCAGCTGCATCAGGGCCGAAACGTCCCAAACTGGCTTTTTGCTGATGGCTTCCTATGATCCATGATTCTTCCTATGACCGTGCCCGTTGATGCGAAGACTCTGCCCGTCGAAAGTCACTGAGTTTTGCCTTACGGCCCATTCTCCTGTTCATGTGTGTCTATGAGATGTGCAAGACCTCGTGCTTCCTTTTATACCTCTTTGGGCCATGGCTGTGGCGTGTATGGACGAATATACTACTCAGAAGGGTTGTCCGAATGCTTTTGATTAGATAGTATGTATAGTCTTCTGAATGACTACGAAATTCACTAGTGTGTCACTGTAATGACATGTCTAATGAATAAAATTAACTATTGTTCAGTTTCTTTGAGTGTTCACATATTTGATGACTTTTATTACACTTTAAGAAGCATCACCCTACAACTGTGTTTAGTGTATGGTTCTCACTTTTGCAAACTTTGAGTTACTGTGCCTAACCCTTGCATCGCATTTCTTAGTTATAATTAGTAAATCCCTTAGGCAAAAGTTAGTTGTTACTTGTTACTTGTTAGTGGCCAAGTGCTTTCTGATAGAGTCAAAACCAGTCCACCTTCTGCTTCTGGATATCATTTGCCGTCCCTTATTTATGACGTATCTGACAGAATCATCCTTTTCAGTTTTGTTAGCATTTATAAAGTTGGCATTTTTCATCCATTGGATACTTTGAATAATCAAATAATTCTTGAGCCATTTCCTTCGTCTTACAATTCTTCCCTTTTCTAATGAGTTTAAAATATCTGTTCTTTTTAAATTTCTTTAGTGTCTATGTTCCTATGGACCAGTTTCTTATGCCTTCTGATCTATTCTTGATGTATCGGGTCTTACTCCCAGCTATTTTCCTAAATCTTATACCTATCATGCAATTATTTTCCCTTAAGCTTACGTCATTCAAAATATTATATTTAAACAAGATTCTATCATTTACTGCTGAAATAAACTTCTTTTTAATATCACTGATTTTTACCTTGCTCAACAATTAATTTCGTGCATTAATTAATACATCCTCTATTCATCATCATCATCATCATCATCATCATCATCATCATCATCATCATCATCATCATCATCATCATCAAGCAGCCATGGGCTACGGAGGTCCAACCAGACCACGCAGTTTAATTCTCCAAGCATATCTGTCCTGAGCTACATCTGCTGCATCCGGCCACTGCACACCAATTCTAACAAGGTCGTGTTTGACATTGTCTGCCCACCGCATCCTAGGTCTCCCCCTCCTTCTGAAGCCTCTAGGCACACTGTTCATAACCCTATTCGAAAATCTATAATTATCCATACGGGCAACATGGCCAAACCAGCGGAGTCTCTCTCTGCACAATATGCTGCTTAAAGGAGGTTGCAGACTCCTTTGCCTAACCTCATCATTAGTTACAAAGTTAAACCACCTAATACCCAAGATACTGCGTAAGCATCTAGAATCAAAAGCATCTAGTTTCCTGTTATCTTGTTTACACAGCGTCCAAGTTTCACTACCATAACTAACGCTAGAAAGAACCAAACTATTATACAGTCTAATTTTAGTCTTTAGGTGTATACGCCTATTTCTCCACAATCTCCATAGATTCTTAAAAGTCCCGGCAGCAATACCTATTCGTCTGTTAATCTCATGCCGCACATCACCAGTATCAGTTACATAGCTCCCAAGATAATTAAACTGTGACACCTGCTCAAGACTGCAACCATTCAGATTAACTGAATCACAACCTGCCTGACCAATTTTCATCACTTTAGTTTTCTCTCTGTTTATAACCAAACCTACTCTACTACCAGTCTCATCAACAGCTCGAATGAAAGAGTTCATCTCATCAACATCATTTGCCAAAAGGGCTAAATCATCAGCATAATCTAAATCAGAAATTTTCGTATCTCCAGCCCATTTAAGGCCAAAATCTTTCCCTCGAAGTGAATTTCGCATAACATAATCAACAACCAAACTAAAGAGAAAAGGAGACAAAATGCACCCTTGTCGAACACCAGAAGTAATGCTAAACCAATTGCTACAAGCCTTACCAACTCTCACACATGACTCAGTGTTATTATAGAGAGCTTTCATTATGTTAACTAACTTGTCTGGTATACCATATGATCTCACAATCAACCACAAATTATGACGATCAACAGAGTCGAAAGCCTTTTTGAAATCAACAAATCTAGCAACCAAAGGTTTCTGAAACTCTAAACATTTCTCAAGAATCTGCCTAAGTGAAAATATCTGATCTACACATCCCCTACCACTTCTGAATCCACATTGCTCATCACGCAATTGCCTGTCAACCAGATTCTAAATTCTATTAAGCACAATCATGGAAAGAACTTTACCTGGAACAGAGAGTAGGCTGATACCCCTATAGTTATCACAAGAACTGCGATCACCTTTTTTGATAATAGGGATAATAATAGCTCTGGTAAAATCTGTAGGAACCATGCCTTTATCATAAACGTTATTCAAAATTTCAGTCATCCAAGTGATAACCAAAACATTCCTAGCTCTGAGCATTTCTGTAGTAAGTCCTTCTACCCCTGGGGATTTATGAAGTTTCAGTTTAGAGATAGCCAAACTAACTTCAGATTGTGTTATAGGGCCAACATTAAAGCTGCCAATGCATCTATCATCATTACAAACAATGGGAGTAGAACTAACCACATTGTTTAGAACATCACTGAAATGCTCAGCCCACCTAGCCATGAGAGAATCCTCACCTTCTTTAACCTTACCTTGTTTATCCTTCAATCCCTGTATGCCTATCCGTTTTCTACCACATAAAACATTAACTATCTGGTACAGCTCTCTGCTGTTGTGCTGCCTAACTGCTTCCTCAGCTTTGTCAGCCAAGCTATCAAGCCAAAGATTTTTATCAGTAGCTAACTGATCCTTTACACGTTTATTAAGCTCTCTGTAATCTTTTCTATTAGGACTAGTAGGGTACTGATTAAGGACATTCCTGCAATTCCTTCTTTCTGAAATAAGCTCAATTGCCTTGTCACTTAAATAATTCTGTTAATAGAGTTAATAGAGGAGGCATCCTCTATTAACTGTTCATAATCATTTAGGAAAAATAACGATTGTGGGAAAGTTTATAAGTCACACTAGTTGAAGAAGGAAAGGTTAGCCGTTGATGGTGATTCATTTTTCATGGTTAGCATACTTGACCGGATACTGGGAGATGTTTGATCGAATCCCACTCACGACAAAGCCAAATTTTAAGCTTATTCTTTCTTGTGTACCATGTCTACAGGACATCTCCGGTGATATTTTACCACTGAATTAGGTTTCTTTCTGTTTATTTCCATCTCTAATAAATTTTTTCCATTTTCATTGTCTGAATATCGGAACATTTTTCAATCCTTCCCTTAATGTTTAATTCAATTAGATAAGCAGAATCATTAAACAGTTTTCACTTTTTGTGTCACCACCCTTTACACTTAAATTCCTTAGATTTATTTCTTTTTTAAAATGGTACCTGCTCAAATTTTCACTTCTCATTCATCTGAGGAATTGAATTTTATTGGCACATCTATTTACACCTTCGTCTGTTACATCAGCACTTTGGCTGAAAGCTCTTTAACTTAACGTCATCTTCGCCTTTAAGAAAAAAATGAATCTCTTCTCTTTTCATACCTTTTTCAGTAATTAACTATACTCCAAATGATATATCTTTATCATTAATTACAGGATCCAATTCTGCTGATTATTTCAATCTATAAACATCTTTTCTACCTCTGATATAATTAAACCAGTGCATTCCAATGGTATAAAGGGTCAGCAACAGGATCCTGTAAAATTTACAACTCTTCAGCAGGGCAGAATAAATAGGGAGTGGGCACAGATGATCAGATCAATAGGTCACACTGAACTAGCAATCCTCCCTTCCGTTTCCTTTTGGAAGAGAATATCTGTTTTGAAGGGTACTAACGGCCTGCACCACGAGAAAACGAAGTCGGACATTTGCATCTGGATGAGAGATTATATCGAACGATTAGGTGATAAGCCTGGTCGGTTCTTGCATCATCACCTGGGATTGGTACACAGCTCTACTCACAGTGTATGCTTAGTTATCATTTACAGATCCACTCAAAATCAAAGCAAAAACCAAGTTTTTTCAGTTAATTATTTAATGAGTTACATGTCTGCCTGATATCGTCTGCGATGCTTTGCTACTGAATCATTTAATGCAATCGCTTCCACAAGCAACTGGACAAGAAGAGAGCTAGGACACGAAAGACAACTAATGAGCAACAATCCCACTCTAAGACTCTTATTTTAAACTATTGAATTGAGTAAGGCATTTATAACAGCCGATACGTTTCACGGATAATTCAAAAGGCAGCGAACTTGCATATCATTTGACAGCTGCTCTGGAAGGAAAAGGACGAAACAAAAAGAAAATATAAAACTCCTCAGTTTGTTTCTGGATATAAAAACTGCAAGACTCAACACGAATAGTGTTTCAGTGATCAGTATCACCAATAAAAATACGAATTGGTAATTACTTTAGTTGGAGCTTAACTTTTTGACTCTTGCTTATTTGTTAGCCATAACTGTAATTATGCATATACGGCTGAGCTGCTTATCAATTAACGAAAGGCATTATCTCGACTCCTAAGTATCTGGTTCGAGCATCACTAAACCGAAAATTATCTTCGAGTGATGTATTACTTCCTTTTCCCGCAACAGCAACAAAACGTTCAATGGCATTTGCACGTGCTGCCGATCCCTCGCACTTGTTTCCCTCGCAGAGGAGCAAGGGAGCCTTTGCGAATCATGTGACAGAATTTTACATAAAATGCAGATCGATAAACAAATTACACGCAATACTTGCTTCCCGTTTCGCTCAGCCAAGTTGTCTGTATGGAAAGAAAAATATCCGTTCCCAAGTGCTCGTCGCTTTTGAATTTTCGTAGTCAACAATCAGTTACAAGTAATGTAATTCAAAATCCCTTTGTACAAATTTCATTCATTTTAATTTACATCACTCCTAGAATAGCATCAAATCAACGATAATGCGCAGGTTACTGGACCTGCTGTTCCCACTACTTTATAACAATGTATTCAGCTGTAATTCATAAGCATCCATATTAGTCATTTCTGAAGCATGAAACAGGATCTTGTGAGCACAGCAGCGCTCTGCTGTAACGCTCTGTTTGCTCCCTTGCTATGAAGCTCTCCTGCTGAAGCTCTACTGCGCTCAGCGCAACACTCGCCACTCTTCAGCTACATTTAAGTATTAAACATACTGCTGCGGTAATTTATTTCTCCTTTACAACGGAAGGCAGAGCAAACTGAAACAACTTCCACCAGGGGGAAAGCTTTATGGGAATCTAGTCCAAATACGGTTTCGGGCGGATTACCCAAGGAAGATGCTACATGCAATATAGAATTACAGCACTGAATTGCAAGTTCGCGAATTTCCTCTAACTAAGCATAAGAATGTTGTCCGAAATATGTAGGGCAGTTATGTGCAAGGAAATGCATTTCAAGGAAGACGTTAAAGAGGATACTTACTCGTAACAAAAGCAGGAATAGTAGAAATTATCCAATTAATTTGTAACATGGACATTTGCCTTAATTTAGCGCGATAATTCTTCCGTTATAAAATTTAATTGTTTTTAATTCTAATTTAACTTTTTTACACTTTGTTCGATTTTTTATCTTGTATTTACGATTCGTGCTTGACGAAAGAATAAAATATTTTGCTAAGTAAACTTTTTTTAACTGACTTGTATAGAATGCCATGTGCATTTTCACCTTTTTTTAAGTGGAGGGGCACTCTAGGCTGAAGTCGACATATTTCAACTAAAAATGGTTTTGGCGTTACTTGCTGACCTTGTAGCCTGATAAAAACAAAAATGACCTCATTTCTGATAACCACACATCGTAAAGATCTAACTTTAAAGCAAGGCTTCGAACCGAACCTGCACCGGGAAAAACAGTCTTAACCAACCATTTTATTTGAAATCAAACTCCAAACCTGAAACCCATCTTTCTTAATGACCGACCTAAAAAGTTAAAAATATCCTCAAGCAGCTGCTTGCCACAGAGATCTGACAGGATATTCTAAGTTTTTAAGCCATAATAGAGGGTCTGTGAAGATGGTAGAACCTCAGCAGAAAAACAACACGAACATCCATGCCTTAACTGGGGCTTGAACCCAGGTCCCTTTGATCAGTAATCAAGCGCGTTAATCATTCAGCCTCGGGTAAACTTCCTAAATACTTCTGGTTCAAATTTAAAAAATCAAATGTATGAAATTTTTTCAAATATTTTTATTATTTAATAATTCTGGCGATTGCTATTTGTTTTCAATCATTATATGCATGTCAGTGGTTAGCATCTGGGAAGACCAGGACTGGATCTAGGGGGAGGAAGAGAATGCTAGTAACCATAATAGACGAGATAATTATTAAACACATTCCTTTTTTTTTTTCAAGAAATGTTTACAGAAACTATAACCGAAAGATAATTTTATACTGGAATGTGGATCCACTCAGTTTTTCACCTCACCATACACTATTTTTGTCGACCCCGTTCAGTCACTTACCCCGCCCCTTAATTTTTTTCTAGATGCCGGAATTTGGAGGTTACTATTAGATTAAGTGTTCCCTAATAAATATTAAATATATTATTTTAGTTGATAAAATTTATTTTAAAGAATAATTCATAATAATAAAGCAAAGTATTTAAAAGGGCGGAGGGGTGGAAGCACACCATGCTCGTAACATGAAGGTCATAAGTGTGGCTCCATTCCTACAATGATATTTGCCTCCACCAACCATCATCCTGCCCTTGGTTGATTCAAAAAATCAAACACCAGTGGGCTTAGTAAAGCAGCTTTCCATCGTTTGTGGCCAAAGCCGAGCCGAGACTTTTTGTCTCCTGAGGCCAGATAAAAATGTGCCTTCCCTTTAATAGGTATTCATTTTGTCCCAAAACTCAAAGTACCTATGTTAAGGTAAAATACAGGAGTAAAACAGGTAATGCAAATAAAAAACATATTTTTAAATAAGAAATATTTTAAAGTACATTTTATCACTTAATTAAATAGCAAAGTAATTTTGTGTCCAAAATGTCACAAAACTTTCGACGTTTCCTTGTGATCACGGCGTATAGTTAACATGACATGGGGTTCTGGTATGAAATCAAATGTCGTCGTAAATGCCTGCAGTTCGAAATCGCTGAATTGGTACCGATCTTGTAGTCCCAAAAAAGTCCCGATTTGACAACATGGAACTTTCTTTCAGGGGATACATTAAAGACATCGTTTATTCCCCCCAAAAATGGAATTTACATCATATAAGGGAAAGAATCATGCAGCTGTTTTAAATGTTTCACCTGATATCTGGTATCATTCTAAAAAACACAAAAGGAATTTGAGGAGTTGAGGCAATTGTCCCTAGAAAAGCAAAAGTGGGGAGGAGGGGGCAAAAGACTGGATTTCAATTGCAGTAAAACATTTTGCACTCAATTTCAGAAGTCTTTAAAATGTTTATAGCAAAATATGTGAAATCACTACTCGAAGTGGAAATCGCAGCGTCGTGAAGGATGTGATGTATATGCCCGACACTGACAGGATGGAAGCTATGAGGGTAGATGTGTAAACGATAAAAAAAGAAATATGAGAATGCAAGGTACGTGCGTTTATTGCAGATTCATCAGTGCGTAGTAGGCCCAGCTCGGGCGGTTAAACAAGCCTATAGACGTCTCGGCATTCCATCAATCAGATGGTTAATGGTGTCCTGAGGTATGGCGTTCCAAACACTTGAGCACGCAGTACCAGATTTGCTGCCGGAGAGAGATGGCGAAAGCGGCGACCCATAAGGTCTAACACATGCTCAATGGGTGAAAGGTCGGGGGGAGTATGGCGGCCATGGGAGAATATACACAGGTAAATAAGTAAGCAACTATATTTTCTGTTTTATGAGCATATACAGTGCAAGGTTGATATAAAGTAATGATTAAAATAGAAACTTTTTGCTCTATACTACAAACAAGCTTAAATACATATTTTACATATATATATATAATTTTAAACTCTGCATTCCATTTCTAACATTCAAAACGTTATTTGGCATTGTGCATTTTTCTCTTTTATTTCTGTCATTAAAGTGACATTATCAGACACTTTGCAATAATAATAACATCTCATACGAGTAAAACTCGTTTGTGGGGTTTATAAATAAAAAACGTGTTCATACATTTGGCATTATATTTGCTATGTAAAGAATAATTTTCCATTTAATGTCTCCATTTCATTTGTTATGCACGTTTAGCTCCAATATCTATTTTCTAAGTTCTTTAACACATTCATTTACGTTAGTAGTGACGTCCCAGGGTAGACCTCCCACAGACAGTGATTTCCCCTATGACGTCACACTTACGGTTATGTCGCTTCCTACCACGACCACTTATTAATATTTATAACTGGCAACACCTTTCATTAATTGAAAAATCCTTATTAAACTCCTTTATTATTTTAAACACTTATTAAAAGCACCTCGATTTTTTTACAGTGCTACCAATAAAAGGTTCCTCGAGTTTTGTTACAGTGCTATCTGTCAAAACTTCCCGATTTTTGTTTATAGTGCCACTCCCCCTCTCTAAAGACCCCCTGGTTGAGTGGGTCAGGCCCATCCAAAGTAAAAGTCCCAAAAAATTCGAAGTCTCATCCCGCCATATCGGTTTCTTACGTCATTGTCCAAACCCATTAGGAAATTCCCGAAATTTTCTAGCGTAATTTTTGGAAGCGCAATCTGTTCTTTAAAATGAGTACTACAATTACAAAAAAAAACTCTCCTCCATGGCTTGTCTCGAACAAACCACAATTATCTGTGTGTTTATCCATTATGCTAAGGTCTGGTATATATGACAGAATCGCTTGTAGATGATCTCGACGAAAAATAAATAACCGCTCATTTTTTTATTCCTTATAAACTAACTTACGAACAAATTATATTTTAATCTCTGTAAATTAACATAATAAATTATTTTTATAAATGAATTTTTATCCCTTGTAAATCACATTTGGAAATTAATGTTCATTCCTTGTAAATCGCACTTAGAAATAAATTTATAAGTGCGTCAACTTCTTATCTCAACCCTCCTGTGGAAAACGCTTTATTGACGGACTCAGAAATAAACGAACACGGAAATCAATGTTTGAAAAAATAAATAAGTTTTTGAAAAGTTCCAATTACCCACATTCTGCCAGAGGTCGTTTTTCGCCTTCCTATCATCCCGTGTTTGCAAGGAACCACACTTTATTGATGGTCGTCGCTACCAAAAGCAATATTTCAACAATCTGTCAACTGAAATATCCTGCGAAACAGACCAAGAAATAAGCATTATTTTTTCCAAATAAAGAAGTCCACCTCTTTGCTCTGTACAATAATTATTGATGTAATTCTGAGAAACACTTTTAGGAATAAACTTTCTCAATATGAGAATTAAAACGTCTTTGCAAACAGACCAAGAAAGAAACATTATTTTTCGAAATAAAGAAGTCCACCTCTTTGCTCTGTGCAATAATTATTTGTCTAATCCTCAGAAATACTTTTAGGAATAAACTTTCTGAATCTGAGAATTAAAGAGTCCTACGAAACAGACCAAGAAATAAACATTATTTTTTCAAAATAAAGAAGTCCACCTCTTTGCTCTGTATAATAATTATTGGTGTAATTCTGAGAACTACTTTTAGGAATAAACTTTCTCAATCTGAGAATTAAAGAGTCCTGCGAAACAGACCAAGAAATAAACATTATTTTTTCCAAATAAAGAAGTCCAACTCTTTGCTCTGTATAATAATTATTGGTGTAATTCTGAGAAATATTTTTACCAATATACTTTCTGAATCTGAGAATTAAAACGTCCTGCGAAACAGACGAAGAAATAAACATTATTTTTTCAAAATAAAGAAGTCCACCTCTTTGCTCTGTATAATAATTATTGGTGTAATTCTGAGAAATACTTTTAGGAATATGCTTTCGGATTCTGTGAAACACATAGTTTACCAGCTGATTAATGCCATCGTTTATTTCAATATCGTCTCTGTTTACATAGAACCACGTTTTACTGATCCTCATCACTACTAAAAGAATTATTTTTACAATCTGAAAACTAAAATGTCCTGCGAAATAGATTACAAAATATTTTGAAACATGTTTTTTTTTTCAAATAAAAAGTACTCTGTTATCTCTACTCTGGCAACTGATTAATACCATCATTTATTCCAATACCTTGGAAGATTCAAAAATATTAATAAAAAGAGGCGAGAATCATATTTGAAATACATTTGAATTCTAAAAGGTACCGGTTTCCTACTAATCCATAAAAAATTATGGCATATACGTTTTAAACTCTACTCGTATTTTTAATACACATATAAATATCTACTAAAAATCTTCGAGGTTTTATAAAGTATTTCAGAATCAATTAGTTAACCTTTCGGAATTCTGAGTGTTTGGTGACGAAGTTCATGGTCTGTTCTTATCAGTATGTTGTCATAGAGAGCTGTTTGACCCAAGTTTCACAGATTGAACTCTACTTCCTTTGTTTGTCTCTTTGCCTTTTTTGGCAAGACTACGATTTTAGAAATTTGCTTCTCGTTAATTACGGAGAGTAAGGAGTTTATCACTCGTCGGTACAATGTAACATCATGTTCTTATCACTAGGTTGGCGTGTAAAGGCTATTCTAGCACAATCCACTGAATTGTTTGCAGAATTTCTACGCATATCATCATAAAACCTTTTACCGAGAGATGTTTCTTACTTACATACGTTTAATTTCACAGCAAAATACACAGTTCAGGCATGTGATATTTCGTAAAGGGGTAACACATCTGAAAGTTCCTAACATAGTGATCAGTATCAGATGAAGGAGAATGTTCAGTTGACAAACACAAGGACAGGTTAAGATTACATGTTTTCTAAGAGACCTATGAAAGAAAGAACAAAAAACTTCCCCTACTTAGAAAACCACGTGAGGAAATTCGGACATAATTTAAACCAGATAGGCTTTTAAGTGCTGTAAAGAAATTTGATTCTAAAAAACTGTTAGATGGAAAAGGTTCTAAACAAAAAAAAATAACTGAAAACATGCACATTCCAGATTTTATTCTGAAAAAATTACAGACTTTATGCAAGAGAGTGACTTGAAATGTTCAACGTAAAATACATTCAGTTGCCTTCATTAAGAGTATAAACTGATTTCATGTCAAAATGTTAAACAAAAAACTGAAATTTCCTTTATTTACACCAGATTTCAGCTTACTTAGAAAACCAAGATTAATTTATGTGAGTTAGTGACTTGAAACGTACAGATTGAATCACTCATTTTCCGCAAGATTCTGCTATAAATTGACAAAAACAGTCGGGAAGAATTATTTTTCCTGCGAAAAATTCATTCAGTTTCATTCATCAACATAAACTGATTTCAATGTAAATGAGAAACTGATAACATGTTCTTATATCATACCAAATTTTAACTTACCTTAAAAAAGATCAAAATTTTGATGAGCAAGTTATTTGAAACGTTCAAAAAAAGTAAGGTAGGAAGAAATATGACTGGCATTGACTGGTATCTGAACTAAGTGTGCAAAAACATAGATATGTAGAATTACATTCGCTAACATTTATTAAGAACAGAAAACTCTGTAGATGGAGAACTGAAAGTATGTTCTTATTTCGTACCAAATTTTAATTTGCTTTCAAAACGTAATGCGAAATTTATGTTAGGCTTTACAGCGACATTTCACCATTCTAACAATAGCATTCATATACTCATGATAAATCACATTGTCCCTGAGAGTTGCAGTGAAGTGATATCTTTTTTAAATACTCAGTTTTGGATCCAAACTAATGCATGAACTGTTAGGTTGAAAAGTGGGTCGTCCGTGGAATGCGACATAAAGTCTTGTCTTCAATATCTCAGAAGGTACAATGAAATGGATAAAAACTGGAAAATGCGATTACATGAGACGAAAATATCATAAAATGGGATGTTGAATAAGAGAAAATTTGCAAAAATGACAGCATTACATCGTTATTAAAATATACTGAAATGTGTAGTGAAATAACTGCAAAATCACACAAAACACATAAGAATGGATGGCGAGAATAATAGAGTGAGATGGATGGAAGAATAAATGGAACCTGAAGGTCATCAGAAAGTACACTGTAATGACTGATAAAATAACACCGAAATTGCACAAAGTACATGGGAGAGAGAATATCTTGAAAACACTCTAGAATGGAATCCGAATAACAGTAAAACGTACAAAATGACTGACTTAATCGCTTCAGTGCTGAGATACATATACAGAATTGGCTAGTTGAAAATAGCAAAACGTACACCGCAATGGATGATACAAAATCTCTAAAATCACGCAAACAATGAAAACGACGATAGAATATCTCCAAAATATCACTGGAACCCATGGCAGAATAATTCCAAATACCATGCATCGGGCGAGAGAGTTGCTTAAAAACAGTAAATTATAGCGGAACGGATATAAGAATATCTGAAAAAAATCATATTGGGATGGATGATAGAATAAGCGCATAAATATCAGAGACTGCAATGAAACGGCGGTAAAATCACAGAGTTTACCGGAATGGTTGAAATTGATTAAATTAGATGGTTAAACAATTGTAAAACCGCACGCAGCACAGTAGAAAAATTAAATTTCATAAAACGCATAACAAAGGGTGGCAAGATATCTCCGTAATTATGTAATTATATCTCCAGTTTTATGTAAGAAATGGAGAAACTTTTGGTGTATTCAACTTGTGAATAAGCATAGATATATTAACTTTCCATGGTATGTGTGTGTGTGTGTGAAAGCTTTAGAGGCATGGATTTCTACCACCGTTGCCTGTATATGTTTCGTGCACATGTTCAGTTCAAATAGATACATTTTCAGTAATCAGACTAAAAAAAGTCTCGCGTATAATGAACGCTATTTACAGAACATTAATCGTCAATTTTACCGCAAAGGTAGGGGACGAATCATAGGAAGACTTATTTCGGTAAAGAAATTATTTTGCCTGTTTTTTGAGCATTTAGCTGAAATAGAGGATCTGTTCTCGGAAAGAACTTGAGAGAGGAATAATTATACTCTCAAAGAACAATCGAAAATATCCTCTGAACGTGCTCGAACAATGGTTTTACCCTAATGACTTTTGGTATAGAACAGAATATCCGCAGAAATTTTGTTTTTTCGTGTCTGTAACAAAAATAGAAAGAACGTTTTTAGGATTGTGTGGAATACTAAGAGTGTGCATGCCACACGATGGGATTTCCCGTCGGGAGGACGGATTTTTAACCTCAGATATCTTATTTCGTCTTCACGAAGCAGGAAACCTTGTCCCTTTGATTTTTCATCAAATATACCCATTACTGTTGATTAAATTGATTTAAAATCATAGAAAAAGATGATACTTTTGATAAATGTGCGAAAATACGAAAGGGAGAAAATTAATTCTAAGTTTACAAGAATGTGTAACATCTAGAATCTAAATTTTAAAAGTGGACAGATATCCTAGGAACAAAACTATTTAAGGGTTAACACTATAACAGTTGTTTAATCCTATCATAGTGTGTAAAATTATTATGTTAATTGAAGGTTAAACACCATATAGTATATGAAGTTCACACTGTTAATCAGGGAGATAATGAGTGAAGTGGGTTGACTGAGGAGATATAGAATTTTTTCGCATAGTTATCGTAAAGTACACTATAATGTTAGTAAGTAAGAGTTACGAAAACGGACAGAAAGAAGGAATTGTATGATAGGTAATTCTTTCTACAAAATGAAGTGGCTCTTAAAAGAACCTTTTTGTTTCTTGTTGGTTTCTCACAATTACACTTCCACGATTCCTGCTATCTCTATGGACGTCATTGCATCTTGAATTACGTTTTCATAGTTCACGCTTTCCCATGCCTCACGCCTAATTCGCCTGAGAAATACACTTGACACATATATTCGAATGCAATTTCGTCAACTTCGATGTAATGTGGGAGAATTTCTCCTTCACTTATGATGGAGAGGGCTTCGAGAATCTTTCCTGTCAGAATCTTCATCACGATCTGAAGTCATTCTTCATAAGAAATTTCCTTTGTCGTGCTGAAAGTAGTAGCATAAATGACAGTTCTGGCACAGTAAAAGGGGCTCGAGAATTCTATGAAAATCCATGGGGGATAAGGTAGAAAGTATGTTTCACGTGGTTTATTGTGAAAATATGTGTGAATATTAGAAAAAAACGGGAGTGATTTTCAGTATGTGAAAAACAAATTTAAGTTTTTTTGCAAAGATGAGGTTTAAACTAATTTGTGAATTAGTTTAAATGGGTTAGTTTGAAGAGAGGTGTGTATGAGATAAAAAATGATGTGTTTTGTTGAGTTATCGTACACTTACTGGATTATTCGGTTGTAAAAATCATGTAAATCGGTGTTTCTTTTGGTTTTTTCTGAAAATATGTGTGAAAATCAGAAAAAACAGGGTGTTTCATGTGAAAAAAGTAATTTAAGTTTTTTGGGCAGACGAGATTTAAACTAATTTGTTTAACTAATTTTCAGAAAAAATGAGGTGTGTGTGAAAGATAAAAACGATGTGGTTTGTTGAGTTATCATACACTTCACTGGATTATTCGGTTGCAAAAAGCCAGGTAAATCGTAGAATTTGACAAAGTCAGACAGTTTTGAGAAATTTGTTTGAAACATATGACCAAATCAACCGGTAAAATGACTTTTTCTGGGGTCTGATGAAAAGATAGTCTTTGAATATCTGTGAGTGTATGAAGAGAGGGTACTAGATGAAAAAAAAATTGCTATTCGCTCTGATTTGAATCCGTTCTAGTAACATGTGATCAAATACCATATTTTTCTGGTTTGATTATTTAATCGGTTAGACTTTTGTAAGACGACATAAAGATGGACAGGTTTATTTTGAGTTGTAGTAACACGCCGACTGACATGAGAGTCAATTCGGATATCAGATTTGTACAGTTTGCACAATTCCCAAAAGATTTCATGTGGATTGCCGCTTGGTAACTGAGATTCTAGTTTTGCAAGTACTTGTAGTGATGGTTCCACTTTTGGAATAAACCAAGATACGTGAGATATTTCAAATTTATACAACGTAGCCCCAACTCTCTGAATAATGCCTTTGTCGTCAATTTTTTTTCTAATTTTATGGTATGTTTTACACCGCGAAACACTTTATCCACATCTCGGCAGAATCCAAACAAGCGATTCAGTGGTAAGAATAAACTTACATTCTGACTATTTTTTGTAATTTCATATCTGTCCTAGAATCCTTGATGGAATTCAGGATTTTTCTTCAACGGTTGTGCAAAATCCTTTGTCTTATTATTCGTATCTTCGCCTCCATCGTACAGATACTTATTCATTTTCGACCTATCTGCGGTATCTTTGAACCACATCATACTTGTGGCAGCACTGTGTGAAAAGTCTTCGGTAAAATCAATTAAATTGTGAATCGTGGTCGTCACCCCTGGCAATTCAATATCTTCCAATTCTCTGTTTTCTATATAATATTGAGCTCTCTTAAAAATGTTGTACCCGTTATTGACCATCGTAACTACATCATTGCCGCCGATATCAGACCCATCTAATTTCAGTATTTTTCCTCTGACGTGTATATAACTGTTGTGCGGATGTAGGAAAGCGTCCATATCTTTGGTAAATATTTCGTATCTTTCGAGATTTTTGACGTTAACATTGGTTTCCCGATATTCTAAGTACTCATATTTTGTGGTGGAATTATCGTCTATTGTGTCTTGGAACAAATTCCAGTAAGTAGCTTCAACGCTCATCCTATACTTACTTTATGATTTTTAGGCCATTTCCGTATATTAACTGATATAGAATATTTCTGCTCTTAGGGGATATTTTCTCGTTTTTTCGAACGATAGGCGACGGATTTGTATAAAAGCTGCTGAAGCATGCCAAAACTCTCTGCATGGGATCTATCTTCTTCGCCAAAGGATAACGAAGTTTTCTCCATGGCGACCAACGACAAACTGATCCGTCAGCTACCATCAAGGGAGGGCCACATTACCAAATGTTTCCACATTGGTTAAAATATCAGCAACCGACTGTGGAAATTTAGTGATCACATCGTCTTATAGAACTTGTTGATGTGTCTAAAAACTGGAAGGTTTTTAGTAGATATTGATGTGTGTATTAAAAATACGAGTAGACTTTAAAACGTACATGCCATAATTTTGTATGGATCAGTAGGAAACGGGTACTTTTTAGAAATTCAAATGCATTTCAAATACGATTCTCGCCCCTTTTTATTAACATTTTTGAATCTTCCAAGGTATTGGAAGATTCAAAAATTATATGGAAGAAGGGATGGTGTTAATCAGTTACCAGGGTAGAGATAACAGTGTACTTTTTATTTGAAAAAATCATGTTTCAAAATATTTTGTAATCTATTTCGCAGGACTTTTTAGCTTTCAAATTGTAAAAATAATTCTTTTAGTAGTGACGAGGATCAACAAAATGTGGTTCTATGTAAACAGAGAGGATATTGAAATAAATGATGGCATTAATCAGCTGGAACACTATGTGTTTCACAGAATGCGAAAGCATATTCCTAAAAGTATTTCTCAGAATTACACCAAAAATTATTATACAAAGCAAAGAGGTGGACTTCTCTATTTTGAAAAAATAATGTTTATTTCTTGGTTTGTTTCGAAGGACGTTTTAATTCTCAGGTTCAGAAAGTATATTGGTAAAAATATTTCTCAGAATTACACCAATAATTATTATACAGAGCAAAGAGTTGGACTTCTTTATTTGGAAAAAATAATGTTTATTTCTTGGTCTGTTTCGCAGGACTCTTTAATTCTCAGATTGAGAAAGTTTATTCCTAAGAGTAGTTCTCAGAATTACACCAATAATTATTATACAGAGCAAACAGGTGGACGTTTTTATTTTGAAAAAATAATGTTTATTTCTTGGTCTGTTTCGCAGGAATTTTTAATTCTCAGATTGAGAAAATATATTCCTAAAAATATTTCTCAGAATTACACCAATAATTATTATACAGAGCAAAGAGGTGGACTTCTTTATTTGGAAAAAATAATGCTTATTTCTTGGTCTGTTTCACAGGATATTTCAGTTGACAGATTGTTGAAATATTGCTTTTGGTAGCGACGACCATCAATAAAGTGTGGTTCCTTGCAAACACGGGATGATAGGAAGGCGAAAAACGACCTCTGGCAGAATGTGGGTAATTGGAACTTTTCAAAAAGTTATTTATTTTTTCAAACATTGATTTCCGTGTTCGTTTATTTCTGAGTCCGTCAATAAAGCGTTTTCCACAGGAGGGTTGAGATAAGAAGGTGACGCACTTATAAATTTATTTCTAAGTGCGATTTGCAAGGAATAAACGTTAATTTCCAAATGTGATTTACAAGGGATAAAAAATTCATTTATAAAAATAATTTATTCTTATGTTAATTTACAGAGATTAAAATATAACTTATTCGTAATTTAGTTTATAAGGAATAAAAAAAAAATGAGTGGTTATTTCTTCTTATCGTGATTATCTACCTATAAGCGATTCTGTCATATAATAACTTTAGCATAATGGATAAACCCACAGATAATCGTGGTTGGTTCGAGACAAACCATGGAAGAGAGTTTTTTTTTAATTGTAGTTCTCATTTTAAACAACAGGATTGCGCTTCCCGAAACTACGGTCAAAAATTTCGGGAGGTTCCTAATGGGTTTGGACAATGACGTCAGAAACCAATAAAGCGGGCCATACTGAGACTTCGATTTATTTGGGGCCTTTACTTTGGATTTGCTTGGCTGGGTGAACCAGGGGGTGTTTATAGAGGGGGCGTGACACTCTAAACAAAAATCGGGAACTTTTGACAGATGGCATTGTAAACAAAACTCGTTTGACAGGTGGCACTGTAAAAAAAATTCGAGTGGCTTTTAATAAGTGTTTTAATCAATAAGGGAGTTTTAATAAGTTTTTTTTTAATTAATAAAGGGTATGGTCAGATTTGAATATTAATAAGTGGGCGTGGTGTGGTGGGCTTCTGTGGAGGGAAAATCTTCCGCTCTGTTTTCTGTTTGTTTGTGGGTTGACAGCCCCAAGTGAATAGATTCACAGGATATGTTTATCAGCTGGTGGATAATCCTGAGCAGAAGTCATCGCAGGCACCTGAACTCTTTGCTTCTATTGGCATCGTCAAATTCTACATTGGAGGAAGTCTTCCAGTGTAGATGGCTTCAGCCTTTAGTAGTGGGGGAACTGGTCTTTGCTCCATGTCTGCGATTAAGGGGCTGTTTGATATTGTTGGCATTCCCTCTCACAATACACATAGTTTTCTCTAAACATCCTTCTAACCATTTACTCTCCATAGGTAGTTGAAATGTGAGGACTCTGCACAGAGCTTTTTCTCTTGATGTCCAAACACAAGAATTCCACCATTATAATTTAGATATTCTCGGCTTGCAAGAGACCAGATGGACAGATAAAGGTCGGATTCTTAAAAATAATCTTAAATTTCTCTTTTCAGGGAGGGAGGACAATAAGCATCACCAAGGCGTGGGTCTGCTTCTCAGCAGACACGCTAGTGATGCTCTTCTAGGATATGAGTGCATTAATGAAAGGTTCCTTACAGCAAAATTTCAGACAAGCGTTAAAGACCTGAATGTTATCTGCTGTTATGCCCCCACTGAGGACGCCGATGAGGATGAGAAGGATAGGTTTTATGGACAACTTCAGGATATTTTGAACTCTGTCAAGAAAGGAGATTTTATCCTTGTTCTTGGTGACTCAATGCCAAAGTTGGTACTGACTCTGACCTTTGGGGAGGGGTGATTGGCCCTTTTGGTGTTGGCAGCTGCAATGGCAATGGGCAACGTCTCCTACAGGTAATTAAACTCAATGGTTTCAGAACAACTAACTCATATTACAAACACTGCGACATACATAAGTACACATGGGTTTCACCTGATGGGCTGCATAGGAATATGATTGATTATATATTAATTAACAGCAAATGGGATAGTTCTGTTAGAAATACCAGGGCATATAGGGGAGCTGAAATTGGGTCTGACCATTACCTTGTTAAAAGTGTGTTGCAACTTAAACTTAAAAAGTGTTGTGCTAGGGTTCAAAAATTTACTTTTAATACTGATGCTCTGAAAGATCCAGTTATAGCCAAAGCTTACCATGATAGGTTACTTAGTCATTATGACAGTCATGGTTTGCTTACTACTGAAGTTGAGGAAGAATGGGATCATTTTAAACAGGCTTTTTTGGACACTAACAGTACTCTTTTAAGAAAAAAGGAGCAGAAGAGGCAGAATTATCTGAGTGATAAGGCACTTCAGCTTATTTCGGAAAGAAAGAACTGCAGGAATATCTTTGTCTAGTCCTAATATAAAGCATTACAGAGAACTTAATAAACGTGTAAAAGATCAGTTAGCTGCTGATAAGAATCTTTGGCTTTATTCATTGGCTGACAAAGCCGAGGAAGCAGTTAGACAGCACAACAGCAGAGAGCTGTACCAGATAGTTAATGTTTTATGTGGTAGAAAACGAACAGGCATACAAGGATTGAAGGATAAACAAGGTAAGGTTATAGAAGGGGAGGATTCTGTCATGGCTAGGTGGGCTGAGCATTTCAGTGATGTTCTTAACAATGTAGTTGGTTCTGCTCCCATTGTTTGCAGTGATGATGGATGCATTTGTGGCTTTAATGTTGGCCCTATAACACAATCTGAAGTTATTTTGGCTGTTTCTAAACTTAAACTACATAAATCCCCAGGGGTAGATGAAATTACTACCGAAATGCTTAGAGCTGGGAATGTTTTGGTTACCACTTGGATGACTGAAATTCTGAATATCTTTTATGATAAAGGCATGGTTCCTAAGGATTTTACCAGAGCTATTGTTATCCCTATTTTCAAAAAAGGTGATCGCAGTTCTTGTGATAACTATAGGGGTATCAGCCTACTCTCTGTTCCAGGTAAAGTTCTTTGCATGATTGTGCTTAATAGAATTAAGAATCTGGTTGACAGTCAATTGCGTGATGAGCAATGTGGATTCAGAAGTGGTAGGGGATGTGTGGATCAGATATTTCACTTAGGCAGATTCTTGAGAAATGTTTAGAGTTTCAGAAACCTTTGGTTGCTAGCTTTGTTGATTTCAAAAAGGCTTTCGACTCTGTTGATCGTCATAATTTGTGGTTGATTGTGAAATCATATGGTATACCAGACAAGTTAGTTAACATAATGAAAGCTCTCTATAATAACACTGAGTCGTGTGTGAGAGTTGGTAAGGCTTGTAGCAATTGGTTTAGCATTACTTCTGGTGTTCGACAAGGGTGCATTTCTCTTTAGTTTGGTTGTTGATTATGTTATGCGAAATTCACTTCAAGGGAAAGATTTTGGCCTTAAATGGGCTGAAGATACGAAAATTTCTGATTTAGATTATGCTGATGATTTAGCCCTTTTGGCAAATGATGTTGATGAGATGAACTCTTTCATTCGAGCCGTTGATGAGACTGGCAGTAGAGTAGGTTTGGTTACAAACAGAGAGAAAACTAAAGTGATGAAAATTGGTCAGGCAGGCTGTGATTCAGTTAATCTGAATGGTTGCAGTCTTGAGCAGGTGTCACAGTTTAATTATCTTGGGAGCTATGTAAGAGATAATGGTGATGTGCGGCATGAGATTAACAGACGAATAGGGATTGCTGCCGGGACTTTTAAGAATCTATGGAGAGTGTGGAGAAATAGGCGTATACACCTAAAGACTAAAATTAGACTGTATAATAGTTTGGTTCTTTCTAGGGTTAGTTATGGTAGTGAAACCTGGACACTTTGTAAACAAGATAACAGGAAACTAGATGCTTTTGATTTCAGATGCTTGCGCAGTATCTTGGGCATTAGGTGGTTCAACTTTGTAACTAATGATGAGGTTAGGCAAAGGAGTTTGCAACCTCCTTTAAGCAGCATATTGTGCAGAGAGAGACTCCGCTGGTTTGGCCATGTTGCCCGTATGAATAATTATAGATTGGCGAATAGGGTTATGAACAGTGTGCCTAAATGCCTGAGAAAGAAGCGGAGAACTAGGATGCGGTGGGCAGACAATGTCAAACAGGACCTTGTTAGAATTGGTGTGCAGTGGCCAGATGCAGTAGATGTAGCTCAGGATAGACTTGCTTGGAGAACTAAATTGCTGGTTGGACCTCCGTAGCGCATGGCTGCTTGAGGATGATGATGATGATGTGGTGTGGTATGGATATTAATAAGTGGGCGTGATCAGTTATGATTATCAATAAGTGGTCGTGTCCGGAAATGAGGCAATCGCAAGTTGACGCCATAGGGGGAAGGCATTGTCTGTGGGAGGACTGCCATGGGACGTCACTTCTTTCGTTTCTTAAATTCTTTACATCAGGGGTCGCAACTACGTGCGGCCGCATGTGGCCCACACGTACAATTTTGGCTGCCCATAAAAGGTTGACCATACTTACATAGCATGTGGCCCGTATCTTGAATTATTTGAATAATACATTTTATAATATGAATAATAAATTAAAAATAATTTTATACCTATACTTCGTGATATCTCCATGCAACTTTACGCGAGTCTACCGTGTGAGTCATCATGAGTGGGGATAACAAAGGTGACATCACCCGACGACATCCGAGATTTTGGCGCACTTTTACAGTCGCGTTCCTTGGTCCGTCTTTTATACACGTTTGCTGCGCTTACTCTCAACTGGGGGTTTTCTGACTATCGCAGCATAGCAATAATTCAATAACACCAACTCTTATTGTCAGAGGATATATATTTGTTAAAAATAATTTCAAAAATGGGATCAAGAAAACGTAAAATTACAGATGAAGAAAGAAGGTTTAATGATGAATGGAATAGTAAATACTTTTTTATTGAAAATAGGGGTAAGCCGCTTTGTCTTATTTGTCATAAATGTCTTGCTGTTATGAAAGAATATAATATCAGACGTCCTTACGAGAATGAACATGAAAGCCAATACAAAAATTTGACCTGTGAACTTAGGAAAAAATCAAATTAATAAATTACAAGCTTCTTTGACTGTTCAGCAAAACACATTTAAAAAACAAAGTATTCATAATGAATCAGTTGTTCGTGCTAGTTATGTCGTAGCGGAACTGGTTGCGAAAGAAGGAAGGCCTTATACAGATTCAGAATTTATTAAACGATGTTTATTAACTGTAATTGAACAAATATTCCCAGAAAAGAAGACGCTATTTCAAGTTATTAATTTATCTGCCCGGACTTGTACAAGGCGAGTAGAAGATATCAGTACCATTTTATTCGAACAGTTTAAATTTAAAGCAAAATCATTTGATTGTTACGCTCTGGCAATGGATGAAAGTACTGACGTGACAGACACTGCGCAGTTAATGATATTTATTCGGGGCATCGAGAGTGAGTTTAATGTTCATGAAGCATTGGTTTGTGTAGTTTAAAAGGTACTACAACCGGCAACGATTTGTTCATAAAAGTAAAAGAAACTAATGATTCTTTTGAATTGGACTGGAAAAAATTAAAAAGTGTGAAAACTGATGGTGGAAGAAATATGTGTGGCTCTAAGACCGGTGTAGTAGGTCGAATTTGTGCGGAAGGTTATCATATATTTAGGTATCATCTTTATATTTTAGGTTATCATAATCCAATGGTGTTTCATTGCATCATTCATCAGGAAGCACTTTGTTGCAAAATTTTATCATCAATGAAAGACGTTATGGACCGACGCAACGGTCTGAAACATCGCCAATTTCAAGAATTCTTGATAGAAATCGATTCGGAGTATAAGGACGTTATCTACTACTCGGTTGTTAGATGGTTAAGTAGAGGTGCTGTTCTAAAAAGATTTTTTAATTTACGTGAGGAAATAGATATTTTCAAAACGGAACACGAAAATACTGTCCCATAACTATCGGATAAAAATGGATTATGTCTCTTGCATTTATGTTTGATATTACAACGTACCTTAATGAACTTAATTTGAACCTGCAGGGCCAGGGAAAATCACTAGCAGAACTGTTTTCTGACATAAAAGCTTTTGAAGCCAAACTATGTCTGTTGAAGAAACATATTATGGAAGAAAATCTACATCATTTTATACGTTGCAAATCAGTATCTGCAGTTGGATGGCAAACACAAAAGGAAACTTTTGTTGGTATTATTGAAGATTAACAAACGAAATTTTCAACAAGATTTGTGGATTTTCATAAAAAATAGCATCGAAATGCTGTTATTTTTTAACCCTTTTAATGTCGACATTGATGACGTACTAAACCAACTACAGAATGGAAGTTTGGAATTACAACACAATTAAATATTAAAGAACGTATTTTCGTTAGAAAATATCCAAACATTTTATCGATGCTTACCAAAAAAATTTGAAGGATTAATCAGTTTCGCAAAGAAGATGATAGTCGCATTTGGTAGCAAATACATTTGCGAACAAGCATTTTCTGCCGTTAGTTTTAGAAAAAATTTATTTTCTTCTCGACTGACTGATGAACATTTGCATGCTTCGATTCGAATTTGCACCTCGGGTTAAAAAGTGGACGTAGGTAATTTGGCTAAGGGAGAACAACCACAAAAGTCACATTAAGCAGGGAGACACACGTATTGTGATGCATAAACTATATTATTTTGCTTTTAAAATAAATAAAAATAAATACCCCCTCAAGCAGCTGCTTGCCACAGAGGTCTGACAGGAGCCTGTCATTTTATATGCCACAGTAGAAGGTCTGAGAGGATGGCAGGACCTCAGCAGAAAAACGACACATACATCCATGCAATACCCGCGACTCGAACCCAGGTCCCTTAGATTTTATGTGATAATAATTTTTCATTCAGTTTCATTTTTATGTTTGTTTCATATCTCGTACTTTAAATATTTCTGTGTGTTTTAAGATTGATATAATAAAAATTGATAACTTAAGTATTTTTTCGCTCACTATTTTCTCTTAATTAAACGCTTGCTGCCCGATTATTAACAATAAAAGTTGAATGTGACCCGTAAGTCTGAAATGGTTGCCGGCCCCTGCTTTACATAACTTGGAATCAATTTAAATAATTTTGGGGATATATAAATGCAATGTCTGATAATAATATTCTTTGTTGCAAAAATCTTTTCCAATAATAAATTTTTGAATAATCCAGTATTAACTGCAAAAATTCTTACGTTTTGTTCATTTCAAGATCTCTTTGGGTGTTTGATTACAATATAAATATATAGTTTTCTCACTTGCAAGATGCCCAATATTCGAAAATCCTGAATTATAACACCTCCTCTTCTTCTCTTTCTTAGCGTGCTCCTAATTATATAGTTTTGGACTCCCTCTAGCGGTTTAACATATGTATCATAAGCTCCCCCATGACAATATACCGCAGTTGAGATAGGATTTCATCCAAGCATTATGAATAATTTTTAATAATGATAAGTCTGAAAAAGTCGTGATATAGTATATTTTAGAAATTACTGCATTGACTTTTTACAGACATTTTTGATTTGCAAATTTCAAGTTAATTTTCTATCTTTAATTATTCCTAAATAAAAATAATTCTCTACTCCTTGAATACTTTCACATCTACATGTATCACTACTACAGGATCTTTGATGATGATTTAGCTTCTCTTTAAAACAATCTGTTTCATTTGCTCTAATTCTAATGTTCATATACTTTGTTTTCTTGATGTTTAACACCAGTCTATTCTTATGGAACCAGTCTGCTATTTTACATAAATCATCGTTTATTTGGTTAACTAATATGTCCTCTACCAGAAATAAATATTGTTGCGCTATCTGCAAAAGGTAATTTTTTTACCATTTCACCATAAATCACACAAGTCATTAACAAAAATTAAAAATAGCACTGGACCCAATACAGATCCCTGGGGCACTCCAGATTGCAATGTAACATCATCATTGATTTTATTTTTAATTCTTACCCCGTTTCCTGTATATAAAAAAAATAGCTTTGAAACCATTTCAGCATAATCTCCCTAAACCCAGCTGCTTGTAATTTGCACAATAAAATTTCACGAGAAATGGTATCGAAGGCTTTTATTGTACCTAGAAATGGGATTACGGTTTTTGGTTTTTGTTTCATCCTCATCGTCATCCTCAAGCAGCCATGGGCTACGGAGGTCCAACCAGACTGTGCAATTTAGTTCTCCA
This sequence comes from Ryuthela nishihirai, assembly GCA_038380435.1. Taxonomy (NCBI): domain Eukaryota; kingdom Metazoa; phylum Arthropoda; class Arachnida; order Araneae; family Heptathelidae; genus Ryuthela; species Ryuthela nishihirai. The sequence goes on from JAWZYU010000003.1 coordinate 71,711,409, forward strand.
AGCAAGTCTATCCTGAGCTACATCTACTGCATCTGGCCACTGCACACCAATCCTAACAAGGTCCTGTTTGACATTGTCTGCCCACCGCATCCTAGGTCTCCCCTTCTTTCTGAGGCCTTTAGGCACACTGTTCATAACCCTATTCGCCAATCTATAATTATTCATACGGGCAACATGGCCAAACCAGCGGAGTCTCTCTCTGCACAATATGCTGCTTAAACGAGGTTGCAAACTCCTTTGCCTAACCTCATCATTAGTTACAAAGTTGAACCACCTAATTCCCAAGATACTGCGTAAGCATCTGGAATCAAAAGCATCTAGTTTCCTGTTATCTTGTTTAAAAAGTGTCCAAGTTTCACTACCATAACTAACCCTAGAAAGAACCAAACTATTATACAGCCTAATTTTAGTCTTTAGGTATATACGCCTATTTCTCCACACTCTCCATAGATTCTTAAAAGTCCCGGCAGCAATCCCTATTCGTCTGTTAATCTCATGCCGCACATCACCATTATCTGTTACATAGCTCCCAAGATAATTAAACTGTGACACCTGCTCAAGACTGCAACCATTCAGATTAACTGAATCACAGCCTGCCTGACCAATTTTCATCACTTTAGTTTTCTCTCTGTTTATAACCAAACCTACTCTACTGCCAGTCTCATCAACAGCTTGAATGAAAGAGTTCATCTCATCAACATCATTTGCCAAAAGGGCTAAATCATCAGCATAATCCAAATCAGACATTTTCGTATCTCCAGCCCATTTAAGGCCAAAATCTTTCCCTTGAAGTGAATTTCGCATAACATAATCAATAACCAAGCTAAAGAGAAAAGGAGACAAAATGCACCCTTGTCGAACACCAGAAGTAATGCTAAACCAATTACTACAAGCCTTACCAACTCTCACACACGACTCAGTGTTATTATAGAGAGCTTTCATTATGTTAACTAACTTGTCTGGTATACCATATGATCCCACAATCAACCACAAATTATGACGATCAACAGAGTCGAAAGCCTTTTCGAAATGAACAAAGCTAGCAACCAAAGGTTTCTGAAACTCTAAACATTTCTCAAGAATCTGCCTAAGTGAAAATATCTGATCCACACATCCCCTACCACTTCTGAATCCACATTGCTCATCACGCAATTGACTGTCAACCAGATTCTTAATTCTATTAAGCACAATCATGGAAAGAACTTTACCAGGAACAGAGAGTAGGTTGATACCCCTATAGTTATCACAAGAACTGCGATCACCTTTTTTTAAAATAGGGATAACAATAGCTCTGGTAAAATCCTTAGGAACCATGCCTTTATCATAAAAGATATTCAGAATTTCAATCATCCAAATGGTAACCGAAATATTCCCAGATCTAAGCATTCCCGTAGTAATTTCATCTACCCCTGGGGATTTATGAAGTTTAAGTTTAGAAACAGCCAAAATAACTTCAGATTGTGTTATAGGTCCAACATTAAAGCCACCAATGCATCTATCATCATTGCAGACAATGGGAGTAGAACTAACTACATTGTTTAGAACATCACTGAAATGCTCAGCCCACCTAGCCATGACAGAATCCTCCCCTTCTATAACCTTACCTTGTTTATCCTTCAATCCTTGTATGCCTGTCTGTTTTCTAAAACATAAAATTTTAACTATCTGGTACAGCTCTCTGCTGTTGTGCAGTCTAACCTCTTCCTCAGCTTTGTCAGCCAAACCATCAAGCCAAAGATTCTTATCAGCAGCTAACTGATCCTTTACAAGTTTATTAAGGTCTCTGTAATGCTTTCTATTAGGACTAGTAAGGTATTGATTAAGGGCATTCCTGCAGTTCTTTCTTTCAGAAATAAGCTCAATTGCCTTATCACTCAGATAATTTTGCCTCTTCTGCTCCTTTTTTCCTAAAAGAGTACTGTTAGTGTCCAAAAAAGCCTGTTTAAAATGATCCCATTCTTCCTCAACTTCAGTAGTAAGCAAACCATGACTGTCATAATGACTAAGTAACCTATCATGGTAAGCTTTGGCTATAACTGGATCTTTCAGAGCTTCAGTATTAAAAGTAAATTTTTTAACCCTAGCACAACACTTTTTAAGTTTAAGTTGCAAGACACTTTTAACAAGGTAATGGTCAGATCCAATTTCAGCTCCCCTATATGACCTGGTATTCCTAACAGAACTAGCCCATTTGCTGTTAATTAATATGTAATCAATCATATTCTTATGCAGCCCATCAGGTGAAACCCATGTGTACTTATGTATGTCGCGGTGTTTGTAATAAGTGTTAGTTATTCTGAATCCATTGAGTTTACTTACCTGTAGGAGACGTTGCCCATTGCCATTGCAGCTACCAATACCAAAAGGGCCTATTACTCCTCCCCAAAGGGCAGAGTCAGTACCAACTTTGGCATTGAAGTCACCAAGAACAAGGGTAATATCTCCTTTCTTGACAGAATTCAAAATATCCTGAAGTTGTTCATAAAACCTATCCTTCTCATCCTCATCGGCATCCTCAGTGGGGGCATAACAGCAGATAACATTCAAGTCTTTAACGCTTGTCTGAAATTTTGCTGTAAGAAACCTTTCATTAATGCACTCATATCCTAGAAGAGCATCGCTAGCGTGTCTGCTGAGAAGCAGACCCACGCCTTGGTGATGCTTATTGTCGTCCCTCCCTGAAAAGAGAAATTTAAGATTATTTTTAAGAATCCGACCTTTATCTGTCCATCTGGTCTCTTGCAAGCCGAGAATATCTAAATTATAACGGTGGAATTCTTGTGTGAGGACATCAAGAGAAAAAGCTCTGTGCATAGTCCTCACATTCCAACTACCTATGGAGAGAAAATGGTTAGTGGGATGTTTAAAGAAACTATGTTTATTGAGAGAGGGAATGACGACAATATCAAACAGCCCCCTAATCGCAGACATGGGGCAAAGACCCGTTCCCCCACTACTAAAGGCTGAAGCCATCTACACTGGAAGACTTCCTCCAATGTAGAATTTGACGATGCCAATAGAAGCAAAGAGTTCAGGTGCCTGCGATGACCTCTGCTCAGGATTATCCACCAGCTGATAAACATATCCTGTGAATCTATTCACTTGGGGCTGTCAACCCACAAACAAACAGAAAACACAGCGGAAGACTTTCCCTCCACAGAAGCCCACCAGTGCAGCAAAATCAGGATCCATAGTCAAGCTCAGAGCCATATATCTGTCCAGTCCAGTAGGTTTATATGGTCAGCACCAGGACCCTGTGTGGTTGACCACTCCTCAGCAGGGTAGAAAAAAAATAAAACTAGCCATAGTTGTCCAGATCAGTAGGCCACACTAATATGGCAGCCCTCCAATATTAGCCTCCATAATTTAGACTATTATATATCATGGAAATTAATTGCAATACAACAATTTCTGCTCCTGTACCTTTCCTGAATCCAAATTGATTCTGATAAATAAAACTATTTTTACGCCGGATGTTAGAAGCTAATATTTCTGCTTAACTATTTTCCGTTTATTAAACACCTTAGTATTCACACGAGCGATAACGTTCAGTGCATTGCCACTAATCACTGTGGTGGAATCCCATGTTTAGATATGTAGTCTTTGATAAATAATTTGGCCGTGTATCCTGCTGACTGGCTGGGTTGTTAAAATAGTCCATAATGACTAAAACATACCTTTAACCTCACTGTGTGAAGAGAGGTGGAAGGGACTCACTAGGATTTTCATTACAACTTTCTGGAAGGATCGAATCTTGAGGGGGCTCTAATTAACTTTCCCTTTCGTTTATCTGGATAGCCACACTTGGAAAAACAGATACGGGTCTGAACATAATTTCAAATGTCAACGTACATTCCTGGGGAACAATTACTCTCTGATTTGACTCTCTGCAATGTCTTGACTTCACCCAGATTATCAGAACAAGGATTATTTGGCATAATTCTAATATCTGATTGTGTATACTGAGCAGTACCGTAAGTTGTTCTATTATGTCAGGGCTCTATGGATGTGGAAATGAAAAATAAAATAGGACACTATCTCTCGAGTAAAAATGGGCCCATGGTTCTCATGACTAGACCCATGGTTCAGCTCTCCAATGCCTCTATAATTTTCCTGAGGGCTGGATCCTTTATTTGCATTTCCCTCAGCTGCTTTTTCTCTCCTAGTTCGCCAAGTCTCTCCTAGTCTCGGCATGTATCCTTCTCAATTACCTGTATGTTTCTTGACAAGATTTCTCAGAACACAATCTCCAGTGGGAATATTGTGTTTCCCTAGGTGATATATAATATCGGAATCATAATTCTGAAAGTTAAGATTCCATTTATCCAAACTGCTAGAGGGGTCTTTAAACTTCGTTGATGATCGGGTGTGCTCGTACATGACTCTGAATCGATGACCATACAAATGCTGTTTGAAGTGGGTAACCCCGAATTTAATCACCCTGGGCCTACTTCTCAATGGTGGAGTATTGGATCTCCGGGGTTTAAGCTTCCAGCCGACATATTCCACAAGCCAGCAGAAACAGCTGTCCATCTCCTGCTGCAGTAAGGCAGCAACCAAACTTTCTTCTGCATCGGTCAACAGGATAAACTTCTGCCCAAAGTTGGGTATAGGAGGTATATATATTGTATTGGTATATAGGAGGACGGCCTCTGTCATCAGCTTGAGTTTCAATGCTTTAAAAGAGATGTCTGCTTCAGTGGTCCAACTGAAGTTGTACTTCCTTCATAACCAGGTGTACTGGGGGAGTGGTGAGATCAGCATATCGATCAATAAACTGCTGGTAGTATCCTGTTAATTCAAGAAAGGCATAGACCTTCCAAACAGAAGGAGCCTAGGAAAATCTTCGATGGCCTTCACATTACCGGGGGTCGGGTTGCATGCCATTTGCTGAAATTTGGTACCCAAATATGTTAAGGATTCCTTCATAAACTGACGCATAGCTTGTTTCAACTTAATATTGAAAATCCTCGGGCGACCATTATATCATCCAAATATACATGTCCATGAGTACATTATTTAATAAATGTTGGAAGGTGGCAAGACTATTTTGTAACCCAACTGGAAGAAAATTAAATTCTAACAGCTCTTTCTGGATGATAAAAGCTATTTTCTCAATGTCTAAGGAGTGAATGGAAACTTGTCAGTAGCCATATAGCATATCCAGAAAGCTAACGTACTTGGCATATACTAATTGATGATCGAGTTGATGAGAGGTAGGAGGTATTAATTCGAGATAGTCTTGCATTAAGACCCTAATGTCTATGCAAAATCAATACGCGGTGTCTCTCTTTTTTTACCAATATGATGGGTGAAGCAAAGAGAGAATGCTTTCTCTTATAATTCCTCTCTCTAATAAGTCATCTATCTGCTTATCCAGTTCGCCCTGTAGCGAAAAAAGGCACCCTGCAGGCTCGCTGTGCAATGGTCCATCTGTTAGAACGAGAACGCATATGTACTTAATCTCAATGATGCCCTGTGGGGTTAGCCTCTTGGCGTCTCAGCAGTGCTTGCCGATATCCCTTGAGGTCCCAAGTTCGATCCCAGCTGTGGGAAACCTCATCTCGACATGATGTTTTCCCTTTTCTGAGTGGAACTGCCTAAGTCTGATTTGGCAGAGGTTGGGGAGATTTCTCTCATCAAGTGAGTAAATAATTAGATAAAAATTAATGAGTTGAAATCGGATATTCGTTCCCTGCATAGATGGCAGCATGAATCAAAATGGTATATGAAAAACTCACCATTTAGATTTAGATTTAGAAGGACAGTCACACGCACGTGACCAGAATAGAAATAGTATGGTTACAGTCTTCAGATGGCTCCACTTCACGATGAAACCATGCAGCCTATGGGCGAGATTTATCTCGCTCATATACATGGTGTCTCAAAAATATAGGTACAAACTTTTAGGGGAGGTGGATAACATCTAAAGGAATGAGAATTGCCAAGAAACCCATAAACGGAAACGTTATGGGAAAGTGGTAGCAGAGGTACAAGATCTGAAAGGACACAAGACAGTGATTAATGGGAAAACATTTATTGGACATAATTATTACAAATGGCGTACTAGATGATACATTTCATAATGTTACATCAGATGCTCGAAGTTTCCACCATGAGACGCGATGCAAGCGTGACAAACGGTGGCCTGGTACATTTCTGTGTGGGAAGCGTTCTTCATACATTCGTTGAGCGGCTCGTCCGTTGCCCTCAGTTATTCCATACACTAAGTACATGTCTGCCAGCTCCCTGTTCGAATACCTTTGCATGCTCTTCATAAGCCGACTACCGCTCGAATGAGGAAATCCGAAATTTCCCCTCTAGCGCACTGATGAACAGCACCGCCTATTGACTTGCGGTGACGTTTCCGGTTATGGGTTCCTATGCAATTCTCATTCCTTTAGATGTTATCTACCTCCCCTAAAAGTCTGTACCTATATTTTTGAGACACCCTGTATAGAGGTCCTTGCAGATGATTAGCTAGAGGTTTACAAGAATTTATATTGGGGATTTACGGAGCACTTACGAGGTTTGTTTGACGATGATTTCTATTGAGGTATTTATTGAGATTTATGGAGATGTCACATTTGGAGCCCAATCATGGGTGGTTTAAGGTGAGTGTATCACAGTTGTCGCACTGGATTCCTATTTGTGAGGTGATTTTGTGATACATGGCATCTATACAGGTCAACATGCAAACACGTCGCTGTTCCCCATTAATAACTTTCTTAAACGTGTCTTTTCTTGTGACCTAACTGGAAGACTACCAGAGACGGAAGTTGTGGTTTCTTCCTTGGAGTGCTGCAGGGGATCTGAATTTGCTGAATGTCGACGGTTTCCAATTGTGCAACTCTCATGGATTTGCTCAACCAAATGGGAGCTGTGGATGGGTTAGCAACTCGGATGTTGAGTCTTCTGCTATCACCCACAGATATGGCTATGCACAAAGATCCGGTTTGACTTTCGTATGGACTTGTGCAAGTATTATGTGGCCTCGAAGCTCATTGAAGAAACATTCGATTAGGGACTATGAGTTCAGTTAAGGGGGTATGCATATTTTCTGGACCATCCGTCTGCTAATTGTCGTGTGTGTGTATGTGGGTGTGGGAGGGCAAAAAGCACAGGCATTCCTATCGGGGGACAGTGGAATTGTGGAGTGGTCATTGCTGATGTTTTCATTTTCCTCTCTTCTAAGCGGGGTATCCATGTGAATGTCGATGACAACCAAGGAGTGATGAAACCATTGAAGGTAAAGGTCACTATAAATCTGTTTTTCACTGGTAAGGCATTTACACTAATAGCTCTCAAGCTTTGTTGAAGGGGGACTATCTTGGTGAAATCTTGGGTTTCATTCTGAGAAAACATTATCTGTCCATGGCGGAAAGAGTGGCGCCAGTATCAATGAGGGTTGACACTACTATGTCCTCCATGAAACTGGAAACAGTGAGCGAAGCTTGATCATTGCCCGAAGTGGCACAAGAAGCAATATGGACAGCTGGGAAGTTCATCCGTTGCTTCTCTTCACTATGCTAACTTAGCATGATGGGTACGGGAAGGATGGTTGACTGTGTTCTTCATTTCCCTGATCCCGTACTTGGGGAAGCAGAAAATGGGGGCGACTCAGTCCCCCGTGGCAGCTGTCACGTATCCACGGGGCTCGAACAGACACCTACTGATGGACATAGTGTCCCACCCTACGGCAAGCAAAGCACTTGTGATTTTACAGGTCCAAGTTAGTAATTTTCGAAAGAGATACTCTTTTCTGGAAGGGAATGGAAGAGAAGACCTGCCAGAACAGTGTGGCATACTAATCTGGACAACTATGGCTACTTTTACTTTCTACCCTGTTGAGGAATGATCAACCACACAGGGTCCTGGTGCTCACCATATGCACTAATCGAACGTGAGTAAAGGCTGTGAGGTGATTATGGATCCTGAATTTGCTGCACTGTTGGACTTCTACGGAGGGAAAATCTTCCGCTGTGTTTCCTGTTTGTTTTTTTTTTTAGAATATTTTTTCTTTAGAATATAATTTTTATTCATAACAGTAACAGTTTGTGGATTGACGGGCCCCAAGTGAATAGATTCACAGGATATGTTTTATCATCATCATCATCATCATCATCATCATCATCATCATCATCATCATCATCATCATCATCATCATCATCATCATCATCATCATCGTCGTCGTCGTCGTCGTCGTCGTCGTCGTCAAACAGCCATGGGCTATGGAGGTCCAACCAGACCGCACAGTTTAATTCTCCAAGCATATCTGTCTGAGCTACATCCGCTGCATCCGGCCACTGCACACCAATTCTAACAAGGTCCTGTTTGACGTTGTCTGCCCACTGCATCCTAGGTCTCCCTATCCTTCTGAGGCCTCTAGGCACACTATTCATAACCCTATTCGCCAATCTATAATTATCCATACGGGCAACATGGCCAAACCAGCGGAGTCTCTCTCTGCACAATATGCTGGTTAAAGGAGGTTTCAGACTCCTTTGCCTAACCTCATCATTAGTCACAAAGTTAAACCACCTAATACCCAAGATACTGCGTAAGCATCTAGTTTCCTGTTATCTTGTTTACACAGCGTCCAGGTTTCACTACCATAACTAACCCTAGAAAGAACCAAACTATTATACAGTCTAATTTTAGTCTTTTGGTGTATACGCCTATTTCTCCACAATCTCCATAGATTCTTAAAAGTCCCGGCAACAATACCTATTCGTCTGTTAATCTCATGCCGCACATCACCAGTATCTGTTACGTAGCTCCCAAGGTAATTAAACTGTGACATCTGCTCAAGACTGCAACCATTCAGATTAACTAAATCACAACCTACCTGACCAATTTTCATCACTTTAGTGTTCTCTCTGTTTATAACCAAACCTACTCTACTACCACTCTCATCAACAGCTCGAATGAAAGAGTTCATCTCATCAACATCATTTGCCAAAAGGGCTAAATCATCAGCATAATCTAAATCAGAAATTTTCGTATCTCCAGGCCATTTAAGGCCAAAAGCTTTACCTTGAAGTGAATTTCGCATAACATAATCAACAACCAAACTAAAGAGAAAAGGAGACAAAATGCACCCTTGTCGAACACCAGAAGTAATGCTAAACCAATTGCTACAAGACTTACCAACCCTCACACATGACTCAGTGTTATTATAGAGAGCTTTCATTATGTTAACTAACTTGTCTGGTATACCATATGATTTCACAAAATCAACCACAAATTATGACGATCAACAGAGTCGAAAGCCTTTTTGAAATCAACAAAGCTAGCAACCAAAGGTTTCTGAAACTCTAAACATTTCTCAAGATTCTGCCTAAGTGAAAATATCTGATCTACGCATCCCCTACCACTTCTGAATCCACATTGCGCATCACGCAATTGCCTGTCAACCAGATTCTTAATTCTATTAAGCACAATCATGGAAAAACTTTATCTGGAACAGAGAGTAGGCTGATACACTGAGTAGTTATCACAAGAACTGCGATCACCTTTTTTGAAAATAGGGATAAAAATAGCTCTGGTAAAATCTTTAGGAACCATGCCTTTATCATAAACGTTATTCCAAATTTCAGTCATCCAAGTGGTAACTGAAACATTCCCAGCTCTAAGCATTTCCGTAGTAATTTCATCCACCCCTGCGGATTTATGAAGTTTAAGTTTAGAAATAGCCAAACTAACTTCAGATTGTGTTATAGGGCCAACATTAAAGCCAACAATGCATCTATCATCATTGCAAACAATGGGAGTAAAACTAATCACATTTTTTAGAACATCACTGAAATGCTCAGCCCACCTAGCCATGACAGAATCCTCACCTTCTATAACCTTACCTTGTTTATCCTCAATCCCTGTATACCCGTTCGTTTTCTACCACACAAAACATTAACTATCTGGTACAGCTCTCTGCTGTTGTGCTGTCTAACTGCTTCCTCAGCTTTGTCAGCCAGGCCATCAATCCAAAGATTCTTATCAGTAGCTAACTGATCCTTTACACGTTTATTACGTTCTTTTTAATGCTTTCTATTAGGACTAGTAGGGTACTGATTAAGGACATTCCTGCAGTTCCTTCTTTCTGAAATAAGCTCACGTGCCTTATGACTTAAATAATTCTGTCTCCTCTGCTCCTTTTTCCCTAAAAGAGTACTGTTAGTTTCCAAAAACGCCTGTTTAAAATGGCCCCATTCTTCCTCAACTTCAGTATTAAGCAAACCATGACTGTCATAATGACTAAGTAATCTATCATGGTAGGCTTTAGCTATAACAGGGTCTTTCAGAGCTTCAGTATTAAAGGTAAATTTTTTAACCCTAGCACAACACGTTTTAAGTTTACGTTGCAAGACACTTTTAACAAGGTAATGGTCAGATCCAATTTCCGCTCCCCTATATGCTCTGGTATTTCTAACAGAACTAGCCCATTTGCTGTTAATTAATATATAATCAATCATATTCCTATGCAGCCCATCAGGTGAAACCCATGTGTATTTATGTATGTCGCGGTGTTTGTAATATGTGTTAGTTATTCTGAAACCATTGAGTTTACTTACCTGTAGGAGACGTTGCCCATTGCCATTGCAGCTACCAATACCAAAAGGGCCTATTACTCCTCCCCAAAGGTCAGAGTCGGTACCAACTTTGGCATTGAAGTCACCAAGAACAAGGGTAATATCTCCTTTCTTGGCAGAATTCAAAATATCCTGAAGTTGTCCGTAAACCCTATCCTTCTCATCCTCATCAGAATCCTCAGTGGGGGCATAACAGCAGATAACACTGAAGTCTTTAATGCTCGTATGAAATTTTGCTGTAAGAAACCTTTCATTAATGCACTCATATCCTAGAAGAGCATCACTAGCATGTCTGCTGAGCAGCATACTCACGCCTTGGTGATGCTTTCTATCCTCCCTCCCTGTAAAGAGAAATTTAAAGTTATTTTTAAGTATCTCACCTTTGCCTGTCCATCTGGTCTCTTGCAAGCCTAGAATATCTAGGTTATAGCGCTGGAATTCCTGCATGAGGACATCAAGAGAATAATATCTATGTAATGTCCTCACGTACCTCGTTCCTGCAGAGAGAAAATTATTAGTATGATTTTTAAAGAAATTAGGTTTATTGAGATTGGTAGGGCCAACAATATCAAACAGCTCCCTGATCGCAGGCATGGGGCAAAGACCTTTTCCTCCTCCGCTAAAGGCTGAAGTCACCGATGCTGATAGGAACTTCAGGCACCACCTTTTCAAGTGGACTTTTTCAAGAGCGATATGGCCTGCCTGAGACACATTGCTCCAGTTTAGTCTTGACGATGCCCAACTAGCCAAGTAAGGTTCAGGTACCTGCGATGGCCTCTGATTAAGATTATCCACCAGCTGATATAAGGTATCCCATGCCTCTGTTCACTTAGAGCTGGCAACCCAGAAACAAACAGAAAACACAGCAGCAGACTCTCCCTCAACAGAGGCCCACCAGTGCAGCAAGTCCAGGATCCATAATCAAGCTCAAATCCATGAACAAGTCCAGTCTAGTAGGTATAAATGGTCAGCACCAGGACCCTGTGAAGTTGACCACTCCTCAGGAGGGTTGAAAAAAAAAGAAAAAAGTGGCCATAATGACCAGATCAGTAGGCCATACTGAACTGGCAGTCCTCCCCTTCCGTTCCCTTCCAAAAGAGAATATCTCTTTTGAAAGGTATTAACGGCCTGCACCACGAGAAGGCGAGGTCGGACATTAGGTGCTACGCCTAGCTACCATTCAGATGGTGGATAATTCTGATCAGAGATCAATGCAGGTACCCTAACTCTTGCTTCTATGGGCATCGTCAAACCTAACATGGAGGAAGCGTTACTAATGTAGATGGCTTCATCCCTTAGTAGTGGGGGAATGGACTTTGCCCCATGCTTACGATTAGGGAGCTATTTGATATTGTCGGCATTCCCTCTCCCAGTAAACATAACTTCATTAAACATCCTACTAACCATTCTCTCTCCATAGGTAGTTGTAATGTAAAGACTCTGCACAGAGATTATTCTTTTGATGTCCGCACACTACAATTTCACCATTACAGTTTACATATTCTCAGCTTGTAAGACACCAGATGGACAGGTAAATGTCCGATGCTTAAAAATAATCTTAATTACCTCTTTTCAAGGAGGGAAGATGAAAAGCATCTCCAAGGCGTAAGTTTGCTTCTCAGCAGAAAATCTAGTGATGCTCTTCTACGATATCAGTGCATTAATAAAAGGTTTTTACAGCTAAATTTCAAACAAACTTTAAATACTTGATGTTTTCTGTTGCTATGCCCTCACTGAAGATGGCGATGACGATGAGAAGGATAGATTTTACAGACAACTTCAGGATATTTTGAATTTTGTCAAGAAAGGAGATATTACCCTTGTTCTAGGTGACTTCAATGCCATAGTTGGTACTGACTACTGACTCTGACCTTTGGGGAGAGATGATAGGCCCTTTTGGTATTGGCAGCTGCAATGGCAATGGGCAACGTCTCCTACAGGTAAGTAAGATCAATGGTTTGAGAATAACTAACACTTATTAGAAACACCACGACATACATTAGTACACATGGTTTTGACCACATGGATTGCGTAAGAATATAATTGATTATGTATGAATTAACAGCAAATGCGCTAATTCTGTTAGGAATACCAGGTCATATATGCAATTGAAACTAAAGAAGTGTTGTGTTGAGGTTAAAAAAGTTAAAAATTAAAAGTAAAGGCTAAAAAACCCATTTATAGCAAAAGGTTAACATGATAGGTTACTTAGTCATTATGACAGAGATGGTTTGCTCACTACTGAAGTTGAGAAAGAATGGTACCATTTCAAACAGGCTATTCTTGAAACTAACATTACTCTTTTGGGAAAAAGAGGAGCAGAGGAGGAAAATTATTTGTGTAACAGCTAAATATTTTGAAGCTTATTTTGGGAAAATACAACTGCTGGATATATGATTAATCAATACCGTACTAGTCCTAATAGAAAACGTTACAAAAAGTTTAATAAACATGTAAACGATCTGTACCCTGTTGATAAGAATCGTTGCTTAGCTGACAAATCCGAGGAAGCAGTTTGACAGCACAACAGCAGAGAGCTGTATCATATAGCTAATGTTTTGTGTGGTAGAAAAGGACAGGTATACAGGGATGGAAGAATAAACAAGGTAAGGTTGTAGAAAATGAGGAATACGTCATGGTTAGGTGGGGTGAGCAATTCAGCGATGTTCTAAACAATGTGGTTAGTTCTACTCCCATTGTTCGTAAGGATGATAGATGCATTATTGGCAGTAATGTTGGCCCTATAACAGTCTGAAGCTAGTTTGGCTATTTCTAAACTAAAACTACATAAATCTCCAGGGATAGATGGAATTACTACGGAAATGCTCAGAGCTGGGAATGTGTTCGGTTACCACATGGATGAATGAAATTTTAAATATCTTTTATGTATGTTAAAGGCATGGTTCCTAAGGACTTTACCAAAGCCATTATTATTCCTATTTTAAAAAAGGTGATCGCAGTTCTTGCGATAATTATAGAGGTATCAGCCTACTTTCTGTTCGAGGTAAATTGCTTTGCATTATTGTGCTTAATTGAATTAAAATATGGTTAACGGGCAATTGCCTGATGAGCAATATGGATTTCGAAGTGGTACGGAATGTGTAGATCAGATATTTTCACTCAGGCAGATTCTTAAGAAACGTTTAAGAAACCTTTAGTTACTTGCATTGTTGATTTCAAAAAGGCTTTTGATTTTGTTGACCACCATAATCTGTGGTCGCTATTAAATCGTATGGCATATCTGACAAGTTAGTCAACATAATGAAATCTCTATAATAACACTATGTCGGGTGTGAGAGTTCGTAAAGCTTGTAGTAATTCGTTTAGCATTGCTTCTGGTGTTCTACAAGTGTGCATTTTGTCTCCTTTTCTTTTTAGTTTGGTTATTGATTATGTTATGCGAAATTCACTGCAATGAAAAGATTTTGGCCTTAAATTTTGTGGAGATATGAAATTTTCTGATTCATATTATGTTACTGATTTTGTCCTTTTGGGAAATGATGTTGATGAGATGAACTCTTTCATTCGAGCTGTTGATGAGACTGGTAGTAGAGTAGGTTTGGTTATAAACATAGATAAAACTAAAGTCATGAAAATAGGTCAGGCAGGCTGTGGTTCAGTAAATCGGAATGGCTGCACTCTTCAGAAAGTGTCTGAGTTTAATTATCTTGGGAGCTATGTAAAAGATATTGGTGATGTGCAGCATGAGATTAACAGACTAATAGAGTTTTCTGCCATCCCGGCAGAAATCCCTATTCATCTGTTAAAAAAATTCTAAACTATTTTATGAATCCATGGATAGTGTGGAGAAATAGGCGTATACACCTAAAGACTAAAATTGCAATGTATAATAGTTTGGTTCTTTCTAGCTTTAATTAATGGTAGTGAAACGGGGACACTTTGTAAACAAGATAAAAGGAAACTTGATGTTTTTGATTCTAGATGCTAACGCAGTATTTTGGGCATTAGGTGGTTAAATTTGTAAGAAATGATGAGGTTAGGCAAAGGAGTCGGCAACCTCCTTTGTGCAGAATATCGTGCAGAGAGAGAGATTCCGTTGGTTTGCCAATGTTGCCCATATGTATAATTATAGATTAGCGAATAGGGTCATGAACAGTGTGCCTAAAGGCCCCAGAAAGAGGGAAGGCACAGGATGCGGTGGGTAGACAATATCAAGCACGACCTTGTTAGAATTGAAAGGATGGCTGCTTGAGGATGATGATGATGATGAAATTATTTTATAACTGAACACCAGTTCGAACCCTCTTTGCTTAGTAAAAAACCCGAACAGAACCTGAACACAATTGGTTTTTAATCCCAAACCCTAATTTAGTTTTGAGCAATGGATGTGTAAGGTGTGTTTAGGTGTTAAAGCAAAATACTAAATGCACATAAAGGCCTTTCATTTTTAGAAAAATTATTTCTTCATCTCACAAAATATACTAGTGTCCAAAATTCAAGGTGAGATCTTCTAATATGGGAAGTGATATCAAAAATCAAAGCTCTCTAGTTTTCCAACTGAATTTTTTATTAAAAACATTTGACTGAAAGTAATTAGAGGTGTCAAATAAATCTAAATCTTTTTAATTATTTAAACTAAGTTAGCTTGAGATTAAAAGAATAATGGAAGGGGTAACTTTTAACAACTCTAGTAATCCCTGTAGAAAATGCTGTCCAAAATTTGTCAGGTTTTGCTTTTATTGCATTTATGTGTATATTTTAATTGGACCTTGCATATTTGACCTATATTTTATGTGTATATTTTTTATTGCTTTTATGTGCATATTTTAATTTGATATTGCTCTGTACAGAAATGTAACTCTTTATAAGAAACTGTCTCTTTGTCACACACCTGGCGAAGGCAGTTTATGACTGATGTGTCTTGTTGCAATTAGCAAGATAGCTTCATTGCCCTTGATCGTTGGCGATAATTTTCGTTGGGCTATGGCTCCTTTATCTTGGAGTGCAGGCGAATGACCTTCCTTTGGGACCGGGAGGATGGTGTTCGTAAGAGGATCGTTGCCAAAATTATCCCGTAGCCAAAATTAGGCAGTTCTGGTGGTATTGGCTTAGGGACTGAGCCTAAAACTAGACCGTTCTGTGGATATTAATTTCACGAATCTACAGGTTTCATCTGTTAGGGGCGTAAAGATGCACCTGTTAAACACCGTCACATGGTTGTTTGTAAACGAGTCAGTAGCCAACGTCAGTTTTCACAGAGACATCTGTAAATATCTTCAGAATTAAACCATTGGTATTGTTTTAACTTTGAGTTTGTCATCAATTATCTATTCTTCAACGCCAAAAGCCGAATATCAGAACAAACCAAAAAATATATTTAGTTACTGTGGAGTGCTGTGAATGCCTTCAATTCGACAACCCGCAGGAACTGTCAACAGCAGGCAGGATTGTTGCTATTTCGACGCTGGAAGCTTGAAGAGGAAAATTTATGTGTTCGACGTAAGATTGTGCCACAACTATGAGATTCTACAAACTGTGACCTGAATTGTGTAATTTTTCGGATTGCAGACCTGTGTTCAAGTAAACTTTTGTATTCAACTATTCTTCGATATTTGTGAACAATCCGTAGCGATTCAGTGCATCAAGATTTCCGTTCCTGATCCAGCAGTCATGATCAACAGAGGCATTGAAAAAGTTTCTAAATGAGAGAAACACACACCGGTATCACTAAATATATTTTAAGTATAATAATTTCTATTTGCCGATCGAATTTTTTAAAAATATTTTTAATATTTAGGTTAGAAATTTTGTGTAACTTTACACTTCAATTTAAGTTTACATCTGTTAATTTTATTAGTTAAGGGCATGGAATCAAATGAGCATATTAATTTAAATTCAAAATCAGGATCTAGTGATAGGACGCAAATTTATTATTGTGGTAATATGGATGCTGCAGATTTAGATGGGTCTATTTCAGCAGATATTGCTGCTCTAGCATAAGGTCTCACCACAGCCTTGAAATGCAAATTAAATTTGAGGAAATGAGAAATGAACAAACTATAAGGTTACAAGAGATAAGGTTGCAAGAAATCCGGTATAGAAATGAGAGAGAGAATTAAGAGAATTGGAGGTTAAAAGAGCTCAGGAAATAGAGAGATTTCTACGAATATAGTTCAAAATCTCTGGCTAGTCAAACAAGTATTATGAAAAATGCATTGCCAGATCCGCCAAGGCATAAGAGGAACGGACTCAATTCTTCCAAAAGGCTGAGAAAATGTTCTTTATGAATAAAGTAGAAGAAGAAAATCAAGCTCAAATAATTATTACATTAGTAGGCAGGTTGGCGGAAAATGCAAGTGTTTCTCTTAGCATAGTAGAGCTAAAATTCTACGAAACAGTAAAAGAAATAATTTTATCGTATTGTCATTTGACCCCCCCCCCCCTCCCATTAGCCATAGATAATGAATTGATTAGTCTACGTAAAAAGACGACGGAGTTGATTTAGTTTCGTCAATGGAACGAAGAATTCTTTAAAATAATATACACTAGTTTCCATAAATTAAGGAAAAATGAGAAAAATCGCGATAATTCGAAAATCAAATTGTGCGATCCTCACCAAGCTTGTTCATGTAACCAGTAAAGCAATGTCGAGTGAGCATATCGTATGCAAATTGGTCTAGGTTTCGCCAATTTGCGTAATCGGATAGCGGCATCAAATCGGGTGTTTTTTAGAGCGGATCGTTATTTTGTGTTGCAAATCTAAAGAAATTCGAAATAACCATTTTGTAGGAATGACTTCGAGACATCAGTTGCCAAATGAACTGCAGTGGAGAGCTATTTGCCGGCTCGAAGCAGACCAAAGTCAGACGTAGCACGATGGCTGAATGTGAGTCCTTCTGTGGTCCATAGACTGTGGAATCATTTTCTTCGCACGGATTCTGCGTCTCGGAGATTTAACCGAGGAAGGGACGTCTACTCCCTCTTAATTACGATCCTCTCTTGCAGCAGCCACTGAGAGGGTTGTATCAGCTTCTACTGCGCATAGAAGGCTTCATGAGGGAGATCTGTACGCTAGAAGGCCAGTAATTTGTATACCCTCACGTCACGTTACAGGAAAGAGTGGTTGAATTGGGCACGCACGCATGTTAACTGGACAGAAGAGCAATCGAGATCCGTACTCTTCATAGATAAGTCCAGATATTGCTTGCAGAGTGATTCCAGACGTTGTTTGATATGGAGAGAACGAGGTACCCGTTATCATCCCAGTATTATCCGTTAAGGAGACAGTTACGACGGAGGTAATGTGTGTGTTTGGAGTGGACGCACAGACCTCTCTGTGTGTTGACGAGTGGGAACCTCAAAGTTCAAAGGTTTAGAGATGACATCCTGGACCCTTATGTACGTCCTTACGCTGGTGCAATAGGTGAAACATTCATCTTACAAGACGATAACGCTCGTCCACACAGATCTAGACTAGAGGAACAATAATTGAAGAGGAGACCATTATGTGCATGGAGTGGCCAGCTCGATCTCCCGACCTAAATCCAATTGAGCATGTGTGGGATGCTCTAGGGAGACGTGTTGCTGCCACCTGCAACAAAAGGGGTGCTTATTGCTGTTTTAATCGATCGGTGGCAACAGAGGTTGGAAGGAGTGTCATGTCATTTTTCAGTTCTGAGTAAAAAGTTTATTTATAGATAGATCAAGCATGGTTAGTAATTACTTGGTATCTTTGCTCAGTTACCTATTAATTAAGTTGTGAAAAATTTTGTATCTGTGATACGTGGACAGGAAAGGCGCATCACGTGACAATACGTTTTGCTAACGAGCGTGATGAAATAGCGATGTGTTTTCGTCTGCATGTGGTGCGAAGTGTGGCTGACGAAACGAAGGACCGTCGCCTGTTGGATCGGCTTATTTGGGTTCATCTGCTACGTGGCTTTTGCAGTGTTCAATTGCTCTCTGTTTCTGTTTTGCAGTTAGAGGAATTTATTCTGTTAAAGTTGATTTGTAGTAGATGTAAAAATGAGCTTCTAGGAACGTCTATGTCAGGTGCTCACAATGTGGAAATAATTTTCACTTTTACTGCCTTGGTTTGATAGAATCAAATTTCAGGAAATTTTGACAAGAACGTAGGAAAAATTTAAAATGTAACAGCTGTGCTAGGGAAAAGGCAGAAAACGTACCACAGGAGACTATTGGTGATGAAACTGAGAGCGTGCGTGTGAATCTGGATGCGGATATAAAATCATTCTTGGAAGATATCCCGAAAACAAATTTCCGTATATTTGGAGCTGAGCTATACGTTTCAGATTATAATTTTGAAAAGGAAATATTACATTAAATGGAGGAATTTAGGAAAAGTATTTCTTTTTTCTCAAATAAGCTTGATGAACACATAAAAATAGTGAAGGAAATTATAAAACAGATGAATGAAGCACAGTGTGAGAATAATAAATGAAAGGAAACAAGCTTAATGTTGGAAAAAGAAATATTTGTATTGAAAGAGAAGTTGAATAATATGCAACAGTATAGCAGGATCAGAACTGTGGAAGTAGTGGGCATTCCGCCCTGCAAGTAGTCGAGAAACTGGCTAAAGTTTTGAAAATTGACACAAAATGCCTAGATGTAGAAGCTGTTCATCGGGTTCCAGTTATAAACATGAATAAAATAAAACCCATCGTCGTTCAATTTGGCTCTAGAAAAACTAAAGAGATGTGGATAAAGAGGTGGAAAACAAAGAAAGAGTTATTATCAAAAGAAATTGATGAATCTTATGGTGATGGTAGAGTGCATATTAATGAACACCTAACACAGGAATATAAGCAACTCTTATTCAAGTCAAAGAAGAAACAACGTGAATTAGGTTATAAATACGTTTGGGTCAGGGAGGCTAAAATATTTGAGAAAAGTGGACGGCCTCATTTCTATTAGAATTAAGAATTATGAAGATCTAGTTAAATTGAAATAATATTATCTTTGGTTTTGTTTTTTGTCTGTAGTATTATTTTAAATATCAACGGCCAATTCAATTGGTTTCGAGATTAGAAATAGTATTGGACATTCTGAATTATGAGATGCTAGTTGTATTGTTACGCGCCCCCTCTATTGGAGGTACAATAACTTATAGACAAATGTGATCGCGTTGTGATTTCTTCGGTTATATCTGTTAGGAAAGTGAAGCTGCATGAACCCAAGCCCTACCCTTGGCGGAGGTGTAAGAATTTTGTGAATAGATTGAATACTCACTCTGGTTTTGCATAAACATAAATATGACATTTAATACTCAATTTAAAGATGGGATAATTTACCATAATTTTGGTTACTTTAAAGCACACTAATTCGCTATTTGAAAGCACAGCCAAAACGTAATTTAACATCTTCTAATTTAGACGTGCGACACTTTTAAACAGAGCAAAAGGATGATATTTCGTACCTCATATTAGAAGAGTTCTTTCCAGGGGGGCCCACTGCTAATGTCTGTCCGTCATTAAGTGGTGTCTATGGCATCATCTCGCAGTTCCTTCGGCGACGATTGCCGGGGGTGGCTCGAAGTCGTTTGCCGTTGCTCCGGGTCGGTAAGGTCACTTCATTAGGCTTGGAAGACATAAGTGATTCGCATCTCGCAATCGATGATTATTCAGTACATGAGCATTTCAACTTCTGTTACCTTTCTAGCGGCCCATCTCAACTGCAGATCTCCGGCGTGAGCGAGGCCCCTTGTGTCACACCCGGGCTTTAAGTAGGTCTCGAAGTCTATCTTAGTATCCCTGTGTCTCTCGGAGTGTATGTGGGCATCTCTCTCGCTCCTTTGTTCGTCCCCCGTTTTATACTGCTATTGCCACCTGTTGATTTTAAATAATTTATGCAAATCGAATTTATTGTTACGAATATCTTATTCATTCTCCTTTCAGTGTATTCTGGATTTTCCTGTAAAATAACTGTTAAACTTTTCAGACAATAGAATCGGATTATCATTAGAATAATCCATAATATTATTTACTTCTATTTCTATTGGAATCATTAGTTTATGTTCTTTCCTTCCAGACAATTCATTTATTATATTCCGGTGCTGTCTTACACTGACATATTTATCTAATAAACTTGTGGTGTAATAATTTGTCTTTGCTTCTATGTTGATTTTAACAGTAAATTCTTTATACTTTTCAAAATAATTATTTTAATCAGTATCAAAAGGTTGAGTTTTTAGTAATTTGCATAAACGATTTTGTTTTTAATAGATTCCGTCGTTCAATGTTTCATTTTATTTTGTTTCCGTTTTAATTGTATAATGTATTTGATTTTTCAATTAATATTTGCAATTGTAGTAAAACGTTTCGGAAGATTTATTAATATCCTTTTCCATTTCAATTTCATTTCAATTTTATCTTCCAACAATTCCTTTAGTTTTGTAATATTTTTCTTAGGTACTTCTTGTAAAATTTCTACCCCTTTGTTCATTCAGATTCTTGATCAGTAACATGCAGCTTAATTATATAATAATTTACATTATTTACAGCAATATTTCTTATACATATATGATCGTCACCGTCTTTGATTCATCCTTAGTAATCTCTTCATCAAATTCCTTAAAACCATTAGATATAATTACTTTAAATATTCGTGCCTAATACTACCATAACCCCTTAATTCAATATTAATATCTCCAAATAATATAACATTATTATAATTTACAGTTTATTTCTAGTAAATAATAACAGTGGTTTATTTGTAGTCAATTAATATAATTTTGTTTAGTGTATGAATATAATATATAAAATGCCATTAAAATAAATACTAAATTATTATATTTAAATTTAATTTCCACCATATCAGCACTAACAAAATTTGTATTAGTTTCATATACTGTAATACAGTCTTTGAGAAAAATAATTAGTCCCCAGATCTCATTTGATTTTGACATTTGTGATATATTTTATAACCATATTATCGTATATAACTGTAACGTATCATTAGTTATTCAAATTTCTCTTAGAACTATTATTTCAAGGGTAAAATTTTCAGGGTTTAAATAGAGTAAAAAATGGTCAAAAAATTTCTCATCTACTTATATTGCCCATTACTAATTTTAATACCTCACCACAATAATTAAATACTCTTTCATAAATGTTCTCTATTTTATGAGTCTGGTAACAGGAATAGTTGCCGTGAGTTTTATCTTCCAAAGTTTGAATAATTGGTAAGGTTCTTTACTGCTTTCTTGCAACTGTTAATAGATTCGTTATCATTTAAATGATTCGTATATATATAATTAATTATTATAATTAATATATATACGAATCGTTTAAAGAACAATTAAATAATAATAATTATATTTTAATTATTTTTTCGTTTAATACTGTTCTTTAAATTATACGTTATTTCTAATTTCGTTACGTTATTTTTGAACGGAAATTTTAAGCCTACTTTCCTGTTTGTGCTTGTTCAATATACAGTCTATGTGTATCTTCAGTATTTTTTCTTTTGGAGTCGAAATTAGTTCTATTCATGAATGTGAATTATCAACATATTATGTTGTTTAAGGAAGACGTTTGCAAATCATTTTCATAAGAAGAGTGTATCCGGTCCCGAAAAAATAAAAACTGAAAAGCTTATTAACATGATCATTAGTGCAGCTTTCCTTGCATCTGAGCAAACATTTTCCACTCCAATTATCAGTTTTCAAACAAATGTGCCATTTTTCGCCTGTCCCAAGTAAAAATTCGAATAAAAGACAACTATTCTCCCTTACTGACTTTGAGAATATTGTCTAAAAAGATAGATTTGAATGTCTTACAGACTTAGATAGTGATTTTTTACAGACTTAGATAGTGATATATTACAGAATTAGATAGTGATATTAGAAATTGTTACGGGACCTAGTACTATACATCGAAACAAAATGACTCAAGGCCAGGACTTTCTATAATAAAATTCCTCCTATCATCGTTAGATATAAAGAAAATTAAAAGATAATATTTTATTAAAGGTTGTTACCACTTAAGATTTCACTACTAAGGTATCTGGGAATACTGTGAGATTACAGCCCTGTTGTGCTGCTGACTGCAGTGCTTTCCCCAGAATACTTGAAAATGAAGAAATCGAGTTCCATACATATAAGTTTAAGCAAGAAAAAAAATATAAAGTGTTGTTTAAAATGTTCTTTTGGATATCACAAAAGATACGTTATGAATTGCTTGCTTTGGGTATTCAAATTTCTAAGATAAGTCAGTTCACGAAGGGCAAAAACAAAACCCCTCTGCCAATATTTCTTATTGAGCTCCTGAAGAATGATAAATCAAAGGAAATATTTAACCCTCCGGAAGTGGCATGGAATGGTAGAAATAAAGAGGTGGCGTCGGTCTCCCAGACCGATTACGCAAAAATGTTATCCAAACGTTATAATAAATAAATAATAAATACATTTGAAATAAACTCTCTGCTTATTTAATAAAATTTTATTAAAAAATAACACTCTTTTCAAAAAAAATCCCAATTCCAAGAAATAAAAATGTATTATAAAACTGCCTAATGTTTGCTAATAAACAAAGGTATTCTTTAATTTAAAAAGTAGGCATGTAACTTAATCCGGAGTAATCGGACATACTAAACATTGCAACGGTTGGTTAAGTATATCGTATTAGGAAGGTACTACAGTGTGCTGGCGACTAAACTTTTATGTTGCAAATTTATTAGGAAATATCTTCTCAATTTTTTCGCGGTCTGACAATGCCATTTCTGGAAGGTTAATATTAAATATCCTTAATCTCAAAATAACAGTCGAGTTCTAAGATGCCTGGATCTACACACTGTTTTAGATGTCAACGTTTCAATTGCACAGTCTTGCTGTTATAAAACACCTCACTGTGTCAAATGTGGGGAAATACATTTGACTTCAGTGTGTATTAAAACTGTTGAAGCTGGTCCACCTAAATGAGTGAATTGTGGTGGAGGTCATACTGCCAATTACAAAGGGTGTCCGAATTACCCAAAATCGCATTTATAGGGCACTCTTAACATTACGATAATGATAATAATAGTCTATTAACAGTACGATAATGATAATAATATTAAACATTACGATAATGATAATAATATTAAACATTACGATAATGATAATAATAGTCTATCTAAAACTGCTACAAATCTTGGCCAAATCATTCCAGGAAAACATGCTGAAATTTCCTCGGTGTTACAATGAATTCTGTATTTAAGCCTCGTAATTGAAATGTTAGTTTTAAAAATTCAAAGAATCCTACTGAAGTCTCAGATGTGGGTATTCTAGAACAAAGTCGCGAACTTTGTGCACTTTTCTGAAATTTTAACTTCAAAGATCTGAAGGTTCTGAAAAAAAAAGAAAAAAAACCCAACTAATATCTGATTTTAAACAAGCAAAATCAACATTAGAAAAATGTGCGTTAGTTTTCAAGGTTTTGGAATACACCAACAATTGTTTTATCAGTTATTAATAACAAGGATATTAGGAAATATATTAATTTGGTTTATTGAAATAGCAATGGACTGAAAAAAGGATTAATTTATTAATTTCCTATAAGACCACAACATTTATGTTGCTCTAGTAAGTGAAACTCATCTCAGGCATTGTGATAAGATTAAAATTGCCAATTACATTTGCTATAGAAATTATCACCTTCATAATAAGACAGGTGGAACAGCAATGGTTATCAAAAAGTATCTTCAATACTATGAAACTAAAATTACTAATCTAAGCTCTATTGAAGTTTCTGCAACCGTTTTATTTTGCCGTAACTTTAGTAATATTAGAATTTTAGCGCTTATAAGCCACCGAAATCTATAAAAATCAAACCTTCTAGTCATCCACACTTTTTAATATTTATATGGGAGATGTTTCAATTTCATGTAATATCCATTTAGCTCTTTATGCAGATGATACAGCCATTCGTACTTCTTTGAATTTAGAGTTTGCAGTGAAAAGGAAGAGAATTCATAAAATCCCCAATGTTAAAACTTTTTACGAAGACATCAGTTGGAAAGATTATGCAAAATATCTCGAAATCGTAATTCATAGTAAACTTAACTGGAGTCGTCACATTATAGAAACTCTAAATAAAGAACAAGGCTTGAGATGTAAATTAACTTATTGATTTCCAGCAACTCTTCGCTTTCTCTGGAGAATAAACTTCTACTGAACAATAGCATCTTTCGACCTCTCCTATGTTATGCCTCACCTGTGTGAGGTTACTGTGGAGTTAATCACCTGAAGAAACTTCATTCATTTCAGAATAACTATTAGTGATCAGCAGCTGCAAAGCTGTGGTTTCGTGCGTAATTCAATCATTCATCAGGATCTGAACATTCAGCCTGTTAGTTATTCAGTTTATTAAAGAATCATCAGTCAAGTTCTTCCAACAAGTGGAGTAAAATTCATTTCCTATTATATCCAATCTGTGTAACAATGAGCATATTTCTGAACATAAATTCAAAAGACTTGGAGCTATTCTCTTATAAACAGTTAATGTAGCCTTCTGGTTCTAGTTGCTAGTTCTTAGGGTTTCTCCCTAATTATTCTGCTATTGCCATTAGAAGCACTATATTTCATCCAGTGAAGAAGATTATGGGCTTCTTACATGCCCGGTGCTCTGTTTATGTTAGTCTATGATCTCTATTTTATGAACCTTATATCTGTAATCTGAAATATTAGTATTGATATCGAAATGCACCTCTTTATCTAAACTAAAAATTTGATTAGTAATATTGTTACACATTGAAGTTTTCTTAACTGTGGTAACCTTCAATATTAACCATTCAATAAACTTAAATCATCAATATTTGTAATTTTCAATATTCTTTGATCTTTCATTTTAACGAATATAAAGTTTGGAATCCTTAACCCAAACATATTTGTATCCCTTTCCTCTCTGTATTTTCTTCAGTTCATAAAGTAATTGGTGTTATCTTGCGTTAAATGTCCATTTATAAACACTCTGTTGTATAGCAGGGAATGATGTCTTTCCTTAGCATTCAAAACCTTCTTTGCCTTCCAAATTTTTTTTAAATCCAGTTTTCGTTCATTATCCCGGAAGTTACTTGTCGAATAATTCATTTAATATTTTGTTTATTACCAGTTAGCACTCTGTGTATGGCTTGTATGTCAAAGAACTTTTTTTCAACTTGTAGTATCTTAGAAATAGAGTTTATTATTTCAGTTACATTTTCGTTACATGTTTCTGGTATCCCTACTATTTCTAGGTTAGCATTCTTACTATATTGGAGGCGGGGGTGACTCAGTTGGTACCGCGCCATGATCGTAACCTGCAGTTCCAAGGATCGAGTCCCAGCTCGACCAGCGTTGACAGTTATCTCTGCACAACTCGCCTCCATGCCCACGGTCAATAGCGGACACCTATAAGCTTGGAAAAGCCGCTGTCCGGCCTATGGGACGTTAAACCGTGGTTCCGTGTGCTGGAGAGCCATAACATATGCACATTAAAGAACACGCTGGTTGACCTTGACGCGAGGCTACTGTCTGTCTCCTAACGGCTATTCCAGTGGGTCCCTCCCTCAACCTTCTCTGGATCCTCGGAACCTTGTGACCTTGCCATTTAGTCCGTTGTGCGCAAAAACGTGCCGCTCAGAGGTAAAACAACCCAAACTACTATACTGTTCCAAAATCATTTTCAACTTAAGTTCCTTCATTTTATTTTAAACTGAAAGCTTTCCATTCCGCTGTTGGATTTCCTTCATTTGTTTAGTCATTTCAGTCATAATTTTCAAATAGTCATCTAGTTTATCTGAACAATATAGAGTACATTTTTTGTACTCAGCTAATTCTCTTAATAACTAATTTTTAGACTTTTCATTCATCTCTCTCACGTCTTTCCTAAGTGTATTCATCTGTTCGCTAAAACATTCACTACTTCCTTAATTACTTCTGAAGTCAATGCTTTTCCCTTCCAATCTAGTAATGCGTCTATATGAGATTCACTAGCATCGTATATTTCGCTCTCGCATTTGTTTCCTTTTCCTACTACATCTGTTTTACCCTTATTGCATTTCCATCTATTCTTATTTTCGATATTATTTTTTCTGAAGTTCATTTCTTTCATATATGGGATCATAATCCGCACTTGAGTGTAAATTGCAATGTCTCCAAAGCATCAACAGTTTTTGTATGTTGAACACAAGAGTTAACCATCTTTGCGTATTCCTAATAATCTGTAAACTTTGTAATATAAATAATACAGATGATAGCAGTTACCATTTCTTACAGCCTTAGTAAGAAACAATGGATCTGCTATACGTATAGCAACAAATATAGCTCTGGATGAGGAACAGATGATGTTCTCTAACGTCTCTCGAACTATTCACTTTATCCAAAAAGCTTCGAAGTAAAACAGCAGCTTTTGTTCTTTTTTTATAACTGCTAAGTTTCAATTGAAATTGAAATAACACATTTCTTCACACAGAAAAATATGGTTTGCTCATTTCATTCTCCAATTAGACAAAAAAGATCCAGCAAAAATTAAAGATGATTCAAAATGACATCTGCTATTAACACTGTTGCCCGAACTGTAATGACTTACAAGAGCATTTATTCTTTACAATAGTTTATTCAAAAAAAAGTTTTTAAGACTTGTTAATTGAATTCTTCAGTCTCTGTATCCTATTAAGTGCTACATGAAAGTACCTTGTTCAAAAATTTGTATTGTATGTGCCAATTGTCTCTGATTGGATTATTTACACTGAATGGACAAATTATTACATACACCTACCTAATAACCTGTTGCTCCAACTTTTGCCCTCACAACAGCCAGGCGTCTTGGTAAGACCTCAATGAGGTGTTGAAAACGTGTAGATGGTTGCCTATTTATTATATTCTATTCTATTTTATGAAGCCTATTCTATTATATATTATGCTCATGAAGTCAGGATCGCCTGACTCCATGAGCATCCACAGTTGCTGGTGGGGGTTGACAGACTGAAACAAATCTTTCCAATTCATCGCATAAATTCTCAATGAGGGTGATGTCCGGCGATCGATCTGTAAATCGAGTGTGCTAGCGTAGCTTAAATGTTCCCGAAGACAATTGGTCGCCACTCAGGAAGTATGAAGTGTGGCGTTGTCTTGTTGAAAGATGGCATCATGGTGCGAAAAGAGAATCATTACGAACGGGTGTAGATGGTCAGCGAGGATGTTCACATACATTATGCTAGTGATGGAGGTCTTGACAGGTATGAGGGGCCTCAAGGACGCCCATGCAAACGCACCCCTAACTGTTACCTGCCTCTATGAACCCAACTTAGCAAGATGGGTCCATCGCTTCGTATGGTTTACGCAACACACACACCCTCCCATCGACGTGATAGAGTTGAAACCGTGATTCATCAGACCAGATGAATTGTTTCCAGTACTCTGCACTCCAATTGCTATATGCCTTTACAGACGGCAGCCTAATCTTTCGGTGCCTTGCAGTCAACAAGGGAACACGATGTAGACGTCGACTGTCATAGCCTATTTTTTCCATGGTACACCATAGGATAGTTGTACCATGGAACTTGTTACCTTGTGGACCTGCCCTCATCGAATTACGACATTATCTGCTTCACAGTAGCCATGCAATTCCTTGTAACGATGCGGAACAATTTGAGCTTAACTCGAGTGTCAATTGCATGTTTATTTCTACATTTCTCTCCTTAGTTGGGAGTTTTGTCGTATTTCACGTAGTCTTGGTAGATGATGATATATACTTGGTATACATGTGTCTGATGTCCACATACTTGGAATACATGTGTCTGTAGTCTTGGTACATGATGATATATACTTGGTATACATGTGTCTGATGTGGAAATCCCGACAGGTCAGCAGTTGAGATGATTGAACAACAAGCCTTCCTCGCACCTATTCTCTGACCACGTCGCTTCCTTTACCCATGATGACTTTTCCGTGACTGGTTTCCAATGCATAGAGACCTGTTCTATTTATATGCATTGCGAGATGCAGCTTCCCACGTGACTAGACACGATACTTCTGCTTCGAATATTGTTATCATGGGGTATATAATAATTTGTCCACACAGTGTTTCGGTGTTTTTTTAGGCGTGAAACAGAATTGCATTGCGATATCAAAATAATCGAATTAGAGGCAATAGAAATTCTGGAACAAGATAAATTCGTTAGTATAATAAACATCGAAAAACCAACTGCCTAATTGATGTTGGTCCTCCATGTGTTGCCAAAACTGCCCTTACCCGGCGACGCATGGACCCTACAAGGTTTCTAAAGGTGTCTTGTGGTATCTGGTACCAACACATTATTTCGAAGATCCTTTAACCTTTGTAAGCTATGTGGTTGAGCCGCGCAGATCGGATATGCTGTTCCAACACAAACCACAGATGCTCTATTGGATTGATGTCTGGGGAATTTGGAGCCAGCGCAATAGCTGGAATTCTTCCTCAAGTTCGGCGAACCATTCTCAAACAATCCGGGCAGTGTGGCATGGCGCATTATCCTGATGAAAGAAGGCACTATTAGAGGAATATGCTGTTGCCATGAAAGGATATACCTGGTCTGATTGATGTTTAGGTAGGAGGTAGACGTCATAGTTTTCAGCACTTGAATGACTGGACACAGGGTTTCCCAGCAGAACATTGCCCAAAACATTACACTTCCTCCACCATCTTGTTTTCATCCCAGGCGCATCCTGGTGCCAACACTTCCCCAGGTGAACGACACCCACGTACCCAAGCGTCCACACGGTGCAACAGGAAACGAGATTCATTGGACCAGACGACTTTCTTCCAATTATTCAAGGTCCAGTTTTGATGCTCGTGTGCCCATTGTAGGCACTTTCGATGATGGTGATTCGAGGTTGGCATGGGCCCTCGAAGCGGCCTGCAGATACACAGTCCCATTTTCAGAAGGGTTCGATGTACCGTGTGTTGTGACACTTTACTCTCGTCACCAGAATTCAAATTATGGGCCAGTTGCGCCACAGTATCCCTTTTGTTGGCTCGCACCATACAGGATAGCCTTCGCTCACTTCTAAAGTTGATGAGCCATGGTAGGCCCACACCTTGCCGGCGGTTCGTGGTTTTTTCCTCCTCAGATCATTTTTTGAAGGTACTAAGCACGGCTGACCATGAGCACCTTACTAGCCTTGCTGTCTCGGAAATGCTCTAACCTAGTTGTCTTGCCATTACAATTTGGCTTTTGTCAAATTCACATAAGTCCGCTGCCTTTCCCATCTGAAGAACAAGAATAACACTGATTAACAGAGCTCAGTATCAGATATAATTTATATCATTTCATGACCTTCACACGGTTCGGTTTGCATAAAACGTGCTGGTCAAAATGTTTTGGCTCTTCTGTGTATAAACCTTACCAAGCCCTTTCGTGTTCACTTATTAAGATCAGTGTTGGGATTACCGGAGAAAATCTCACTGCACAGTTAGGACTCGAACCAGAGAATATCATGTCATCAGTGGTGTAGCTAGGTAGTTTGTCACCTGAGTCTAGTGGCTGCTACTGACGCTCCCATAGGCAATTGGACTGCAGTGCCCAAATTTTGCGGCCCTCTAAACTGTGGCCCCTAGTTACGTCTCTGCAGATTATGAGTCTGGGGCATTACCAACAACAGTATCTCCCTCCGTCCCTATGAGTTGGAGCCACTGACTTCTGGATATTCTCATACTTGTAGTAACACAAATGTAAGTTAAAGATAATCATTGGTAAAGCCTTTTTTTATTACTTTGCAAAAAACTCAGAATGAAATCAGTGATTTGAGATCTCTAAATTTTCTAGGCCGTCGATTGGTTACGATTTTCTTTCAACTTGGCCGAAACTACTTCTTGTAAATTGTTGCAAGTAGTGAGGCGAATAATTAATACTACTTCATACTAATGAATAATTATAGAAGCTCCTGGGGTTTTGAGGTGGCGAAATCCATGTAACTCATGGCAGTTTTAATCATGTTGCTTACACTGAATAGTACTGAATGGGAATAACAAAACATACCATAATTCTTGAGAATACACGTTTCTTAAATATCTGGTGTGTTGACCTATACGAGCTTATGTGCTCTTGGGTTCACAAGACTATTACTAATATAAGATGAATGTTTCATTATTTTAATAAACAAATGATGATGATAATCAAAAAGCAAATATTTACGTTGATTGTAAATCTAGGCACATGAGGATATAAGGATATCTATGTAGAGAGTAAACTCTAATTCGGGGTTTAAATTAATAACTAATTATATGTTAGAGAAATGTTATTAGGTGGCCCCTAATGAGGAGCTGTCCCTGCTCATCGGTGAATGAGCCATTTTAATAATATTTTAACATAATTTTGACAGAATTAATTTTAAGTCGAAAGTTAATCCGGATGAACGGTATCTTCTCTCTACTCAAACTGTTCTGTTATTTTACGTGTACAATGTCCTTGGGTGAGATATCGTTATCTAGTCAATGGATCTATGTGAAATTTTAATTATTTTGAAAAATGGAAACGAAACCAGGCAATGTTGAAATAGCATTTTAATATAAAGTGTGCTAAAAATATCTAAATTGGAAAAGTCAGTTTGAAAATGTTTGAAAATTTCGAATCTTTTAAAATAATCAAAGTTTAAAAAATTAAATTACACCAAAATTGTAGTCAGTGCAAATTTTAAATTAAAAATTTCTTAGCCAAAAATTAATTTTTGAATTGTGTAAGCATTTCGAAATCTGCTGAAGTAATTTGAATTATATATGTAATGACCATTTAAATGGTGAATAAAAATTTAATGATTTCATAAAATATTTTGGAAATTTCGAGTTTCTTGAAATATAACGTTAAATATTTCGAAGTTTTTTAAAAATCGACCTTCAGTACTGAACATTTAAATAAAGGGCGTTAAAAATCTCAAACTTTAAAATTCCAATAAAGTGTATTCAAATTTCAAGTTCGTTAAAATAAAGTATATTAAATATTTCCAAGTTTGGTAAAACTTCGATTTTTTAAATTCTAAGATTAGCCTTCAAAGAAACAGATAAATGGGATTTCTATCTTTAGTTTCTGAAATTGCATTTAATTTTTCAAGTGAGGATCGAAGGCCCAGACAAAGTGCGTTATATTTTTCAAGATGGATTGCATATTCTCAGGAAAGGAAATTTAAATTAACCTTGGGCATAACTTAAATTATTTTTTTATTCCCAGCTTCTTAAATTTTACTAAAGATCATCTTATAAGTCTCATTATAGCCTCAGTTGTTGATGAGCCATTAAACATCAAACCAAAAAGCTTTTAGGAAAACACTGCCCTCGTTAACGAACTATATCAAATATTGATATCAACTTACCTTTTGCGCCCAAAAAATGCGCGTAGGATAAAAAAAAAGGTTATCTAGCGCTAAAAATTACATTTTGTTATGATATAAAATAGTTCTCGACTTCTGCTTGCTACAGACGTCTGATAGGAAATTTTTAGTTTAATACGTCATAGAGGTTTGCGATCTATGCGAGACCTCAGCCAACATAAAAAGACATCACATGAAATTTTCGGCCAGTTATTCTGGGCTCTGAATCTTTGATCTTTGATCTGAATCCAAGCACCCGTAGACACTCTGACACTAGAATGTCATAACTTGTAAATATAAATTATCGCTCGAAGATTACATACTGAAATGTATGCTATTTAGTAACTTGAAAAGTTTATGTCCCTAAGAGAATAGTAACTTTGTCGGTATCATACAATGTAGTTGGTGAATTTTTGCACTGTAACTAGGAATAACTTCACATATCTTAATAGTTTCAGTAGGACATGAGATATATATACAGCCCAGGAGAAGGTAACCCAGTCGTAATCTTCGAGACTCAAGAGCTCCTTACATTACATTTCATTAAAAACCGAATCTTAGTGTTGTTTTTTCCTTTTGCGGTCTGATTCAAAAGGCTAGTAATCCTCTTTTAGCACTCTTTAAACATAAGTAGAATTCGTGCAGCTCAGCATGACCTATAAATTACCAAGAAATATCATATTTGTCTTTAATTACGAGCTGCAGTTTCATAATAGGCCTAAATACCATACTAAGAATACTGTCGCTTTTTACGTAATAATAATAATAGTGTCATATTCTTCGCGATCCATTACCGTCAAACACTGCTATAACCTAAGTATTTGTATGAATAGTTCATTTCTGTTACAACTTAACACAAAATTTGTAAATCAGTTTTTTTATGCATAAATGTAAATAAAACCAGTGTAATATCAAAGTCGAAAGACTGAAGGCAAAAATCCAACAAATTCGTTCAGACATTAACTGATCGACAAATCGATAATTTTCTCTCTCAGTTTATAGGCTACAATTAGGGATGATAAATTGAAATTGAATCTTTCCATCTTAACTTGCGAATCAAAGAAAACATTCATCCTGGTGCAGGACCGGTTTTAGGGGTTGGGCAAGAGGGCCATGCCTCCCCTTTCATGATGTTAATAATGGAAATGAAGGAAAATATTCTTTAAACTTATTTATATTTTTCGAATTTTTTAAGAAGTTTTTAAAAGACCTGTAAAACAGACGGATAAATGTTATACTGCAATTTGGAAATCCGGTCTCTTTACCTTCACCCTCCTTTATATTTTTTTCGACTGGATTGTGTTTCTTGCACCTCTCCCTCCTCAAATTTTTTCTAGATCCAAACCTGCTTGTGGGTATAATATTCATCTTTTAATATATGATTTTCTGAAGTTAATTCGTAGCGGATTGGAGGGCTTTAACTATTTTCTCTTCCGTTTTGCCTGATTTCTCTATAAATTTTGATATTTTGTATTTTAGGGAATATTAATAATGTTATGTAAAAATTCTTACAATTCACGAGGTCAAACCCAGATCTAATAACAATAGTGATGCTGTTAGAAAAAAGCCATATTCCTGATAGTAATTGTGTAAATAGAAATACTTTTGATGAAGTAATAGGATCACCATTATTAAATGACAATTTATTACCTAACTGTGTGAATCACGGACAATTAGTGAAGCAACAACTTTACCACAGAGATCTACTACAGTCTCAGAATGCCTTCTCCATCTTCGCAGTTCGCACAATAGTCAGGTTGGTAACGTTCACCTGGCATCCTCCACACCCAGACACTCCGTCGGACTGCCAGATGGTAAAGCGTGATTCATTGCTCCAGAGAACGCGGTTCCACTGCTTAAGAGTACGCTGGCGCCATGCATTACAGCACTCCAACCGACGATTGACGTTGATCTTGATGTTACGCTTGTGTTCAGCTGCTCGACCATGGAAACCCATTTCCAACGGCTGCTCCCAGAGCCATTTTGGAACTCTATGATGAGTATTGCAACGAAGAATAAGCAATTTTGTCGCACCATACGCTTCAGCACTAGGCGCTTCCGTTCTGTCATTTTACGTGGCCTACCGGGTCACTATTGCGCTGTTGTTGTTCCTAGGCGTTCCCCCTTCAGAATAGCATCCCTTTCAGTTGATTGGGACAGCTGTAGCAGGGCCGAAATGTCCCGAACTGACTTGTTGCTGAGGTGGCATCCTCTGACTGTGTCACGTTGAAAGTTACTGAGCGACTGAAGTTACTGAACGGCCCATTCTCCTGTCCATGCATGTCTATGAAGTTTGCCAGGCCACGTGCGTCCTTTTATACCTGTTTGAGCTATGGGTGTGGCGTATATGGGCGAATCCACTACTCAAAAGGCGTGTCCGGATACTTTTGATCAGATAGTGTACCTTACTAAACGGTTTAACTGAGAAATTCTCTCTTTTCGTTGGGGGGAAGACGGATAAGTCATTTCTTTTGAAACTTTAAAACAATCCCACACAACAGTAGATTTAACACATTAATTATTGCAACAAATTTCAATACGGTTTCAAAGAAACGTAAGATTGATAACTTGCGCTAACAAGCACATGAGCAAGTAAGAAGCTATGGGTTTTGTTGACTGTGGATCGTTGAGGAGGAAGAGAGGCGACGACCATAAGGCGACTCCCAGAAGTCCCTGATCAACTTGGTCCGCTTGCCTTGAAGCGTGTTCTTGCGCTCATTAGCGAAAATGCAGTTTGTTGACAATACGACTTTCGGACGTATAATTAGATGAAAATGTTGTTTTCCTATTGCATAATAAATAGTAGATGTATTAATTCTTAACTGTTTATTTCATTTAACCAGTGACGGCTCCTGATCTTCTAAGCAGACGGAGACAGTGCGCCATAGAGTGAATCGAA
Organism: Ryuthela nishihirai; assembly: GCA_038380435.1. NCBI lineage: Eukaryota > Metazoa > Arthropoda > Arachnida > Araneae > Heptathelidae > Ryuthela > Ryuthela nishihirai. The sequence continues at coordinate 71,746,177 of JAWZYU010000003.1, forward strand.
CTCAATGACACGGAGGGAGATGGTTGTCAGTAATGCCTCAGACTCGTAATCCGATGTGCTTAGTTCGAATACCAACTGAGAGTCTCAGAGATTTTTCCTTTGAGATGTTTTCCTCTCCATCCATTCTGAAGCGGCAAGAAGGAAACCAAGATGGGTTTGGTAAAGCTTGCATATAATTTGGGAAATGTGTGAGAACGAAATTGTCTTGTATGCTTGTATGAAGAATTTGTATTTTTTAGATTAGTTATCTCTGATTGTATTATGATATTATGCTGCAATGCAGCTCTAATCAACACTAAAAAAAACACATTGAAACTAAATAAGCCAATCAGAGACAACTAGTCCAAACAATGCAAAATCCTGCACACAACACTTCATTTTTTCACTTAAAGAAACTGAGATTAAATAATCAAATCAATAAGCTTAATTAACGATTTCTGAAGCAATCTATTGCAAAGAATAAATGCTCTTGTAAGTATACATACACCAGAAACAAATTTGCAAAATACGATGTGCCTTCAAAAGGTTCCTGACATGTATCTGCAGAACAAAAATCATTGCACGTACCTTAACAAAATTTTTACTGTCCTTCAAAGTACTCCCTTCAGCATCTATGCAAAGTTGCAGACGTCTAGGCCAGTTTTGGAGCGCTTGAGGTACTCCTGTTGGGGAATACTCCGCAACCAGGTGCGTCGCTATAAGGGGTTTTTCTGGGGGAGGCTCCCCTTCCAAAGTAAAATAGAGTTGGCAAAATTCGAAAAGAATTGGTAAAATCCAGGTGAGTTGAGAAAAATCGGATTGTTTTTGTGAAATTAAGGAGAGTTGGCAAAATCGAGGCATCTTGGGAAAATAAAGGGGAGTTGGCAAAATTGAGGCAACTTGGCATAATCTACGAGAGTTGCAAAATTCGAAGCCACTTGGTAAAATACAGGTAGGTTGGAAAAAATTGAATTGTTTTTGTAAAATGAAGGAAAGTTGGCAAAACCTTGGGAAGTTAGCAAAATCTTACGAAGTTGACAAAATTTAAAATAACTTGGTAAAATTCAGGTGAGGTGTAATATGGATGTTTTCTGTAAAATTACGGCGAATTGTCCAAATCGATGCTATTTGGCAAAATCTAGGAAAATTCGCAAAATGGAGAAATCTATAATTGGCAAAATCTAGGGAAGTTGACAAAATCTGAAGCCACTTTGTAAAATACAGGTGAGTTGTGAAAATTGGGATTGTTTTTGTGAAATTAAGGAGACTTGTCAAAATGGAGTGAACTTGGCAAAATCTTGAAGAAGTGCAGTTGGCACAATTCGAAGACACTTGGAAATACAGGTGAGTTGTAAAAATTGGGATAATTAAAAAATATATAATTTTTAATATAATTTATATTAAATTAATATTTAAAAATATTTTTTGGTTAAATTAAGGAGAGTTAGAAATATGGAAACAACTTGGCAAACTTCGAAGTGACTTGATAAAATTCAGGTGAGATGTAAAAGTAGGGATTTCATTTTGGTAAAATTATGGGAGGTCACAAGGTGGAGGCAATTTAGCATAATCTTGGGAAGCTGCCATCCCTCCTCCACCCCCTACGGAGTGAAATCCTGGGTACGTCCCCGACAGAGACATCATTCAATTCTTGTGAAGTACTTATTTTCTCAGCTGGGAAAATTATCGTTCTCTCCTCCCCCAATCACAGTCTCTTCGCTACGCCCTTGTCATCAACACCGAATGAATGCATTCTGCAAGGTCTTGCATCCTTGAAAAAGGCTTCCCAGAAAGTTTCTTTTTACATTTTGGAAACAACCTTCATTAGTAAAACTCACTGAAGCTTTCTAACTAACAAGACCTACCATAAAACTATATTGATTTTTCGGAAAAAAGTTTATTCTATTTTAAAAATATACTAATCTACATTTAATAACTTTTTTTTCCCAAATATTTTACTATAAAGCGGTAGAAGAGAAATCGGCCTTTGATGCTATATGAATAATTTTAGCTATATGAATGGAGTATCAATCTTCCATTCATGTTTCAATTTAACAAAAATACGATCTAGACAAGAAACTGCATTTACTTTTATTTGAAATGCTGTTAGCAGAAAATGTGCGACAAAATGGTTATATTAAAAAATGAATCTAAAAGTTGGGAAATCTGTAATTATCTGTATTGTATTTTGCTAAAATGAATTATATACATTTACTTGTGGCTTTCCAGTAGATCGGTAGAGATGTCGCAGAAAACATTTGGCATGAATATGCCTTAGTTTCGCATTCGATGCTGAAATATACAAGTTTTTTCACTTCTAATATTCCAAGATCTGTTATAGTTTCTGAAGCTAGGGACTATACACAAAGCAAAGATTATTTGATAGTTTCAAAACGTTGTTGATTAATATCATGTTTCGAATGAAAATAGACCCTTTTCCAGCATATTAGTCATCAGAAAAATAGTGATTAGGCGCTCACTTAATAAATGACGATTTATTCATTGAGATCAAAGGTTCACGAAAGTCGACATCACGTCCACGTTTGAATTTTTAGGAATCCTCATGTCTCTTCATCTCTCATTTATCATCACCCAACCGCCTTTTATCAACAATTTGAATCCATAACTAAAAACAAACACAAAACGTTTCACATTTCCTTGCTCCCCTTGTAATTTCTTCACCCCCACCCCTTCCCAGTTTGGAATTCCTGGCTTATATGGAATGAAATATACTTCATTGATTGACAATTACAGGGCAACTTCATACTCGCTCACAAGCAGAAAACTGCTGCGACAGAGGCAAAAGATCCAAAAGGCGAATAACCTCGATTCTACTTCAGCATGTGAATGATAAGAGGGTTCTGGGTACATTATCAGTTGACCTGTTGAGATCCATGAAGGCAATACTTCTGCAAGTCGGAACGTAATGCTTCTATGAATAGGAATTGAATGGGAAAAAACAAACTTTCACTTAAATTGCAATTTTTTGTATTCATTACACTTTATGGTTTAAATTAACATAAATTTTAAATTAAGGAATATTAAATGTATATAGGTATGTTGGTGGGCCGAACCCTATAATCTTTATCCTATGTCTTCTAATAATGATCAGTCCTACTCGTTAAAAGTTTCATTTAAGTTATCTGGATTTAATATCAATCTAAACCAATGAGTCCAAAATCCATGTACGATAGTGAAAATTGGAAGACGAAAGCAGTCTTTTTTCATTCTAAAACTATATTTAACCTAATTTATTATGTCACTGCCATTTATTATGTTAGCTCTAATTGAGATAATAGCCAAAGAAACTGATTTCTGTATGAATGGGGAATGTTCTTATTCAAGGAAGTCCTCATGAGCCAGGTATAAATTTCAGGATTGTTCTTCCTCCCTGTAGCATATCAAAATGTCATTCGCTCTCTAGCTATTCCGATGAAAAATGTGTGTTAAATTCTTGTGATAAGGCAAAAATACTTCAAATGGTTTTCCAAATTCATGAATTTCATTAAATGAGTATTTTTGACAGCAGCTGCCAAATCAGAATCAAAACCAGATACCAGAGAAAGAGCAAAAATTAGTAGTTCTATTTATTTAGATGTGAGATGTACGAGAAAGAGAAGATTTGAAACCGAATTTAAAAAAAAATCGTTTTTGTTTATATCCTGATTTGTTTATTGCACATCTATTCATTCTAATATATAATTATGATGTCTTTAAAACATCCATTCAAGAACAGTTGATCCCATATAAAGGAATTTATATGCATATCACTGCTCCATAAGAAAATAAAAAGACAGTGGTTTCGTGGAATGTGGATCCAGAAGTTAGGAGATGAATAAAGCATTCCTTTTCGGTGATGAAGACGCAAGGTGATACGAAGTAGCGGAAGCTGCACAACAGTTTCCGCGGAATGCTTATAGATCGTTAAGAGGCGTAAACGTCGCTCGAGATACTTTTACTTTGCTTCTCATGAGCTAAGGAAGATAAAATCAACCGCAAACAAAGTTGGGATGATAGAATTTTAACTTCCATACGAGAGCGAAATGGTGCAAAGAAACAAAAACTTGAGCATGAAGCGGATGATTAAACAACACTTTCCCTCCTTTCGCTTCTCCGATGGAGAGTGGAAGTTTCGATCCGACAGTGATCCGGCTGACAGACCGCACACACCCATCGCACTGTCCCGAGCTAGTTAGCTGTCAGATTTCAGGTTCATGGGCTGGTGCTCAGAAAAGAGTGGGCTTGTCATATGAGCCCCCTGTTAACTACCTCTTTGCAGGCAAAGGGTGGAATGAAAGTGCGGCTGCCTCCTTTCCTTTACACTTCTCCGTGACTCCTCGCTAATGCGATTAATGAGGAAAGCAGTGAAAAGGCGCTAACAAGGGAAGACAACTGCACTTCCCGACTTGCAAATTGTTTTCTAGCAAATTAGCTCCGTCGCTAGTCATCTGCAAGCAGCGAGCCCACCCTGTGGCTGCAAAAGAGCGACGCTTCGACGACGGAAAGGGGGCCGAGGTCGTCTCCAAAGTATCGGTAATCGAAGTTCACCCTCTCTCGGCCTTCGCATCCAGTTGATGTTACCATGGCAGCGGAAGAAACCCAGACCATATTGTTATCATAGGTAAACAGAATCTAAGTCAAACAGAGCAGAGCATTTGACTTTCAAGAAGGTGCCGAGACCTTGCTTTCCGATATTCGCCGCAAAACTTCACTGCGGAGACGGAAATGCTTCCTGCTCGACATTGATTACAGCTACTTTTCGTCTTCACCCGAATACTTCTTAAAATGATTCATGCAGAATGCTTTTTATGCACATTGTAATAAGCAAGGAAAAATAAAACAACATCTTACATTTAAGGTGTTTTCGCGAGCCAAAGTCGATCTGAATTATTTATCTATCGTCGCACCTTTCTCTGCTGTCTGCATTTTATCGTTCTAACGTAGCTCGTGCGCATTTTAATCTGTCATTGGAAAATAGAGGATAAAAAGGGGATTGAACCTAGAAAAGTATCAAATTTACTTCTTCTGTTTTTAAATTGGAAGAATTTCTTAGAAGACAAATGGAATTAAAATATTTACCCAGTTCCCTTTCGTTTGCATTCTTCTGTCACTCAGCCATGGGCGACCAACGCTTTTCAGTGGGAAGAAACCTTGCCATTTTTTTACATATAATTATAACTTTATTTCCATACTCATTTACAGAAACAGTTGGATAGAAACTGCAAAGGAAATAACGTAAAACAAAATATACGATTTAAAAATAAAAAAAAAAACATCCAATATCGTCCAATATTGCAAGACCTGATTAATTCGAAACTCATTAATTCGATATTTAAGTACAATTCGAATTCTCTTACAATTTCAAGGCCCAATAAGCAAATTTCATATAAAAGAATGTGGCTAATTTGAACCCCTAGGTAATTCATTATTCCGAAAAAAAAAAGAACAACAACTAAAAATTCTGTTCATAATATTAATGCATTTGTGTTTGAATAATTTAAAAAGAAAGTCCATGAAAAGTATGCGCATGCGCAGGGCCGTATCTGGGCTATGGCCAATACGGCCCCTGCCATAGGCGCCAAGTTTATATGCCTGTAAACGTATATGAATTAGGGCTTCTCAAATATATAGTGTTTTGATTCCAGGGATTTCCCGCGAAATTTTACTAATTCCCGGGATCCCGGGAATGGTTGGAGAAATTTAGAAAAATCGACTGTAGAAAAGTCGACTTTAAAAATTGAACAATTTACAGGACAAAGGAAAGACTAGCACATTATATTTCTTTATTTACAACTAAAATAAATTTCTTTACGAAAAAATAACAAAAAAAACTTTTTTTATGAAAAAATAGCGAAAAAAGTAATTTTCTTTTTAAAAAAATGAAGCCTTTTTATTTAAAATTTCGAGATTTACATTCAAAACTGAAATTTTTGTAAGTATTTTGAATAACTCTTTAAAATATACAAAGCATCAATATTCCTATCACTAAGGCTAATTCTCAACTTTGTGATAAATAAACCGACTGCAGTCAATGCTCTATCTGATTCAACAGAGGTTGATGGAATGCTTTTCAGTGAATCTAGTTGCCTCGAATAATTTCAATTCTTGCTTCAAAACCAGGCTTAAACACTGTTTATGATCCTGAGAAAAAGTTGAAAATTGCATAAGTTTTGTCTTAGATTGAATCACTGCTTCTAACTTGTCTCTCAATATGGTGAGATTCATGGGTTGCACAATTTCGTGATTTTTTTCATCTACTGATTGCGATGAGTTGGGTCTAGATGGAGATTCGTCTTCGTTGAAAAGTCTAATCAATGTCATCTTAGCAAATTCAAATAATGATTATTTGTTTGGTAACGATGGGAGACAGGAGTCGCTGCAGAATTCAAATAAATTTCTCCAGTATTTAAATACTGAAGCAGGCCGACCAAAGTCGTATTTTTCTATCATTAATCCATTTTATAAGAGAATGTTTCATCTTCTTGACGAATTCTGACAATTGTTGAAATTCTCCCTCAGCAGTTAACAGAGTTGCATCACTGCTGCATAATTTCTCTGCACCGATTTTTACTGGCTGCAGGATTGAAACAATATCTTGCAGAACATCAAATTCTTCATTAGGTGAATTATGCTTTTCTTTAATATCAATTAATGATTTAGAAATGCTGCTCTTGTTGCTAAAAATCTCTCAATCATACCCAATAAGCTGTCGCGGCGAGTTTTCGAATTTAAAATTAGCATCTTTTTGCAAACATGTAATACTTTCACGTAGTTTTACAGAATTTCATTCTTGAGAGGGGATTTCCTGAATATTTTTACAATTTTTCTTGCCTTTCGTATAGTTTTATTAATGTCTGTAAATTTTTTGGTGCTGCTTCCTCCATCTAAAATAATAATAATTCCCCTCAAGCAGCTGCTTGCCACAGGTCTGACAGGAGCCTGTCAGTTTATATGCCATAGTAGGAGATCTGAGAGGATGGCAGGTTCTCAGCAGAAAAACGACACACAACCATGCCTACCCGGGGCTCGAACCCAGGTCCCTTAGATCAGTAGCCAAGCGTGCTAACCACTCGGCCATAGACATTGGCAATTAGATCTATTTTATCACAAAAGCTGACTCCCGAATTTCAATTGCTATATTCAAATCATCTAACTAGTTTTCATGATCGTCATCTAACTCGTTTTCTGCTTGATTTCTTCCTAAAACGATTATTTTCTTATAAAATATATCACATGCAGCCAGGTGTATGCCATGTGCATAACATAAGTAATGATGGCAGCTCATTAATTTTCCAAATTTAATCATCGCACTCGCACCATCTGTGACGCATGCCTCTGAATAGTACTCAGCGGAATTTTTCTAGCTTAACTTCTACTGCTTTAACAAGCATCTTCTGCAGAGAAAGAGCCAATAATTCTTACCTTTCCTAAATTCCAAAATTTAGCTTCATCAGTATGAACGTTCATATTTAGATATCGTCTAATTTTTGGTGAAGAATACTCGTCAAGAGATATGCTAAACCTTGAACCTCCACTTAATTTTACCGATTTTTCATTTTTAACTTGGACCTTGATTATATCATGTTGTTTATATATAATACTCATTATAGCACTAGCACTGCTCCCACTTTACGCCTTTTGTAATGCTTTACTTGGTGTAACTTCATGTACACTATTATTTATAGATTGATTTATACGATATTCTAAATTGCTGATAGCAATCGTATTTAGCAATATATGACTTACTCTTCCTTTTTGCTTTGAATGCCATAGAGAACAGGAAAAAGGTCAATTACAAATTAAATGTTCGATACTTCAAATATTACGTTTAGTACAAACACTTCGACGAGTTACTAGAAAATTGTTATCAAGAGTAAGAAATCCAATGAGTTCAAAAATTAATCTTGAGAATAACAAACTTTTACTTACGCCGAAACAATATTATTTGCATTAATTTAATAAGCAAATAACTGCTATATTAAAACGTTTTCTCTTTTAATTCCACATGGTGAAACTATGAAAAAAACATTGTCGTTATCAATTGCTTACTCATAGTCTTTACAAAGTTGAAATAACTTTCTTTGTTGATAAAACGCTTTAATCACGGGGCCACTTTTAAAGGGGATCTTCCTTCCTCAGTAGACACAAAAGGCACAGGATGGGAGTTCTGCAAATTAGGATCATAAACCAAGTAGAAGAGACGGAAGTCTGCATCTCGAAGGTCACAAGCACAAGTCGTCAACATAGAGAAAATCCTGATTCCTTTGCCATGTAAACAAAGAACGAAATTAAAATAAAAAAAAAATACTAGGCTTTCTCACCACAAGGCGGGAACACTTCATATAGCATACCGAACAAAAAAACTTCATCTAGATTATGTCTTTTATACTAAAAAATGGCAATTTATGAGGAGTTGACCACTTCATCTACCCTACTAACGTTGTCCATCTACTATACGATTTTTTGATGCGACAATTAACTAGTTACAAAGTTTTTAAAAGATGAACAATTGTAGCTGTCTTTAACTATTTTTCAGGTGCTGATCTCAAATCTGGCCTTAAAAATGGCTAGCACGTCACGTTTTTATGTTATTGGTCATTTCGACTCCTATTAAGATCTTCCTATACCAACACTTCCAGACAACTGGGAGGATATTAGATATTTTGCTTTTTGTGGCGGCCAACACTGATTGCAATATGGGAGAAAACATATAACAGTAGCCTAACCTCAAACCGCCATTCTTTTTGTTTTCACTGTAGGAGAAACACGTGTTGTGCTATACGTCATATGTGTATATACGAAGAGTGAATTTTGGCGTTTAAATTGCACAAACGCAGCGTCTCGGATGTGTTAATGTGCCAGATAAGTTTTGTTATGTATGTGGAAATTATATTTTAGACTCACAGGATAGTTCTTTGAGAAAGATTGTGAAGAAAGCCTATAACTTGTATTTTGGATGTCATGTTGGAGATCAGGACAAAACATAGGCTCCAAATGTGTGCTGAATTTCGTGCTTTGTTGGCCTGAATGAACGGTTGAATCCATACCCTTTGTATCTCCAATGGTTTTTCGTTAGCCAATTAGTCACTTACATGACTGTTGTTTTTGTTTAACTAAAGTGTCAGGCTTTTTAAAAAAAACAAAAGCAAAATACAATATTCAAATGTGCCTTGAGCCATAAGGCCAGTTCCTCATGGAGAAGACCTTCCTATACCAACATCTCTAACCAACTGGGATGAGATGGATTCAGATTCATCAGAGGACGATTTTGAGATCCATACAGATCCTGATCCTATATACACCCCTAAAAAGTTAGACGAGCCTCATCTGAGTCAGCATAATGAACTAAACGATCTTGTTCGTGACTTAAGACTTTCTAAACAACAAGCTGAGGTTTAGGCTTAAGACTTCAAAAGTGGAATATTCTGACCAAGGGTATCAGAGTTTCTCTGTTCAGAAAGGGAAATTTGGCTTTATCTGCTTATTAAAAGATACAAGATGGTTTGTCTTTCTGCCCAGATATTTCAGGGCTGATGTTAAAAATTGGAAGAACTCACGACCCTAAGGAGCAGCATCTATTTATAGATTCGTCAAATATCAGTTTAAAAAACTCACTGTTATAAAATATGACCAGTTTAAATGGACAATATGTGGTGACCTAAAAGTCATATCTCTCTTGCTCGGGCTTCAAGGAGGCTTTACAAACGTTTGCTGTTTTCTGTGTTTGTGCACAGTAGGGCCAGAAAGGAATGCTACAAAACAAAATACTGGCCCAAGAGAGATGTTTTTATTCCTGGAAAGAGTAATGTGGGGTATAAGCCTCTAGTTGACCCCACTGATGTTGTACTCCCACCACTGCACATCAAACTGGGACTTATGAAAAACTTTGTAAAGGCTATGGACAAAACTGGTAAAGGATTTTTGCACTTCAAGGAAACAATCTCTAAAACTAAGTGATGCCAAACTCAAAGAAGGGATCTTTATTGGTGCACAGATTAGGAAGCTGATGAATGATACTGTCTTCAAAGAAAAATTGAATATGGAGGAGTACGCTGCATGGAAATCTTTCACGGTCTGTGATCCAGGGTTTTCTGGGGAATCACAAAGAGGAAAATTACCATCAGCTCATTCTGGATCTTCTCAAAAACTATGAAAATCTGGTTGCCGAATGTTTTTGAAGATCCATTTTTTGCACTCGCATCACGATTTCTTTCCCAAGAATCTAGGAGCTGTCAGTGATGAGTAAGAGGAAAGATTTCACCAGGATATCCGAACAATGGAAGAGAGATACCAATGCAGGTTGGATCCAGCAATGATGAGTGACTACTGCTCGATCTTGCAGAAGGAAGATACCTCAGCATATAAAAGACAGAAATAAATTTCTTGTAAGTATGAAAGATCCTTACCCATATTTTCTCATTTTGCGTTTCAATATTAGTATTTCATTTGTTATTTGATATTCAGTGGTCTATAACTATGATGTTTCTAATTTTTTTTCACTGTAATCATGTAATTAGTTAATAAATTTTAATTGCAATTTAATAAAATAGTCACATTTATTTTTGTTTCCCAGATATGAGTATTCATTGAAATTTGAAATACATCATCATCATCATCATCATCCTCAAGCAGCCATGGGCTACGGAGGTCCAACCAGACCACGCAGTTTAATTCTCCAAGCATATCTGTCCTGAGCTACATCTGCTGCATCCGGCCACGGCACACCAATTCTAACAAGGTCCTGTTTGACATTGTCTGCCCACCGCATCCTAGGTCTCCCCCTCCTTCTGAGGCCTCTAGGCACACTGTTCATAACCCTATTCGCCAATCTATAATTATCCATACGGACAACATGGCCAAACCAGCGGAGTCTCTCTCTGCACAATATGCTGCTTAAAGGAGGTTGCAAACTCCTTTGCCTAACCTCATCATTAGTTATAAAGTTAAACCACCTAATACCCAAGATACTGCGTAAGCATCTAGAATCAAAAGCATCTAGTTTCCTGTTATCTTGTTTACACAGCGTCCATGTTTCACTACCATAACTAACCCTAGAAAGAACCAAACTATTATACAGTCTAATTTTAGTCTTTAGGTGTATACGCCTATTTCTCCACAATCTCCATAGATTCTTAAACGTCCCGGCAGCAATACCTATTCGTCTGTTAATCTCATGCCGCACATCACCAGTATCAGTTACATAGCTCCAAAGGTAATTAAACTGTGACACCTGCTCAAGACTGCAACCATTCAGATTAACTGAATCACAACCTGACTGACCAATTTTCATCATTTTAGTTTTCTCTCTGTTTATAACCAAACCTACTCTACTACCAGTCTCATCAACAGCTCGAATGAAAGAGTTCATCTCATCAACATCATTTGCCAAAAGGGCTAAATCATCAGCATAATCTAAATCAGACATTTTCGTATCTCCAGCCCATTTAAGGCCAAAATCTTTCCCTCGAAGTGAATTTCGCATAACCTAATCAATAACCAAACTAAAGAGAAAAGGAGACAAAATGCACCCTTGTCGAACACCAGACGTAATACTAAACCAATTGCTACAAGACTTACCAACTCTCACACACGACTCAGTGTTATTATAGAGAGCTTTCATTATGTTAACTAACTTGTCTGGTATACCATATGATTTCACAATCAACCACAAATTATGACGATCAACAGAGTCGAAAGCCTTTTTGAAATGAACAAAGCTAGCAACCAAAGGTTTCTGAAACTCTAAACATTTCTCAAGAATCTGCCTAAGTGAAAATATTTGATCTACACATCCCCTACCACTTCTGAATACACATTGCTCATCACGCAATTGCCTGTCAACCAGATTCTTAATTCTATTAAGCACAATCATGGAAAGAACTTTACCTGGAACAGAGAGTAGGCTGATACCCCTATAGTTATCAAAAGAACTGCGATCACCTTTTTTGAAAATAGGGATAATAATAGCTCTGGTAAAATCTTTAGGAACCATGCCTTTATCATAAAAGTTATGAAAAAATTCAGTCATCCAAGTGGTAACCAAAACATTCCCAGCTCTGAGCATTTCTGTAGTAATTTCATCTACCCCTGGGGATTTATGTAGTTTAAGTTTAGAAACAGCCAAAATAACTTCAGATTGTGTTATAGGGACAACATTAAAGCCACCAATGCATCCATCATCACTGCAAACAATGGGAGCAGAACCAACTACATTGTTAAGAACATCACTGAAATGCTCAGCCCACCTAGCCATGACAGAATCCTCCCCTTCTATAACCTTACCTTGTTTATCCTTCAATCCTTGTATGCCTGTCCGTTTTCTACCACATAAAACATTAACTATCAGGTACAGCTCTCTGCTGTTGTGCTGTCTAACTGCTTCCTCGACTTTGTCAGCCAAGCAATAAAGCCAAAGATTCTTATCAGCAGCTAACTGATCTTTTACACGTTTATTAAGTTCTCTGTAATGCTTTATATTAGGACTAGACAAAGATATTCCTGCAGTTCTTTCTTTCCGAAATAAGCTCAAGTGCCTTATCACTCAGATAATTCTGCCTCCTCTGCTCCTTTTTTCCTAAAATAGTACTGTTAGTGTCCAAAAAAGCCTGTTTAAAATGATCCCATTCTTCCTCAACTTCAGTATTAAGCAAACCATGACTGTCATAATGACTAAGTAACCTATCATGGTAAGCTTTAGCTATAACTGGGTCTTTCAGAGCTTCAGTATTAAAGGTAAATGTTTTAACCCTAGCACAACACTTTTTAAGTTTAAGTTGCAAGACACTTTTAACAAGGTAATGGTCAGATCCAATTTCAGCTCCCCCATATGCCCTGGTATTTCTAACAGAACTAGCCCATTTGCTGTTAATTAATATATAATCAATCATATTCCTATGCAGCCCATCAGGTGAAACCCATGTGTATTTATGTATGTCGCAGTGTTTGTAATATGTGTTAGTTATTTTGAAACCATTGAGTTTACTTACCTGTAGAAGACGTTGCCCATTGCCATTGCAGCTGCCAATACCAAAAGGGCCTATCACCCCTCCCCAAAGATCAGAGTCAGTACCAACTTCGGCATTGAAGTTACCAAGAACATGGGTAATATCTCCTTTCTTGACAGAATTCAAAATATCCTGAAGTTGTCCGTAAAACCTATCCTACTCATCCTCATCAGCATCCTCAGTGGGGGCATAACAGCAGATAACATTCAAGTCTTTAATGCTTGTCTGAAATTTTGCTGTAAGAAACCTTTCATTAATGCACTCATATCCTAGAAGAGCATCACTAGCATGTCTGCTGAGCAGCAGACCCACGCCTTGGTGATGCTTTCCATCCTCCCTCCCTGTAAAGAGAATTTTAAAGTTATTTTTAAGTATCTCACCTTTACCTGTCCATCTGGTCTCTTGCAAGCCTAGAATATCTAGGTTATAACGCTGGAATTCCTGCATGAGGACATCAAGAGAATAATCTCTATATAATATCCTCACGTTCCACGTTCCTGCAGAGAGAAAATGATTAGTAGGATTTTTAAAGAAATTAGGGTTATTGAGATTGGTAGGGCCAACAATATCAAACAACCCCCTGATCGCAGGCATGGGGCAAAGACCCGTTCCTCCTCCGCTAAATGCTGAAGTCACCGATACTGGTAGGAACTTCAGGCACCACCTTTTCAAGTGGACTTTTTCAAGAGCCACATGGCCTGCTTTAGACGCATTACTCCAGTTTAGGCTTGACGATGCCCAACTAGCAAAGTAAGGTTCAGGTACCTGCGATGGCCTCTGATTAGGATTATCCCCCAGCTGATATAAGGTATCCCATGCCTCTGTTCACTTAGAGCTGGCAACCCATAAAGCAAACAGAATACACAGCGGCAGACTCTCCCTCAACAGAGGCCCACCAGTGCAGCAAGTCCAGGATCCATAATCAAACTCAAATCCATAAACAAGTCCAGTCAGGTAGGTATTAATGGTCAGCACCAAGACCCTGAGAAGTTGACCACTCCTCAGCAGGGTTGAAAAAAAAAGAAAAAAGTGGCCATAGATGACCAGATCAGCAGACCATACTGAACTGGCAGCCCTCCCCTTCCGTTCTCTTCCAAAAGAGAAAATCTCTTTTGAAAGGTACTAACATTAGGTGCTAGACCTGGCCGGTTCTGTGCATCGTCACTAGGGATTGGTACACAGCTCTCCTTCCAGTTTACACCTAGCTACCATCAATCCGTAATTAAAAAAAACTGAACGTGCTGCAGAATCTTCAAAACCATATTTGAATTCAGCACCCCAAAATTAGTTAAAAACGTCTTATTTAACCATTGATATATAAAAAAAATTTAATTTGTTGTCTAATGTCATTAGTACATCCATCATGGTAACAAACTTTACCCTAAACTTCATAGAGCATGAGAATATTGCAATAATGTAGCAAATACTACTCGCAAAAGAAATCATACCTGCCATACAGAATAAATAAAGAAATAATACCTGCCAATCATACCTGCCATACCTATACAGCCATGCTTTCTGTTTCTCATGGAGATGATGAAATAAATCCCTCCCTTCAAGTAGAGGTACTCGGATTTAACTTGGAAAACTTCATCTATTGCTCATAAATTTCACGTGAATCTTAGTGACTGACTGTTCGAATTTTGACATTCAAATGCGTCCAGGGTGAAGAACGCGAACACCTCAACAGTTACGAGAAATGAATGAGAGAGAAGAGTCAGATTTATGCTGCTAATGAAAATGACATATCTGTTTTGGTAATAAGATGCAGATTATAAAAATGTTGCATTACACTCAAAATCATCCAAAAATATTATCATAAGCTTCGTGGGTTTCGGAAAATAGCTCTGCTTCTCAGTTTCACGGATAAGAAAATGTAATTGTTGCGCGTGCAAGGGATTAGTCCAGCAATAAGAAAAGTCTTCTATCTCCTAAAGATATTCCTCAGACATCTCCAGTTCTTTCCTGACATCAGTGGCCATCGCATCGTTTGCCTTGTTTTTGCCTGCATCGCAATCAGCAAAAACGTCTTCTTGGAGAGTTCTCTGAATTCATTAGTCAATTTCAGCGAATTTAAAATAGTGCCGAACGCAATACTGCGGAAGGGAGGAGAGAGAGGTGTGGTCGGGAGGCGAATGTTGTCATTTAGCTAATTGGATCTTTAAAAACAGGCTGTGAAAGAAATGTATATCATAAATCTTTGTGTCAGGAAACATCCGTTGAAGTCATTCGTGGTCGTAGGCTAACTGCTTGTTCTTTGCTCTCTTGAGGCTTGTTTTAAACTTTGCTGCTAAATCAAAAAGCTACGTGTATATAGAGGATGTTTTAAAATAAGGATCCAACATGAGAGGTCGTTAGCGAATCAGAATCAATAGCCTCAGTACGTTTAGAAGTCTTACTGAAAAAGGTCATCAGTTGAAGGTGTGGACAATATTATCACACTGGGGCTTTTGATTCAGTTTATATTTTGAAGGCTGCACTAGAATTTTAATAGTCTGATAAATAAATATTACACAAGGTACACAATTTTGTAAAATGTGAAACTAATAGATTAGAGTAAGACTTAAGTTCTGATGGAACATTCAATCTAAAAGAATTGGCTGAAATCTGGCATGCTGTAAATGACAGTTACATCCACGGTGTCATCTGAAATCAACTGGGCAGAAATTGAAAAATATATTAGTCAAATATTTACAGGATTCGATGTATTCATAGGTTTCTCTAAAGGTTTTATGGTCAGTTTCTGCTTAATGCCTTGTTTAAACATTAAAATTTCTTGGTGGATGGGAAACTAGCAGATTCAAAATTTAAATAAATGCCCATTGCTCCAGTTGACAATACCAAGCCAATTATATAAATCCCCTTAAAAGTATACAACAATGGGCATTTGACTAATGATTTACCCATTATTCTTATAACGAGGCTTCTGCTATTGAGGCGTCCATACACTGAAACGTCATCTGCTACAGTAGTCGTCATACCACTCGGTATTCGAACCCTATATGCTACGCACCTTGCTCTATGGTCCGCAACGCAATAAAGTACCATCCAGATCCATTCTTGATTCATTGATTGACATATCTTGAAAAGCCATTTCTGCTGAGTGTTTGCTGTTAATCTGTTGGTGTCAATTGTGTCTAAAATGACAGAAGTTTTTTAGATCGTTTTCTCTATTCGAAAACTCTTGGTGGTATTGACATTATTATTCCTAAATTGAAGGATTATAAAATTTTTGAATAATTGAATAGAATAATTATTTTTCGTTATTTAATAACTTGTTAGGATAATGATTTTTTTTAACATAGTCTATATTATTTGTCCACCAAATGTTTAATGTCTCAAATTTCTAGAAATGAATGATGTGCAGTTATTTTAATGTTAGTTGATGAAATTATTTTGCATTACGACTTCTAAGATCTAAATGTGTGACTGTTTCAAGCCAAAATGCAAATTTGTATCTTCAGCCTATATAGAGCGTGCCGTTATAAACATCGTTATGAGTTCACATAACGATGTGCCGCATTACATATATCGATCATAAATAAATGGATGATATCTACACATTAATTATTGGTTATTCATTCTTATCGATTAAGTTAAATATGAATATTATCATACAGTACACATGATGCGGAGTTGAATCATTAGCTTTCGAGAACGACCACTGCTTTGCGAGCGAATCCGAAATCGGCCTCCCCACTTCCATGCAAACGATAGGAGTAGTGCTGCTGCGAACGAATTGTTTCACATAAATGATAAATGTGTCTTTTGAAAATGAAATTTTTCGATTTGTTGTTTGCAAAAATTCATTAGTTATCTCAGTTTTCAAAGGAGCAGACTTAACTGATATAAATAATCACATACCAATTTTAGTTCATGTTATACAGTGGACCCCCGATATAACGCGCATGTCGGGCGGGAAACAACACCCGCGTTATAAGGTGAACCGCGTTATAACGAGCGGCGCGGTGGCGACACAATAAATTTACTCAGAACGATTTGAGCTATATACTGAAACATCCCATCAACTACATGTATTATGTATTTTAATAAAAAAAACAATTTATTTATTAAGTGTTTTATTAAAATTCACATAACATAGTTATACATCTTAATAAGTACATATTTATTATTTTATTTGCGTACATAAAGTACGCTTGAGAATATGTATAAACAAACACTATCTATAACTTATCGCGAACATCGCCCGCGCTATAACCGAGTGCGCGATATAGCGATCAGCGCTATAACGAAGGTCCACTGTATTTTCAAAGTTATTTAAAAAATGTTTTTAAAGAATTAACAGGTTATGTGGAAAAATAATTTATGATCATAAGTTTGCCTTTAGGGTAAAATGAGTGCAGAACAGCTACAGCAAGGTTGTCAAATGCATAATGACTTTAATTATAGTAAAAACGTTTTGGTGTTATTAAACGATATTTCTAAAGAATTTGATTTTGTTAATATGCTATTGAAGAAAATTAACAAAATTGGAATAAGACCTACTTCATTAAACTGGTTTAAATCGTATTCAGCAAGCAGAACTCAACACATAAAAAGTTAAAAATATATTAAGCACGCAAAAACTCAAATGTAGAGTACCACAAAATTGTTCATTGGGAGCACAATTCTTTTTTTTTAATTTAGGACAATGATTTTTAAATTTTAAATTATAAAACGAAAACAGTTTCATTTTTTGATGATAGCAAAAATAAACGATCAGTTGAAATTTTTAAAGATGTGGTTCGATAAAAGTAAATTAATAAATTATTTATTGATATAAAAACACAATACTATATATTAATGTGCATAGAGGAATTAGTATTGATATTGATGATATCTATTATAAATGTTTGTTTTCATGTAGTAAAAAAAAATTCAGGTTGTCAGTGTAATTGCCAATAAATAACTTTGTGTTATTTTTGATATCTGTAAATGGTAGCTAGGCATACACTGAGGGAGCTGTGACGAAGCACAGAACCAGCCATGCCTAGCACCTAAAGTCATGCATTCCCTTCTCGTTGTGTAGGTGGTTAGCATCTTCCAAAAGAGGTATTGTTTTCTTTAAGAGAATGGAAGAGGAGGGCAGTCAGATGAATGTGGATTACTAATCTGGTACTCTATGGCCGCATTTTCATTTTCTTTTCCTTTTTTGCTCTGATGAGAAATGGTTAACTTCACAAGGTCTTGGTGCTGACCATGTATGGACTGACTAATGGCTTTAAGCTTGATAAAGGATCCTAGACTTGCTGTACTGGTGGGCCTCTCTGGAGGGAAAATCAACCAATGTTTTCTGTTTGCTATGGGGTGCCAGTCCTTAGTAAACAGATCTACAGGATACTTTATATCACCCGATGGATAATTCTCATCATAGGTCATCGCAGGTACCAGAACCCTTACTTCTGCAGGCATCGCCAACCTACCATGGAATAATGTCTCTCAAGCTGGTCAGTTTCTATTTGGATTCTGAATTTTGAAAAGCATCACTTGTAAAGGTGGTACCTTAAGTTCTTGCCAGCAGTGGGAGAAAGGTCTTTATTCCACGCCAGCGATTAGAGTCTGTTTGACATTCTTGGACCTATATCTCTCAATAAAATTAGTTTCCTTAAAATTCACACTAATCGTTTGCTTTCCACAAATACATGGAATGTGAGGACATTTCGCATAGAATCTTGACGTCCTCACACAGGAAGAGACTAGATAGACAGGTAAAGACCAGATTTTTTGTAAATGTAATTTTTTTTTTCCTTTTGGTGTGGGAGGATGGAAAGCATTTCCAAAGAGTAGGCTTGCTTGTCAGAAAATATGCCAATAGTGCTGTTCTGGGATATGACATTAATCTTGCAGCTAAGATTACAGACTTGAGTGTTATTCGCTGTTTCCCGCCACAGACAAGTCTGATGACCCAGAGAGAAGATATTTCTCTTGTGGTAGGTGTCTTAATCTACTAACCTTTGGCCAGAGGTGTTAGGTCCTTTTGGCATTGGTAGTTGCAATGGCAATGGATATCGTCTAGTACAGGTAAGTAAACTTAACGGTTTTAGAAAAATTGATACTTACTGCAAATTCCGGAACATTTAAAAATACGGGTGGGTTACAATTGATTTTATTGTTAGTTACATAGGAATATGATTGATTTTATATTAAATAACAGCAAATGACTTAATTCAGTTTGGAATAGAAGACGCTTTAGGAAAGATATAATTGGGTCTGAACATTATTTTGTCAAAAATGTGTTTATTTTTTTTGATTTGCGACATATAGGACAGAGAAGAATCCTAAAAGCTACTCCCAGGTTTTACAGGCCTTCTCATACAAGAACATTCCCTACTAAGACCGAAGTTACTGCTGGCCACTGCCTCAGTTAGAGCTAACACAGCACACAAAGTTTCCCATGCTGGAACAGTGGCTAACTGCCTAACCACTATACCAATTAAGACATTCTTAATTCATTCATAACTTTCATTCATTCAAGGTTAGGAAATGTTGTACTAAGGTTAAGAAAATTTCTTTTAGCGGTGAAGCTCTGAAAGATACAAATACAGCCAGAGTCTATCATGATGTCTACTTAGTTATTAGGACAATCGTATTTTGCTTACTACAGAAATTGAGAAAGAATGGGATGAAATAAATCTATAACATTATTACGCGGTAAAGTCCTTCTTTTAGCAATCGCTACAGTCCTGCAACTGAACATTTTACAATTCAATTTTCATCGGGGACATCGATAGCAAAAGAATAAAGGTTAATAGTCATAAAATTACTGTGCAGCGTGAAACTTATGTTTAGGCAGTCCGGTGGTTTCGTCCACTCTTCCAGCAGTTGTTATTACTGGAGTCCGGTTGATTGCCTATCATCAAGGGAGGTTTTTTCTTTTCACTTTTTTACTCTGCGCACTAGTTCCATGAATTCATTTACGTACTAATTCAAGGAATTAGTGCGCAGAATGAAAACATTTCATCATCTGGGCAGAGAAACTGTAAAAAATAAAATACTTCTTTGATGATACGCAATCAACAAGCGACCGGACGCCAGTAATAATAACTGCTGGAAGCGTGGACGGAACAAGCGGACCGCCTAAACATAAGTTTCACATTGCACAGTAGTTTTATGACTATTAACCTTTATTCTTTTGCTATTGACCAGAGTCTGGTGGAACTTGAACGCTACAACTTTCAATTGCACGGACAGCAACAATTTCTAAAAGAAAGACTTTACGGTGTAATGCTGTTATATATTTATATATCTTCAAAATGTATAGCATTGTGTTACATATTTGTTTTCTAGAATGGGATCAGTTTAAAAAGTGTTTTTTTTTTAAACTGATAGTATTCTTTTGGGTAAAAAGAAGCAGAAGAGACAAAACCATTTGCATAATAATGCTATGCACAGAAAGGGGAAATCGCAGGAATAAACTTAATCAATACGCTATTAGTTCTGACAGACAGCATTATAAAGAGCTTAATGAACGTGAAAAGGATCATTTAACAGCTGATAAGATTCTTTGGATTGGTAACTTGGCTTATAAAGCAGAAGCAGAACAACACACAACAGCGGAGAGTAGTATCAGATAGTTGTGTGCAAGACCGGATCTAAGGTGGGGAAGTGAGCCATACCCCCCCCCCCCCCCCCACACACACACACCTTTTAGAATGCTAGTAAAGGTAAGAGAGACAAAAAGCGTTAATTATATATATTTCACGGATTTTTCAAGAAAAGTTTTAAAAACCTGTAAAACGGAGAAGGAAATGTTATACTGCACTGGGTATCCAGTCTCTTGTCCCACTCTCACCTTTTGCATTTTTTTGGCCGATTGTATTTTGAATTCATTGATTCGAATAAAGAATGCAAACATTTTATGTATGGAGAAACAGATAGGTATATAAAATGAGGTGTGGGTACAGAGGATTTAGTGATAAAAATGGTAAGGTTTAGGTTAGGATTCTGCCCTAGCTGGGCGGGCTGAAGATTTCAAATATGTTTTAAATAATATGGTTAGTACTTCCATTGATTGTAATGATGATAGATGCATTACTGGCTTTAATGTTGACCCTATGCCAAAATTGGACGTTAATTTTGGTATCTCGAAATTAAAACTGTATAATTAATCGAATAATTAATCGAATTAAAACTGTTTATATTACCAGGTGTTTATGTAATTGTTCCTGAAATACTTAAAGCCAGGAATTTATCAATTGTTTCACAGCTAGGACTAATTTTGATTTTTTTTTACCATAAAGGTGTTGTTCCGAAGAATTTTACTAATGCTATTATTATTCTTATTTTTAGAAAAGTAATCAGCACTCTTGTGAAAATTGTAGGGGAATTAGTCTATATTTTATACTTAGTAAAATTCTTTGCGTGATTGTACGTAATAGAATTAAGAATTTGGTTGATGGCGATTTAAAATTTCTCGGGGATGTACAGATCAAATATTTTCAGAGTCAGATTCTATAGAAAATTTTAGAGTTTCAGAAACCTATGGTTCTTGCTTTATAGCTTACAAAAAAGGTTTTTGACTTTGTTTAGTATCATAATTTGTAGTAATATATTATGATGATATTGTGATAACGTACGACATATCTGACAAGTTAGTTTGCATAACGAAAACTTTTTGTAATAGCACTGAGTCATGTGTGAGAGAAATTCTCTCCAAAGGGGAAGATTTTGGCCTGAAATGTCTAGTAATTTCAAATTGTGTAATGTAGATTATACTGATGATTTTGGCCCTGTCAGTTAATGATGTTGATGAGATGAATCTTTTCATTGGAGCTGTTGATGGGACAGGTAATGGTTTGGTGATAAGCACAGAGAAATCTATAGTGATGAAAATTGGTCAGGTAGGCTGTGGTTCAGTTAATCTGAATGATTTCACTCTTGAGTATGTGTCTAGTTTGATTATCTTGGGAACTTTGTAACAGAACTGGTAGTGTGCAGCAGGAGATTAACAGACGAATAGGGGGATTGCTGACTGGACTTTTAAGAATCTATGGAGAGTAGAGAAATAGGCGTATACATCTAAAGACTAAAATTAGACTATATAATAGTTTGGTTCTTTTTACAGTTAGTTATATTAGTGCAACTTGGAGCTTTATAAACATAATAACAGGAAATGTGATGCTTTGGATTCTAGATGCGAATGTAATATCTTGGGCATTAGTTGTTTCAACTCTGTAATGATGAGCTTAGGCAAAGGAGTCGGCAACCTTCTTTAAGAAGCATATCGTGCAGAGAGAGACTACGTTGGTTTGGCTATGTTGCCCGTCGGCATAATTATAGATTAGCGAATAGGGTTAAGAACAGTAACATTTTTCCTGATGCCTTTAGGCATCAGGAAAAAGGTAAAACCAGGATGTGGTGGGGAGACAATGTTAAATAAAACCTTGCTAGAATTGACCTACGGTATCCAAATGCTATAGATGTATAGCTCAAGATAGACGTGTTTGCAAAACGAAATTGCACAGACTTGTTGGACCTCCGTAGGCAATGGCTGCCTGAAACGTTTCTAGTGTTGTGCATTTTTGATAATCATTTGACTTGGAACAATCACATGCAAAATTAGTTAAAAGTATTAAGGGATATATATATAGCTAAAAATGTACAAATGGAGGAAATGTTAGATATACAGTACTCCCTCAAGCAGTTGCTTGCCAACAGGTCTGACAGAAGCCTGTAAGTTTAATACGCCGTAGAGAAGATCTAGGAGGAAGGTGAAACCTCAGATGTAAGACTGCACAAACATCCATGTATTATGTACGTCTCCAACCCAGGTCTTTTTGATCGATAGCCAAGAGCGGTAACCACTCGTAAGTACACATATCAGAATTAATTAAAGATAATAAAAGCAATAAATATGTGTTAAAAGCAATGGCATTTAGAAGAAAACATTATTCTGCCTGTAAACCTTTTTTTTTAAATTGAAATTTATTAAATATTGAAATAAATATATAAGTAAAAATTTTATTCGTAATGCATACTGAAAACTAGAATAATACTTTAGTTATAGAAACTGAAACACCAACTGTCCTTATACCAAATAACAAATAATGATCCATCAAGTAGCTGTTTGACACAGAGGAGCCTGCCAGTTTATTCGCCATAGTAGAAGGTCTGTGAAGATGGCGGGAAACAACTATTTCAAAAAAGAGTTTGTTATCCTGTGAGTAAAGTGCTCATAATTTGCTAAAATGTATAAGAAATGTAACTTATGGTATATATCGAAAAGAGTAAAAAAAAAGTTGTAATAGTGTATGTTAAAATAAGTACTATTGGGAAATGCATAATTTTATTTTGTTTTCCTTTCATTGTGGATATTACAATTATTACAAATTTAGCTGCGTCAAACCATTTAATTTCTTGCACATACCAAATACTCTTCTGTAGAACCTAGATATTAATATGTATTATACATATATAAAATGAGATGGAAGTAATTACAAAACTCCCCAGCACCCCCCACAGACAGTGCTTTTCCCATATGACGTCACTGACCATGCCTCTTCCGGTTACGTCACTTCCGGCCACGCCCTTTTTTGAGTCCACACTACTACCCCCTTATTAAAATTCATAACACATTTATTAATCTACTTATTGAAAACACATTATTAATCAAAATCTCATGCAAAACCCGCAGTGTCAACCCCACTTGAAACCCTTTTGTTTCAGGCCATCACAGCAGATAGGGTGTGCAACAGCATGTTCTGGAAATAATCTTCATCCTCTAGTCGAAACTTATTAACCCAACTCCCCTTTATGATAGAACAGCTATTTTGTAAATAAACAAAGTACCCCACTGGAAGAAGATAACCCATTTTGAAATTTCCCTTGGCGCCTCCAAACCTCCAAGTGCCGTGCCTCTCTTATTAAAATTAGTCTCCATCTTGTTGCAGGCAGGGTGATGCGATCATATATTTGTGTTCAGACGTTCCAACTCGGCAGCACACATTCCTCGTCCCCTACGCGTCAAGATTTGTTTTGGAACAATGAAGTGAAAAATAAATCGTTAAATTCTTATTTCTGCGATGTCTCATTCATTACTCTCCATATTTTCATATTACTACTAAATCATTTCAAAGACCTCACCACACGAATCAGATATAAAGAAAATTCCTTCTTCCTTACAATTTTCAATTCCCTCTCAATTTATTAACTTATTTTCCCTTCTTAATACTAATCTATTTCAAAGACATCATGATTGCATCAGCACAAGAAACACAGATAAAAAAATAAATCTCACCTTCTGGTTTCAATAGCTTATTTTGTTACTAATCCGACTCAAAGACATTGTGATTACATCCGCAAAAGAATAACTAATAAAACTGAAATTTTTTTTTCATTATTTTTAAAAAACAGTATATCCGTTACGCGATTTCGTCTTAACTTTAAAAGTTTTTTATTCCTAATATTTATTGGCGCTGTATCCCCAATGCAGTACATGATTCACTTATGCAACATATTGTTATTAATTACAGGGATGGAAACTGACCGTGAGTTCAAAAATAGTATTTAACAATTATAATTCTAAAATAATGTAATTTATTACAAAATTATGAATAAAAACATTTATATAAACTAAAGTCAACCAACACAAATCTTCATCAGTATAAAAATAAACCATCAGAAGAACAAAGCACATTTTTACTATTACTACGAAGAGAAAATAAGGCTTTTACAACAATCGATAAGTGGTCCAATCACATCTGTGAACAAACCTGCAATCTATAAAGAATAACTTTACCAATTCCTAAACAAACTAAATATAACTATGCATCAATTGATGAACTCTTCCTTCAGAAAAGTTGAGATCAGTTCTGTTTGTTCGACTAACATATGACCTCCTCAGTCACATTTTTAAGTATCCTAAACATCCATCTTTTTCCTACCAGTCCGCTAACAGGATCAACACTAATAAAATTATTTAACATCCCGCGAACACACCAAATAAAATCATTTCTTGTTTTATATTTTAGTGCACAGATAAAGACAAACTACGTTTTCCTTCATACTCTAATTTCCCTTAATACAACAACTTATTTATTTTTCAGTTAAGTTCATTCGAAGTAGTTAGTGACATAATTCGCACGCTGAAGCACATACGAGCATCAAAATGATACATCAAATCACAAGTACATTGCAGCATGTTCATCTGTCCTAACACTGCTTCCTCCTTAGGTCTTGTTCGTCCCGAACAATTCTGGATTCCGAAGCTTCTTCAGCTCTTCGATGAAACGGGGCGAAACAATCCACGTGCAACACCTTGCACTTTGTAGTTGTACGTCGACGAATGTGATACACCACTTCGTTAATCTTGTTATACACCGTATATGGACCTTCCCAAGGTCTCTAAAGTTTTGGATAAAGTCTTTTCTTTCTATGTGGATTGAACAGCCAGACAAGATCTCCTTGATTGAAAACAGTTCCATTTTTCTACTGTCGTACCTCGTTTTGATTCTCTCGCTTGCCAAGTTGATGTTATGTCTGACGGAGTAATGGGTTTCTTCTAGTTATTGTTGTAATTCTTGTACGTATTGTGGAGTGGATACAGGCATTGCTTCGGGCCGACCATATAAATGGTCACAGGGAAGAGGTTTTGAATCCAATGTGTTTAAAGGCATCTGTCAACTATTAGGCATTCAGAAACCAGAACAACTCCCCTACACCCTCAGTCGGATGGTATGGTTGAAAGATTTAATAGGACAATTGCACAACATCTAGCATTGTTTGTCGACGACCACCAACGTGACTGTAATCGCCATATACCACTCCTTTTGTTGGCAAACAGAAGAGAAGTGCATGAGACAACTTTCCATCATCAGGGAACGAACCCAGGAAACTCGTAGGAAACGGATCCATTACACCAATGGTTGTTCTCTCAAAAGGGGCACCAAAGTTTTACGTCTGCAGCTTACCTCGACTTCCAGTTTTAGGTCCTTTCTTTGCTGCACAGACCTCATATTGCCTACACCATATTTTAACGTCTGCCTTACTTTTTAGCTAATGAAATCGTTTCCTGGCTTTCGTTAATATCTTATTAACACGAAGTGTCCTCCAGGGACACTATAATGCACATCTCTCATCACTAGTTCCACTCGGGAGTAGAAGAATTATTTGCCAACAGATCAGTCGTCTAATGGGATTCTTCCATCTTCTGTATAATACACCATCTTTTATTTCTAAGGAGGCCTACTGTGTCCAGTAACTTTTGGTAGTTGGACTATTCCTCGAGTTTTGCTATCAATTAGGTCTTATATCAGAGTTTTCAATCAAATCCATTATAGGTCTTATATCTTCATCGTCTAGTTGGACCTTTCTTATTTCTATTGGATTCCAGATGTTAGGAGTATCGCTGTTTTCTTGTATCGATGTTATTTGTCTTATGGGTATTATATCATTAGTACCATATTTCAACTCTGCATTATAGCAATGTTTACAGTTATCAATACATGGACGTCTGGAAAAGGCATCTGCATTCCTATGCTGTTTACCGCTACAATGCTCAATGGAGAAATTGTACTCTTGCAACCGCTGTATCCACCTAACAATTTGTCCTTCAGAGTTTCAAAGTTTAATAGCCACCTGAGAGCAGTATGATTAGTACGAATAAGAAATTTCTGGCCATAGAGTTAATGATGAAAATGTTTTATTTCTTTTACTATTGCTAACAATTCTTTTCGTATGACACAATAATTTTGTTCTGGTTTGGATAGAGGTTTCCTAAAATATGCAATAACTCTTTCTTGTCCATCTTGTTGTTGTGAAAGTACAGCACCAACTCCTGTGTTACTTGCATCAGTATCTATTACGAACTGTTTTACAGCTTGTGGTATGCTAACACTGGTACTGTAGAAAGAGCCTGCTTCAACTATTGCAAAATACGTCACATTCGCCACTGGCCCTCGTCTGAACCGCTGGAAACTCCTCTGTCAGACGACGTAATGGCCTTGCGATGTTAGAGAAACCCTTGACAAATCTTCCATAATCTGCGTAAAGTCCAATAAAGCTACGAAGTTGATGAACATCCTGTGGTGGAGGCCAGTCTCTTACAGCTTCTAACTTATTAGGATCAGTCTTAATCCCTGATGTAGTGATCACATGACTAAGGTAATGAACTTCTTGCTGGAACAGTTTACACTTAGTCGGTTCCAATTTTACCTTGGCTGCCCTAAGTTTTTCAAACACTTGACAAAGATTTCTCAAATGTTTTTCAAACGTCTTTCCAAAAACGATGATGTCAAGTAAATCACGCAGACCTCCCAAGACAAACCTTTAAGCACCGATTCCATTAATCTTTGAAACATTGCAGGTGCCTTGCAAAGTCCAAATGGTATCACTTTAAACTGTGAAAGTCCATTTCCTGTAGTTAAAGCTGTTTTCACACTTCACGAGTTATACCAATTTGCCAATAGCCGCTCTTCAAATCTAATTTTGAGAACCATTCTGATCCAGATAGAGTGTCAAGTGTGTCATTAATCCTGGGTAAAGGAAAGCAGTCTTTCTTTGTTATATCATTCAATCTGCAGTAATCCACAAAAAATCGGGTAGATCCATCCTTTTTCTTAACAAGAACCACTGGTGATTTTCAGGGACAAGATGATGGTTCTATAATGTCTTCAGCTTTCATGCCCCTTATGAGTTGTTCTGTCTCCTCCCGTTTTGTTAATGGAAGCCTTTTTGCTGGTAGGTGGACTGGAGGAGGAACACCAGTGTTGATTGTATGTTCTGTCAGGTTAGTACAGCAATAATCATTTGATGTAGCAAAAAATGCCGGAAAACTCTTTCAGTAGATATTCTTCTTATTTCTCTCCATAAGTCAGTAAGATGAGATGGAATGTCTGTATGGTGTTGGTTTGAGTCAGTAACTTCTATTGTGTTTATACTTGTTACCCAAGTAACAGGTTCACATATTGCTAATTCTTCATTCTTTTCAATATTCTATTGGATTTATTACAGTTCATAACTCTGATAGGAATCTGTTCTTTATCTACACTGACTAAAATCCTTGCAACCAGGATTCTATGAGCCAAAGCTCCTTTACCAGTGCATCAGTGACTGCAAATCGGAGTGATGCCAATCGGATGGCCCCAGACGCCTCCGCCTAATGATCACAGACTATAATTTCACTTTGTGCTGGGATCTCTGTGTCTTCCGTCACTAATATTGGGATCACGCTTGATAAAGAATCATATGTTCGGCTAAGCAGAGGTATCTCTTCTGTCTTATAGATGAGTAGGCTGCCACTGGGTTTAATGCTGAGTCCATGTTTCTTTAGGCAATCAAGGCCTAATTTGCATTCATCCTAGATGTCAGCGATGTAAACAAGATGTCGTACCAGACAGCTACCAACTCTGATGTTCAGTTCTATCTTTCCATTGACTTAAGCACGATCTCCAGTGGCTGTTTGTAGGGTTATATTAGACTGTGTCGCATTCCAGTTTGAGTGAAGTATAATCCTCTTTATTATATCTCTTCTGAGTACATTTGCACCAGTGTATACCTTCATATTATGACAAGGCACTCCATTCATGGTTCCATCAGCTACCAATCCGTTATCTCCACCATGTAGTGCTGAAACGTGGGCGACTTCCCCTGGGCCAGCCAATCAACAGCCAGCCTTTGCCCTTCACGTTGCTTACGCTGGTTTTGTTGTCTGTTAGACGTGCTTGAATTTTGCATCCACCACTTTTTGCAGTTGGCTCGAATATATCCAGTCTTGCCACAATTCCAACACTCTATTTTTGTAGAAGTTCTTGGAAAGGAACCTTTTATATCTTTCGAAACGGATAGCATGGCTTTGGTTAGTTTTTGCATTTCAAGTAGTATCTAGAAGGTCTAAAATTAAAGTAATGAATAAAAATAGGGAAATGGTCATTGAACCATGGTTCCTATCCAACCTTTGACTCAATTTGGGAATCAAGGTTGAAGAGACTAGTGTCAAATCAATGGCTGAGGAGGAAACTCACCGATATATTGTTTCTCCAAGAGATAGTACGAGCATTGAAATCACCAAAACAGATCTTTGGATTTGCATCTTAATTGCGGGACCTACAATATTCACATAAGAAAAGTTGAAATGAATCATCACAGAGCATTGTGAAACAGTTTTCTTAATCAAAGTTATGACAACATATTTGTTATCCAACACGTTATCATGGTAAATAACATAAAGAGAAGACTTAAAAGAAGATTTTAGGTTTGCCTCCTGAAACGCTCTGACATTAATTATGGTGATTAGCAAGAGTAAATCTTAAATGACTACCCTGGTTAGCAAATGTTCCATTGTAGCAGAAAGAGTCCCTTTTACCTATTGTTGCGCGCACCACAGAGTTTGGGCTACCAAAGCTCTGTCGACCAAAAGTGTGATAGATAGCGGTTTGCGTTGTGATTTATTCTAAATGGCTCATTAAGAATTTATGACTGCCATACCGGACCCCCTGAAGAAGAATCAACTGTGGAGATTGGCTAAAGCTCTTCCTTTCCCGCACAAAATTATATTTCACAATTAATCCAGACACCAATGATAAAATAAAATAATTGACTAATATATAGTATTTAAGGTGCTTTGAGCTAGAATTAGATTTACTAAGCAGCAATTTGGATTTCCAAATGAAGACCAGTCAATTAGCCACGAACACTGACTCTTAGACTAACAACAGGGTGCTATTTGATTGTCTTTCAAAACGAGTGAGTGAACCTGCCTAATCCCTGTTTTCCCTCGAGGTTTACCTCTTCTCCAAGAACTCTGAAGCATCGGACGTTTACTGGGCCAAACGTCAAGGCGCTGGTTACAATGACCACTCCAACACTATTTTTGAAAATGGCCACTCATCTCTGCAAATAGTTCGTTCACTGGGCAAGTAATCAAAATTCACTCTAAAAACGAGGACGTGATTGAATGCACCTGATTTTAAATAAAATAAGTGGGGATTTATTAATCCTTAAGGAAACCAAAGGTTAAGTCCCACCATACAAAATACAAGTTCAAATGGAATAATTTCACAGCGTCTCAGCAATGATTAATGATCTGTTACTGCCGAAACGAAACACATACAAAATGCATTCCTGGCCGATATTTAAACTGGCTCTAACCAGCTTAGCTACTATCCTCTCTTGAATCCTAAACTGAAATATGCCCATCCATATTAATTCTAAAGTTAAAGAGATTGGTGAGAGATGGAGAGAAGGTCTGAGAGATGATTAAAGATAAAATGAGACCTTACCGAATGAATCTGCTTTGGTTAAGGTTGAGCACTGCCGAGGATTCCAAGTTGACTGACGATACCACTTGACACTTAGAAGCACAGTATGATAACTGCTGAGCGTTGACAGCAGCTGGCTAACTCTATTGGCGAAAGTCTATTCTCACGTAAGGGGTCATCTCTAATTCTCGTGGAGCACCTTACGAGTACAAGGCAGAACTGGTCTAGAAGATACCTAGTGTCCACAGAATAAAGTCTCACTTCTTTCTGAGGGATTGGCTATCCACCTTCGTTGTAATGGATCTCAATTCACCACGAAATTGACTACCTAGGGGAAAATGGGGAGTTCTAAGGGAGTGCGGGTACCGGGGAGATCAGTCGGTTAGGGCAGTCCCAAAATGCCAAACCCATTGAGGCCTGTTTCCTCTCTCGAGGTGAAAGAACTGTGAAGATTAATTGGGCTATGGGATACTTTTCGTTCTAACCGACTTTCCTTCTCCAGTGTTCGCTTTTTCTGAGAATGTTGCAAAGTCTTTTAGTAAAAAGGAGCTCCCATATGCAGCGCTATGTTGCACACAATAGGCAATTTGTTGCACACAATGAAGCTATGCTATGTTGCACACAATCTGCTTCTCTGTTGGTGTATCAGTGTCCAAACTCGGAAATAACAGTGAATCCGTGATCACGATCTATGGTGGAGGGTGTATATCTCGTGTGCGTCACTCGCTCTGCACCTGCGTAATTGTGCCATCAGGGACGGAGGGGGAATCGTTGTCTACTGCGTGGACTTTATGACACGACCATGTGCTAGTTCTCAGTGTTTCAATTAACTAGTTTTGGATCCGTGATAGTGTTCGTTAGAGTGCATGCTGAATTTTGAGCACACTAAATAAGAACCTCATGTTTTATGAGGGTCCCATTCTCTTTACACAGTTGTTTGTCGCTGTGCTGCCATTATTCCGTTGTTGATTATCTGCACTCGATGGTTTGACAAACACGTTGATTTTGGGTCAACAGTGAACAATTGATGTCTAAGCTGCACCTAGTTGATCTTTTGATTAGCACACTTGTTGACAGTGAAAATGACGGAAACACGTGGGAGGGAGAGATGATTGATGATGGTGATGATCGCGACCGAGGAAATCATACTCTGCATACCCAAAGTTGCTATAAGCAACGTGAGATGTATGAAACACCTATCCGTGGTTAGAATTTATTACCGGGTTAAGCATTTGAAGCAGTAGTTTAGTTTCAAGCCTAAAAAGAAACAAAGACACACTCTGGGAAAAAGGTGCTACAATATTACTTAAAACATGCACATAGCACTAAAATTTCACGCATAGTTTTAACGAACATAGGACGCTAAAATAAATCCATTACCTGTCACGGGGATTAGCTAAAATCCCTATGATAGGTAATGTTCTTTTTAGGGATGAAGGTTTGAATGGTACTGTACTATTTTAATAGAAAAAGCACCTTTGCTCGTTTGGTGTTAAACTTGGGAGAATAATATCTGATAGTGGGTTAGGGGAAAATTCAGATGAAGTCATCATCTGGAGTAGAAGTGGATTCTGACACTTTTGGTTTGAGAGTTCTTTTACGTGTTGTGTTGTATCCAACATCTTTGCAAGATCAATGGAGAATTTTGTTGGTTGTTGAGCACTTGCAAAAGTTTTTTTTCTTGTGAGACTTTGACTGTGGTGCTTTTGTAGTAATAAGAGAGATTATTTCTTGGTATAGTTGATACCTTTGAATATTTTGAGGATATGGGTTTACGGACAGCTGCGTTCATCTGGTTGTTTAAGACTGAGGAAAAAAGATGCAGGTTTTAAAGAGGGTTACTGCAAATCCACTTTTCCCATTTTCAGTGCAATAGCTGTCTATCTCACTGGACATTTACCGAAAGTTGCAGAGTGTTCTTCTCAACAATTACAACAAACTAGAGGCCTGTCTCTTTTACAGTCCTTAGGCTCATGATGTTCCGCACAGTATTTACAGCGTGGCTTGCTGTGACAGATCTGCTTGATATGAACGTATCTGTAACATTTTAAACATTGGGTGGCAGTGGGAGCATGATATATGTATGGTTCTGCTGGATGTACAATTAAATAATAAATTAATTAAATATAATATTATATATATTTAATATAATAAATTAATTAAAATAATCCCATCTTGACTTTATCTGGCAAGGGGAAGGATCCAAATGGACGATAACCGTGTCAGAAGTTTTTATTATGCATAATATACAATTCGCTTTATTGGCACAGTATCATATGAAGCATGAGCATGTTTTAAAGCATCTATGGAATAAAATTTATCAACATTTGTTTAGCAAAGCATGAAGACTTTTATACGTTAAAAGATGTGATGTTTTTACATGAACAGCATCGATTAACTTGGTGGCCATTAGTTTATCCGATATAAACTTTAGGATTTAACTTTTACCAGTCGTTTTTTTGTAAAGAAGAATATAGAATTTTATTCATGAAAGTAAAGAATACTGTACATTTACTATTTGACCCGCAAAGCTAAATATCTTTTCTGCAGGAAAATGAATAAAATAAATTAAACATAGGTCATTCAGCCACAAAAATGGTATACATCATATAAATTGACAAAACACAACTCATAATATTCAGCTAAATTGAAATTCCCAAATATTTTTCAATTCGATTTTCAGTCTACTAAAAGAATCTATATTTAGTATTTCCTTTGGGATAACATTATTTAATGTTCATCCTTTAATGTCAATCTATATTGAATTAGGTTTCGAACTATGTATGCTTTTAATTTCATCTCCGGGAATATTAGGGTTTAGGTACTTCACTAATGAACTTGGCGATGAATAAAACAGTACTGAAACACGGTCGGTATATGGCTGTCTCAAACAATACTCTCCATAGGAGAAGAGAGCTTTTTGTGCTTGTGTTTTACTATCTGAAAATTGTCAGGAGAGTCATAATTAGATTCGTCATCTAATGAGTCACTAAACATGTAATTGTATATTAGCAAAATTATGAAACTCAATGATACTTCTAGCTCTAGTTGACTACTCTTAAACAGAGATAATTTCTTGTGCCTTACCAGTCTTTCCACTCAAGACATCATCATCATCATCATCATCATCATCATCATCATCATCATCATCATCATCATCATCATCATCATCATCATCATCATCATCATCATCAAGCAGTCATGGGCTACGGAGGTCCAACCAGACCGTGCAATTTAGTTCTCCAAGCAAGTCTGTCCTGAGCTACATCTACTGCATCTGGCCACTGCACACCAATTCTAACAAGGTCCTGTTTGACATTGTTTGCCCACCCAATCCTAGGTCTCCCCCTCTTTCTGAGGCCTATAGGCACACTGTTCATAACCCTATTCACCAATCTATAATTATCCATACGGGCAACATGGCCAAACCAACGGAGTGTCTCTCTGCAAAATATGCTGCTTAAAGGAGGTTGCAAACTCCTTTGCCTAACCTCATCATTAGTTACAAAGTTGAACCACCTAATGCCCAAGATACTGCGCAAGCATCTGGAATCAAAAGCATCCAGTTTCCTGTTACCTTGTTTACAAAGTGTCCAAGTTTCACTACCGTAACTAAACTAGAAAGAACCAAACTATTATACAGTCTAATTTTAATCTTTAGGTGTATAGGCCTATTTCTCCACACCCTCCATAGATTCTTAACTCCATGATTTCAGGCAGCAATCCCCATTCGTCTGTTAATCTCATGCCGCACATCACCAGTATCTGTTACATAGCTCCCAAGATAATTAAACTGTGACACCTGCTCAAGACTGCAACCATTCAGATTAACTGAATCACAGCCTGCCTGACCAATTTTCATCACTTTAGTTTTCTCTCTGTATATAACCAAACCTACTCTACTACCAGTTTCATCAACAGCTCGAATGAAAGAGTTCATCTCATCAACATCATTTGCCAAAAGGGCTAAATCATCATCATCCTCAAGCATAATCTAAATCAGACATTTTAGTATCTCCAGTCCATTTAGGGCCAAAATCTTTCCCTTGAAGTGAATTTCGTGTAACATAATCAATAACCAAGCTAAAGAGAAAAGGAGACAAAATGTACCCTTGTCGAACACCAGAAGTAATGCTAAATCAATTGCTACAAGCCTTACCAACTCTCACACACGACTCAGTGTTATTATAGAGAGCTTTCATTATGTTAACTAACTTGTCTAGTATACCATATGATCTCACAATCAACCACAAATTTTGACGATGAACGGAGTCAAAAACCTTTTTGAAATCAACAGAGCCAGCAACCAAAGGTCTCCGAAACTCTAAACATTTCCCAAGAATCTGCCTAAGTGAAAATATCTGATCCACACATCCCCTACCACTTCTGAATCCACATTGCTCATCACGCAATTGACTGTCAACCAGATTATTAATTCTATTAAGCACAATCATGGAAAGAACTTTACCTGGAACAGAAAGTAGGCTGATACCCCTATAGTTATCACAAGATGTGCGATCACCTTTTTTGAAAATAGGGATAACAATAGCTCTAGTAAAATCCTTAGGAACCATGCCTTTATCATAAAAAATATTCAGAATTTCAGTCATCCAAGTGGTGACCGAAACATTCCCAGCTCTAAGCATTTCCGTAGTAATTTCATCTACCCCTGAGGATTTTTGAAGTTTAAGTATAGAAACCGCCGAAATAACTTCAGATTGTGTTATAGGATCAAGATTAAAGCGACCAATGCATCTATCATCATTGCAAACAATGGGAGTAAAACTAACCACATTGTTTAGGACATCAATGAAATGCTCAGCCCACCTAGCAATGACAGATCCTCACCTTCTATAACCTTTCCTTGTTTATCATTTAATCCCTGTATACCTGTTCGTTTTCTACCACACAAAACATTAACTATCTGGTACAGCTCTCTGCTGTTGTGCTGTCTAACTTCTTCCTCGGCTTGGTCAGCCAAGCCATCAAGCCAAAGATTCTTATCAGTAGCTAACTGATCCTTTACACGTTTATTACGCTCTCTGTAATCCTTTCTATTAGGACTAGTAGGGTATTGATTAAAGACATTCCTGCAGTTCTTTCTTTCCGAAATAAGCTCAAGTGCCTTATCACTCAGATAATTCTGTCTCTTCTGCTCCTTTTTTCCTAAAAGAGTACTGTTAGTGTCCAAAAAAGCCTGTTTAAAATGATCCCATTCTTCCTCAACTTCAGTAGTAAGCAAACCATGACTGTCATAATGACTAAGTAACCTATCATGGTAAGCTTTGGCTATAACTGGGTCTTTCAGAGCTTCAGTATTAAATGCAAATTTTTTAACCCTAGCACAACACTTTTTAAGTTTAAGTTGCAAGACACTTTTCACAAGGTAATGGTCAGATCGAATTTCAGCTCCCCTACATGCCCTGATATTTCTAACAGAACTAGCCCATTTGCTGTTAATTAATATATAATCAATCCTATGCAGCCCATCAGGTGAAACCCATGTGTACTTACGTATGTCGCGGTGTTTGTAATAAGTGTTAGTTATTCTGATTCCATTGAGTTTACTTACCTGTAGGAGACGTTGCCCATTGCTTTGCAGCTACCAATATCAAAAGGGACTATTACTCCTCCCCAAAGGTCAGAGTCAGTACCAACTTTGGCATTGAAGTCACCTATAACAAGGGTAATATCTCCTTTCTTGACATAATTCAAAATATCCTGAAGTTGTTCGTAAAACCTATCCTTTTCATCCTCATCGTCATCCTCAGTGGGAGCATACCAGCAGATAACATTAAAGTCTCTAACGCTTGTCTGAAATTTTGCTGTAGAAACCTTTCATTAATGCACTCATATCTTAGAAGAGCATCACTAGCGAGTCTGCTGAGAAACAGACCCACGCCTTAGTGATGCTTATTGTCGTCTCTCCCTGAAAAGAGAAATTAAAGATTATTTTTAAGAATCTGACCTTTATCTGTCCATCTGATCTCTTGCAAGCCGAGAATATCTAAATTATAATGGTGGAATTCTTGTGTGAGGATATCAAGAGAAAAAGCTTTGTGCATAGTCCTTACATTCCAACTACCTATGAAGAGAAAATGGTTAGTGGGATGTTTAAAGAAACTATGTTTATTGAGAGTGGGAATGCCGACAATATCAAACAGCCCCCTAATCGCAGACATGGGGCAAAGACCCGTTTCCCCACCACTAAAGGCTGAAGCCATCTACACTGGAAGACTTCCTCCAATGTAAAATTTGACGATGCCAATAGAAGCAAAGAGTGCAGGTACCTGCGATGACCTCTCCTCAGGATTATCCACCAGCTGATAAACATATCCTGTGAATCTATTCACTTGGGGCTGTCAACCCACAAACAAACAGAAAACACAGCGGAAGATTTTCCCTCCACAAAAGCCTACCAGTGCAGCAAAATCAGGATCCATAATCAAGTGCAGAGCCATAATTTCGTTCAGATTGGTATATATGGTCAGCACCAGGACCCTGTGTGGTTGACCACTCCTCAGCAGGGTAGAAAAAAAAAGAAAAGTACTCATAGATGTCCAGATCAGTAGGCCACACTAATCTGGCAGCTCTCCACTTCCGTTCACTTCCACAAGAGAGTATCTCTTTTAATGAAGATGTA
Source organism: Ryuthela nishihirai (assembly GCA_038380435.1). Taxonomy (NCBI): domain Eukaryota; kingdom Metazoa; phylum Arthropoda; class Arachnida; order Araneae; family Heptathelidae; genus Ryuthela; species Ryuthela nishihirai. The sequence continues at coordinate 71,782,998 of JAWZYU010000003.1, forward strand.
TTCAATCATCCTGGTAGTAGCAGAGGTGGCCTTCTTTTTTTCGTCTTTGTTGAATCTGAGATCTTCGCAGCAGAAGCCATTAATCCAAGGGATAAGTAAGTCACAGAACTAGAAAATCAAGATGGGCGAATGCAGCCAAAATTGCGCTAAAAGTAGGAGAGATGACAAAACATGTTATCTCCAGAAAGGCTCCTGAGAGAGTTCGATTATATGTATAGCGCTTCAAAATCTTTAGTTAATTTTTCTGTGGTACGTAATGGATTTATTTCAGTGTCCTATATACGTTAAAAGTAGGCGTGAAATTTTAGTGCTATCTGCATATTTTAAGTAATATTGTAGCACCTTTTTCCCAGAGTGTGACTATGTTTCGAAGCAAATTTATGTTTTTCTTTTTCCAGTGTTAATGAGAAAAGAATCCTAGAATAGCATTATTAATATATATTCGGCATGATGGGATGAAAGAATAACAAATTATTTATTCATTCATACACATTTCAGAATTGTAAAGTTCAAAAAATTCAAAAAAGATTCATTACATTTATTTAAACGCTTTGGTTCCTAATTTTCATGAAGTATACTCTTTTATGTTGCTTAATAAAGTCAGAGAACCACAAACGATTTTCTCCTATTTTTAATTTTTAACCTTGTAAGGTCTTATACAAAAAAGAGAAACCTAAAGCAGAATGAAATAAATGCTAAGTTTTATTTGTTGTCAGAGATATTGAAGAATTTATGACCAAAGCGGTCGTCAAATGCGTGTTGATTTATTCAACACTTGCTTTCGATTGTCAGGTAAAGGAAGAACACTCTTGACGTACGCTATCATTTGTTATCGGATATCGTGTGGCGGCCGACATAATGACATGACAGATGCGGTTGTAAAGTGTCGCTGCATAGAAGCTAATATGGTCTAAAGTAGAGCAAACAGAAAGATGGACGCAGACAACAAAACACCAAGGGGAAATCAAAAAGCTTTCGCAGTAGATTCTTTTGATTTTAACTTAACAAAATAAAGCATAATTGATCTTTAATCTAATAATTTTTACTTCTTTTGACAGATAAAAATTACAGTTGACACTAGAAAATAACAATACATTTATTCGATGACAATTAATGCATTACATTACAAAAATTATATATTGATAATTACATTACAAAAATTATATATTGATAATTACATTACAAAAATCATTTTTCAATATTTTAAAGAATTACGTATAAATTTAACATCAGAATTCAAAAAAGGATTCATATATCAATCATGAGTTCATAGATAAAATTTAGAGAAACTTTTAAAAATACGGAGAGATTGTGGGAAATATAGAAAACAATAGCTAGTAAATTTTCGCCGAAGAGTTTTCCTTTAACTTAATAGTTACGAGGTTGGCTTAGTAAACTGGTAATCCCTGTTCTAAATTTTTTCAGATTCGAAATCATCATTCTTTTCATCAACCCAAGTGATATTTCTGTACCTAGGTTAATCTTTTCTTACGTTGTTTTCCTGCTCAGGATTCGGCTTCCTCACTGATCATTTCTATGTCGTATTGGGTTCCTGTCAGACCTCTGTAAAATGTAGCTGCCCCCCAGATGGGAGGATTTATAGTAAGAAATGCATGGGAAAATATTTTAATAAATTGAAATTAGAAACGTTTCCCTTCTCAGTTATATTGTGGGAATTACCATAAAAATATTTTTTTTAAATTCTACTTAAAATCTTTAACGAATTTTGAATATCAGGAAAATATCCCTTGCACATGCTTAAACATCATTCATTCAGTAATTTTAATAGCAAAAGTAATTCCGATTAATTGTCATAAACTACTCACCTCTATCACGTTTTTAATTTCAGAGAAATGGCGTAAAAACTGCTTTAATGAAACTTGGAATCAAAAGGAACACCTCATTGCATTATACGTTTCAGAAAAGGAAGGAGTTCACTTTTTAACAATGAAGTCACTTTTATTGATAGTGAGGCAGTTTTTCAACAGAAAGAATCGTACAATCTCACAAGAGGTATCTTTGTGTAAAATTCAAAACTTGGGATACAGAGAAAGTATGCATAATTTTTTCATAACTACATTCTTAATAACGATTTTTCAGCTGAAAATTAGCAACGCATAATCGAATGAATTTCTCTCTCTACCAGCATCCTCCAAATGAGACTTTCATTTTCTACCTTCATGACTTTCACAGTATCATCCTTCCCACATCAAATTATTCATGGCTGTTCAATATGCCATTCAATGTAGTCTAAACGTATACATCTTCACATTGTGGAAGAGCAGCTGCAGGAATCAATCAACAAAATTATCAATTATTTTTAAACATGACACTTGTATATTTCAAAAAAGAAAATCATCATTTTATAATATCAAAAAACGAAAAGGAAAATTCCTTCCAATTTTTAGGGTTAAAATCAATAATGAACGTACATAACAAGTCAATCAGCATTAACATTCCAGGGATCACGCTAGCTGCTTCTTTGCAATGAAAATGATCATCAGAATAAGCATGGTGTGGACTAAATACTGTTCATTTTTTAAATCTAATCTGAGGAGGAAACGGAAAGCGTCTATTATTAGACTGAAAATTGAATTGAGCTTTGCATTCCTATTTGAAACTAATAAAATTCTGCTTAGAGCAAATGTCCTGTTATTCAAACATAACTCTCTATTGATGGGATTATCTATTTCCTCTTCAGCCACGTCATGCGGTTATTCCAGGAAACGATTAAGGACGGAGATAACCTAGAAGTTGTATTAAGCTTGTCTTGGTTTCTCATATAACATGTAAACACTTACGCAAGAACAGGCCTCCCTGGTCTTCCTAGTCAGGTACGTAACCACTAGAACAGGTAGGGTTCTACACATATATTTATATGTATTGTATATTTGTATTATATATATTATATTAAAATTTCAAATCCATGGAAAAACTTTAAAAAATGTTCCATCAATTCAATGCACTAACTTCGTACATATGGAATGATAGAAAATTCATGGATAAACATTAACCTTATTTCTGTTATTAAATTAGAAAAAGAGAAATCAATATTCCCACAATTAAAACTGTACGCATCAAATCAAATAATATCCATTACATAAAGAATGTATACCTTATTCTCCTTAACTGCAGCAATATAAAGAAGAAAGAACCACCATTTCCAATAGCCTGAAAAATATTCAAGAAGCAAATTATCCAGAATCTCCTAAGAAAAATCAAGATGTATTGCTTAAATGCTGCAATCTTATTATAGAATTTCTTGGAAGCTACAATCTTATTATAATTTTGGATATTAATATAAAACGTTCAGGTGGCTTGATGCCCAGTGCATTTGAGAAATTAAAAAGAGATATTGATGATAGTACAAAACTACAAACATATTTACAGGAATTGCATAATTATTTGATACATATAAACAAAAAGACGAAGTTGCACAGACGAAGACAAACATGTAAAATGAAATATGATAAAAAAAACCAGAAAACTTAGGGGGAATAAAAGGAAAGTTTAATACAGCAGTGACTAATATTAAATGAATGAATAGGGAAAAGAAAAAAGATTGTGGATAATCCAAAGGGCAGAGATGGGGGAGTAGGAATAGGGGTGAGGAGATGTTGTTGGTCAAACGTTTCAATATTCTAATAGGAGTGGAGTAATATAGTTTCTGAATTTTGTTTTGGAATTTAGAGAAGTGGTATTGCTCGGTAGAGAGTTCCAAGTTGAGGTTGCTTGAAAGGCAAAAGAAATTTCAACGTACTTAGCTTTGAAAATATTGGGAGTAGAAAACAATTTATTACCAGAGCGAAGGATGTGGCGGTGTCATAATCTAATGTAGGGTGTACGAATCGAATGAGGGGATCAGACTTGTTATAAATAGTGTCGTGAATAAGCTTTCTTCCACGTTCAAGAGTGGGAATTTGGAAGTTGGACGAATATCAGTAAATGTTAGAGATTTTCGTTTGTTAAAATAGATTTTACTGATTATTTTGAGAGCTTCATTTTGAACTTTTTTCTAAGTTAAAAGAGTTCTTTTTATTAATACCAAAAAGAGTGGAAGCACAGTATTTGAGTTTCGGTCGGATGTAAATTTTGTAGAACAATGGGGCATAGGAGGATATATAGTTTCGAATGTACCTCAATATATAAGTTCTTTTAGAAGCTGAAGTGACGGTTTTATTATGTGAATTCCCTATCGTCATACCCAAGTTCTTCATGGAAGTGGAAACTGTAATATGGGTGTTATTAATTTTAATGTTTGTGTCAGGCGGGGGAGAATTTGAAGTTGAAAGAAAAACAATATTGGTGTTCTTGATATTGACAGTGAATCTATTTTTAGTATACCAATGAAGCACATCATGAATATTGTTTTCTTTTTCTTGTTTTAGAGAAGTGAAAAAAAGGAAAATTCCCTACAATTTTAGGGTTAAAATCAATAACGAACGTACATAACAAGTCAATCAGCATTAACATTCTGGTAAAGAAGGTAAAAATTCTTAAGCAGGTAAAAGAAAGAAGACAATAGTCTGCATACATAAAAATATTGTAGTTGGTTTGAGGATTCTAGATGATCATTAACAAAAAGGTTGAAGGGAAGTGGGCTAAGAAGGATTCCTTGAGGTACTCCTCGATTGATTTTAAGAGGTGTAGAGATCTCATTAATGCTTAATTTAGTTCGCATAACAGGTAGTTGAGATAATTTTTAAACCGATAAAAAGCTGAGGGGAATAGATTAAGTTTATAGCAGAGTTTTTGCAAGATACGTTTATGTTCAACTGAATCAAATGCATTTTAAATGTCAAGGAAAACCAGTCCCACAACCATTTTCACTTTGCTGTCTAAAGCCAATCTCCATTGATTAACAAGAAGTGTCATGAGAGTTTCAGTTGACTGATTTTTCCTAAATCCGAATTGTCTGCACGAAAGCAAATTAAATTTTTCAACACAAGTCGATAATTGTCTCTCGACGGCTTTTTCTAATATTTTACTTAAAACACATATAAGTGAAATAGGTCGATAGTTCAGAGGGTTAGAAGGATTTGACATTTTAGGTATAGATGAGATGACGACTTCTTTCCATGAAAGTGGGAGTTCATTAGTGTTAAATGAACAATTAATTAGATCACAAAGGGGTGCAGAAATTAAGGGCGAAAGAATTTTTAGAATAATGACAGGGATTCCATCTGGTCCGACACTATGAGTGTTTTTCAGCAAATTTATGAGGTTAAAAACTTCGATTTCGGTAACATTTTTGAGTTTAAAGATTTCCAGATTAATAAATGATTTATTAGAATAGGATAATGACCCATTTGCGTTTGCATAATTTTCTGTAGAAGTGCAGGATTTTTCAGAATACATTAGGTAAAACATTAGCAAAATCTTTAGGATCATAGAAGGAGTTGTCGTTGTAAATGATCTTATTAATTTTGGTTTGGTTTCTTAAGTTACCTGTAATAAGTAATCAAAAATTCGAAATACTTCATTACCATTTGGATTAATAACGGAAAGTCGATTAAGAAAATACAGATGCTTGGCATTTTTAATACTACTGTTGACCAGATTACGGAAAGTTGTATAGTTCTCCCATGTGTATGGGTGATTAGGGTTAATAAATAAAAATAAATAAAATAAATACCCCCTCAAGCAGCTGCTTGCCACAGAGGTCTGACAGGAGCCTGTCAGTTTATATAGCATTCTTAAAGTGTTTGTTTTTTAATGTGATCATTTTCAGAATCTCTTTTGTAATCCAAGGCTTTCGAGAAGGGCGAACTCTGAAAGTTTTATAAGGAGCACAGGTTTCAAGTGCAAAATTGATTAAACAGGAGAGATGTGCGTTTGAGGTAGGAGATGTGCATTCGGAAATACTCTTGTGGAAAGGGAGATATTTTGCAAACTCAAAAACTCATCTTTGTTGAAATGTTTAAAAGGTCTTTTTTGAAATTAAAACTTTAGGTGCACGAGGTGAATAATACAATACAGATGTGCTAATAATAAAATGATCACTAATGTCTTCGAAGAGAGTAAGTGTCTGTTTGTGAAGGTCTATTGGAAAAAATCGTATCAATGAGAGATTCACTGTGGTCAGTAATGCGAGTGGGCAATTTGTTTAAACGAATATGTCCGAATGTTTTTAGGCAGATTTCAAGCTTGGAATACGAAGAATTATGTTTTAGAGCATCGATCTTAAAATCTTCCGTAAGAATAGAAGTAATTTTGCAAGGGAAGCTTTCAAGGACTGAGTACAATGAATTAATAAAATCTTCAATATTGCTGTTCGGAGAACGGTAAAGTGTGCCGATAATAAGAATAGGATTTTGTTTATTTATAGGGATGATTTTGACTCAGAGAACTTCGAAACAAGAGTAAGAAGGAATAGGCATTACTTCGACATTAAATGTTTCCCTCACATAAAATGCAAGTCCTCCTCCTGTCCCACTAGATCGTCGATGCGGAATGGTTTATATCCTTCGAGTTCAAAAAGATCATCTGGAAGGGAGATATTGAGCTATGTCTCTGTAAGAGCAATTACATCAAATTTCAAAATGTCAGAACTCAGTAGATAGGAGTGTGTAGATTTAAGAGAACGAATATTGAGATGACAAAGGTTTAACCAACAGTGATCTTGGAGAGTGAACTCTCCAAGATCACTGTTGGTTAAACCTTTGTCTGAGAGAGTTATATTATATCTTATATTATATCTTATATCTGAGAGAGTTACGAATAAGTTAAGACGAAAATTTTGTTAGCGGTAGATAGGGACATGAGGTTGTAAATATGTACCAATGAAAATCGATTACAGAATAATAAGAATAGATAAATAAAATGGACTAATGGGTTTCAAAAAGTCGTAAAAGTACTCGTAGTAAGAGAGTTTTTACCAAAAACGACAAATTATGTGCAGTTTAACAACAATAGAAGTTAAGAGACACAGGGTTGTGTAAAGTGCGTTACAGATCCCAATATATATGTATAAACATGGGTAAAAATATATATATAAATATACATGTACACAAAGAAGGCTTTTTAAAACTAATTTTAAAGTTCATTTAACTCATTCCTTGATTTAATAAAGCGCTTTTTACCGTTTTTCATTTTTACCACTATTGATCCATCTTGAGTCCAAACATTGCACTGACCAAATTTGCATTGCACTTTAAGTCTTTCTGACGTTGATCTTTATGAATAGTGTTTCCACTGCCTTTAAGTTTACTTTTAGCACGGAACACAGCATTTCTTTTCCGATTTGAACAGAATTTTACAATGATCGGTCGGGGTTTGATGTTCCGACCAATCCCCACTCGATGACTGCGGTCAATGTCACTTACGGAAATGTCAACGTTTAATTTTTCATTGAACAATTTGATGGCAAGGTCATCAGTAGGCGTATCTACTTCTTCCACTCCAAAAATCCTGATAGAGTTTCTGCGTTATACAACTTCTTAATATAGAAATTCTCGAAAGCTGCATTCTTATTATACAATTTCTTGAAAGCTGAAATCTTATTGTAGAATTTCTTGAAAGCTGCAATCTTATTATAGAATTTCTTGAAAGAGGCAATCTTATTATAAAATTTTTTAAAGCTACAATCTTATTATACAACTTCTTGAAAGCTGCACTCTTATTATAGAATTTCATGAAAGCACCAATCTTATTATAAAACTTCTTGATACCCGAAATCTTATTAGAATTTCTTGAAAGCTGAAATATAATTATGTGATTTCCTGAAAGCTGCAATCGTATTATAGAATTTTTTGAAGGCTGCACTCTTATTATAGAATTTCTTGAAAGCACAAATCTTATTATAAAACTTCTTGATACCCGAAATGTTATTATAGAATTTCTTGAAAGCTACAATCTTATTATACAACTTCTTGAGAGTTGAAATATAATTATGTGATTTCCTGAAAGCTGCAATCGTATTATAGAATTTCTTGAAAGCTGCACTCTTATTATAGAATTTCATGAAAGCACAAATCTTATTATAAAACTTCTTGATACCCGAAATCATATTATAGAATTTCTTGAAAGTTTCAATCTTATTATACAACTTCTTGAAAGCTGAAATATAATTATGTGATTTCCTGAAAGCTGCAATCGCATTATAGAATGTCTTGAAAGCTGCACTCTTATTATAGAATTTCTTGAAAGCTGCACCACTTGATTATTTAGTCTTGGTGGTTTTCTGAACTGCGGAATTTCTGATCATTTGGAATAGTTGTCTCTGATTGAATTATTCTTATATGATGATGTCTCAACGCAGCTCCATTCCACATTTGAAACCACCGAGGCCAAATCAATCATTAGGACATTAAAGATTTAGAGAAGTAAATTCTCTTTACGTCATTACAGACAGCCAATGTAAATTTACAGATTCTCCCTTGTAGTAATCAATATTGAAAATGGGATTTTTGAAGTAGAGGTAAGCAAAACACATCAATTTCTTTACCTCTCCCCCACAAAAAAAAAAACATAAATAAATAATAATTCCCTAAATAATCTTTAAAGTAGCATACTAAAGCAGAGGACAGCATGCCTTACTTTTTTTTTCTTTAATTTTTCAACAGCTGGTTTTTTTGTCTTCGGAACTAGTGGCACGCTGTTCTCTTTTGTCCCACCCCATTTCCACCGCTGTTAATAATACTAACTCAACCAAATATAAAGCTACGCAATCCTGTACGAATCATATTCTTGCCCTTCAACTTAAATCCCAAGCAGCAATAGTGTTTGCGTTTGATGTCTTAAAATTTCCCGTTAGCTGGTTTATTTTTAGAACAATAAAATTGATTTCAGAAAAACAAAATGAGGTGGTGTAAACACAAAAAACTGTACATGAATGCTACTCCAGGTTAACTATCCCTCTTATGCAGAAGAAGTTCACTAGTTTAGTATTAATAGCAAATTTCCCGTTGAAGTTCAATAAGTCCCGTGAAGCTACTCCTCCCTGTAATTATGCAAAGGTAAAAATAAAAATTATTTTAAATTCTAACCGGTTTTGTTATTGGTCAAGGCTTGAATATTTTAGCGCAACGCGGACTACACAGTGGAGAATTGTGAACAAATTTTGGGAACAATAGAATATTATTATAATTTCAGTTAATGTGAAATTCAGATGCGATAAATATGAGAAGTTATATGATAAATATCATAAATTAATAAATTACACATATATACAGCAAGTGAAAAAATTTGCATTGCGGTCCCTTCCGCTTCTGAACATAAAGAAACTTGTATAACATAAGCCACAATAATATATACAGGGTGAATCTGAAAAAGTGGGCAAAACTTTACGGGGTGGTAGAACGCAGCTATACGAGCAATATTCGTCATAGAATGTATGGTCGGAACGCAAACGGCGAGCCGCTAGGTGGCGTTGGAAATGGTATAAAAGGGTCGGTCCTCGCACCCAACGGCATTTCTACCGTGGATTGCCGAGAGGATGGCTGGTTATACTAACCACGAAATGGCGGATATGCACTTTGTGCACGGTGCGGCGGACGGGAATGCAAGTGAGGCACAAAAGTATATCCTCTCCTTCTTGTGTTCATTCTTTAAATGTGACAGTGGAAAACTACCTTTTAACTTCTCACCGCTTGCGTTCCGACCATACATTCTCTGACGAATATTGCTCGTATAGCTGCGTTCTACCACCCCGTAAAGTTTTCCCCACTTTTTCAGATTCACCCTGTATATGGGAATTTTATTACCCGTGAATGTATATGTCCTTTTCCACTGAGGATTCGATGCTCCTTTTGTCACTGAGGTCGGAGTCCGGGTTAGAGGAGAAAATCACTGACGTGGCGCACTACCAATATGAGTCATCACAGCCCCTGCCTAGTTGGTTTTTCTGTATTCCAAAATATACTGGACCACCTATTTAGAAACTCAGGAGCCGACACTGACATAATCATAAGCATGTCAACTGTACCAGGGTCAACGTACACATATTTTTCTCTAACTTCCAAAAGAAAAAGAAGAAATAATCTGTGAGCCATGCCATCCCAAAAGCTGAATTATCTTACCTCTGAGTAGTGTGGTTATATATTTTCTTTCTAAAGTGGAATCGAAGCAAGCACCATCTGAATCTAACTCATAACATAGATGGAAATTCTGGATGACCATCACTGATTTTACCAATGCTGAAACGTCCGTTAACCAATATTCAACATCTTTGAAAAGAATTATGTTAGCAGCAAACAGTTGGTTTTGAAAGCTAAAAAATTTTATTCTATAGCAATAATAATTCGAGCCATCCTCCCTAGCTGGTCCAGCAGAGAGATCCGACCTCGCGTTCACTCGCTGGCAACCCGCTTTTTTTTCTGTAAGTCGGATGCGAGTCAGTCTCATTTGCGGTGGAAAATATTATGGCTTTATTGAAACTTTTTTTCCTTTTCATACTTCAGAAAATCAAACCAACGAAATAAGAAGCAGAACTTTCATTTTTATGTTCCCAGTTGCGTGCTTTCTCTTCGATTTGCTGTTTCCTGTCTGCCCCCCCCCCCCTCCTCACCGTGGAGGAGCCGGTGCCACTCAGTCGCTGCAGCCACGACATTCGCGCTCTGATAGCTCTGACTTGGTCTTTCATTTTCTTTTGTATTTTTCCCCCATCGAGGCCACGGCGGTTACTGACCAGAGAATGCCCCGCTAACAGATGTGTGAAGCGACGCTCCCCGACACGAGTATGCGGGCGCTTGCACCTGCGAGATCCAAATGTTAGTGCTCAACCTTGCGCAGCTCGAGCTGCATGGGGCGAAAGCGAACGCAATTTGACATTCTACAGAATGATCTCCTGTTCATCAATCACTGCCGCATGGCAAGAAGTGGATAAAAGCTAGAAAGCAGACATTTCAGCTGCTGCCTTATTTCACACAAATTTTGATTCCAATATATCTTTGCGAACTACACAGACAACTTACCTCTTTTTTTTCTATGTTATAAAGGGAACGAGATATATATTCGAAATGAAGAGAGTCATATCATCTACATAGAAGACGTTCGCCTCTTGTGCGAAAACAAAGACTAAAGGAAACGTTTTTTTTTTCCGTTCACTTTCGGTACAGTCCATTTTAAGTTCCTCAAATGTGCAAGCAATTGCCTCTCCAATTTTCCGATTTTTATTGCCGAAATTATTCTGTTTAATTCTTATCTAATTTCGTTTGCAAACGAAACTGTTTACTTTCGATTATTAAATTCACTGTTTAACCCTCCCATTACCTGAGGTCATTGGAGAGCCCACAGTGCTTTTGCTGACATGTATAGAGTTGTCATATGGGTTGGAAAAAATTTAGAAAGCTTTGCTTTTTTTTCGTTTAACAACCACCTTTGTATCAATTCATTGTTTTAACCTTTTTGATGCATTCTTTTGTGATAATTTCTACTGTTACACTGAATACCACTGGGGTACCTCTGATACTACTCGGACTCCACTATAAATATCCTTCCATTTTGAGTTTTACAAAATAATTTTTTCTTCTAAATATAGCAGACCATTGTCATTTGGTTATGGATACAACCAAACAACTGACCTAATACCTATTGTTTCAGTTTTTATCATCGAAACCAGAAAATTAAGGCATAAAGCTCTGGGCAGCATGCTATAGTCAAACCTGATATACGAACAACAATTAAGTTTATACAGGGAAGAAAATAGACCAGCCTAAACCAGGCCACTTGAACCAGGATGAGAGTGTGGTTCTAAATATGGACAAGGAATAGCATAAAGTGGGAAGAACAAAGTGTTAGTCTTGAAAAAGAGCTCAAAAAGAAATACCCGACATTGCTGGGAAGAATAAGGAAAAAAATCACTCAAGAGTTGTTGCAAACGTTTACGAATTCCAGATGTGCAAAAGTATGTTCTTCTCTTTTTGGTTACCAGAGTTCTTTTACAATTGTTTCGTAGTATTCCAAAAAGAGTTAAAGTAGTAACTCTTTTGAGTGCAACAGCACACACAGCTGATATAGAAGATAGAGAAACAGCGAAATCAACAATCAATCCAAAAATCAATAACAAAATAGCCAGAGATTCGAAAATATTACATCCATATAGAGTGGACAATCTTACCCCAATGTGGCGGGGCAGCGTCCTTCTGGAAGATTACCATTTGTTATAGATCCTCCACCTGAGGTACTGCAAACTGCAGAATCATGTCGAGATATATATATATACGTTTCCTTTGCAATGTTGATTTCACAAAGGAAACGGATAATGCGACTAAATATTAACCTGCATCTAAAGGTGATTCCTGGGCTGTCTCAGATATGTTCAATAATATGATGCGGCTTCTCAGTACCCCAAATCCTCACGCTATGGTGATTTACCTATTCAGAGACATTAAATATCGCCTCATCCGAAAACAAGAAATGAAAATCTAGGTATTCTTTATCATTGTTTTGTCGGAGAAACATTTCCTGCGTATATACAAGGCACTGTGGTTGGTCATTAATTTTCAAACTTTCACAACCTGTACCTTGTAGAGGAATAGCCACAATATTCAATGGAAAACTCGATGCGCAGTTATTCGATGAAGTTGTAGATCCCTAGCAGCAGCTCGAGGTGATTTAAAAGGACTCCGCAGAAAGGCCTCACTTAAGCACCGAACGTGCTCTTCTTCACTCGTGCGTGGTCCACCTCTTCTTACACGGTCACGAACGCTCCCAGTTTCCAAGAACTTCTTTTGCCATGATCTAATACTGCAGCGAATTGGTGGCTTCCTTCCAAAATGCGTATGGAAATTTCTTTCACGCACCTTTATCACCGCCTTTGGAGGACATCATGCACCTTCATCTCCGGCTTTGTTTAAAAAAATCCAGCGAACACACGAATTTTCCCCCTCCGAGGAATCGTAATTTTTCTATTCTTGTCACGTGACTGGCATCTAGCAGTACTATGAAAAAATATGTATGACCCAATCAAATAAATTAGTTTTACATATTTCCTGGCAACATACATTTTTACTGAAATTTAAAACTGATTCAAAACTTTTCTCTCACGTTCTGTAACTATCATCGTTGCAAACAATGGGAGAGTTAACAATGGGAGAATTAACCACATTATTCAGGATACCTCTGAAATGATCAGTACATCTTGTCACGACAGAAACATCACTTTTTACCTTTTTTCTTTAATCCTGTATGCCATTTTGTTTTCTCCAAAACAAAATATTTACTATCATATACCACTCTTTCTCATAGTGTTTCTCCAACAACTCTCTCTGCTCTCTCAGACAAGCTATCTAGCCAAAGATTCTTATCAGTTTTCATCTGATCCTTTATATATTTATAAATGTTTTCGCATATTTTATTTTTGAGAGGAAGGTACAAAAATATATGTTAACACGGCTCAGAACAACAAAAGCAGCAAAATATTTAAAATATTGTCAACAGCACACAAGAGGAGAAATATTCACACGAGATAGCTTAAGTTTAAGGGCACGTTTGGTGACATCCTTGGTTACCAATATTCGTACATCATGTTGGGGCTTATTTATCGTTTCCAGAATAATATATAATATCATGTCATCAGTCTGACATTTGATAGAGCTTGCCCATTTAGTTTAACTCAATCCGAAAATTTCAATATTAAGTCTTTTCATTTCCCAATCGCATTTTTTAAGTTTCCCTACTGCAAACATTATTCTGACTTTCCACGTTCCAATTCTCATTAGTTCCATCGCTTTGATTCCATAGATTTTTAGCACCTCTGTCCCATCTAAGGGACGCAGGGAATTCAGGTCAATTGAAAATGATTGTTCATCATAATGGTTATTCTGGGGATGGTTAATGCAGTAGTTTCCCGACTTGCTTTCTTCATCGTGGTTATGTGATGAGCACGAGTCTTCAAGTGACTGATAAGGTTGTTTTTATCACTAGGCACTGTTTGTACTGTAAGAGCTGCTTCCTTACTACAGATCCCACTCCAATTTTCCGACCGCTCTCATCAAATAATAGTTTAAGATGTGCTTTCTCCAGCCAAAGACGTCAGCAGTCAAGTATGGGAGTATCAATATCTTCGCATTGTTCACCTCAAGCATACGATCAATCACATTAAATGTTATGCTATTTATGCTTGTTTAAACATTCCATAACGTCGAAGACTTGGGTATATTCTCTCAGTTAAACCTTTCTGCATGCAAAACAACTACCACGTACTTGGGTCATTAAAATCAGAAGCAGAACTATCTTATCAATGACTCTTCTATCGTCAGTGTATCATCACAATTTGATTTGGGGCTTACCATTTCTCCCAGCCTCTCGTTTTCTTTGCATTCACTGTTCACTAAGAAAGCTAGCCGTGTCGCCTTCATGATTTTCGCTGCTACAAAAATAGAATATAATATTATAAATTTTACATTTATTAACTTCCCCCATAAATTTATTTTAATAATTTTCCATTTGTTCATTAAAAATTAAATTAATTTTCTAGAAAAAGTTTAAATTCATTCCAGGAAGTTAATTCAATATTTCCTCTTTAGCTATATTAAGTTAATATTATAATGATAGGTAGAACAATTTTTGTATCGTTTTCATTAAAAACGAGATAATAGTTTCGCTTTGTCGTCTGACTGTCTATATGTCCGTCTGTAGACATCGAACTTTATTTGTTTACAGAGATGAATTAAAAAATTTTTTGTTGGATAGTTATTGACGAAATATTAAGATTTCCACTTTCCGAATCTCTCTAAAGCTGCAATTACGCGCTCTAGAGGTGGAAAATTTTGAAATTTTGGTGGTGAAATGTGAATGATACGAAGTTTCCATTGCCAACAATGAGTTGACCCCTTAGACTCCGAGAGGGTGGAAAAACACACCTTTTTTTGTTTTAATATATAATTTTTTGTTTTTAGATATAAATGAAAAAATCTTTTTAGGGTTAGATAAGAATTGATAAAAATTATGATTCGCACTTTCGGAATCTTTCGAACACTATAATTATGCCCTCTAACGATGAAAAAGTTTGAAAATTCCAAAATTTCCAAAGAATGTTGCAAAGAGGTATTAATGATAGAAATATGAAATTTTGGTGGTGGAATGTGAATGCCATGCAGTTTTCATTGGAAACGATGGAAATGATAATTAAAGTTTATTTTAGCTTGATTGGTACTAATGAAATATTATTATTCGCATTTTTCAAATACTTGGTAAATTTAATATACATATATCTTTTGAGATCACTGAAATGATGAAATAACAGAGCTGTTATTTTAGATCGTATAATCATATTCGATGTACCGGGTATTAATTTTGCCCCTAACCATCTCCATCATAAAGATATGCCTATTTAGCATGAGTAAGAACAAATATATATAAGCAAACCACCCTTAGGTGGGCCCCTAAGGGGTAGCTTAACCTAAGGTGGGCCACCTGTCGGTGACAAATTCTGGCAATATAATTTTTCGCTATTAAAAAAATCCCATGTCTTTCTGTGCATTTCTGTGAAAACCGCATCGTGCTACTGTCTATACTTTTCGAATTATTGCATTTTTACTTTTTCTGTTACTTTTGGATCACCTGGTATATACAGATAAAAACGCACCTCCAAAAGATTTTTTGAGGCTGTAAGCAATGAGATTATTTCTTCCCTGATTCTTTACCATCATACTGTTTTGATTGGTTGTTTGAGGTTTATTGGCTCATCGGCAACTTAGGCCATAATGCGCCAGACAAAGACAAATAGTAAATAAGAGATAAAATCATGTAAACCTACAACCAAATTTAAAAGCAACATCTAAAGGTAATAAAATGCAACAAAACAGAGCAACAAGTGTAAAACTGGAAAGACAAAAACCAACAAAATATATATAACTAAAACAACAATAACAATTTGTGTAAAATAACAAATATTTAAATAGATATATACAATATGTACAATGGATAAAACTAACCCAGGTGTAAAAGACCTAGGTCAGATGGCGAATAAATAAGAAATCCATAAAATCATAACCTGTTAAAACAACCTGTAAACTGCAAAAAAGCAAAAATTGGAGGTAAAAAGCAATGATCAGTTAAAAGATGTCCGAGTGTAAGAGGCTCGGATGCAAAATCATGAAAGTTAAAATACGATTTCCGTTCAATATTAAAAGCTTGACATTCAATTAAAACATGTTTCACGGTTAAAACGGTGTCACAAAACTCGCACTTAGGTACGTCGTCCATCCGTAGAAGAAACGAATGAGTAATAAACAAATGACCTAAGCGGAGCCGAGCAAGTACAACTTCCTCCTTTCGATTCCTGCGATAACAAGACTGCCATGGTTTGATGATAGGTTTGATCTCAAAGAGCTTGTTGTTAAGCTGTTCTGACCAAGATCTCTGCCACCGTGCCTGGAGCTCGATGGTAAAATGCTGCCGGAAATCCAGATATGGAACTGGCAACGGACAGGGGCGTGGCTGATTTGGCAGCAGAATCTGCCAAGTCATTGCCCCTGATACCGACATGGCCGGGCACCCAACAGAAATGGATGGTAGTGGTGGCTGCCAGACGATGTAGCTGCTGGCAGATCTTAGTAAGAACAGGGTGAGGCCGATGCCTCACCGAGATCAAAGCCTGTAGCGAGCTAAGCGAGTCGGTGTAAAGCACACACCGACGATGATGCTTAGTCGCCACGTGGTCCAAGGCGAGGCTGATAACGTGCAACTCTGCAGTGAAGATGGAACACTGCAGTGGGATCTGGTCTGCAATGATTACATCACAGCAGACCATGGCCGATCCCACCGATGTGCCGGACTTCGAGCCATCTGTGAAGACAGACAAGAAGACCGGGTGCTCAGCACGATGGCTGGCAAAGAGTTGCCGGTACACGCAGTCGGGTGTAAAGGTCTTCCCCGACCTGCACAGGGAAAAATCACAGGAAGGGAAACAGCGAGCCATGGTGGAAGTTGCTCAGCTGTCGACTGTGCAACACTATCGAGACTGGTGTTGATGTCTCTGAGGTAGCCTCGGACTCGCAAACCAAATGGACGAATGGCAGTCGGCCGATTAGTGTAAAGCACTTCCCACATCGGACTGAAAACGCAGTCCCAAGTGAGATGGCCAGGCAGGGATAGCAATTTAGATGCATATTGTAGGGACAACTGCTGACGGCGAAGAGATAAAGAAGGTTCGTCGGTCTCAACGTAAAGACTCTGGACTGGTGGGGTGCGGAAGGCTCCCGTGCAAACACGGAGAGCCTGATGATGGAGGGGGTCCAGCACCTTCACCACCGAATCCCAGGCTGAGTCGTAGATCCTGGATCGTAGATACCTGGGATCCGTAGTCCATTTTCGATCGGACAAGTGCACGGTACAGGAGGAGTAAAGAACATCGGTCCGCCCCCCAAGAAAGGGAGGAGATGACCTTGGTGATGTTCAATGCCCACGTGCACTTGGACCTGAGATGACGTATGTGTGGTAAAAAGGTCAATTTCTGATCAAATATGAGACCGAGAAACTTGGTCTCCACCACAACTGGAATGATGTTACCCCCGAGCCGCAGCTCGGGATCCAGGTGAAGATTACTCTTGTGGCAAAAGTGCACACAAGCGGTCTTCTGTGGGGAGAACCGAAACCCGCTTGCCGTCGCCCAAACTGAAAGATTGTTCAGGGCAATTTGCAGTTGTCTTTCAATGACCCTCATGCTGGACGAAGAGCAAAAGGTGCTAAAGTCATCAACATAGAGGGCATTGCCTACTGATGGAGGAAGTTGTCCAGCAATAGAATTAATCTTGACAGCGAAAAGCGTAACACTCAGCACGCAGCATTGTGGCACCCCCTGTTCTTGGGGGTACGGCCGCGACAGAGTGTTACCGACACGGACACGAAAAGAACGTGTCGATAAGAAGTTGGAGATGAAGATCGGCATGTGACCTCTCAAGCCGAAACTGTGGAGGTCACGAAGAATGCCAAATCTCCAAGCCGAGTCGTAAGCTTTTTCGATGTCGAAGAAAATTGATACCAGGTGCTCTCTACGTAAAAATGAGTTTCTGATAGCCGATTCGAGGCATATCAGATGGTCAAGAGTTGACCATTGCCTGCGAAAGCCACACTGGGTGTTGGAAAGAAGGTTGTGATGTTCTAAATACCAGATGAGTCTGGCCTTTACCATTCTTTCCAACACCTTGCACACGCAGCTCGTCAACACGATGGGATGATAATTGGAAGGAATCTTGGGATCTTTGCCTGGCTTGGGGAAGGCCAAGACGATGGCCTCCCGCCAGGAGTCCGGAAACTGCTCCTCGAGAAAAATGCGATTGAAGAGATGGAGCAGCCGATCCTTACTCGATGGTGCAAGATGTTGGATCATGGCATAATGGGCATTGTCTGGCCCTATAGCAGAGGCACGAGAAGAGTGCAGAGCAAGGCGAAGCTTCTCCGCTGTGAATGGCCAGTTGTAAGGCTCCAGGCCATTCGAGTGGAAAGACAGCGGAGAGCGTTCCGCCCTGCCCTTCTCGGCCAGAAACTAGGGGGAGTAAGAGGAAGAGGAAAAGATGGAGGAGAATGACTCCCCCAGAGTGTAGGCAATTACTTTCAGATCAGAAATTGCCTGTCCATTGTGCTCCAGGATCGATGACGAGTGGGACGTGTAGTTCCCACCCATCTTCCGAACTTTATCCCACACGACCTTAGAACTGGTCTTGAGGGTGATAGAAGATGTATACTTGATCCAAGATTCCTACTGGCTCTGGCGTCGGACGAAACGAGCTCTCGCCCTGGCGCGTTTGAACTTTTCGAGGTTGGGGAACGTCGGATATCTCCGAAACACCCCCCAAGCATTGTTCTGAACCTTACGAGATGCGGTGCAATCTGGATTCCACCACGGTTTCGGAAAGCAAGGAAACCGTGTAGATGTTTGAGAAATTGTTGATGCAGTGCGTCTACGATACAGTCCATTATCTCCGCTACTGCCACATTGATTGGCTCCTGGCTGACAGAGTGGTCATCGAGCTCAGAGAGCAGCTCGAAACCACCCTAGTGAACCCGATCTAGCCTCCACCGCGAGACGCGTGAAGGGCTGCAAGGCCCCCCACGGGAGATGGTGCACACCACAGGGAGGTGATCGCTTCCATAGGGGTTGTCCCAGACCTCCCATGTAAAGAGCGGAAGGATCCAGGAGGAACAGATGGTGAGGTCTATGGCAGTGAAAGTGCGAGTTGGGGAGTGAAAGTAAGTACTGACACCAGTATTCAACAGGGAGAGAGAAGGATCCAGGAGCCACTGCTCCAGGACTCCACCCTTCCCGTTGGTGTCAGCACTGCCCCAAAGTGGACTGTGTCCGTTGAGGTCCCCATAAGGAGGAAGGGGGACGGCAGCTGCGAGACGAGATCATCAAGGTCTTCCTGGAAGACGATGCTCCCAGGTGGAAGATATACAGAGCAGACAGTCAGCGAGAACCCCACGAAAAGACGGATGGCTACCGCCTCTAAGTTGGTGGTGAGGGGTACGACCTGGAATGGAGAATGGTTGCTCACGAGGATGGCGACACCCCCGCGAGCTGGACCATCTCCATCCCGGTCCCGGCGAACTAGTGAAAAGTGCCGGATCATGGGATCTGTGACTGGCTGCAATTATGTCTCCTGCAGGCACATACAGATGGGCTGGTGTGCCTGAAGGAGGGCCTTGATGTCGTCAAGATTCCTCTGGAATCCATCGCAATTCCATTGTAGGAGTGTGGCCATCTCAGGAATTAGAAGAGTGGGCGGACGACGAATTCCTATTCAGCTTAACCGCCACAGAGGACGGTTTAGTGAATAGGGGGCGGTCTATATCCATGTCCTCAGAATCATCCGAGGGGCATGGATCGGTGACCGTCCTTTGAGGAGGAGTGATTAATTTCTTTTTAGGCCCCGGTGGGGGCCCCTTGGGTTTGGAAGGTCTTGCTGTCTGAGGGCGGGGAGGAGGAGGCCTTCCGGTTTAGGTGGAAGGCTGTGTTACAGGAATGGAAACCGGGGTTGATGTCGAAGTCGACACCACCCTTGGTTTCGCCTTTGTGAGGAGGTACTTGGCTGCAGGCGAGAAAGACTCAGTAGGTGGTACACTGATGTCTGTCTGCACCGCCACCGAACTCATTGGAATGATGGGCTTACCAATGACTGTACCGGCATAGAAAACCTTGCCAGGTGGTGCGGGCGGTGCAGCGAGCTTTCTTGCCTCAGCGTAAGAGATGTTGTTCATTACCTTGAGGCGTTGTACCTCCTTTTCCTCCTTCCACTTGGGACAGTCGCGGGAATACGCCGGATGTTCGCCACTGCAGTTCACACAGCATGCCTTTTCTGCTGTGCAGTCAGGATCGAGATGATCCTTACTTCCACAGCGAGCACAGGTGGGTTTGCCCCGGCATGCTGTGCGGGCATGACTGTATATCTGACACTGAAAACAGCGCAGAGGGTTCGGTATATACGGCCGTACCTCACGATGTAAATAACCTGCCTTGATGGAAGAAGGCAGGCGTGGCATGTTGAATGTCACAATAAGCACCCGGGTGGGTGCTAATTTCCCATCACGGCGTGTCGAAACCTGGTGGACCGCTGTTACTCCTTAAGGTGTGAGCTGTGAGAGGATTTCCTCCTCAGTGACATTGAGGAGGCCCCACTCAGTGATCACACCCCGAGAGGAATTCAAAATTTTATGGGGAGTGACTTCGACAGCCACCCCACCAATTTCTTTGACTTTCAGGAGTAGTTCGGAGTGTTTCGAACAAGCGATCTCAACCTGCAAGTCGCCAGATCGTAAGCGCTTGACGGATTTCGGCTCTCCCGCAAGACCTTTCAAACCTTTGTTTACGAAAAAAGGGGACATGTTCCCAAGTACCTGATCACCCATGGAGTGGATGATCAGGAACTTCTGGAACGAAGACACAGACAAAGAAGACGACGGCGGTGATAACAAACAAGAGGAAGACAGGGGCTCATGTCGAGCCCTCTTGTTGGCAGTGATCGCATTAATTTCTTCATTATCTCTTATGTTTGGTTATGTGTGGTTCAGTGCCCACTGTCCCCACCCTCCATGGAGCCCAACAAGGGGACGCCCAGTCGGGCGTCAGGGCTACGCAGGCACTATACCCACACAGACAGTGAGCCGAGCCCTCACAAATAAATAGAAGGAAAATAAAAAGAGAAATGTGCAGAACAAAAACGTTCTACACAAATGAAACAAAGCGTAATATAACAAAATTGTGAATGGCCAAACTGGCCTCACAAAGAAAGGATAACGACAAAAGGAAAATAATCTGTGAGGAAACTTGTAAACCTGTACCCTGACCGTGGGCAAGGTTACTCACCGCTCTGCACGGTTGACCCTAGCAGGACCTGCCCACCAGTCGATTGCTATTGGGGGGCCACCCCAGGAGCTCCCGTTTACCGGAAGCAGAGGCCAAAGCAGTGTATAGCAGAGGCCCCGGAATCCGCTGCCCAGCCCCGTGACAGACAGGCTCCCCAATGGCAAGATGGCCAATGGCGACCATGCAAGTCATAAGCTGAGGAGAGACGACAGGGAACCCCAAGCAACTACCAGGGGCCTCCTTTCCTGGGACATGGGTCTCCGCACACGGCAAACATGCAGGCAAGCGTTTAGGGCCCTGTGAAGGTAACCGAGCCAGCGGAACCTTCACAGGGTGGTCCCCCTCACCGCGTACAGGCGTTCACACCGAGGGGGCTACTGTTTTGAACAAGTAAAAGAGGCCTAAAACGGTAGAGTTCTCTGAGGAGTTGTTTTAGGTTTCTTATACATTTTTACTGCTATTTTTAGCTTTTCTAATGTTTGCGAAAGATTTAGACCAGTTTCACAATTCAGTAAAAATTTACATTGCCAGGAAATATGTAAAACTAATTTATTTGATTGGGTCATACATATTTTTTTCATAGATGCCAGTCACGTGACAGGAATAAAAAAATTACGATTCCTCGAGGGGGGGGGGTTCGTGTGTTCGCTGTTTTTTTTAAACAAAGCTGGAGATGAAGGTGCATGATGTCCTCCAAAGGCGGTGATAAAGGTGCGTGAAAGAAACTTCCATACGCATTTTGGAAGGAAGCCACCAATTCGCTGCAGTATTAGATCATGGCAAAAGAAGTTCTTGGAAACTGGGAGCGTTCGTGACCGAGTAAGAAGAGGTGGACCACGCACGAGTGAAGAAGAGCACATTCGGTGCTTAAGTGTGGCCTTTCTGCGGAGTCTTTTTAAATCACCTCGAGCTGCTGCTAGGGATCTACAACTTCATCGAATAACTGCGCATCGAGTTTTCCATTGAATATTGTGGCTATTCCTCTACAATGTACAGGTTGTGAAAGTTTGAAAATTAATGACCAACCACAGTGCCTTGTATATACGCAGGAAATGTTTCTCCGACGAAACAATGATAAAGAATACCTAGATTTTCATTTCTTGTTTTCGGATGAGGCGATATTTAATGTCTCTGAATAGGTAAATCACCATAGTGTGAGGATTTGCGGTACCGAGAAGCCGCATCGTATTATTGAACATATCCGAGACAGCCCAGGAGTCACCTTTAGATGCAGGTTAATATTTAGTCGCATTATCCGTTTCCTTTGTGAAATCAACATTGCAAAGGAAACGTATATATATATATATCTCGACATGATTCTGCAGTTTGCAGTACCTCAGGTGGAGGATCTATAACAAATGGTAATCTTCCAGAAGGACGCTGCCCGCCACATTGGGGTAAGATTGTCCACTGCTATATGGATGTAATATTTTCTAATCTCTGGCTATTTTGTCAGCTTCCACTGTCCACAAACATCACATCTCTAGAGTGTTTTCTCTGGAATTTTGTTAAGTATAAATTTTATGCTACCTAGGTTACAGGAGTTGAAGATCTAACGACGTGCATCAGAATTGTTTAACCCAACAATAAATAGAGGCTTGTTGGCTCGCACGTAGGAATAATTGTTATAACATAGATATTCTACGTTTGCAAGGGATGGATCGACAGGCAAAGGTCAGATACTTAAACAAATTCATTTCTCTTTTCAAGGAGGGGGGATGGAATATATCTGCTAGGTATCCATATCCTTCTCAGTAAACATGTCAGTATACAACAGGTTACTTTAAAGCTACCTGTTGTTAGTCTCCATAGAAGGCCCAGATTGGTAACGAGAAAGTTAGGTTTTATAGTCAACTTCAGGATATTTTGAATTCTGTCAAGAAAGGAGTTTTCTAGTCTTTGGGGAGGCGTGTTAAGTCTCGATGGCATTATTAGTTTAAATGGAAAAGGGGAACGTCTCTTACTGGTAAGCAAACTTGATGGTTTGATAATAACGAGCACGCATTATAAACATTTGGACATTTATAAATTAACAAGGGGTTCACCTGATGGGTTGCGCAGAAATTTAATCGGTTATATATTAATTAGCAGCAAATGGGCTAATTCGGTTAGGAATCATTTCTGTGGTATCATTTAAATGTAATATTGAGTTCATTTTTATAAAATTTTAACTGCTTATTGTGGATTCCTGCGGATAAGCTTTTAACTTCGTGGGATTTTAATTTTATATCAAAAAGTTATGAAAAAAATAAAAACAGAAACACCACATCATATAAAGAGCTGAAATTTGTCATTAATTACTTCTGACTATTACCTGGTCAAAAGTATCTTGCAACTGACACTGAAAAAAAGAGATCCTGGACCATTCGTCTAATGACGATTGGTCAAATGCCGAATCGTCCAACGCTGATTCATCCAATCCCGATTGACTATTTGTCCAACGGCACGATTCGTCCAATACAATTCGCTTTTAATGGTACGATTTGTCCAATACCTATTCATAAAATGGCACGATTGGTCAAATTGGGTGATTCGTCTATAACTGATTGTCTAAAGGAGCTGTTAATGTGAAGGAGACAATTATTGTAATGCTAAAGAATGTAAATCCTTCATTATATTATATATTTTGTCATACATATAAGCAGTGGCGTAAGTTGAATTTTAGCTAGGGAAGAGATTCCGAGGTGGTTTTACGATTTTTGGGTAGGGTTTTAAATTATATCTATAATTAGGGCACTCACCTATATAATGAAATAAAATTAAATACCCCCTCAAGCAGCTGCTTGCCACAGAGGTCTGACAGGAGCCTGTCAGTTTATATGCCACAGTAGAAGGTCTGAGAGGATGCAACCTATATATATATATAATGCTTTAAAAACTATTCGGAGGGTGTTTTAATCCCAGTTTCCCCTTCATTTAAATCTCGGGCCGTATCTTAGGGGTGGGGGGGGGCTCAAGGGGAATTCCCCCCATTTCAGAATGCTAATAAAGGTAATGCAGGCAAAAAATTATTAATTTTGCATATTTAACGCATTTTTAAGGACTTTTTAAAGACCTCTAAAACGGAAGTAAAATGTTATGCAGCAAAAAGGGTCGATTTTTAGTGATTCACCGATAATTTAGTGAAATATCGCTTACGATAATTTATCCCATTTTCATATATTCTCACATACTGTATTACTCGTCATTAGTTATAATTTACCGTCATAATAGCCACTTCATTATTTTTATCATTATTATTATCTTATGGGATTCAAATTGCAGTTTTCCCGCTGTTATTAAGAGAATAACACACGATGGATATGAATATTGGTAATAATTAAAATTTGCCGTAGCAGTTTCTGGAATCATTGCTGTTGTTTGTTTCTCCCTTCTTTATTTTTCTCTCTTTTTATTTCAATAATCTTCTTCGAAGAAGTTGCCAACCTTTGTCCAATGAGCAAAACTTTCAAGACAGCGGCAAAAATACGTACAAAAGGCTTCATTGCTGTTATTTGTTTTCCGTTCTTTCTAATCTCAGTAATCCACTTTGTAGCAATGCAGTCAGCTTTCAAGTCAAAGGCAAGAAATGAGCCGAGAAATGAACATATTGAAAGTATTTTCGTAGTTTCTTCCATTGTTGACAGAACAAACTTCGCGCATATACGAAAGAAAAAAAATAGTCCGAAATTTGCTGTTGTAAAATGTTTGCCACTTGAGAGGGAAAATGTTTCTATATATATATAAATATATTCAAAAATAATTTATTTTTCCGTATAATTAAATACACAATGGTCAGAAGGTGCAGTGCACTCTTACGCCTTCCCAGTTTACTTAAAAAAATGCATAACTATAAGATTGTACAATAATTAATATTTGTAGCAATAAAGTTCACTCTGGTGTTTAGAACATAAAGCGTCGACGAAATGGTGACAAGTCCACTTCTTTCAATTTTCTTCCGAAACTCTGCGATGTTGGCGAAAGCATCAGTTCCGTTGGAAGTTGGTACCAAACCCTCCCTGCTCTGCAGACCACAGAATGGTATTTGCAACATTTCTTGGTCAGTGAAATGCTAATGCACATGAGGTGTCTTCTGGTGTTTCTACTTGAATTTATTAGCAAGTGATGGTGAATGTCATGATGATTTGTCCCATAAAAGAGTTTGTGGCAAGTTTTCAGATCCATTTCAAGTGTTCTGCATTCCAGTGAATGAATATTAAGATTTGCCAGCTTTTGTTCGTAAGTCAAGTTGAAGTAACCTGGTAGTCTTTTACTAAACAATCTCTGTGTCCTTTCCAGTGAGACAATATAACAGACCATGGGAGGGCACCATACTGGCGAAGCATGTTCGAGTATGGGTCGAACATATGTGATTTAAGGCATTGATGAGAATAACATGACTGCACTTTCGATAGCTTCTTATGATCATGTGGAAAAGCAAAGAGCCTTGGTAACAGCTTTCTTACAATGGGGTGGAATAACATAGTGTCGTTGAACGGGAACCAATGTCAAAAAGTTCATGGGCACTCGTAAGAAGATTGTTACCAACGTGGTACTTGTAAACGGTTATTATTGTGGCCTAGATAAATGACTGACGATTTGAATGTGCAGAAAGGGAGTTCGTGGAGTACATTCCATTCCAGAAAGTTGTTACAAACTGTCTCAAATGGTTTTGGTCTTGCTGTGGGGCTATAGTCTGGAAAAATTTGATGTCATCTGGAAAGCTGTCATTCGTGATTGGGCGAAGAATATCTGGTATGTTATACATGAAAGAAACAAAACATAATGTGCCAAGCACTGTTCCCTGCACAACTCCACTTGCGACACTTTTGACTGGTGACAATTCATCATTGACTTTGATTTGTTCTGTGGGATTAGATAGCACTGCTTGGGTGAGTCTGACTACTTTGTTTGGAATTACACATTTAAGGAGTTTCTTGTAAAGAATGGCCATTTTAAGTTTGCCAAATGCCTTTTCAAGTCCAAGCAGATTATATCAAAGGGTTCATTCTTGTCTAAGGAGGATGACTACTGATTGACAGATTGAAGCAATTGAATGTGTGCAGATCTCCCAGGAACGAATCTGAACTGCTCAATGGGAATGAAGTTGTGGAGCAGAGGAAATTTCATCAACTTGACCAAGATGCATTTTTCCATGAGTTTAGGAGCTATGTTGGTAAGGGAAATCGGTCGGTAGCTGGAAGGATTAAAAGCGTCTCCTTTCCTTTTGCATACTGGTGTGACAATGCCCTGATTTCAGTCTGAAGGAACCTTTCCTGATTAGTAGCAGACATTGAAAAGGATTGAAAGTTTGGGTGCTATATTCATGATAAGCTTTTTGTAGAAAATATAAGAATACCATTTGGGCCTGGGGAATATTTGGAAGGATAAGTCACGATAGCTTCTGAATCCTCAGTGGGATCAAACCTGTTGGAAAAACTCGTTATCAGTTGTTTCTTCGGGCTAGGTAATTGTTCATCATCTGGTACATATAACTGGTTGAAAGTATTAGCTAGCAAGGCTGTTTTTTCCAAATCTGTGGTCGCGACAGAGCCATCTTGTATTTTGAAAGGTGGGATGTGACGACAGCCATTCAGATTTTGTCTAGCGTTCATGAAAAATTCATTGTGATTTTTGGAGAATCAAAGATTCATGATTCTCCACTGCTTCAATGCATTTTTTGAAGCAATGTTATAATTAGGCAATTTTCAGGAGTTTTGTTGATTTGCCAATTTCTTCAAAGTTTCAATTTGTTGCGCACAAGCTTTCTTAATGATGGATTCCAAGATTTTTGTTTGGTTTTGCAGCGAATTTCGAGAAGACATTTTTTTAATGGTTGCATTGTATTCGGAAATCAGAGAATCGAAATTTTATGTGGAGGAAGCATTTAATTCAAACATTTCATTATCAGTATGAGGAGACAGGGTATCAGAATTTGTTTTAGGAAAGTTGCGCTTTTTTAGGGGTTGAGAAGCCTTAATTTCAGCAGTAAAATTGAAAGGTATTGGAATGATGGATGTGGATGATTCGCAATCAATGGAGCTGAAGTTGAAGACACCAACTAGAAGCAAGGGCACATCATTAACGGAAGTGACGGAGTGTTTCAAGAGGGAAAGCAGATTGTTCAGGTAGTCGAGGATTGCTTGTAAAGGAAGGAGAATTGTAAATGCTGTAGATTCTACAGTAGAATGATCTTTCAAAGAGGATGTCATTGCCAGCAACTTCGAAGCTGTCTTGATCAATGGTGTCTGAGACTTGGAGCCAATTAAACCTATTGTTCACAAAAATGCAGAATCCTCCTCCTTGTGTACCCACTAGATGTTTTCGTAAAACGCTGTAGCTTTGTGGGCATATCATGTTCTCCTTGTGTACCCACATGATGTTTTCGGAAAACGCTGTAGCTTAGTGGGCATATCATGTCCTCCTTGTGTACCCACATGATGTTTTCGGAAAACGCTGTAGCTTAGTGGGCATATCATGTCCTCCTTGTGTACCCACATGATGTTTTCGGCTGTAATGATGTTTCGGTTTAAGCTGTAGCTTAGTGGGCAAATCCGCCTAGGTAGAGTCCAACCAAGATTCAGTAACACATAAGAAGTCAATTTCATGATGATCAATATAAAGATCAAATTTTGAGAGCTTGTTGTAAATACTTCCAGGATTCATAAAAAAGAACTGTGTATATACTACTAGTTATCGTCTTTTTATTTAGTTATAATACGATGTTAAAGCTGAGAAACAAAACATTATTTTTTTTATCTCGTTTTCGAAAGAAACGAGCTAATATTGTCTGCCCATCTGCAGGTGCAATTTTTTTAGTTATTACAGCTAAATAAAAATTTCTTATTGAGTTAGATAGTCATTGATGAAATATTACGATTCGCACTTTCGGAATCAGTCAAAGGTTTAAATTACACCCTCTAACTGTGTAAAAAGCTTAAAATTGCAAACTTTTATTCCAAACGTTCACAAGATGTGTTTATAATAGAAATTTGACAATTAATGGTAGAAGCTGAAGGTCATGAGGTTTGTTTACCAGGTACTACGTCCCCGGATTTTTTGTCTTTCCATCTCTTTTTGCGGAAACTATTTATATCTTTTATTTTTAGTTCAACCTAGATTCCATGGTCCAAAACGAAGCGAAAATAAGTGTACTTCATTAACAATTGCCCAGTTTCAGTAATTAATGGAAAAGGGATGGCAATGGAATATCGCGGTTAGTATTGTTGTGAAATAAAATGTTAGTGCTGCTCATAATATAAGTATGGCGACGTAACATAAACTTTCTAATAGGGCCCCTGCAGAATCTTTTTTTAATCATATATAAATCAAAAAAAAATCACACCATCAAGGAACTATAAATACATTAGAAAATTACATTACGTAACGTCCTCTGGTTCCCTTATCAAGATAACAATTGTAATATCGTGAAGCACATTAGCTAAAGCTGTGTGATTTTTTTCACTCCACAATTTTAAATTCATTCGATTAGCATATTTGCGTTGCAACGACAATTAAAAAGTTTCGGGTCGGATGAAAGATCACTTTTCCTTGCTATGTTTTACTTCTAATGGTCCAAACTAAAGATGCAACAGCTTTTTTAGGTATCCCCCCTTATCGAGAACTAGAAATATGCGAGTACAAACCTAAATCCTTTCTTCTATTAATCGCAAAAAGTATTTCGAAATCATTTGGTTAGTTGCAGAAATATTGCGTGCATAGAGAGATGGATATAAAAATATCTCCCTGCAGACTGATCCTTTTCCTCCATTCAACGCAAAAGGAACCATCGAAATCGTTTGATTGGTTCCAGAGATATTAAATGCAGAGACCGATGGATGGACAGACTTGGATAGCATTAGTATGTTTTGCTTTCAAGGAAATGTGTTAAAAATAAATTAAAAAAAAAACAAATTCTTGATTCAGAATAATACCCATAAAATATAGCATTCAGGCCCGAATCTAGAAAGAAAGCAAAGGGTGTGGGTGTAAGAGAATGGATTTCCATTGCAGTGAAATATTTTCCGCTCCGTTTTGGAAGGCTTTAAAAAAAAATACTTGAAAAATGCATAATATACGTATAAGGTTATCAATTTTTCGTCTCCCTTACCATTCTTAGAATTCTCGAGAGTAGGAGCATAAATGAGAATTCTATGAAAATCCATGGGAAAAGTTATGGGGGGTGAGGGAAAAAGTATGTTTCTTGTGGTTTTCTGTGAAAATATGTGTGAAAATAGAAAAAACGGGGGTGTTTTTTAGCATGTGAAAAACTAATTTGAGTTTTTTTGGGGAGATGAGATTTAAACTAATTTGTGAATTAGTTTAAATGAATTAGGTTGAAATGAGGTGTGTGTATGTGAGATAAAAAATGATGTGTTTTGTTGAGTTATCATACATTTCACTGGATACAGCAGAATCAAAACTTTCTAAGCAAAGTCCAAAGTATTAATTCTGTTATCAAAGAAGAATATTAAAAGTTTTATCCAAAAGTGAATAAATTTCTTATCATAGCAAAAAAAAACAACAAAACTTTTAATCAAATTCCAAAGTAATTATTTTTGCTACAAGAATATTAAAAACTTTTATCTAAGCAACGTTTAAATAACAATTTTGCTAAAATAATATTAAAACGTTTATCTAATAAAAGTCCAAAGTAATAATTCTGTTATCAAACCGAAACTTTGTGAACTGTATGATAATTTAACATAGAAGATTATTAAAATTTTAATCTAATCAAAGTTCAGGTAATAATTTTGCTACAAGAATATTAAAACTTTATTTAACGAAAGTCCACGTAATAATTCCCGTTCCAGCTTTACAATTAAATGTATTTAAATCGCACTTACCTTATTTGGGACTCCATACCGAAGAGGGACCTCAAACTGACTTCGAATCGCTTGCGATCTTTCTTAAATACTCAACCGAAATTTAAAACCAAAACTGAATAAATTTCTTATCATAGAAGAATATTAAAATTTTCATCTAATCAAAGTTCAAGTAATAATTTTGCTATAGGAATATTAAAACTTTTATGTAATTAAAGTCCACGTAATAATTCCCGTTCCAACTTTACAGTTAAATCTATTTAAATCGTACTTATCTTAGATTGGGACTCTATACTGGAGGAGAAAGTCAAAGTGACTTGGAATCGCTTGAGACCTTCTTAAATACTCCACAGATCCAAAACTGAATCTTGAACTTCGGTTTTGGATAAAAAAATTCTGTTTGATAGCAAATTCCAAGTAATAATTTTTGCTATCAAGCTGAAACGTTTATCCAAAACCAAAGTTCAAGATTCAGTAGCAAAGTCCAAGTAATAATTTTGTTATCAAACCGACATTTTTATCCAAAACCAAAGTTCAAGATTCAGTAGCAAAGTCCAAGTAATAATCTTTATCCAAAATCAAAGTTCAAGATTCAGTAGCAAAGTCCAATTAAAAATTTTGCTATCAAACCGAAATGTTTATCAAAAACCAATGTTCAAGATTCAGTAGGAAATTCCAAAAAATAATTTTTATCCAAAACCAAAGTTCAAGATTCAATAGCAAAGTCCAAGATTCAGTTTTGGTTCTGTGGAGTATTTCAGAAGGTCTCAAGCGATTCCAAGTCACTTTGACTTTCTCCTCCTGAAGAGCAAGTAGTTATTTTTGTATGCTTTTTCAAAGTTGCATAGTTGAATCGCTGGTCGGTCGTTTGTGCGGATGGCCATTAATTTTTCTAGTCCAGATAGAAGTTTGAAAAGAATGTCTCCTGAAGTGAAACAAATTCTTAAACAATCTTAATGATCAGAATTTTTAGGATCTTCAACAATATTTGAACGGATTAATTGAAATTTTCTCTTAAAAACATTTCATCAGATTCAATTAGAAGTGGGGAACATACGTATTTCTTTAAACGTGCAAATAGATGTAAATTTTGATTATATTTAAAATAGTTTTTTTAGCCAACAACTAAAAGTTTTCCCTCTAGTGGTTGTAAAGTTCTTTCCGTTCTGAGACATTTACGCAATATACGTGATATATTTCGTTTGGCGGTATATTTAATTTGAACCATATTTCGACATCAGCAGTTGCTGATATTGACATGATTCGTATTTGCTGACATCGAAGTGGAATATCGGATACAGTTTCATAAAATCTTGGTAACTGACTTGTGTACCCGAGTCGATATCCATATTTTTTGCACCTAAAAAGCTCTTGTAAACTCACACATAGTCTAAAGTGTTGGATTCAAAGTTGCACTCGAATTCTTGTTCGGGAAACTCTTTGCACGGATTAATTGCATGGAATCCTAGCACTAGAAAACAAACCTGGAATTCCATAGACAATAAAGATTTGAACTAAAAAGCCATTAAAACCGTGAATGGACTGATAAAAATATGTAAAACATAATGTACTGAGCTTGACAATATTAATATAGACAGGGATCCTCGCATGTTTTCTCTATATTATCATAAATTGAGAAACCTCGATGCTTGAGAAATGATTCATTTAACTATCAAAAATGAATAGAGCTCTGCAAACTTTAATTCTCCACACAATCTTCTGAGTTCATTCTGCTGTAGATGTCTATTTCTGTCATGATCACAAGGAATGTTTTACACATTCAAGGACATTCTCTTTTTTTGACAATCGTTAATCAAAGTGTCTATCTACAAAAGATACTACTCATCAGACTCATCATTACACAGACAAACTACCTATCCATAGGTTGTTTAAGCATTTAGAATGAAAAACCGATAGCAAGGTTGCTTCACTGTAATAGAGATAAGCTCATAACTTAATTTTCAGATGCATGTTTCTTCATAGAATCGTAAACTCCCAATACCTATGCATTTCCTCACACATCTCACAAGATAAAGTTCAGTCCCTGATTCATCTTTCCTATGTGTATATTTACTTTCTAATAAACCATACTTTAATGACCAAAGTAGGTAAATCGCAAGCATCATCTGATTTTTTCCATATATCTGCTTACATTGAAAATCTCACAATAGCCTATTCAGTACTTTACACCCCGACACTACTATAAGTTATGACAGCCAACAGCTATCCCATAGACAGTAGGTTAGTTACTTCTAACAAACTAAAGTTTTGAGATACATAGTAAGACATGAACGTTGTTTACCTGCCAAGATCCGGAAATCATCTCATCCCTTCTACAGGGTCGTGTGAAAGGTAACCGTTAAGACAGATAGTTGCATTTTAATGATACACTGAACTCACTCTTACATGAACGAACCTTTCATTTCCTAATATTGAAAAGGAAAGCACGAACAGTCATTCTTTCACAATAAGTCAATGCTGACTGCATTAAATATGATTCGAACGGAAGACAATCTGAATAGGCGCTTTTGTTTGGAAATTAAAAATTTGAAATCTCACTGTTTATAAGAAAACAACAATATTTTCAGTATTTCCATGAAAAGTTGGGACCCAGAATCGATCCGCTAGACCTAACTTTGCATTCTCTGACTTGAACAACAGATAAAACGTAACGTAAACACTCTCGGCGGTTATTCCGAGGCGCTATCTCACGCTCTTTTCAGAGTTCTTGTCCCCCAGTATACGTTTGAATAAGCGCATAAGTGTGGGTGAAAGTGGCGATTTTTCGCTGCAAACACAAGTTTTTCGACAAAGATAGGGTGTTTCACTACAATCTAACACGGAGATTTCATGTCTGTTTAGTTATTTTTCCTGCATGAGAATATTTCTATACTAGTGTGAGAGAACACAACAGCATCAGAATATTTCTATACTAGTGTGGAATTCTTAGAACAAGTACACAATGTTCGTGTGAAAGTGGCTCTGGCAAGCACCCGTTTTTTGATAATGATGTGTATCCTGTTTGGAAATAACAGTGTCTATGGAGCATTACCCCCAGTAAGCTAGTACTAATTACTTCTCGATTCTGAGAGCTCAAAGAACCGATAGACAATACTTTGCGTTTAGAGGACCTAACGCATAAAGTCTTTCGCACTTCAATCTCAATCACCACATTTCAGAAAGAAAGAAAGAGAAGATTGAAAATGAAAGGATAAGTGATAGAGAAGCGAAAGAAAAGCGCCCTACCCAGCATTCTCACATTAAAGGAAAAGGTAACATAAGCATTCATCGTCTAAAACAGATAAGATAGAGGGCGCCATGTGCCAGCAAGGAGAATACAAGAATTAACTATAGTTTAAACACAAGTATTAATTTTTAAGTATTAGGGCGTTCATGTCACAATTTCTTACAACAACGTTCATTTCTAGTGAAGATGGAACATACACCTTTCGTGTAAGCATGTGAATATTACATTTCAGCTGTATGTGAATCAAACATTCAGCTGAGAAGAATATTTAACAGTATTTAAAAACATCAGTGTGAACTCATTGATACATAAAATGTGTCTCCTTCTTAATATCTATATATTATTCTTACGAGCACAAAAGATAGAACTTTCGAAGGAAGATGAACCATGAATCGGTTTAAAAAAAAACGATTTTCCGTGTCTTATTTAATGAACCATGAATCGGTTTAAAAAAAAAAACGATTTTCCGTGTCTTATTCAGGTCTTTATTAGTAACGGGGAAAATATATGAACAGTACTAGAAAAATCACTGTCCATAACATTTATATTCATGTATTTCGTTTTCTTGTTACAAGGCATCTGACAGAAAACGTAAGACACGTGTGCTCAATATTCAAACGTGTTGAAAAATACTTACTGTAATATGAGTATTGAAAATCAGGAGATGAATGGCATTATACATATTCAACGGACGTCTTTCTAAGTGTATGTCTCTATGCATACATGAATGTGATGGCCTAAGTTTTTCTTCATATTGTGTCACATACTTGCTTTCGTCTCTGTCTTTGTGTTAATTGTATCTGTATATGCGTGCGTTCGTATGTGTTCACGTTTGTTACTGTGAATCGGATGTGTGTGAGTGTGTGGATCGTGTGTTCAAACATGTTATCTGTTGCTTGCTACAGAAGAAGCTAACAATTTACAAACCTCAACACATTGTCATTATAGCTCTATTAGGAAATCTCATCGAAAAGTCACTATACTTGTGAAAAGTGTACGAAAGATGTATTTTCCCCTCTCCAATATTGTATACAGTCTTATTACCTTTCTCGATTCTGTTAACGAATAGTCATTAAAACAGCATGATTATCACTGTGTGCATAGCTTTATTATTTCCTGTCAGGTATAGTCGTGTAGGTTGTTAACTGTAGACCATTCTCCAAGACTACCTAATGTTGAATTGCCTAGTCATAGAGCAAAGCTAAGTAAAAACATTAAACACACTTGTCAGAAAATAAATTTTTTCGTATTGTGTTGGGTATGAGGCCGATCGTCAGCTTCGCCATTCGTGTCTTGACATATCCAATGAATCATTTGATGTCCATTTCGAAGAAGCCGTGAGAAACATTAATTTAAGCGCTAAACGTTTTGTGGAAGAGTTGATGATTCCTACATGTTACACTTTCCTATATTACTAAACGAAATGTACGACGAACTACACCACTGAATATGTAAAATTGATATACACCACTGAATATGTAAATGCTAATAGTGTTTTCGAAAAAATTAAGTAGTCGATAATTGTAACCTTCCTGAAGATAGTGTATGAATAAAAGATTTTTTCTGCAAAGCTGTTTCATTGTTCTACTTAACTCAATCGAGAAAAGTAAAAGAATCTGAAAACTGTATACAAGAGTACATCTTTCTCTTTAGTAAACCTATCTGTTTAGTGACTTTTCGATGAGATTTCCTAATAGATCTATAATGGAAATCTGTTGAGGTTTGTAAATTGTTAGCTTCTTCTGTAGCAAGCAACAGATAACATGTTTGAACACACAATTCATAGAAACACCCACACACTCACACACATCCGATTCACAGTAACAAATGTGAACACATACGCACTCACGCATATACAGATACAATTAACACATATACAGGGACAAAAGCAAGTATGTGACACAATATGAAGAAAAACTTAGTCCATCACATTCATGTATGCATAGAGACATACACTTAGAAAGACGTCTGTTGAATATGTATAATGCCATTCATCTCCTGATTTTGAATACTCATATTTCAGTAAGTATTTTTCAACACGTTTGAATGTTGAGCACGCAGGTCTTACGTTTTCTGTCAGATGCCTCGTAACAAGAAAACGAAATACATGAATATAAATGTTATGGACAGTGATTTTTCTAGTACTGTTCATATATTTCCCCTGTTACTAATAAAGACGTATTAGTTTTGAGGATTCCTGCACCCGATAGATGGCTCTGGTTAAATGTCCAAAACACGGAAAATCGTTTTTTTAAACTGATTGATGGTTCATCTTCTTTCCAAAGTTCTATATTTTGTGCTCGTAAGAATAGTATATAGATATTAAGAAGGAGACACATTTTATGTATCAATGAGTTAACATTGATGTTTTTAAATACTGTTAAATATTCTTCTCAACTGAATGTTTGATTCACATACAGCTGAAATGTAATATTCACATGCTTACACGAAAGGTGTATGTTCCATCTTCACTAGAAATGAACGTTGTTGTAAGAAATTTTGACATGAACGCCCTAATACTTAAAAATTAATACTTGTGTTTAAACTATAGTTACTTCTTGTATTCTCTTTTCTGACACATGGCGCCCTCTGTCTTATCTGTTTTAGACGATGAATGCTTGTGTAACCTTTTCCTTTAATGTGAGAATGCTGGATAGGGTGCTTTTCTTTCGCTTCTCTATCACTTATCCTTTCATTTTCAATCTTCTCTTTCTTTCTTTCTGAAATGTGATGATTGAGATTGAAGTGCGAAAGATTTTATGCGTTAGGTCCTGTAAACGCAAAGTATTCTCTATCGGTTCTTTGAGCTCTCAGAATCGAGAAGTAATTAGTACTAGCTTACTGGGGGTAATGCTCCATAGACAGTGTTATTTCCAAACAGGATACACATCATTATCAAAAAAACGGGTGCTTGATAGAGCCACTTTCACACGAACATTGTGTACTTATTCTAAGAATTCCACACTAGTATATAAGTATTCTCATGCTGGAAAAATAACTAAACAGACATGAAATCTCCGTGTTAGATTGTAGTGAAACATCCTATCTTTGTCGAAAAACTTGTGTTTGCAGCGAAAATTGCCACCTTCACCCACACTTATGCCTTTATTCAAACATACCAGGGGACCAAGAACTCTGAAAAGAGTGTGAGATAACGCCTTGGAATAACCGCCGAGAGTGTTTACGTTACGTTTTATCGATTGCTGAAGTCAGAGAATGCAAAGTTAGGTCTAGCGGATCGATTCTGGGTCCGAACTTTTCATGGAAATACTGAAAATATTGTTGTTTTCTTATAAACAGTGAGATTTCAAATTTTTAATTTCCAAACAAAAGCGCCTATTCAGATTGTCTTCCGTTCGAATCATATTTAATGCAGTCAGCATTGACTTATTGTGAAAGAATGACTGTTCGTGCTTTCCTTTTCAACATTAGGAAATGGAAGGTTCGTGCATGTAAGAGTGAGTTCAGTGTATCATTAAAATGCAACTATCTGTCTTAACGGTTACCTTTCACACGACCCTGTAGAAGGGATGAGATGATTTCCGGATCTTGGCAGGTAAACAACGTTCATGTCTTACTATGTATCTCAAAACTTTACTTTGTTAGAAATAACTAACCTACTGTCTATGGGATAGATGTTGGTTATCATAACTTATAGCAGTGTCGGGGTGTAAAGTACTGAATAGGCTATTGTGAGATTTTTAACGTAAGCAATATATGGAAAAAATCTGATGATGCTTGCGATTTACCTACTTTGGTCGTTAAATTATGGTGTATATAAAGTAAATATACACATAGGAAAGATGAATCAGGGACTGAATTTTAATTATCTTGCGAGATGTGTGAGGAAATGCATAGATATTGGGAGTTTACGATTCTATGAAGAAACACGCATCTGAAGGTTAAGTTATGAGCTTATCTCTATTACAGTGAAGCAACCTTGCTATTTTTTTCATTCTAAATGCTTACACAACCTATGGATAGGTAGTTTGTCTATGTAATGATGAGTCTGATGAGTAGTATCTTTTGTAGATAGACACTTTGATTAACGAATGTCAGAAAAATGGAATGTCCTTGAATGTGTAAAACATCCCTTGTGATCCTGACAGAATTAGACATCTACAGCAGAATGAACTCAGGAGATTGTGTGGAGAATTAAACTTTACAGACCTCTATTGATCTTTGATAGTTAAATGAATCATTTCTCAAGCATCGAGGTTTCTCAATTTATGATAGTATAGAGAAAACAAGTTAGGATCTCTGTCTCTATTAATGTTGTCAAGCTCAGTACGTAACGTTTCACATATTTTTACCAGTCCATTCACTGTTTTAATGGCCTTTTAGTTGAAATTTTATTTTCTATGGGGTTCCAGGTTTGTTTTTTAGTGTATGGGCATATCTTTACTCTGAGAAAGATCGTCCCCTGCCCATTTTGTATATCGAAGTCACTAGCGTTCCACAGAAACGATGCATTATTGCGGTTGGAAAAAATAAAAGTTGAAACTTAACTGATAACCCCCGAATGTCATTATATTCGCAGATGTTAACACAATCATCTAACAAAGGACACAGAGAATAATGCCAAAAATTTCGTATTACATCACACATTTTGCGAAACTCGAATGAAGTTTTTATGCTGAATTACACGTCACAGTTTCTTATGAGGCTAAAGAGTGCCAGTTAACAATTTTTTGTATGTTCCCTTTCTAATATACAATGTCAAACACTATTCTCTCTATAACCATTACATACTTTAATTGTGATGTCGACCTTGTAAAATCAGCTGACCACTTGGAGAATGCGATAACTTAACTCTCTAAAAGACATGCGATAACTTAACAATCTAAAGACTTCCCCCATACAGGGAATTTCCGTTGTTCTGAGCATTTCCCCATGTGATTATTTAACTTTCTCATTAGGCTCGAGGGAGATGACACGGAGTGACTGCTCTTCTCAAAGTGAGTCAAACCATATCTAATTATTTTATCTGTTTCCACGACTGTCCCATAGGTCAGCGTGAGTGGCGTGGGTGAGTGGTCTGTGACCTTTGTACATCACCAGTTGCTTGTTGGTGCGCGCACGTCTCCCCTCATTTCTTTAAAATCACATGACAATGATTAGTAGAAGGTTGTGTATCAGAGTCAAAGCGGGAGAGAAGGAATTTTTCAAGCTCTTAGACACGTCGCTTCTTGTACGCTTTACGTGAGAACAACGGCATAAGTACAGGGCAGGCCCGATCAGAACATATAGGTCAAAGCATAGTTAAGTGGATTTTTATGTTGCGCCGAAGCTTTCTCATTTCAGTGGATTAGTCCAAGTATGTTGAGAAGGATAAGTTCGAGTGAGACTTATTATTTTTTATAGTAGATTATTGTTAAAACTATTGTCCTCTATTAACATGCATTCGTGTTGCATTTTTTACACAAGTGAAACCTATGAATTCTACTTTTAGCATTCTACCACGTATTCTTTACCCAATGAAAACAACTGACCTAGTAAAGTGAATTTCATCAGTGTCTTCACGTTCGCCGATAAACGGTGGAAGAGTCGACTTTTAAAAACTGTGTGAGCGCTTATAGATTAATGATTACTCCCATAGCTGATTTTTCTTTGAGTAGTGTTACTTCCCCGTACTGAGGATACAACGGTAATAAGTATTTTTAAACCATGTCGTGTAACGGCTGAGAGTAATTGAGACAAACGTAAAATTACTTTTCAAGACAAGTCCTGACAGGCAAGTACAGATAACTGATGGCATAAATCTGCTGGAGACTAAATAAGCTCAACTCTTGAAGGTTTAGGACTCGTAATTTCAAAAGTCTACAATGGGTACATTGAAACGCTGACCTATCATAAAGGGTAGAATTGGGAATGCGGAGAACCATCTCTGAACTTGGAAAATTTTCGTGTCCAAATCATGATCAAGAGTGCCAGTGGGTTTTCACAATGTAAGACAGTGCGCCTGATATGGAGGCAGCGCAGGGGTGGTCCAAGATTCAACCGTCAATAAAACCCTTGTGATTCCCCATTTTGGAATCTTTAATTTCGCAGGACTTTTATTAAAAACCATCTGCCAGTAAAACGTGGTTTGGGGTGAGGTTCCAAACACAGGTCTTTAGGTCACCAGACCATATTACCCCTCAATATTTTTCATCATGATGAATAAATTCAGATTTTTTTCCTTTTATTAATTTTTTTATCCAATAGCATTTTTTCATTTTCTGCGGGACCGTTAAACAGTAGCTGCGGGATAGTCCTTATTCTAGTGAAGGTCGAATTCGCAAAATATGGGGACCTTGTTCAAGGATTGCATCAACCATTCAGTGAGGGGTTGCCACCCAAAGTTTAGCTGGACTTGGGAAATAAACGTGGATATCAAGGGAGTTTGTGATCAGTGAAGTTTTAATAAAGGGAACTTTTGATAAGGGGTTCTTTTAATGAAGGGGAGTCTGGGAATAATTTCGGTTAAAATCTTGCTAAAGTATACGCTAGATGACACCGCCAAAAATCTTTTTCAGGTGTTAGGAAATAAGACATAGACGAGTGTTATAACATCCTGCTATTGACACCAAGGTACTGGGTTCAAATCACTGTGTCAGAAGGATTTTTTTTTTTAAATACAGGATAAAATACATTAAGAAATAGAGAAAAACCGATTTACCATGCGATGGGTCAGGGTCTTTAAAGAGGAGGGCTTAAAAAAATATAGGTCAACCAGGGGGTCTTTAAAGATGGGGCTTAAAATACAGTTGGGTCACCCAGTGCAGCAGTTTTGATAAGGGGGAGGGGATTTTCTGATCGTTGCCATCGAAAGTTTTGTAATTATTTATCATCCTATCGTTGCCACCCCAAAGTTTAGTTGGACTTGTAAAAGGATAGAAACCATGGGAGTTTGTGATCTGGGGAGTGTAATAAAGGGAACTTTTTGATAAGGAGGGTTTTTACTACAGGTGAGGGAATTTTAATAAAGGGGTGGAACTTTTGAAAAAGGTTTTTTTTTAATGAGGTGGGGGGTCTGGGAATAATCACAACTAAAATAGAGGGTTTTTCTAAAAATAGTGCTCAATCTATACACAGGATAGATGGCACAAGCAGTTAAAAGGGGGTGAGTTTTTAATGGGGGAGTCAAAAATAGGGAAATTATAGCTAAAACAGGGAGTTTTTCTAAGAATAGTACTCCTCATAGTCACTAGATGGCGCCAGGGGTTAAAGAGGGGTGAGTTTTTAATATGGGGAGTCAAAAATCGGGAAATTAAAGCTAAAATAGGGGTTTTTCTAAGAATAGTACTCCTCATAGTCACTAGATGGCGCCAGGGGTTAAAGGGGGTGAGTTTTTAATATGGGGAGTCAAAAATCGGGAAATCAGAGCTAAAATAGGGGTTTTTCTAAGAATAGTACTCCTCATAGTCACTAGATGGCGCCAGGGGTTAAAGGGGGGTGAGTTTTTAATATGGGGAGTCAAAAATCGGGAAATTAGAGCTAAAATAGGGGTTTTTCTAAAATAGTACTCCTCATAGTCACCAGATGGTGCCACGGGTTAAAAGGGGGGAGGAAGGCGGTTTTTTAAAAAAGGGGAGGAATTTTCAATAAAGGGGTTTTTTAATAAAGGGGGAGTCAAAAATCCGGAATTAGAGCTAAAATAAGGGTTTTTCTAAGAATAGTACTCCTCATAGTCACTAGATGGCGCCAGGGGTTAAAGGGGGGGTTAAGGGGAAGTCAAAAAACGGGAAATTAGAGTCAAAAATCGGGAAATCGGTGATTTAATAAAGGGGGGGGAATTTTTAGTAAAGGTTTTTTTTTAATAAAGGGCGGGTCAAAAATCGGGAAATTAGAGCTAAAATTGGGTTTTTTCTAAGAATAGTACTCCTCATAGTCAGCAGATGGCGACACGGTTAAAGGGGGTGTTTTTATTGGGGATAAAAAATCGGGAAATTATAGCTAAAATAGGAGTTTTTCTAAGAATAGTACTTCTCATAGTCACCAGATGGCACCAGGGGTTAAAAGGGGGAAGGAAGGGGTTTTTTAATAAAAGGAAGGATTTTTTAATAAAGGGGTTTTTTAAATAAAAGGGGGTTAATTAATTTTTAATTAGTTATTCATTAGTTATTAATTATGAATATTAATAAGGGCATGGCAGGGAGTGGGCGTGGCTTGTAGCGTCATAGGGCACAGTGCATGGGGATTCTGTGGAGTGGGACGAAACTACTCACAGCAGTGCTGCAAATTCAGGATTCCTAATCAAACTCAGAGTCGTTATTCAATTCCGGTTGGTATATATGGTCAGCACCAGGACTCTGTGTGGTAGACCACTCCTCAGCATGATAGAAAGGAAAAGAAAGTAGCCATTGCAGTCCTGATCAGTACGCCACACTGATCTGGCAGCTTCCCATCCGTTCCCTTCCACAAGAGAGTATCTTTTGAAACATACTAAGGTCTGCACCATGAGAAGGCAGCGTCTGACCTTAGGTACTAGGCCCCTTGCCATTTGACGCATCATCGCAGGGGACTGTGCATAACTCTAATTCCAGTGACTACCTAGCTACCATTTACAGACTATCTACTGCTTATGTTATATATATATATATCTTTCAGCGATACAGGATTTTCCCTGATATTAATCAAGCAGGGATCATGGGACATGCATCTGTAATTCGGAATGTATCATAATTTCGCTACTAAAAAAACCCGAAGATATAAATATTTGGATTGAAATATACGAATTCTTATGAAACCAATGCTCAAGAATCGAGCCATATATTTTCAAACAGTGCTAAAGCAATGTCGAAAAAAACTTTAGATATCTATTTGAAAACAAAAGCAAAGAGCAACCAAACAAAACCCTAAAAGTAAGAGAAGCAAATTAGCTATTTTCCATTTATGGGTTTCTTAATTATTGTACCATAATGTATATGTATACCGTAAAATGAACCTGGCGTAGTCCGTATGTTGCAGTTACCGTATTTGCCGGCGTATAGGACGCACCAGCGTATAAGACGCACCCCCTTTTTTAGATACATTTTTAAGGGAAAAAAAATTTCCACATTGTTTCATGAATTTCCATAAAGATTTACTGTACTCATTTTATAGTTATTTATGTATACAAAAAATGTAACTAGGGAACATTGTAGTTAGGTACCTTTTAATGTTCATCCTCAAAACCCAGAAATTCATCTCCAGAAATAAATGAAAAACCACTTGAAGTCTCTTTTTCAGAAACTGAGTCTTCGTATAACAAATCATCCTCTG
Organism: Ryuthela nishihirai; assembly: GCA_038380435.1. Lineage (NCBI taxonomy): Eukaryota > Metazoa > Arthropoda > Arachnida > Araneae > Heptathelidae > Ryuthela > Ryuthela nishihirai. Next base: position 71,825,542 of record JAWZYU010000003.1, read on the forward strand.
TGCCATCAAGTGAGTTACTAATACCACATTTCTTAAATGACTTTACAACTATCTCATGTTTCACAGCATTCCATGAAGTTTTGACCCATTCACAAATCTGCAAAATGCTAGGTCTCTTCCTTCTTCCTGATGGTGTCACTTCAAAATCTGTAGACTGCATCCAACTGTTCCATTTCTCCTTCATGAATCCTTTAAATGGTTTATTAATGCAGACATCTAAAGGTTGAAGCTGGCTCGTTAGTCCACCTGGAATTACAGATAACTGAGTTTTCAGTTGGTTAATTTTATTTTTTACAGCTTCTGTTCTATGACTCCGAAACTGATCCCATACTAGCAAGGCAGGTTTCTTTAACAGTCCACCAGGACGCCAAGACCACACATTGTCTATCCACAACTTCATCCATCCAGTGCACAAACACACCTTTAGGCAGTTTTTCCTTGGGCAAGGTTTTCCTTTTGAAAATCAAAAGAGGCGGCAATTTTGTTCCATTGGCACACGACTGTGTAATGCGTTTTCTCATGTCCACAAGTTTTAACAATAACACTTCTTGCACCTTTGGAATCTACTGTTTTGTTTGAGGGTACATCGAACATCAGTGGGACCTCATCCATGTCTCCTATTTGTGGAAGTTCAAAATTTCCACTTTTTCTTACATTAATGACAATTTTATGAAACTCGATAATCTTGTCTTCATATTCTGTTGGCATCTTTGGTGCTATTTTTGTTTTAGTCTGCATACGTAAGTCATTTTTCTTAATGAATCTAGAACACCATGACGTCGATCCTGTAAAATCAGCGATGCCTCTGTTAGTAGCTATCACTCTTGCTTGTTGAATAGTCATTTTTGTGGAAACTGAAAATCCCGAGCTTCGGTGGACTAATAACCAAGATTTTAATTCTCCTTCTAGTTCCGGCCATTTTGCAATTCCATGTCGCAGATTATGTTTACTACGAATAGCTTTTTTTAGGTCTTCTTCCTGTCTTCTCCAAGTTCTTATCATCTTTTCTGTTGGCGGTGATCCGAAATTCCTCTCTGCTGCCCTGTTTCCGTGTTCTTTAGCATACTCAATCACTCGTAGCTTGAATGCAATATCATAGCAGAATCTGCGTTGTTTTTCAGCCATGTTTCGCAGCAAAAACATGAGAAAGCTTCTTCGGTACTAAAAGTTTACGTTTTGGTTGCCTTGAGGCGCTGTAATCGGTAACGACGCGCCATGCTCGCGCTTTTCGAAAAAATATGCCTGTGAAATGTTATCACACATGCGCACATTGGATGAATCGCAACCTTGAGGTGTCAGTGGATCTGAACTCTATTTTATTGGAATGCTCCCTCTATCAGTAGTGAAACACAAAATACATCAGGCAACTTATTATTTTTACAGAACAAAAAAAAAATATGGAAACGATTTATTTGAAACCACTTTTTCACAAAAGGACAAAATGCAAAATAATACTTATATATGTATATTGATAAAAACCAAAAGTTTTAGACTGAAATTTCAACTCATAATTTTGATTACCGGCGCATAAGACGCACCCCATATTTTAGGCGTATTTTGAGGGGAAAAAAGTGCGTCCTATACGCCGGCAAATACGGTAATTACTTGAAGAAGATATCATTCCTAAACGGTGCTTTGAATCGCAAAGAATAGCACATGCATAGGGTTACCACAACGGCTATCAAATTTGGTCTTCTATAAATAAATACCTTCTCAAGCAGCTGCTTGCCACAGAGGTCTGACAGGAGCCTGTCAGTTTAATACCCATAGTAGATGGATCTGTGAGGACGGGCGGTCCTCAGCAGATTTTTTGCAAACTGCACGCAGTGTTCCCAGGTGGTCACCCTCCCAAGTACTGACTGTGCCAAAAGTGCTGAACTTCGTTGATCGGACGAGAAACGGTGTTTTAAGCATGGTATTGCCGTTGGCTTGGTCTTCTATGAGCATACTGAAAATTTTCGAGCTGTTTCAAAACACCCAAATTTGTATAATGACTAAAATGGGTCGGATCTATGAAGAGGAGCATGGTCTATGACCGGATCTATGAAGAGGATTCGGAATGCTAATTAGGGTAGTAAAGGCAAAGACGTATTAAACTTATTAATATTTAATATTTTTGTCAAGAAATATTTTAAAGAAATGTAAAACGAAGGGGGAAACATTACTGCATTAGAAATCCGAACTCTTACCCTCCCCCAACAAAAAAATCGATTTCCTTTTCTAGAGATCCGGATCTGGCTCTGAGCATAATTTCATAGCTTCGACCTTTGTTGAATGGGAATATATTGTGTTTCCTATTTCTTTGTGAGCTGTAAGTCCAAAGTAAACAGAGGACACAGCATACTTTATATTACTGTCTCCCAAAGTGAGTCGTGGGCTATTTTTTTGGAAGCCCGAATTAAATCGGAAGCCGATATTATATTATTAAATTAATAATTTACTAATGTTATCTTTGTCCATAATAAGAGTTCTATGCAGAAACATTTACATTGACATTTGCGAAGCTTGAAACGCACACTTGATTTCTATCAAGAGTTCAAACAATACCAATGAAAAAGATGTTGCCAATGTAACCACAAGAGTCAATTAGATGCATTGTGTAATGTTAAGCACACGATATTCGTGAAAGTTAAAAACAAAGTGATGAACTGTAAAGTAGCAGCTGCATCACGTGGGTGCATTTTCTCTTTACTCTCTTACACTAGCACCACGCTCATTGCCCAAGTCGTCATCGCGAGCGTTTCTCTTCACCTGCTGCAGTTGATTTCCCATCAGACGGCAAACATCAAACACGGCAATTATTTTTACAGTTGGCGCGTTCCAACTACTGTTGACTCAGTGAGAAGAATGAGCTGACATCGAGGATGATGATGCGATAGATAAACGAAATGATGCGATTAATTGAGGCCCAAGAGGAAAGGATTATTGGCAGGTCCTTGTTGCTGCTGATGCTATTAAAGATCCTACACGAAGAATACTCTGGAGATAAGGAAATTACTTTAGGGCAATGTTCGACAAAGCATTCATAACCGGTTCTCAGAATTATCAGTTTAAACAATAACAACTCGCTTCTCGCCCGTTGTGACTACCGATGATTATAAAGAACGTTTCGATTCAATGCATTCGGAAAATTCGAGTTTATTTTTGCATGAAAGATTTTGCAGCATAAAGCTATACGTATTTATTTCTTAATGCCGATGTCAAATATTCCTTTTATGAAAACGCTTTTTACAGGTCATTTTTTTAAAAGGTATGTTTGCCTTAATCTCGTATATACAAAACTTTTAAGAAACAAACATAGTTGTTGCTATCAAGTATTAGTAACACAAAATTTAAAGCATTGAAAAAGATTTCTTCTAATTTTGAGCAGGGTTAATACTTTCGGAGGTCTGTAAATGGTAGCTAGGTAGTCACTTGAAAGAGAACCAAGCCCCAATCCCATGTGATGATGTGCAGAACCGGTCAGGCCAAGCACCTAAAGTCCGACCTCGCCTTCTTGCAGTTCAGACAGTTGTTGACTTAATTGGAAGTATATAATGAAAGAATTATAAAGGTACTAACTTTTCAAAAGTGATACTCTCTTGTGGAAGGGAACGGAAGAGGTGGGCTGCCAGATCACTGTCGAGTACTGATCTGGACTACTATTATTTTTTCTACACTGTTGAGGAGTAATCAACCACACAGGGTCCTGGTGCTGACCTTATACACTAATCGGAGTGGAATAAGGCTCTGAGCTTGATTATGGAATAAGGCTCTGAGCTTGATTATGGAATAAGGCTCTGAGCATGCTGAATTTGCTGCACTGGTGGCCTTTTGTGGAGGGAAAATATCCCACTGTGTTTTCTGTTTGTTTGCTGGTTGACAGCCTCAAGTGAATAGATCACAGGATATGTTTTATCAGCTGGTGGATAATCCTGAGCAGAAGCTATCGCAGATACCTGAACTCTTGCTTCTACGGGCATCGTCAAACCAACATTGGAGGAAGTTTTCAGTGTAGATGGCTTCAGCATTTAGTAGTGAGGGAACTTATAACTTAAATATTATCTACTTGCAAGAGACCGATTGACAAATAAGGGTGAGATACTTAAAAATAATCTTAAATTTCTTTTTTCAGGAAGGGAAGATAAGAAGCACCTCCAAGGCGTAGGTTATGCTTCTCAGCAGACACGCTAGTCAAGCTCTTTTATCATCATAATATATCCTGTATCATCATAATATACATCATAATATATCCTGTATCATCATAATATACATCATAATATATCATAAATATATCCTGTTATTGAGAATCTATTGTCGACCATTGGGTCGCAAACAATCTCAGTGTTTATTTGAGTGCCACACAGAAAGAATATGTATTGTTCAGAGTTGAGGAAGAAAATCCTGTTCCGGCTTGACGCAAATAATAGTTTGTCCTGCAGCATCTTCATGGAATTTTATGAGGTCTAATCTGTGAATTTCAGAATTGGTTATATTCTGTTGAGTTGTTGGGTTTTTAAAGAAACGTTAGGACCTGCTGTTGCATTTAACATCTGATTTTGTTGCTTTTGTGTGTTTAACAGATTTTCTAGTGTGAGTTCTTCAACGTTGGATTTTTCATTTCTTCTATTAAAGTATTTCTATGATGTTGGTAGAGGGGACAATTAAGCAGAATATGAATGGTGGTTTCAATTATGTTGCACTGGGTACACAAGTTTAAATCAGCTTTTTTCATAATGAACACTTTATCCTTTAGTTTGCAAATTACCTGTCCTGAGACTTAGGATCTTTATATGGTCTTGTATATTAAGCTTTTTAGAGTTTATGGTATCTATATCCTTTTCAATATCCGTCTATAGTTGAACTTCTCAGCAGTTTCATTATTGAACAAGGTCTGTTGGTTATCCAGTGATTCGAAGTGTAGTTTCTTTTCGAAACTGTTTATATTTGGTTCATTTGCTATTATAATAGAAGCTGCTGTGGTAGTTTTAGTCAGGTAGGCTGTAATTTCATATCCAGTGAGTCTGATATGACTTGGACCCACTGAAAGTGATATCAGTATTGTTATTTGTCTTGATATAATAGGAGATATCTAAAATATTTTGCATTAGATTTTGATAACAGCTTTTATAAGGTTCTTTAAATAAAGACAACAAGGAAGCTTTACTGTTAGCTAAAGCAGTTATTTCTTTCTTTTTTTCGCACCTATTTAAATGCTTGTAAAACGTCTGTGAGCTCAGCTTCTGTGGAGTTGGTGCACATTTTCAGCTTGAAATTGCATCTATCATTTTCTTCTTGATCATAGGAAGCCCCAGTTGCAAGGTTTCCTTCTATATTGACTGATCCGACAGTGTATATTTTTTATGCTTTTTGAATTGCATTTCAATTTGAGTTTTCACTTTGTCTAATATATCTTGATGTAGATATAGTTTGTTTTTTTTCGTAATTCAGGGTATTTCTGTATTAACTGAGGAGATTTTTGCTATCCATGTCGACGTTTCAGATATCCAGTTGCAGTTCTCTTGCATTTTAATAATTGTTTTGTGAAGTCGATGACTTTTTAGGTCTTCAATGATATTTGATGAGATTTTCCCTGCAGTGATTTTTCTCGAAAAGGGGATGGTTTTTGTGCATTCGATGCTCCTCGGAGGAAAGTCTTTTGTAGAAATTCTTGCTTTCTAATATGGAAAGTGGTAATATTAGTATCTGCTTGTATTGATATATTACTATATAAGGCAGTTTGCGAGCTGTTCGGTACAGAATTTAAAATTTTGTTTTGTATTTTTTCCACTTTTTATTTTAGAGTTTCAGCTGCATTGTTTGTAAAATATTGGGCATATTACAGCTTGGGTAACTGTAAGAGGGAGGCTGTATTACAGCTTGTGTAGCTTGGTACATCTGTTTGTAGCTTAAGGAGACATGCAGGTTTGCAGCCCCATATAGATCCTGCTAGACACTTTTAGTAATTGGATATATTTTTTCAAAGCTTGTATTAAGTTTCTGTAGTGATCCGACCATGTGAGTTTGTTGTTTATTGTAAGTCCAAGGAATTTGTATGTGGGAAACCTTCTTGATATCTAAGATATGAATGCATTAATGAAAGGTTTCTTAAACCTAAATGTCTCACAAGCATTAAATACTTGGATGTTATCTGCCCCCAATGTGGATGCCGAAGAGGATGAGAACGATAGGTTTTGCGGACAACTGTACGATATATTTTGAATTATGCCAAGAAATGAGATTTTCACTCAGGCAGATTCTTGAGAAATGTTTAAGAAACCTTTAGTTACTAGCTTTTTATCTTTCAAAAAGACTTTTAACTCTATTGATCATCATAGTTGGTGATTAATCGTCAGATCATGTGGCATACCTGACAAATTAGTTTACATACTGGAAGTTCTCTATAATAATACTGATTCATGTGTGATAGTTGATAAGGCTTGTAGCAATTGGTTTAGCATTGCTTCTGGTGTTCGACAAGGGTTCATTTTATCTCCTTTTTTCTTTAGTTTGGTTATTGATTATGTTAGGAGAAATTCCCTACAAGGGAAAGATTTTGGACTGAAATGGTCTAGAGATCTGAAAATGTCTGATTTAAATTACGCTGATGATTTATCCCTTTTGGCAAATAATGTTGTTGAGATTAACTCTGCGATTGGAGACTGGCAGTAGATTAGATGGTGATAAATAGAGAGAAAACTAAATTTTGAAAATAGGTCAGGCTAATCTGAGTAGTTCCTATTGAGCAGGTGTATCAGTTTAATTATCTTGGGAGCTATGTAACATATACTAGTTATGTGCGGCATGAGATTAACAGACGAATAGGGATTGCTGCCGAGACTTTTAAGAATCTATGTAGAATGTGGAGAAATAGGCGTATACACCTAAAGACTAAGATTAGAGTTTATAATGGTTTGGTTCTTTCTAGAGTTAGTTATGGTAGTGAAACTTAGATCCTTTGTAAAACAAGATAACAGGAAACTTGATGCTTACTCAGTATCTTGGGTATTATGTGGTTCAACTTTGTAAGTAATGATGAGGTTAGGCAAAGGAGTAGGCAACTTCCTTTGAGCAGCGTATTGTGCAGAGAGAGACTCCGTGGTTTGGCCATGTTGCCCGTATGCATAATTATACATTAGTGAATAGGGTGAATGGTCTAACCTAGAGACCTCAGAAAGAAGGGAGACTTAGAATGCAGTAGGAAGACTGTCAAACAGGACCCTGGTAGAATTAGTGTAGAGTGGAGAGATGCAGCAGATGTAGTTCAGGAGAGATGCGTTTAGAGAACTAAATTGCATAATCTGGTTGGACCTCCGTAACCCAAGGGTTCTTAATTATGACGATGATGAATATTTTGGGTAACTAAAGGTGTACTATTAGAATTGGAAACTTGAAATTTTCAGGAATCTTATTTTTCACCACAAAAGCGAAATTGTATTCAGAAATGCAGTCAATGGTTATCAAAAACAATAAAAGCAACGAAAACTTTTGACAAAGAGAAATAGACGATATTCTTCAATCTTCCATTTCGCAAACTGTAATCCGTTTAAAGAAGGGATGCAAAAAAAGTCACAGCCAACTTTAGAGGTTCAGATCGATAAAATGAAATGAAATCCTTCAAAAATAATTTTAAACCCTTTAACGAAATAGTTAAAACGTTTTGCAAACGGAAAACGTAAGAAATATCCTGTCTTTTGGTACTTTTTTTTAATAATATCTAGAAGCAGCAGAAAAAACTATTCAAAACATTTGTATCCAACGTCAGGCAGCTCGGATACCAGTTATGAGATCCGAAGATCCCATCTACATTTGCCAGTATGGTGCTTGCAGGTTCTCAAAGTAATCGCTAAAAATTGGTGACCAAGAAAAGGTTTTCCAGGTCAATTAATCTAGATCATAATTAGGATTGCTTTGCAGTAGGAATGGAATTTCACTTAAATGACGTCTGCCATCAATCGTCGATATTCCAAATAAACTCTGTATATCAGAGGCTTAGCCTTGATTTTGAATTTGGGGTATCTTAATCAAGTAGTAGGAGGGACATTTTTTGCCAGAGATGCACGTTGGTATTTTAGCCATTAGTAATGATAGCTTGAAATAATTAAACGCGTCATCTATTGCCCAACATTCGCTTTTGAATATTTTCTTCATTTTTCATAATTTTACAATTATTTCTTAAATGAATATCAAAAATCAGACAGAATATCTTCTGTTGCTTATACGTTTCTTAACATAGGGTGAGGCAAAGTCTAGAGACATGGCAGATATTTCGAAAACAGGAAACAATAAAAGAATTTGGAGTGGAGAACCGACAAATAGAAAATGGTAATGGGGATATTCCAATGTTGCTAATGTGAACAATAGCCAAGGATTAGAGTGCATGTCAACGGATCAACGGGACATGAGACGGAGCCCTCTATATAAGGCACCGATGTTTCTTTTCTTGGGTGTAGTTCTACCGAGATATCGCCTTTTTCACAAAGCTTTTCTGTGTTGTATTATACTGAGATGATCTTGTCAGGCCTCTGTGGGAAGCGGCAACTTGAAGACTGATTCATTCGTTCATTCACGCGATCTCCAAGGTTTTTCAAATGATCCGCACGCTACAGTTTTTAACTACGACAGACAGATAAAAAAAATCTCTAGGACAAACTTTTAGAACACCAAAATATTAACATATAAAGAGTAAACAATGCAATAAATTTCCCACCCTGTACATAGAGCGGACAAAATAAATGACTCCTCCAATGCGAAGTAAATTTAGAGCCATATTCACTGCCCTGTAACTGTGAAAATAAAAGTTTCCATGGTTTAATGAGAGAATTTAAAGCTTCCAATAAGATGTTTCCACGTAATAAATTTCATAAATTTTTGTTTAGAATTAAAGTAATTATGAAGATATGACAATTGCCAATTAATGTCAGGAACACTGTACAGAGCTTTCGCTTTAATATTAAGAGGTATTATTGGTAACTCACTGATGTACGAAAATTTTATTTTTGTGCCAATGAATTGGTGTTAGGTTTCACCAAAATGTCGTGTAATATAGGAAAATGGTGTAACATTCTGACCTTAAAGTATGTTTTTTACGGTGTAAATCATACTATTAACTGGTGTAACTTTGCAATTTCTTTTTAGTTATCTTCACTTTTCAAAATTACCATACTTTGGAATGCTTTTTTTCAATATTCCAATTTTCATAACTCCTAAACTGAAAAATAGTCTAGGAAGAGGAGATCAATCGGTTATTGAGTGTATTATGAGGAAAAAGGTATGGTTGAAATCCAGTAATACTAATGTGAACGATCATCAGTATGTTTTCAAGGTCATTCATTGGGTAACTTGTGCATTATTGATTACAGAGTCAGCAAGTCAATTTGAAAGTTGTAAAGTATCATTAAATTAGACTCATCATCATCATCATCATCATCATCATCATCATCATCATCATCGTCGTCGTCGTCGTCGTCGTCGTCGTCAAGCAGCCATGGGCTACGGAGTAATTTAGTTCTCCAAGCAAGTCTGTCCTGAGCTACATCTACTGCATCTGGCCACTGCACACCAATTCTAATAAGGTCCTGTTTGACATTGTCTGCCCACCGCATCCTAGGTCTCCCCTTCTTTCTGAGGCATTTAGGCACACTATTCATAACCCTATTCACAAATCTATAATTATCCATATGGGCAACATGACCAAACCAACGGAGTCTCTCTCTGCAAAATATGTTGCTTAAAGGAGGTTGCACACTCCTTTGCCTAACCTCATCATTAGTTGCAAAGTTGAACCACCTAATACCCAAGATACTGCGCAAGCATCTGGAATCAAAAGCATCTAGTTTCCTGTTATCTTGTTCACAAAGTGTCCACGTTTCACTACCATAACTAACCCTAGAAAGAACCAAACTATTATACAGTCTAATTTTAATTTTTAGGTGTATACGCCTATTTCTCCACACTCTCCATAGATTCTTAAAAGTCCCGGCAGCAATCCCTATTCGTCTGTTAATCTCATGCCGCACATCACCATTATCTTTTACATAGCTCCCAAGAAAATTAAACTGTGACACTTGCTCAAGACTGCAACCATTCAGATAAATTTAATCACAGCCTGCCTGACCAATTTTCATCACTTTAGATTTCTCTCTGTATATAACCAAACCTATTCTACTACTAGTTTCATCAACAGCTCGAATGAAAGAATTCATCTCATCAACATCATTTGTCAAAAGGTCTAAATCATCAGAATAATCTAAATCAGAATTTTTCGTATCTCCAGTCCATTTAAGGCCAAAATTTTCCCTTAAAGTGAATTTCGCGTAACATAATCAATAACCAAGCTAAAGAGAAAAGGAGACAAAATGCATCCTTGTCGAACACCAGAAGTAATGCTAAACCAATTGCTACAAGCCTTACCAACTCTCACACGACTCAGTGTTATTATAGAGAGCTTTCATTATGTTAACTAACTTGTCTTGGTATACCATATGATTTCACAATCAACCACAAATTATGACGATCAACAGAGTCGAAAGCCTTTTTGAAATCAACAAAGCTAGCAACCAAAGGTTTCTTAAACTCTAAACATTTCTCAAGAATCTGCCTAAGTGAAAATATCTGATCCACACATTCCCTACCACTTCTGAATCCACATTGCGCATCACGTAATTGACTGTCAATCAGATTCTTAATTTTATTAAGCACAATCATGGAAAGAACTTTAATTGGAACAGGGAGTAGGCTGATACCCCTATAGTTATCACAAGAACTGCGATCACTTTTTCTGAAAATAGGGATAACAATAGCTCTGGTAAAATCCTTAGGAACCATGCCTTTAACATAAAAGATATTCAGAATTTCTGTCATCCAAGTGGTAACCGAAAGATTCCCAGCTCTAAGCATTTCCGCAGTAATTTCATCTACCCCTGGGAATTTATGAAGTTTAGGTTTAGAAATAGTCAAAATAACTTCAGATTGTGTTATAGGGCCAACATTAAAGCCACCAATGCATCTATCATCATTAAAAAAAATGGGAGTAAAACTAATCACATCTTTTTAGGACATCACTGAAATGCTCAGCCCACCTAGCCATGACAGAATCCTCACCTTCTATAACCTTACCTTGTTTATCCTCCAATCACTATATACCTGCCCGTTTACTACCACACAAAACATTAACTATCTGGTACAGCTCTCTACTGTTGTGCTGTCTAACTGCTTCCTCGGGTTTGTCAGCCAAGCCATCAAGCCAAAGATTCTTATCAGCAGCTAACTGATCTTTTACACGTTTATTAAGTTCTCGGTAATGCTTTCTATTAGGATTGGTAGGGTATTGATTAAGGACATTCCTGCAGCTCTTTCTTTCTGAATTAAGCTCAAGTGCCTTATCACTCAGATAATTCTGTCTTTTCTGCTCCTTTTTTCCTAAAAGAGTACTGTTAGTGTGCAAAAAAGCCTGTTTAAAATGATCCCATTCTTCCTCAACTTCAGTAGTAAGCATACCATGACTGTCATAATGACTAAGTAACCTATCATGGTAAGCTTTGGCTATAACTGGATCTTTCAGACCTTCAGTATTAAAAGTAAATTTTTTAACCCTAGCACAACACTTTTTAAGTTTAAGTTCCAAGACACTTTTAACTAGGTAATGGTCAGATCCAATTTCAGCTCTCCTATATGACCTGGTATTCCTAACAGAACTAGCCCATTTGCTGTTAATTAATATGTAATCAATCATATTCTTATGCAGCCGATCGGGTGAAACCCATGTGTATTTATGTATGCCGCGGTGTTTGTAATAAGTGTTAGTTATTCTGAATCCATTGAGTTTACTTACCTGTAGGAGACGTTTCCCATTGCCATTGCAGCTACCAATACCAAAAAAGCCTATTACTCCTCCCCAAAGGTCAGAGTCAGTTACAACTTTGGCATTGAAGTCACCTAGAACAAGGGAAATATCTCCTTTCTTGACAGAATCCAAAATATCCTGAAACTGTCCGTAAAAACCTATCCTTCTCATCTTCATAGGCATCCTCAGTGTGGGCCTAACAGCAAATAACATTCAAGTCTTTAACGCTTGTCTGAAATTTTGCTGTAAGAAACCTTTCATTAATGCACTCATATCCTAGAAGAGCATCACTAACGTGTCTGCTGATTAGCAGATCCACGCTTTGATTCTTACTGTCGTCCCTCCGTGAAAAGAGAAATTTTAGATTATTTTTAAGAATCTGACCTATATCTCTCCATCTGGTCTCTTGCAAGCCGAGATTTTCTAAATTATAACTCTGGAATTCTTGTGGGAGGACATCAAGAGAAAAAGCTCTGTGCAGAGTCCTCACATTCCAACTACCAATGGAGAGAAAATGGTTAGTGGGATGTTTAAAAAACTATGTTTATTGAGAGAGGGAATGCCGACATTATCAAACAGTCCCCTAGATCCATTAAAACATTTAGAGCTCTAATTTCACCATTTTTCTGCTATTGCTTTAAAAATGTCTTATGTTCCAATACACAAAGTTAATAGACATAATGTAGTCGCCTCTGCTTCATTAAAAGTGCCATAGATCAATCTGGCAGGTGTTCACTTGTATAAGGTAGTGCGATCCGCCATTATGCGAGTATCTGTTCAATATGATGACCATCGACAGCAGTAGACCTTGGGTATGATATCTCGCGAAGCTAATCACTTCTTGCGAAGTCTCAGGAGTGATCGAATTCTCGAATTCTCCACATTTGTTTTAGGTGTAGCATATACTCTGTCTTTCTGTTCTTCCAGTTTGAACCACTTTTATGCCATTCTCCTAACGGAAAGTTATCGAATAATTATTCAAACAGAATGTTTTCATTTTTCAGTAAATATTCCATTACAGACAGGACCAACCACTCTGTCATTATATTACCAAATGTTAAAATTACAAAATATATTAATCCTCCGTTGTAAATGCAGCATCATAATCTGGATATGCCATTGTTGTTTGTTCACAATTTATCGAAGCCATCGGATTTCTATAAGCAAAATAATGAACATCGTGGATGTTAACAAAATCATGTCTTGAAAACTGCGCCTCATCAGTTCGCAAGATGTTAGGCAAGAAAGTATGATCAACGTTACGCGAATTTGGAATCAGTTTCGCCATGTAGAACCTAATGACAATGGATGCGGTATATGGTGGATCCACTCAAGATTCAGAGAACTGTTCTTTGGCTAATGTGTAGAATCACTGGCAACTGCTCTGGAGCTGGTAGCAAGATTTGTTGCAACAGCCTCTATGACCCTTGTGGGATGTCTCTTCCTGTGAACAGGTTACTTGTCTTTTTGATTTTCTATGAGAATTAAGATTTCCTCTTCGCCTAAATTTGTTCATAACATGTCTTTACTGGGAGTTGGATAATTGGTTAGAAATGTCGTATTGGTTAAAGCAGTATTGTGGTAGTTCATGCGATATAAATGCACAGACATACAATGTCAGTGCATTCACGTATTGTGTATTCTATCATTGCAGTTGCCGTACGTACACATTGTAAGAATGTAATGTTTAGCTACTGAATTTATTGGGCGACATGACCAATTAGGCAATTTTTGCAGGGAGCAGATTTTGGCCCCAAATGGCTTATATTTTTGAACATTTCTAATATAGATTATGCTGATGACTTGCTCTTATCTTAATGAGACGATTCTTTCATTAGAGCTGTTGATGACACTAGCAGTAGAATTGGTTTGTTACTAAAGAGAGAAAACTAGAATGATAAAAATTGGCTAGGCAGATTGTGTTTCTAATTATTGTAATCACGGTGCTGTGTTTCGCTACTCGCTTGTCACTATGTTGATTACTTACTAAAACGATTGTTTTATAGTTCAGTACATTACTAAACAGTAAAGCAATCGACTCCTTTGTCACCTCTTGATTTCCAAACTATCACTTGGATTTCTATTTAGCTTTAACCTCGACACATGCTCTGAAATTACTTAAAATTTCTGAAATACACCACCGTAAATAATCTTATGCAGTAATTGTTCATTTTATATCCCTTCTTTTAACCTTTGACGTCGAAGGACCGGTTGCATCCGAAATGTCACATCTTTTCTAAGATCTACTACCGAAAAACCTCCATGTGGATGATGTGTACTGGTAGTTTGGGATTTAAACTTTGAACTCTAAGGACCCACCAGATAAGAAATTACGTAATATTTCCCGGATTTATATAGCCCGATATTATATTTAAATAGCTGGATATTATATCATACTTCTAGTACTCGTAGATCAAAGGTTTTTTCGGTTTTTTCCCGAGATTTACGACCTGAGGCGGCCAACAGGCTGTTAGGCAGGTAGCTACAATCTTATGGCTGATGATTGTACTAATATTAGATATATATACATACCACCTTTTTCTGCTGTTAGGAATGGCCGCTTCTACCTGCTTAACATTATCCTGGCTTTGCCTAAGTATAGCGTTCAAAGTAGTGTCACTGCTGGTACAGTTACTAGTAGTTCTAATTGATTGCACACCCTTTACAGCTCATTTTATTTTTACTTAAATAAACACTTTGAGATTTACTGTCTTGAAAACATACTGTCGCATATTTTTATCAAAAAACGTCAAGTTTATACAAATATAACACAATACATGTACATCTTATGCATTTCTCCTAGCTCTGGTACCTTCAAATGTGTATCCGTAAATTCACTGAATAAAAATTCACAGAAATGAATCCGTAGTTTTACGGTAGATTCGTTGAAGGTACGCGAGCTAGGAGAAACGTTTAAAGTGTAACCTACTTTGTTACATGTGGGTAAACTGTGCTAAAATATAGCCAATATTCAAGACAGTAAGTCTAGAAGTGTTTATTTAAGTAAAAATAAAATGAGCTGGAAAGATGCAATACTCAATCAGAACTGCAAGAACTGTAACAGCACTGAACAGCTGAATGACTGCGACATGCCAAAAATTTCAAAAACAGATATTTACCGTCGGTACCTAAATTCATTGCAAAAACAATACTAATAGCAAGAAAAAGTGTGTATATTTAATTATCTTCGGTGAAGATAGTGCTTGACTCAAAAGGTTATGTTTCAGTTGTTTTAAATGGTTACACCTTTCGAAGTTTTCTGTTTAACTATCTTGGAAGTTTTGTAATAGTTACTGGTGATGTGGGACACACTCAAATAAGGATTGCGCTAGGAATTTTAAGAATCTGCGGAGATCTTAGAGAAAAATAGGTGTACCCACTTAAAGACTTAAATTAGGCTATATAATGGTCCTTTCTAATAATTGCTATGGGAAAGTGAATTCTGTCTTTGATTTTCCCTTTCGATTCTTTGCAGTATCTTGACCCTTAGAAATATATGCTCAAATAATGAGAAAGTTAGTTAAAGCAATCATCATCAACCACCTTTGAGCAGCATCTTATGTACATTTTACCATCTTGCATAATAGCAAATAAGAAGATAAATAGATTAGCAAATAAAGTTATGAACAGTGTGCCTGAAGGCTTCAGAAAAGGTGGGAGACCTAGAATGTACAGTAAGCAGACAATGCCAAATGGAACTAAATGCTGCAGCCATAGCTCAGAATACACGCACTTAGAAAATTTGATTTAATTATCTTCATATGTATGCATGTATGTTTGTATGTATGTATGTATGTATGTGCGTACGTAATTTTTTAACATGATGTGCTAGGGTAGTCGAAGTATAGACTTACTGTCTATGTTGTGTATGAGACTATTGTAAAGGTAAAGTTTTAATAACGAATTAGAGTCATTTAAGTTTTATACTCTTCATGGAAGTCGTAAAATCTCACCTTATGGAGACCAATATCCTTCATTTCGTTAGTTGAGAGCGCAGATCCATGCATATATTTCATTAGCAAAGGATCAATAGTGTACATTAATATTCTGCTTCATATTGTGAAAAAACTCCAGAATTTGAATCATCAAATTCATGACCATCTGCATTCTCTTCATAGCTTCGTTACATTTAATTAGTAAAGAGAATCGCTAGGAACATTCAATGTCCTGTTTGAGATACAACTGCTACTATTTGCAAACTTTGTGCCAGTCGGATATACTGTGCCAATATAATTCGTCTTAATTTCCCAATTCACTGGAGATTTACTAGTTTGCATTCGTACAATCTTCAGTTTATTTGAAAAAAATTGAATTGTGCTCCTGCTGGATTCCACCGCTAGATTCAAAATGCTAAGTAATAGTAAAATGCTAATACATCCCAAGGAAGGCATTGCTCTTAGTTTAAAATCGATATAGTGTTAGAGGAAAATTTGTCTTGAGCAATATAGGTTATGAATCCACGCCCTCCTGATAGCATCATGTTATCAGGAGGTTATATGTGCAAATAGAGTACGTTGACAAAGATGAAACGTAATTCAGTCTTTCATGTGCATAATTACTCGCTTGTAGAAAATTGTTTATATTTCCAAAACTTCATTTGTATGCATTTAATTTCCTATCAATCGACTAATTCCTTTTTTTTTAATTTTGTTCTGCAGATGTTTAAATACATAGAAGGAAAGATATTTTTTATGATTATTGATTTCATCATATTTCTTTTCTCTCTGATCGTTAAATTCTATGTCATTTTAGTTATACTTTGTAAGATGTCTTAGTTTTATGCTATCAGTTGGTGGGAAGGTTTCTCTTAAATTGTATTCTGTAATTGTTCGCAAGTTGGAGTCAAGCGTGGTCAATACAATTCATTGAGGTGTACACCCAGGGAATTTCCTTTTAAGTTTTTTTTAAAGGTCAACATTTATTGCATTTGTCATAAAGGAAAATATTTTTAGTCATAGAACAAACTAAAGACTATAAAAGTTAACGAAAGATAATTTTTTCATTAACAACTAAGCTTTCCTTAAAAATGCTAACTTAAAAAATGAGACACAAAATACCCTATTTTTTCTGTAGTGATAATCAGACTTATAGAAAGATGCAGTCACATGATATTTATCTTTCACGAGATAATGAGCTAACCCAAATGGATCAAAATAAATTCAAGTTTCATCTTCTGGCCCTTGAGAATGAGACGTCACTCACCAGATATTATCGATTTAAATTCCTCAATCACATCATTGTAAATAACTGACGAAACTTGCTCTTCTGCAGTTTAGGGAATCATTAGTGAGTCGAGCGCTGCTGGAAGATTTAATTTCTCAATTTGTTTTTTGCATGTGCTAGCATCGAAATGGCTCTTTTACACGAAGAGCTTGTAACACGTATGACTGTAAAGCATTGAGTAGATTTGCAAAAGGCCTAGAATGTGGAAAACCGATCCAATTCCTTTAACCAATCAAGGCACTCTTCACTGATGTTCGTGGTGCTACCTTTAGGAATAGATCCGTAATATCCCCGAAATAATCCGTCTTCAGAACCAACTCATCCAAGGAGAATTTAAAATTTGTTGGCAATAAATCTGATATCACTCCTGCCAATGTCTAAGCTGGTCAGTTTTCCCGTTTCAGTCACAATATCAAAAGTCTCCTCTTCCAATCGCTGATCCATGAGGGTAATTTATTGATTCTAGGAGTGGGTAAAATGAAGTAATATTTTCCTCCTCTTACTATCAGTACGAGTTGATGTTTTGCTCTTCTTAACTGGGGGAATCAATCTCACCATTCTCTACACAAATGTTCACACTGTCATTGAAAATATTCTGGGTCACTTCTCATCGCGGCCAAAGAGTTACACCGGGATAAGTAAGTTGAGACGTGGAGTTTGAAGATCCTTACTCACTTTAATCACCATCTGGAACATAGCGTGCATCACGTGAAGGGAAAAAATGAACTTGCATGACTTTGGTTCATGGATAAGGGTCCTGATTTTATTTTAGCATCAGTTTCATTTTATAGCAGCCACTGATTCTGCTCTGCATATCCATATTGGGTTTGAGAGTGGCTTCAAAGTCTTGAACTGAGATCCTATAACACTTATATGGAATCTTCTTCATTACTTCATGTAGCACAGGATTTCCCTTCATCAAGGCATAAGGAGTCTGAAAATACCAAAAAAGTTATGTTTAGTTTACTTGAAATTCATCCATCTAGTAGAACGAGATTCAATCAATGCACATTTCATTGTTTCGTTTATTACATTTCATTGTTTCGTTTATTACATTTCATTTGAACTCACGCAATATATTCAGCCATAGTAGATGCGCCATCAAAACAGACACACGTCACTGATGATCAGCGAATTTTGACAATGCCAAGGACGTCATAACTGGTAAATAATAGACTGATTATCAACTGTTAACAGTCTCTGAACAAATAAAAAAAGTCTCAACTGGATTGTGCTTTTAATCGTCAAAATGCTGCATTACAATGGACATGTTTACGGTGTCCACAATCAGTAGTATCTCGGCAATTATTGAGACCATTCTTCCATTTAGTGAAGACACAATCATTTATTGCCCAACGTTGTGCAGATATATTTTATCTTTGTGACTAGAATATCTCCCTCAACATAGGCATATAAATAGAGGCCATATAAATCATTTTATACAATTGCCATAATTGAATCATTTTGGGTGGGATTATTCAGATGAGATTTTTGCAAATGCTTTGCCGTTATGGGATAATATTTTTGGAACGTATTGAAAAGATTTAGAAATAAACTTATTACAAAATTGTCAGCCTGTTCAATTTGACTTCTTAATGGTCTCCCACCTTTCTTCAAATACAGAACAAAGTCAATAAACAGCTCCATTACAATTCGGTTCCTGCACCGTTCTTCTATTTTTAGACAGATAAAAAGACTGCTTGCTCTTATCGAACAATAAATACATCAATAATAATAATCTTTAAAACCTGAAAATGAAGAACAACTCAGCATACGGGAATTTGACAGTTGCTTTTTTCTAAAACATTCTTCAGTCGTATGCAAGTCTCTGAATCACTTATTAAAATACTGGATCAGTGTTATCTTTGTTCGCTGGCTCATTAAAGACGAAGAAACGGCAGTAAAAAGAAACTGCTTCGTCTTTTGATGACCTATATTCTTCGTACTAATAGAACGGAAAAACTTTTTTGCTTAGTCCATATTTTACTTCTAGTAATTCTGCTCAATCTAGGCTGATAAGGATAATCGAGACTGGAGTTCTAATCTAATCTTTTGGAATATCAGATATCGGAACATCAGATGGAATGTTGATAATTTGATGAGTTCAGATACCGAGGAATCTGAGGTATTTGCACTCCATCAGCGCATTCATTATAGTTCGGCTTGTCTGCTCGTTTTCTTTTCTTAACAACGAACCGATTCGTATTTTAAAACTAAAAGAGTGTATCATAACATTGAATTAAAACATAAAGCCACGGACTCGTTATTCTATTTCAGTATCCTATATGCGTATCCTATATTCTATTTCAGTATCCTTTATATTCTATTTCAGTATCCTATATTCTATTTCAGTATCCTATATAAAGGTTAGAAACCCTGTAGACACTGCACTGGGCCAGCCAGCTATTACATGTCAAAGAATTTTAAAGAAGAGTAGTCCGAGAGGAAGGACCAATGATAAGGTGGCGTGCAGCTGAAGTAGTGGGGACTAAGCGCGGGCTTTCTATACATTTCCACAGCGTTCTATATTGCGCAATTCGACACTCATTGCACAACAATTCATACTGTAAAAGAGCGTATCATGTGATTATGTTTAAACGCAAATCCATTTTTTTTTTCAAACATTACGATATGACTAGGCACACCTGATACACCGCGTGCGTACGCCTATGTTTGGAGGCTAATTATAGTAAGAAATAATAAAGAGCACGTGAAATTCATCTGCACTTGAACTAGATGCTGCCGACAGTAGAAAATTATTGATACTCAGGAATATGAGATCTTAGTGGTCACCAATGATTCCACCTGATACCAGCAGTCAGTCTATGCTCTTGAGCGTGGGTATTGCACAGATAACAAAGATTGAATGTAAATAGCTTAATTTTCTGTCTTGGATAGCAATGTTTTCAAGGAGGGAATATATGAATCTCATCCGTATCGATCAGAGGATTGATCTGTATCAGAGATCGGAACTGTAACATAGAAATTCATAATATACCAGAGAACCCTACAGAATGCAGACAAACCTTGATAACATAACTAATTTTATAGCCGAAAAATTAGAAAGCGCAAATTACAGAGAAGAAGATATCGACAATATATATAGATTGCCAGAGTAAGGCCTCGGATCTCTACCCCGGTTACAATTTAACGACACAGCACTTTATTTGTGCTGTGTCGAAGATCTGCGAAGTCAACTCACAAATTTTTTATCTTTGTGATTAGAATATCTCCCTTAACATAGGATTATAAATAGAGGCCATATAAATAGGATTAATAAGATAAACATGCGAAAGAATGCATTGCATATTTAATGATGGAGTTGAATGAAATCAAATTATTGCCTTTTTAGAATTGAGTATTTTGAGCTTTTTTTTTGTTGTTGAATTTTCTGGGATATTGAAGTTGCTTTTCACTTCTTAATGGTCTCCCACCTGTGTCTATATATATATATGACCTTGAGATCATGGGCAGGGGATAAAATCCACGTAGAAAAAATGTAAATTATCTGGCATGACTCTAGTGAACACTTAAAGTTGAAAACTGCGATTCGTTAAAGGGGTCGTCGGATATAACAATTAGCATCCTGATGTTTGCGATTTCATTAAAAATTAATAAATCTATGAAATATTTATATTCCAAAAAGATACGGCTATATACCAAAAGAATACGGAACTTTATGAGAGAAAGTGACTGAACTGAAAATGGTTATTTCCTTCCGATTGTTGCAATTCAATTTATGATTAACTTCACTTTATACTTTTTTCAGCATCTACAGCCGTTTACTTTTGCAAACTTCCTCTGTTGACGACAACCCTCAAATGCAGTCACTACGTATATATTTTAAAACTCAATTTATTTTCTTATGCTTCGCATGAACACTTACAAGGAAAAATGAAGAAAAATGCATCTATCATTTTCCGATGATTCAGATGGCTCAGGTATAAGCAATGAGCCCAACAAGTCTCCCACTGCTTCATACGATGATCAATCTCGTCTCCCCAGGTTCCTAATTCCGTTTTCATATGAGCAGTCGGCCATTCTTCCAAGCTACCAATCACAATAACGGCAGTACCCGTGTATATCAAAGCGATAACTTATTACTTTGGCCTGCGCCGCAGCCCAGATAACGGTCAGATAATCATATCGCATTCTCTAGTTGCTGTTTCATCTCCGAGAGCAGCTACTGACATCTAACGTTGTCAGTCACCATGGCAACCGCAAGCAGATAATTACAATGGAGCAATGGTTGGCCAACGCCTTTCTTCTTGAAACTCTCCTCATCATCGCCGAGGATGCTTTCAAATCGTTATTATTCGATTACGTCGGAAATAACGGAAACAACAGCAGACTTTCTCTTTCCCCATTGCTTCGAGCATTTCAGTGTTTAAAAACTGATGTAAGGAAACAGGAGGAATTGAAACTTGGAGCTCTTCATGAGGCAGAAGCAGTCGTAACTGCATATATGATTATCAGGGATGGGATGACTGTCCACCGTTTTAGATAAAAACAGCAAACGTCCAGAATAGGTATTATGTTTAAATGAATATTAAAGGAGTGAATTTAATAAATTCTAGAAGATAAAGAATGCAGTCAAATGGGAAATATGAGATTTTACTCAGCAATGCGATTCTTAAAATTAATCATTTAATAATTTCTATTTTTAAATTAAAAGAAAATACAAAATATTAAAACATGCATTACTTCCTGGGCATTCAAAGCATTCTTGACATGCATCTGCAGAACAAAAAACATCGCACTGACCTCAACAAAATTTTTCTCTCCTTCAAAGTTCTCTCCTCCAGCATCGATGCAAATTTGTAGAAGTATTCGACAATTCTCGCACGCTTGGTGGTACTTCTGTTAGGGAATACTCTGCAACGTTTTGAACGCATTTTGCAACTTTTGAAAAAGGCTTCCTAGAAAGTTACTTTTTAATTTTTGGGAACAGCAAAAATCGCATGGTGCGAGATTTTGTGAATATGCAGGGAAGGGGTAGCATTTTAAATTTCCCTGCTCCAGATATGCCATAACTTGTCGGATTTTTGGAGCACTGACTTTGCCATGAAGAAGGAGAGCCCCATTGACATGCTTATTGTTGGATGACGCTCCTTCCTCTCCTTAACCATTTTGGGCAAAAGAATATTGGTGCAATATTGGCAATTCATAGTCATTTTTACCGATAAGGTGTCCGCGGCAACCACTCCTTGGTAATTAATCCTTGGGAAACGAAAAAAATTTAAGCATCCTGTCCCTTGAGTAGTTTAGTCCAAACCACCCATCCCCACGCAATGTGCTTCCCCCTATGACGTAACCTATTACGTACCCGACCACGCCCTTTTATTATTATTCATAATTAATAATTCAGCCCCCTTATTAAAAACCCCTTTTACCCCCTTTTTTCAACCCCTGGCGCCATCTGGTGCCTATGAGCAGTACTATTTTCGGAAAAACCCCTATTTTAACTCTAAGTTCCCGATTTTTCTTCATTTCAGACCCCCTGGTTGACCCACCTATATTTTAAGCCTTCCTTCACGATTTTTCAGACCCCCTGGTTGACCCGCCTATATTTTAACCCCCCCCCCTCCTTTTCGAATAAGTCCCTCGGGATGGTAACGATTGGTTGTCACAGTAATAAGTACTTTTCTCTCTGTCACGCATTTTTTGATCTATCGCGTGTTTTTCCGATGAGGTGATGTGTAAAGGTCGCGGTTCTGGCTGTATATAACGGATGAAAAAGGTCTAACATTTATTCTGAGCTACGTGTTATAGTCGACAGCATGGATTTTTGTCATAATTGGACGAGTGATGTAGACTCCGGCTACGAGAGCGATCCACAACACTTCCGCACCCGTATTCGTCAGTTGTTACGTTGATCTGTGGTTGTGCCTCCTCCATCTCCACCTCCAGCTCCGGCGCAAACTGTTAGAAGGGAACTACGCCCTGGGCCTAGTGGTCCTATGCTACAGGCCGTTCTTGTGGACGACAACAAGACTACGAGGACCTTTGGTCATGAAACCACCCGAAACCAGGCCCCCAGGACTGCCACAGAACGTCATTCAGGCTCTGAGACATAAATGGCAGAGACGTCTCTAGTCGTGCCTGTGTGAAGTCGTCAAGCGTTTGTCTCTCAGTATTTGAACTAGTGCAACCATGGAAAATATCTGCATGGTTCTAGATCTCGATGGGTTTCGTGTAAACGATCAATTCCTAGTATGTGAACTTGGATATGCAACACTGAACGGGAAATGCAGTGTCTATTGGTTCAATCTTCGGCATCACCAACCTTTGTTGGTAAAAGACAGGAGGACAGTCAACTACGTGCCTAAATATTTGTTAGGCCTACCCTTTCATCCTCTGTCTAGTGAAAAGGTGTGGTCGTTAGATCTCGTTCCTAACATCGTGAAATATTCTTACAAACTTGCACGTACTGAAGAAGCTACTGTGGTAGGTTACAAAGGAGGTAGTGTGGAAAGAATTCTCTTGGAGCAATTAAATCTTCCCAGCGTTAATCTTGAAATTTACAGATGCCCCAAATATTGTGACCTCCCAAAAGTTTCTAATTTCGGGTGTGGATATCACACAGGAGAGGGAGTCCACTGCTCTTTAGCCAAAACAGTTGCTTTTTTTGGATGGATCGATCGTCGTCTCAAGTATTGAGAACATGTACCAACAAACGCTCACTTATCACGTTATCTGCATAATTATCGTTCCTGATTGGTCGTCCTAGGCGGTGCTATCTCTAGTTAAATAGGGGACGACTGGCGTGTGCGACACTGTACATGATGCAGCCTAGCAATCCAGATGTGTGGTGTCTCGGTGAAGACGTTTACGTCGTGCCTTCGCTGTTCAAAAATAAGTTTTCTGGGCAGGTACGCCGCTACAAGAAATATGAAAATGGCGAACTCATCTACCCTACACCTGTGGGGGTTACCCTCTCCATACCTGAATGGGAGGCTTTGTGCGCCACAGTGCCCCAAATAGAGGACCAAGTGAAAATCGGTCCCGATCAGCAGACATGGTACGTGATGCCTGGTTTATGTGTCTACATGTATCGCAATGTAGGTGGTGAATGCTGTGTCGACTTCATTAAAGAAACAGCTGACCAGAGAACTCTACAGTTCTGCATTGTGAGACGTGGTATAACGCTGAATGCTTCTCAGGGGTTCACGCTGGCTACTCACATAGACGAAGTGATGCGCATTGTGCATAACGTGTGTGGAAATCTCAAAGATCACCACCTCTGTATGGCTATTATAGAACATTCAGAATCCGTTCGGCCTTTCGTGCTGGGACCTGTTTTCGACGGCCCCGAGTGTGTTTACCTGCTGCTAGTGAATATTTTTCAGCAAGAACTTATATGTCTGATACAGTTAGATGGACTGCATCCTGACGAAAAAATACCGACCATCGTAGGGTGGTCTGGTGACTTGGACATTAACGACTTGGCACAGGTATTTGTGGATACGGCTTGGAAACGAGGTCTGTTGAATTTTGTAGATTCTGGATTTGTCTGTACTCTAAAATATAATACTATTGTCGACGAGGCATAAAATGAAATGTATAAATTAAATAAATAATTGTAACCTTATATAATGTGTCTGTCTTTTCATCCTATGTCATTTTAGTCTTGGTATGGATAGGAGAAAGAAGGTGTTAGCTAGTGTCGGCAGTGTAATCAAGACAGTGCTAACGATAGCGGTGCTTGTATTAGAACTTGTAGCTCCTAGTAAAAATATTCAGTGTGGGGAGTCAAAAGCCTTAGTTGGCGAATAACTTAACAGTGGACATCAGACAGTTTATAGGAGACGTCCCTACAGTGACACTTTCGTTACATCAATGGCAAAACCTGGTGGGGTACGACGTCTGGTTGCAGCAGAAAGCAAAACTTTGGAGTCCCATTATTTCGACCCGGAAAGAGGATTAGGTAGTGTAAAAAAGTTAGGTCTGAATACGGGGCTACCACAGAAACTCGTCCAAGAATGCTTAGAAAAGCAACCCGCCTACACACTACATAAACCTGTTCGCAGAAAGTTTCCCCATAACAAAGTTTACGTCGCAGGGTTAGACGAACAATGGCAAGCCGATCTCGTAGTCGTGAAAAATCTAACTCGCTTCAATGACGTTTATCACTACATATTAACAGTCATCGATGTGTTCTCGAGGTACGAGTGGGCGGTAGCCATGAAGACTAAAACAGGGAAAGATATAATGTCGGCTTTCGAAAAATCCTTTCCAAGGGGCGATCTCTCATGAATTTAAATACGGATCAAGGTACGGAATTTACCAACAGAGTGTTCCAGAAATTCCTGAAAAGAAAGGTATTCGGTTCTTTGTCACCTACTCTGACAAAAATGCCGCTTTGGTGGAGAGATGGAATTGCACCCTACGCGAGAGACGGGGGAGATATTATACACGCAATAACACCTACCGATACCTGGATGTGCTGCAGCATGTTGTACGGGGATACAATGACAGTGTTCACAGTGCACACGATATGGCTCCCAAGGACGTGACCTTACACAATGAAGATGCTGTGTGGGTTCGACTCTACCGCAATCCGGCCATAGTAAGAGAAAAACCAGCATTTAAAGTAGGGGACACGGTTCGACTAGCCAGTGTAAAAGTACCCTTCAAGAAGGCAGGTACGCATTTGTGGACTGAAGAAATATTTATAGTCAACAGAATGTTATAGCGTCAGCCCCCTGTATACGTCATACGGGATTCCGAGGGAGAAGTGTTGAAAGGCACATTCTATAAATCGGAACTTCAAAAAGTGACAGAACCTGAACTTTACAATGTCGAGAAAATAATCAAGAGAAAAGGTCAAAAGGCCCTGGTCAAATTTCGCGGTTATCCCAAGCCTTCCTGTATCCGTAAAAAATGGATAGTTTCTACCTGATCCTTCCCTCCACGACTAGTCAGAATATTTATCCAAACAATTCACAGACTGATTTCACGGTTCGTCTGGCACAGCCCCTAAGACTGAGCGGAAAATGGAAAGTGGGTCTAGCAGAAGTTCATTTACCCGTGAGCTGGTACAATGTGGACGGCTCTAATGACATGTATGAATATTATGCTCCTGCTCCCCCTGAAGAATACAGGAAAATCAAATTTAAATCAGGCAAAATAACTCGAATGGAACTGTTGTCTCTCCTCACCACTCAGCTCCCCAAAGAAATAATAGTTTCCTATAACAGCGGTTACTGGGTATTCAAACCCATTGAGAGATACGGTTTGATGTTTCCTAATAACGCATCTGGCGAGGCAAGTGTTCCCCCATCATTCTAAACTCCTGACAGAAGTTTATAGGTTAGCTACACAGTCTACCTGTGGGTATTTGTGTGTTGACCTTCATCCCAGAACGTTGGACAGCGAAAGGCTCCATGCCAAGATTCTTCCATCAGAAGAACCTGAAATACTTTACCTTCCAAATGAAAGTTAAATCTCAAGACCCATTCCTTCAGTGTTTACCGAAACTTGGAGGAAAGCAGCGTGCTGCGCTGTTGAAGCACATCTCCGACCCCCAGATGTATGCTCTATGTGAAGTGTGTGCCAATTTATTTGAAAGGCAATATACCTGTTTCCTCTAGAGTATTAAAGAATTTACGCAAGCACAAGACTGTCATAAGTAGTTTAGCTTCCAAACGTGCATCTGTTCATCACAAGAAACATCTCCTACAGCGTGGTTCCGGGTTTATCATTCCACTGCTGACTGCTGCCTTACCTCTGCTGGTCTCCTTATTTAGAAAAAAAAAAATGATTTCGGTGAAAGCAGTGCAGAGGAGAAACATAAATAAAAAAGTGTGTGATTTAGACACGGAGATGAAGAAAATATTGGAATCTGGCGATGCGGGGCATAAATCTGAAAAGTATTTGACTGCTTTGAAAAATTACCTGTTATTTACCAAGCAGCTTGAAACTCCACAGGAAGTAAAGGTCAACATTCCCAGACAACCTATATCGGATTATCGTCCCCCAAAAGATATTGCCGTTCCCATCCGGTGTAAGAAAAGAAAATTATCCGAGTGGACTTCGTATTGAAGATGTATTACCGTGATCTCTGTGCCTGAAGACTTGTGTTAAAAATTTGTATTAAAAAACCAAGTATTAAAAATGTAAACCAAGTATTAAAAATGTGTGATAAAAAAACAATGTATTAAAAGATATCCAATAAATGAAGGTAAAACTGATATACATCTCTTGTTCATTCAATGTTTTTACGCCACTTGTTCATTCAGTGAATTAGTTTTCACGCTATCGCTAGTGCAAACAGACGGGTGAGAGCGCAGATGCACAAACCCAGAAGTACGGTAGAGGTCACTAGTGCATGCAGATGGGGACCAATGAAAAACGTTGCTGCAACTATACTTAAGGAGCATTGCGCTGTGCTGCTGCAGATCGCTGATAAGAGACCAGCTCACCTGAAACAAAGTTATCTCTTGCTTTCACCTACATAGTGTTTTCCAGTGTTGGGAAATAAAGAGACGGATTTTTTTAAACCTTTTTTATTAAAACACAACAACAGTTATAAAACAGACAATTCATATGACAAATCCAATGATGGAAAGTAAAACACTGTAGGTTTCAAACACAATGATGGTGCTAATTCAAAATGAATAATAATACACATATAAAAATACAGGTTTCAAAAGCTGCTGACGTTGCCGTGTGTTATAAGAGGGCATTACGAATGTTGAAATAATAAGGTCCGTTAAGGACATTGAAATAATAAGGTTCACTAGGAACATTGAAATAATAAGTTTTAAAAAAAGGTCTGCTACAGATACAAGATCCACTACAGATACAAAAATAATTAAGGTTCACTAGAAACATTGAAACAATAAGTTTTTAAAAAGGTCTGCTACGGATACAAGATCCACTACAGATACTGAAATAATTAAGGTTCACTAGAAACATTGAAATAATTAAGGTTCACTAGAAACATTGAAATAATAAATTTTTAAAATGGTCTGCTACGGATACAAGATCCACTACAGATATTGAAATAATTAAGGTTCACTAGGAACATTGAAACAATAAGTTTTTAAAAAGGTCTGCTATGGATACAAGATCCACTACAGATACTGAAATAATTAAGGTTAACTAGGAACATTGAAACAATAAATTATGTACATTGAAATAATAAATTAAGGTGTAATAAATAATAAATAAAATTAAGGCTGTTGAAATACGTGTGATCCATTATGTACATTGAAATAATAAATTAAGGTGTAAAAAATAAATAAATAAAATTAAGGTTGTATATGCATCTACTCGTCCATGAGTTGAATAAGGCTATCCAATCCCAGGTCGTTGTACCCATAGGGAACAGTAACTGTCGAACCCGAGCTGTGATAGCGCTTATCAAGGTTGGCCTTAAACCTTTTTACCATGGGTTTGTTCGTAAGTGACCCATCCACTTTATTACGAACCAAGTTAAAGGGGATATCGAAGGTCTTGTCGGATGGGGAGTGCTCTAAAACCATGGATTTCAGAAGATCAAAATTATATTTCCACCGGTTCTTCTTCGTTTAGCTGTCCGTGGCCGAGTGGTTAGCATGCTTGGCTACTGATCTACGGGACCTGGGTTCGAACCCCGGATGAAGGCATGGATGTTGTTGTCGTTTTTCTGCTGAGGTCCTGCCATCCTCTCAGACCTACCCTGGCATATAAACTGACAGGCTCCTGTCAGACCTCTGTAGCAAGCAGCTGCTTGAGGGGGTATTTATTTATTTATTTTATCTTCTTCATTAAAGATATGCACTTGGTGGGCAGAATTTCGTCGCTGTTGCTGAGATGAAGGGCATAGCTCTTGGCCCCTGCACTGACATAATCTGTGATATGATCTGTTGACGAGACCTCCGAGAAACGGGTTTTGTGCAGGGGTGTAGATGTCGGTAGGAGACATTGAATAAATCACTGAATCCGTGTCCGAATACAGTGCACGAGCTTCTAATTTTGACAGAAGCTCGTACAGTTTTAGTCAGGCGTGACTCGTCACCATTGCAGCGAGAATCAAGCTTCCACGGGTGTTCGGTGGAGTGGCAGACTCCACAGGCTTGTATGTGACTAACACAGCCTGATCACTGTTAACAGCAATGTCAGTGACAACTAATGAGGCGTCCATCAAGAGCTCCATGTACTTGACAGGACAGCTCACGATGGTCGTCTGGGTTGGACTCATGTTCTGTGCATGTTTTCCCCATGACGAATTAAGCAAGACCTTGAAAAGAGTACGCTTAAGGCTGTTTTTTTTTCAACTACCAAGGGGAGGATCCAAAACCCCTCTGCCTGGAAGAAGGCCTCACAGAAGGCTTCCTTTTGCTCCTCGGTCTGCACGTTAGGGGGAAACCCTGAGTAACGCTGCTTCTGCCCCAGAAAAGTATCTATATACCCCGCATAGACACCACCCTTTTTTGTTGCAGGATCATACTGAATGGTCTTAAAATGCCACACATCGTGGAATTGGAGAAGTTTGTATCCAGCGCGCATAGCAGTGTAAATTTTCGAACATTGGCCAAGAACCTGTCAATGCACGCTGGTTCACACCGTGATGGCAAGGAGGTGCCAGTTGACCATCTGCACAGGTCCTACAAAGGGGGAAAAGCAGCTTCCCATTACACCTGTAGGGCAGTACAGGGATAAACAAGTCATCTGGTGCTAACAATGTGGAATGTGCAATGCCAAAATCGTGGTCGAGGTCCGTGGTGAAATCGGAGGTGATCTGAACCGGGTGACCTTTACCGAAAGGAGCCTTCTTGCAAACATAAGGATACAAGCTGTTGTAATCAACGTAGTTAAGGCTACATCCTTGGTCAGCCGATGCAAAGATAGAAAACACCTCCATGCGCCCTCCATAGAGGTAATCATGAGCCCCTACATGCCTGATAGGCTCGATGGATTTATAAATTAATGCGACGGGTGGGTTTTTGCGCATTAACTCATCGAATTCGTGCTCTCACATGATTTTGCATGTGACCCATTCATCAGCAGTTTCAAGGCATCAAGGCGATCCATGGTTCGGGTGTTTAGCAAACTAAATGGCTTTCTCGTACACAGATCTATTTTAACAGGGTTGAAACATTTCAAACAATGATGAAAGTAACACCCTAAAAATTCGTAAAAACAACGTATACTGTGGCACACACCGTCCAGTTTGTACTGCCCAATTTTATATTCGCCTCCAGGTGATTGCGCAGTTTGAATTTCAATATTGTCCCTGGAAGCCTCATACTCTAACCACGCGAGAGCTTTCAAGGACTGCTGGTAATTGCTTGCTGAATACCCCTGGGCGGGGCACATACCAAGGGTATTCTTTTGCAAAAACTTCCCACGGAAAATGCGAAGGCAAGCGCCAGCAATGGTTAGGTCACGCACAAACGGGTCTACGCCTGTGAGATTTAAAAATTCCTCACGGAAAGCTTGGGTACCTCACCACAACAACTCTGTATCTGCCTTGTAGTAATACAGAAGCTGCTGTTGAAAATCCCAGGGTTCAAGGCTTGCTGTGGCATACCACTCATTAAATGCTGACAGTGTTTCAGGCTCCATGTCTTCGGGCTGGAAAAAAAGCCGATCAGGAATGGGTCCTGCATACTGTAGATTTTCCTCCTTCACGAATTTAAATGGAAAAAAGCTTTCACCATCTCCAGGTTGAAGGTCTTTGTAAAGGAGCGAAGAGGAGCCTGAAAAAAGGATAACATGTCGACAAACCTTATTTGAAGGCCAGGTTAAAAGATACCTAAAATCTTGGATCCATTGAACACGAGATCCGGTTTTAAAAATTTTCTGTACAGGTAACTAATGATAAATATGCCATCAAAACCTTTCAGATTGTGTGCTAGGACGTCCCGGGGTTCAACTGAATCGTTGAACCCGGGGACGTTCTTCGGCCAGAAGCCAGTCCATAAAGCTATCCATTTCGGGAATGAGGCATAAACCCACTCTTCATCCACTTGGTACATGACCACACACAGTATCGGTTTCAATAATCCGTCGGCACACTGCACTGCCTCTACATCAAAGTAGAGGTAGGTGTGACCGACAG
This sequence comes from Ryuthela nishihirai, assembly GCA_038380435.1. NCBI lineage: Eukaryota > Metazoa > Arthropoda > Arachnida > Araneae > Heptathelidae > Ryuthela > Ryuthela nishihirai. Next base: position 71,856,639 of record JAWZYU010000003.1, read on the forward strand.
GGTCAATTTTGCAGGGCTCGACGAATTTTAAAGCGTCAACCTTGCAAACGTGCTTTTTCAGTTGATCGTACATGCTGATGCACTTAACACAGCGATGCTGCATCTGACATGCCTTCACCAGGTGCATCTGAAAGCATTCAGCCCCGCGCAAATACACGGATCACACTGTGCAGATCAACAACTCCCCTGTATGAAGCACATCAGCTGACAGGCACTTGTTGCAGGTTCCCTTGCAAACGTGCCCGTGATTATAACCCTTTAAACATTTCGGACAGAATTGCTTAGTCCTGAAAAACCCCAATGGTTTAGTTATCACATCGTAATGCCCTGCATTGAACAATAAATAAAGATTGTCCTCACCTTCAGGATCGATGAAGATGGGGAGAAAGGCATCACCAGCAGAATACACCAGACTGTATATATAATAATATCCGGAACTGACCGGCGAGGTGGGCTTGGAAGAGATGTACTTCATCTAGACCGCAGGGAGCAATGGGGATGCCGGCGTCCTGGTGGAGTTTAACGGCTTCTGTCTGTTGAAGTCGGAGGCGATGATCTTGGATTTTAGTGTAGCGGTTTGGTAGGCCTTTGTTTTTTAAGCAGAGCTCTCATGCGACGATGAGAGCTCTTGCCAGACAGATCTGATCATTGTTGATGATTCTCAAGACACTGCCCTTCTTGCACACAAATGACTTCATGTCGGCGAGGCTACACATCTCAGGGCCAGTGCGTTTTCCATCGCCGCCGCTCCCGACATGATCCAGGTCTGCACACACAAAGTCGAATTCCAGGTCGCTGTTTGGCAAAAGAGATTCATTCGACTGCACAACCCAGTCCAACACAACCATGAACCGTTTCACTGTTAATTCGTTGCGCCAGATGAGACTCAAGTTCACAGAATTTTTTAAATCTGACGACCGAAAACACAGGTGAACATGGCTGTAGTCTCCTGTGGGCACAACGTCAGCGAGCATTCTGGCATGTATGTCGTGAAACGCAGGAAGGTAATCGTCGGCCTTGACACTGTCCATCCCACCAAGTCGCATGCTAGTTGACACAAATTGTGTCTTGAACTTTGTAGAGTTGAAGCTGCAGACATTCGTTACGGTGTAATGAGGCGATGCATTACACCGTAACGAAAAAAAAAAAGTCACAGCAGACTTTGCAGAGTTGATGTCACTGGATGGTCCGGCACGCGAGCCATTTAACAGCTTCGCAGGAACGTAGGAGGTTCACTGCCTCGCGGCGACGGAGAATGCAGAATTGACATCACTGGAAGGTCCGGCCCAGACAGGAACGTAGGGGCATGCCAGACCAGCAGCAGCGGCTACAGCACGGCGATGTGCAGTTCACGAGAGCTTCATAGTGCGAAATGCTTTACCTCTTTGTTGTAGTGGCGGCAGGCAAATACGCTTCGGTGCTTGAACCACAGGTGGGGAAGGTCGCATCACAGCACCATCCAAAGCACGTACCGAGGCAAGATCTTCAAAACATTTGGTTGTATCCTCCCTTTCGGCAACCTTCTCGGCACCATGTGTAAATTCTCTAATCATTGACATCTCAGCAGACAGAGAACGGAGAGCAAAACTAAGACTGACAGGCAGCGAGACTTCTGACAGCAGAATGACAGCTATTGAGACTACAGTGTTTATATACACCACCCACTATCTGATACATCTTGTGATACCTCACGTGACCTAGAGCACAACGAGGGTTGTTGACATAGCTTCTATTTTAAGACCTTATCAGCGACAAATGCAAACACTGTGGAGCGCTCTGCACTCGCCCTCTTGACCCTCAGGCCGATAAGTGATGCCCGTGACCGTGTGTCACATGATGTGTTGAAAGTCCAGCTGCACTCATCGATAAGCGACCCCATTGTATGATTTGAAGGAATGTCAATACGTAGCGTATGATTGTTGACACAGCTGAAAGATTAGGGACTTCGAAAATTTTTACACTGTTGGGAGTAATCTGTCAATAAAGCATGGTCTGAGGTGAGGTACTGAACGTCTGTTCTAAAGCGGATTTAATATGCCATCCCTGCAGGTTCTATTACGAATAATTTAAATCAGATTTTATTAATTTTACCATATGGTATTTTCTGTAGAACAGTTACTGTGGGATAGTCCTTCTTCTAGTGAAGATCGCAAAACACACGGACCTTGTTCAAGGATTGCATCAACCATTCAGCTAGGAGTTTTTAGCCAGACTTGGTAAAATGAACGCAGACACTGAGGTAGTGGTTTCAAATCACCGTGTCAGGGAAGGATTTTTTTTTTCGATTAAACGTGTCTAGAGAAAACTGATTTACAACGTTTTATTTCAACCGTGGGGAATGATGAGGAACAGAGTTTTTTGATAAGTGTTTAACTACTAGGGAACTGATTAACGGACTTGGAAAATGAATGTGGATACCGAAGGAGCGTGGTGAAGTTTAATAGAGGTAACTTTTGATTTTTGATAAAAGGGAATTTTAATTACTAGGGATTGATTAACCGACTTGGAAAATTTCAGACGAATACCAAAGGAGCTTGGTGAACTTTTAATAGAGGTAACTTTTGATTTTTAATAAAAGGGGATTTTGATAAGTGTTTAATTACTAGGGGTTGATTAGCGGACTTGGAAAATTTCAGATGAATACCAAAGGAGTTTAATAGAGGGGAGTTTAATAAAGGGAAGGGGATTTTGATAAGTGTTTAATTACTAGTGGATTAATTAGCAGACTTGGTAAAATGAATAGCAAAGGAAATTAGTGAAGTTTTAATAAAGGAGAGTGAGGGTTTTAATGAGTGTTTAATTAATAAGGAATAAAAACGGGTAATACAACTTTGGGAGCTGATTTTCTGTGACTGCTATCGAAAGTTCTGCAACTGAGACTTGTATCATCCCTTTCAGTGTGAGGTTGCCACCCGTGCTATTATTCTGAGGCTTGCATCATCCGATCGTTGCCATCCCGAGGGACTTATTCGAGAAGGGGGCTTAAAATATAGGTGGGTCAGCCAGGGGGTCTGAAAAATCGAGAAGGGGGGCTTAAAATATAGGTGGGGCAATCAGGGGGTGTGAAATAAAGGAAAATCGAGACTATTCGAGAAGGGGGGGCTTAAAATTCGAGTTAAAATAGTGGTTTTTCAGAAAATAATACTTCTCATAGGCACCAGATGGCGCCAGGGTTTTTTTTTTTTAATAAGGGGGAGTCGAAAATCGGGAAATTATAGTTAAAATAGGGGTTTTTCCGAAAATAGTACTCCTCATTGTCACCAGATGTCGCCACGGGTTAAAAAGGGGGTAAAAAGGAGTTTTTTAATAAGGGGAAGAATTATTAATTATGAATATTAATAAAGGGGCGTGGTCGGTTACGTGATAGTTTATGTCATAGGGGCGTGGTCAGTGACGTCATAGGGGGAAAACACAGTGCGTGGCATATGGTGGGTTGGGACTAAACTACTTCATTGAGCAAAAGTCTTGTCAGAGGATTTGGGGGTGCAGTTCATCTTCTGCAACTCAAATATAGTTGTGAATCTTTCTAGGAGTTGTATAGTAATGAAACCGTGTGTCATCACCTGTGACAATGTCTGTTAACCGTTTGGGACCACTAGGTTCAAATATTGCTAGCATCACTTTGCACAAGTGGACTGCAGCTATACTTTGCTGTTCTGTCAGTTGGTAGAGTACCCATTGGGCACAAACCTTTCGGGACTTTAAATATTGATGAATAATTGTTTCTGCACTGCCAATCGATACACTGTCATATAAACATATTACCTGAAAATGATGTGCTGGTCTTCCTCAATGAGTTTACGAACAGAGGCGATGGTTCTAACGTTCACGGTGACCTTCGGTCTTCCTGAACGACGGAAGTTTTTGAAGCTCTGCTGTCCTTCTCTGAATTTTCGCATCCATCCTGTAACCACACCATATGAAGATGCATGATCCCCATATACTTTGTGATATATCGCCATGAATTTTTTTCGTGTCGTCCACAAGCTACGTCTTTGTGAAAATGTAAAATCTTTCCCGTCTTTAGTAGGCTTCGTAGCAACAATGCCCAGATTTCGCAGACCAGTCTTTACGCTCCACCAGTGAAGAGATAAATGAAGATATGGCGTTTGTTTTAACACGTAATGGCAAATTATACAAGCTTTCAAACCAATTGTAGCTCGGAGGAACAAGTGAAAATGTACAGACACGTGTCAAGAGCTTTTTGAACGCCCTCTATAATAAACTAGACATCTTCAAATGCCAACGAATATCGTTGGAGAAACAGGTATTTGCATAAACTTAGGGGATCCGCATTAAGACTCAAAGTTTGAGATTTCTTTCACTTTACTCATCAAGTAGTTGCTTGCCATAGACGTTTGAGAAGCGCATCTCACTATAATATATTGCAGGGAAGACATATGGGTAAAGCGAGAGTGCAGTAGCGAGACACAGGGACATAGCCATGGGGGGATGGGTGAGAGGCTCCCCCCAAAGTAACTCGGAGTTGGCAAAATTCGGAACGACTTCGTAAAATCTAGGTCAGTTTTGAAAATTTTTAATTTTTTTGGAAAATTAAGCGGGGTTGTCAAAATCGAGGCAACTTGGCAAATCTGAGGCAGTTTGAAAAATGAAGAGACGGCAAAATTTAGAACAGTTGGCAAAATTCGAAGCCATTTAGTAAAATACAGGTGAGTTGGCAAAATCGGGACAACTTGGCAAAATTCGAAGTGACTTGGTAAAATCTTTGGGAGTTGGCAAAATCAGGACAACTTGGCAAAACCTTGGGGAGTTGGCAAAAATTAAGGTGAGATATAAAAATTAGGATTTTTTCTGTAAAATTATGGCGTGTTGGCAAAATCTAGGGACAGTTGGCAAATTTTGGAATGACTTGGCAAAATCGTGGGGAGTTGGCAAAATTCAGGTGAGATGTGAAAATTTGGATTTTGTTCGGTAAAATTATGGCGAGTTGGCAAAATCTAGGAGATATGGCAAAAGTTAGGGAGTTGGCAAAATCTAGGGGCAGTTGGCAAAAACTAGGGGCAGTTGGAAAAATTCGGAGTGACTTGCAAAATCATGGAGCGTTGACAAAATTCAGGTGAGATGTAAAAATTGCAATTTTTTTTCTGTAAAATTATGGCGTGTTGGCAAAATCGAGGTAACTTCGCAATATCTAGGAGAGTTGAAAAATCTTCGGGGGAGTTGGCAAAATTTAGAGTGACTTTGGAAGAATTAGGTGTGATGCAAAATTGGGATTTTTTTTCTGTAAAATTGTGGCGAGATGGCAAAATCTAGGGCAGTTGGCAAAATTCGAATCCACTTGATAAAATACAGGCAATTTGTGAAAATTGGGATTGTTTTTGTGAAATTAAGGAAAGTTGACAAAATCGAGAAAGCTTGGCAAAATCTAGGGCAGTTGGCAAAATTCGAATCCACTTGATAAAATACAGGCAATTTGTGAAAATTGGGATTGTTTTTGTGAAATTAAGGAAAGTTGAAAAAATTGAGAAAGCTTGGCAAAATCTAGGGAAGTTGGCAAAACCACTTGGTAAAGTCCCCATTTTTAAATTAATTAATAATTAATTAAAAATTGTAAAAAATTGGTAAAATATAAAAATTGGGATTGGTTTTGTGAAATTAAGGAGAGTTGGATACCAGAACTCTTGTCAAAATTCGAGGCCACTTGATAAAATACAGGGGAGTTGTGAAAATTGTGTTTTTCTCGTGCAATTAAGGAGTGCAATAAAATTCGAAATGACTTGGCCAATTCAGAGAAGATGTAAAAATTGCGTTTTTTTCTGTAAAATTATGGCGAGTTGGCAAAATCTAGAGTGGTTGGCAAAATTCGAATACACTTGGTAAAATATAGGTGATTTGTGAAAATTGGGATTTGTTTTGTGAAATAAAGGAGTGTTGGACAAATCGAGGAAACTTACAAAATGAAGGGCAGTTTGCTTGGCAAAATTCGAATCCACTTGGAAAATATGGGCGAGTTGTGATAATTGGAATTGGGTTTGTGAAAGTCGGGATAGTTGACTGGAATTGAGAAAACTTGGCAAAACCTTTGGGAATTTGAAAAGTTTGAAGTGATTTGGCAAATTTAGGAGAAATGTAAGGATTAGTTTCGTGAAATTAAGGAGAGTTGGTCAAATCAAGGGAAATTTCACACCGACTTTCTAAAATTCAGACGAGATGTAAATATCGGAATTATGTCTGTGAAATAATAATGGCTAGTTGGCAAAATTGGAAGTTAAATGTCAAATTATGGTTAGTTGGCAAAATTGGAAGTCAAATGGGAAGAAAATGCAGGAGATTTGTGAAAATTGAAAATAGCCTACCGAAATTTAGTACGGAACAAAAAACTTGGGTAAGTTTGCTCAGTTGGTAAAATTTGAATTTCGAGTAGGAAAATGTTTGATTCCCCCCATCACCCCACCCCCAACCATAGTCCTTTGCTACGCCTCTGGCGAGACAACACGTGACAATAAACATCCACATCTATATGGAGCTCGAACTCAGATTCCTTTGAGCCAAGCACGTTGTGTGAAAAAATAAATATCTGATTCTAAATCGAAAATCCGAAGAGTCGGAATTATTACTTGTTAAAAGCATAGGGTGCTTATAAAGTTTTGGAACCAGCAGAGAAGACCTTTGGGTTTACCGAGTTACTTGGAGTTTGAAACTGGGTCGGGTCCGAAGCATGTGTTTCAATAACCTCAATACAGCCTTATGTTTCTACCTATTATGCAAAGAAGAAAGTTTGTTTGTGTGTTTGTGTGTCTGTCCGCTTATGCACTCGGCCCCCAGAAGAGCTAGAGGCTCCAAACTTTCAATACTGTATTTTTAATTAAATATATATGTATTTGAAAGTTATTGTTACGACCGATGAACGTGCTACAATGAACCCATGATAATATGCCATTAACGTCGGGTATGCTTCAGCGTGACAATTACATCATCAACTCATTGAAACAGAGAGATACTTTGAATAGTAAGAATTGAGGAGGAAAACGGAAGCTTTCCAGTAGTGAAAAGAAGGACATATTGTATTAGAGTTGTGTTATATGATTCTGAGTAAAAAGGTTGTTTTTATTGTTTTAAGATGAAGTCTACTTTAATTGGTTAAAGGAAGTCAACAGTAAAAGTTTGCTTCATTGTCATATGCCTCGCATTAATCAAATGTAAAGAATTATTAAGGTAACCATGTATCACAAATGAATTTCAGCATAAATTTGTTTGTTAAATGTTATTAAATAACAGGTTCTAATTTTGTACTAGGTTGGGTTGTTTAACCTCTTAGCTTCACGTTTTTGCACACCATGGGTTAAATGGCCAGGTCACAAGGACCCCGAAGACTCAGAGAAGGTTGGGAGTGGGGACCCTCTGGAACAGCTGTTGGGAGACAGGCCATTCAGCATGTTCTTTAATTTGACAGGGTATGATCTCTCCCGCATACGGGCCCAAGGCTTAATCATCCCATTCAACGAACGGCGGCCTGTTCCAAGTCCATCGGTGTCTCATGCTGACCGTGGCAAGGCGGGGAATTTTGCGGAGATAAATCTCAACGATGACCCAACTTGGACTCGAACCGGAACTACAGATTACGAGTCTGGGGCGCTACCGACTGAGCCACCACGCCACATTTTGTATTGGGAGTAAATATTAACAATCATCATCATCATCATCATCATCATCATCATCATCCTCAGGCAGCCATGGGCTACGGAGGTCCAACCAGACCGTGCAATTTAGTTCTCCAAGCAAGTCTATCCTGAGCTACATCTACTGCATCTGGCCACTGCACACCAATTCTAACAAGGTCCTGTTTGACATTGTCTGCCCACCGCATCCTAGGTCTCCCCTTCTTTCTGAGGCCTTTAGGCACACTGTTCATAACCCTATTCTCCAATCTATAATTACTCATACGGGCAACATGGCCAAACCAACGGAGTCTCTCTCTGCACAATATACTGCTTAAAGGAGGTTGCAAACTCCTTTGCCTAACGTCATCATTAGTTACAAAGTTGAACCACCTAATGCCCAAGATACTGCGTAAGCATCTGGAATCAAAAGCATCTAGTTTCCTGTTATCTTGTTTAAAAAGTGTCTAGGTTTCACTACCATAACTAACCCTAGAAAGAACCAAACTATTATACAGTCTAATTTTAGTCTTTAGGTGTATACGCCTATTTCTCCACACTCTCCATAGATTCTTAAAAGTCCCGGCAGCAATCCCTATTCGTCTGTTAATCTCATGCCGCACATCACCATTATCTGTTACATAGCTCCCAAGATAATTAAACTGTGACACCTGCTCAAGACTGTAACCATTATGATTAACTGAATCACAGCCTGCCTGACCAATTTTCATCACTATAGTTTTCTCTCTTTTATAACCAAACCTACTCTACTACCAGTCTCATCAACAGCTCGAATGAAAGAGTTCATCTCATCAACATCATTTGCCAAAAGGGCTAAATCATCAGCATAATCTAAATCAGACATTTTCGTATCTCCAGCCCATTTAAGGCCAAAATCTTTCCCTTGAAATGAATTTCGCATAACATAATCAATAACCAAACTAAAGAGAAAAGGAGACAAAATGCACCCTTGTCGAACACCAGAAGTAATGCTAAACCAATTGCTACAAGCCTTACCAACTCTCACACACGACTCAGTGTTATTATAGAGAGCTTTCATTATGTTAACTAACTTGTCTGGTATACCATATGATTTCACAATCAACCACAAATTATGACGATCAACAGAGTCAAAAGCCTTTTTGAAATCAACAAAGCTAGCAACCAAAGGTTTCTGAAACTCTAAACATTTCTCAAGAATCTGCCTAAGTGAAAATATCTGATCCACACATCCCCTACCACTTCTGAATCCACATTGCTCATCACGCAATTGACTGTCAACCAGATTCTTAATTCTATTAAGCACAATCCTGGAAAGAACTTTACCTGGAACAGAGAGTAGGCTAATACCCCTATAGTTATCACAAGAACTGCGATCACCTTTTTTGAAAATAGGGATAACAATAGTTCTGGTAAAATCCTTAGGAACCATGCCTTTATCATAAAAGATATTCAGAATTTCAGTCATCCAAGTGCTAACCGAAACATTTCCAGCTCTAAGAATTTCTGTAGTAATTTCATCTACCCCTGGGGATTTATGAAGTTTAAGTTTAAAAACAGCCAAAATAACTTCATATTGTGTTATAGGGCCAACATTAAAGCCACCAATGCATCTATCATCATTGCAAACAATGGGAATAGAACTAACCGCATTGTTTAGAACATCACTGAAATGCTCAGCCCACCTAGCCATGACAGAATCCTCACCTTCTATAACCTTACCTTGTTTATCCTTCAATCCCTGTATACCTGTCCGTTTTTTACCACACAAAACATTAACTATCTGGTACAGCTCTCTGCTGTTGTGCTGTCTAACTGCTTCCTCGGCTTTGTCAGCCAAACCATCAAGCCAAAGATTCTTATCAGCAACTAACTGATCTTTTACACGTTTATTAAGTTCTCTGTAATGCTTTCTATTAGGATTAGTAGGGTATTGATTAAGGACATTCCTGCAGTTCTTTCTTTCTGAAATAAGCTCAAGTGCCTTATCACTCAGATAATTCTGTCTCCTCTGCTCCTTTTTTCCTAAAAGAGTTAACTGTTAGTGTCCAAAAAAGCCTGTTTAAAATGATCCCATTCTTCCTCAACTTCAGTGGTAAGCATACCATGACTGTCATAATGACTACGTAACGTATCATAGTAATCTTTGGCTATAACTGGGTCATTCAGAGCTTCAGTATTAAAAGTAAATTTTTTAACCATAGCACAACACTTTTTAAGTTTCAGTTACAAGACACTTTTAACAAGGTAATGGTCAGATCCAATTTCAGCTCCCCTATATGACCTGGTATTCCCAACAGAACTAGCCCATTTGCTGTTAATTATATATAATCAATCATTTTCTAATGCAAGCCCATCAGGTGAAACCCACGTGTACTTATTCATGTTGCGGTGTTTGTAATAAGTGTTAGTTATTCTGAATCCGTTGAGTGTACTACCTGTAAGAGACGTTGCCCATTGCCATTGCAGCTACCAATACCAAAAGAGCCTATTACTCCTACCCAAAGGTCAGAGTCAGTTACAACTTTGGCATTGAAGTCACCTAGAATAAGGGTAATATCTCCTTTCTTGACAGAATCCTAAATATCCTGAAACTGTCTGTAAAAACCTATCCTTTTCATCTTCATCGGCATCCTCAGTATGGGCCTAACAGCAGATAACATTGAAGTCTTTAACGCTTGTCTAAAATTTTGCTGTAAGAAACCTTTCATTAATGCACTCATATCCTAGAAGAGCATCACTAGCGTGTCTGCTGAGAAGCAGATCCACGCTTTGATGATTCTTACTGTCGTCCCTCCCTGAAAAGAGAAATTTAAGATTATTTTTAAGAATCTGACCTTTATCTGTCCATCTGGTCTCTTGCAAGCCCAGAATATCTAAATTATAATGGTGGAATTCTTGTGTGAGGACATCAAGAGAAAAACCTCTGTGCAGAGTCCTCCCATTCCAACTACCTATGGAGAGAAAATGGTTAGTAGGATGTTTAAAGAAACTATGTTTATTGAGAGAGGGAATGCCGACAATATCAAACAGCCCCCTAATCGCAGACATGGGGCAAAGACCCGTTTCCCCACCACTAAAGGCTGAAGCCATCTACACTGGAAGACTTCCTCCAATGTAGAATTTGACGATGCCAATAGAAGCAAAGAGTTCAGGTGCCTGCGATGACCTCTGCTCAGGATTATCCACCAGCTGATAAACATATCCTGTGAATCTATTCACTTGTGGCTGTCAACCCACAAACAAACAGAAAACACAGCGGAAGGTTTTCCTTCCACAGAAGCCCACCAGTGCAGCAAAATCAGGATCCATAATCAAGCTCAGAGCCATATATCTGTCAAGTCCAGTGGGTTTATATGGTCAGCACCAGGACCCTCTGTGGTTGACCACTCCTCAGCAGGGTAGAAAAAAAAGAAAAATAGCCACAGTTGTCCAGATCAGTAGGCCACACTAATCTGGCAGCCCTCCCCTTCCGTTCACTTCCACGAGAGAGTATCTCTTTTGAAAGGTACTAACGGTCTGCACCACGAGAAGGCGGGGTCGGACATTAGGTGCTAGACTTGGCCGGTTCTATGCATCATCACAGGGGATTGGTGCATAGCTCTCCTTCCAGTGACTACCTAGCTACCATTTACAGACCATGTTAACAATACTGTAGTATAAACATTAGAAAATTAATTAAGAATAATAGATCATTCTTTTTTATGGTTAACTTTATACCGATGAACAAAAAAACTTGTGTTTAGATAAGGTTGTTTTATTTGTATGGTTTTATTCCTTTGTAATAAATTACTTCATTCCATATTTATGTTTGGTAAACATGCTTTTGAAATCACGCTCAGTTTCCATCCATTAAATTATAACATATTCAAAATAACTGTTGCCACCAATAAATTTAAAATAATGAATCCATTAAACTAATTTCTTTCTGATTTCGCGTGATAAACTCAATTGTTTGTTGGGTTAAGAGCACGAGCACCCGTGGATTTTGAAGTCATTTTGATTAAACACCAGTGGAATTCGAGATTCTTTGTTGAAAATAAAAGCTTCTCAAAACTAAGAATTCGTATCGGAAATTAAAATCATTAACTGAATTTGAAAAATATATAAAAGTTAATAAACGTATATCTCATATGTTAATTAATAAAAGTTTTAATATGTTAAGTAATAAATAATGTTTTCCATAATAATAATTTTTTTTCGTGGTATCTATACAATTTTTGGGCATCTCAGACCATATATTTTTAGTTTCGTTTTTCTATAACGCTACATGGCAAACTGTGTACGAAGCACTCTGTTGGGTACGAAATGATTTGAAAAGTTGATTTTCTGAGCGAGGCAGTTTCGTTTTTTGGTTTAGAAACTTCTGACTTTGGGAAAATCATACGATACCTCGAAATATGTCAATTTTTTTTTCCTTCCCTAAAAAAAGGGGGAGAGCAATTAAAACGGAGGAGATTGATCGTAATGATTTTTATGCCAAATGAAAACTTACTATATGGGGAGAGCTATCTACTCTGTATTCTAAAGACTTTCAGACCCGAACAACACCGGATAAATCTGATAGTTTGCTATGATTTCTAGTTAAAAATACATACTATTTGTATATCTCTATCAGCAGAACTATCTTTCAGATATCACTGATATATCACGGAATTGAGAAAGCAGCGCGAAGCATCCAACATTTTAAACATCTACCAATGAAAACTTGCAAATGGGATGAATGCTGCGGAAAAGAAAAAGACCTCATCTCACCTCGATGGTTTACTTACATGAAATTCATCATCCTGATCATAATACCTGCATCGCAATAGATCCTTCTTCGACCTGAGCATTTAAAAGAGAAGTCCTCATTTGCAGTTCTAAGCCATGGCACTATGTGAAAGTGGGCCTGACCATATCTTGACTCGGTCGGATCTAACTTCTGTCCAATGAATTCTTTCCTCAACTTAGTTCTGAGCACTTGTAAAGTTTAGCCCAAAGTGTGCAAAAAAAATGTATCATTGAGAGATAAAACAACACAAACATTGAACTTGTTTAAAAATGAACAAATGTTGCAATAACAGATGAAATATGAATTGCACTAATTAAATATTGATCGAAAGAAAAACACAGCCGTACAGTTTGGCTTTGCAAAATGTTAAAAAATGTAACGTTATGTTTGAACAGAAAATTATAAATATGTACATGTAAAAGTAGAATAACAATTTCAAATCTGAAATAAATGGAATAATAAAGGAATAATGCAACATAATAATGAATAAATAATGGTCCAAAAGTGAAAAAATGCTATTGAGAAAAGATGACGGAGAAAAATTATTCATATCAACATGTTTACTGATATTGATACGCATTGATTTATTATATACATGCGAAATATTTATATAAAACTGTTTTTCGCTAATGGTTGGATCTATCGATTGACGACTTGCAGTACTAAAAACATTTAAAACATATTATTTGTAATTTTAACAGAAATTAATTTAAATAATTTAGAATGTAATTTATTATATTAAGAGTTTTTTTAAATAACAAATATTTTAAACATTAAATTATGAGCAATAACTTTACATTAAAAAGGAAATTTAGATGTTGAAATTATATCTTGTGAACTACCCCCAGCTGAAACTGTTTGCACAATAACATCTGGATTTCACCACATGGACGGCATAAGAATATGATGGATTATATTTAAAATAAACAGCAAATGGGCTATAGTTGGGTTAGGAATACCAGGTCATATAGGAGAGCTGAAATTGGATCTGATCATTATCTTGTTAAAAGGGCTTTGCAACTTTTAAGAAATATTGTGCTAAGGTTACAAAAGACCCAGTTATAGCCAAAGCTTATCATGGTAGGATACGTAGTCATTATGACGATCATGGTTTGCTTACTACTGAAGTTGAGGAAGAAAGGGACCGTTTTAAACAGGTTTTTCTTAAAACTAACACTATTCGGAAAAAAAGGAACAGAGGTGGTAAAATTATTTGAGTGATAAGGCACGTTAGCTTATTTCAGAAAGAAAGAACTGCAGTAATATCCTTAATCACTACCCTACTAGTCCTAATAGAAAGCATTACAGAGAGCTTAATATACGTGTAAAAGATCAATTAGCTGCTGATAAGAATCTTTGGCTTGATGGTTTGACAAACCCGAGGTAGCAGAGTTAGACAGCACAACAGCAGAGAGCTGTACCAGATAGTTAATGTTTTGTGTGGTAAAAAATGGACAGGTATACAGGGATTGAAGGATAAGAAAGGTAAGGTTATAGAAGATGAGAATTCCGTCATGGTTAGGTGGGTTGAGCATTCCAGTAATGTTCTAAACAATGTAGTTAGTTCTACGTCCATTGTTCATAATGATGATAGACACATTACTGGCTTTAGTGTTGGTCCTATATCAGTCTGAAGTTATTTTGGTTATTTCTAAACTTAAACTACATAAATTCCCACGTCTAGAAGAAATTATTGCTTCTGTTATCACATGGCTGACTGAAATTCTGAATATCTTTTATGATAAGGGAAATGTTTCTAAGGATTTTATCAGATCTAACATTATTCCTACTTTTAAATAAATAAATTAAAAAATTTAAAAATATCATCTTCCTGTATGAGCCCTAAAAGATACACTGAATGGACAAATTATTACATACACCTATCTAATAACAACCTGATACTTCACCTTATGTTCTCACAACAGCAGCCAGGCGTCTTGATAAGGACTCAATGAGTTGTTGAAAACCCGTAGACGGTTTTGCCGCCCATGAAGCGAGGATCACCTGTCGTAGAGCATCCACAGTTGCCGGTGGGGGTTGGGGGGCTCGAACAGATTCTTGCAATTCGCTCCACAAATTCTCAATGGGGTTGAGGTCCGGAGATCGAGGGACCATTCGAGTGTGGCAAACTCACTTGGATGTTCCTGGAGCCGATTGATCGTCACTCGGGAGTATGCAGTGTGGTGTTTTTCCTGTTGAAAGGTGGCGTCATGGAGCGGAAAGAGAATCGTTATGAATGGATGTCGATGGTCGGCAAGGATGTTCACATATCTTGTGCCGGTGAAGAAGGTCTCGACAGGTACGAGCGGCCCCAAGGAAGCGAATGAAAAAGTATACAAAACTATTACGTCACCTCCATCTGCCTGTACGACCCCAACTTGGCAAGCTGGGTCCATCGCTTCGTGTTTTTTATGCCACACACGCACCCTTCCATTGGCGTGATAGAATTGAATCCCTGATTTGTCAGACCTTATGACGTGTTTCCATTCCTCTGCATTCCAGCGGTAGGCCTATGCAAAATGCAGCCTAATCTTTTGGTGCCTTGCAGTCAACAAGGGGACACGGTGTGGACGTCGACTGCCATAACCTATTTTTCCATGGTACGACGGACAGTCTTTGTGCATAAGCTTGTAGCCCTCATTTAATTCCGACATTATCTGCTCCACGGTAGCCATGAGTTTCCTTTTAACGATGCGGGAGAGTCTGCGCTCACCTCGAGATTCAATGGCACTTTTACGTCCACATTTCTCCCTTTGTAGTCCTTGTGTGATGGTTTGACGTGGAAATCCCAACACTTCAGCAGTTGAGGTGATTGAGCAACCGGCCTTCCTCGCACCTACAATCTGGCCACGGTCAAACTCACATCACTGCTTTTACCTATGATTACTTTTCTGTGACTGTTTTTCAATGCGTAGAAAACTGTCCCATTTATAGGCATTGCCAGTTTCAGAGTCCCATGTGACTGGACGCGATATTTCTGCTTTGCATATTGTTATCGGGGTGTATATAATAATTTCTCCATTCAGTTTAGAAAATAAACCTGAAGTATATCGATGGTCCATCAGTCATTGATTTCGTATTCACTTCAAAGAAAGATAGGGCGCTGGCAATCTTATTGTGTAGGTAGGTACTATCGATATGCTTTAGGTATATTTTCCATTTTTTACAACCGATATAGCAAGATATATTTTTTTTAATTTTTTTAATTTATTTTTAACTTTTTCTCACTTAAAACACCTATCTTCAAAAACTTCCATTTGATACATGACTCAAAAACATCGACCACATTTACCCTTTCTTTTGGAGTCGTTTGAGGTAGCCCATGATATTGGAGATGTCACGTGCTTTAATTTAAGATATGACTCGTTAAAATCTCACCACAGAAAAAATCCACCTATCCCCTTATTTGGGAGGGAGAGAATGGTGGGGAACAAAAGTTGAAATACACTGCTGGCCATTAAAAGTGCAACACCAGAAAAGACAAGAGATATCAAAACCATATTTAGTGTATATATAGCTTATGTTACAAGGATCAAATGATTACAGAAACAACTCGGTTAGACTTGTGGAATACAAAGAAATGAGTATTTTGTGTAGCTACCATGAGCGACATTAACCATTGCTACACGGTCCAGCACTGAGAGGATAAGACGTCGGATGTGTGTTTGGGGAATGTCAGTCCATGCAGTTTCGATACGTAGCCAACGTTCATCTGTTGTAGCAGCTGCTGGTGTCTGGTGTGTTAGTCGTCGTGAGATCATGGATCAAACATGTTCAATTGTGGACAGATCAGGTGAACACACAGGAAAAGGCAGAAGTATCACATAGTAACTATCCAAGAATTATTCGACGATACACATGTGGTCGGGCATTGTTCTATTGGTAATTGGCACCAGAGAGCTCCTGAAGATAAGGTACGACCATAGGCTCCAACACCTCAGTGATATAACGCTGGCTGTTCAAAGTACTGGTAATGCATACGAGGTGCATGCGTGAGTGGAGTCCAATGGCATCCCATACAATAACACCAGGGGCCGGACCCATATGGTGCTGCATCATGCATGTCTCACTGAACCTGCCGCCGTGATACCGCCAGATACGGATTCGTCCATCATGGTGCTGCATACTGAAGTGGAATTCATCCGAAAAGACGATGCGATACCATTCGTACATCCATGCGCGGCGTTTTTGGCACCATTGCAATCACATACGTTGTATAGTCAATGGTAGCCGAAGCAATGGCCACCTCGCAAAGATGCCCTGATGCTGCAGACAACGTCGAACCGTACGATCGGACACTGGTTGATGTGCAACACACCCTAACTGTTGAGCTAAGGTGTTTGATGTGGCTGTACGATCATTCAAAGCCATGCGCACATGATGTCTGTCCTCTCGTTCGTTTGTGCGACAGTGTCGTTGAGATCCCTCAAGTCGGTGAGTTCGTTCCTCCTCTACCCACTGAAGCCATATTCTCATCACTGTGGCAGCATTCCGTCCAACACGAGCACCGATGTCTCGATACGATAACCCGCCTTCCCGTAATCCCACAATTCTCTCTCGATCAAAGTCGGAAAACTGGTCGTATGGATGCCGTGTTCTACGGCGAGGCATACTTGATACATTAGTACACAAGAACTGCGAGCAAACATAATTCCTGTGCTTTATACCAGCTCTTTGTAATCTCCTGTTATACCACTTCCAGGGGACGTTACTGTCACACATGATGTGCGTAAGTGCTGCGTTTTGAATCATTTATATGTTCTCCCGTAGGCTGCCCATATTGCATATTTCGGGACAATTTGTTGAGTTCTTCCTGGTGTTGAACTTTTAATGGCCAGCAGTGTATTTTTCGACGGTCATTATGTGAACCTCAATTTGACACCTAACCCATAACTGTAGGACCTCCCGTTTTGAAGTTATAATAGAACGACTATCACATTTCCCGTTTTTTAGGGGGAGAGAAACCATGTTCTGTGCATTTTTTATACACTGGTTTCCATAAATTAAGAAAAAATGAGAACATTCGCGATAATTCGCCAAAACATTTTGTGATCCTCACCAAACTTGTTCACGTAACCAGTAAAGTAATGCCGAATTACCATATCTTATGCAAATTAGTCTAGGTTGCATCAATTTGTTTAATCGGATAGCGGCATAAAAAGGGGCGTTTTGGAGTGGATCGTTATTTTGTGTTGTAAATGTGAATGAAGAAATTCGAAAACATAGTGAATGAAGAAATTTTGTAGGAATTGACCTCGAAACATCATTTGCCAAATGAACTGTGGTGGAGAGCTATTGGTCGGTTCGAAGCAGGCCAAAGTCAGTCAGACGTGGCACGATGGCTGAATGTGAGTCCTTCTGTGGTCCATAGACTGTGAAATCAATTTCTTAGCACGGATTCCGCATCTCGGAGGTTTAGCCGAGGAAGGGTTCGAGTTACGACCGCTGTGCAAGATAGATATCTGCGATTAACAGCACGATGGAGCAGGGCGTCTACTCTCGCTCAGCTACGATCCTCTCTTGCAGCAGCCACTGGGAGGGTTGTATCATCTTCTACTGTGCATAGAAGGCTTCATGAGGGAGGTCTTTACGCTAGAAGGCCAGTAATTTGTATACTCCTCACGTCACGTCACAGGAGAGAGCGATTGAATTGGGCAAGCACGCATGTTAACTGGACTGAAGAGTAATGGAGGTCCGTACTCTTCACAGATGAGTCCAGATATTGCTTGCAGAGTGATTCCGGACGTTGTTTGATATGATTTGGCCATCTTTGCAGAAATAGTTCAGTGCATTGAAATAACTGAATCGACAGTTGCTTCTATTATAAGCATTCAAGGTCACAACGTATTCCAGGTGACCTTTCTGCAC
This sequence comes from Ryuthela nishihirai, assembly GCA_038380435.1. NCBI lineage: Eukaryota > Metazoa > Arthropoda > Arachnida > Araneae > Heptathelidae > Ryuthela > Ryuthela nishihirai. The sequence continues at coordinate 71,874,900 of JAWZYU010000003.1, forward strand.
GTATTTAGCTTTCCATGAATAGTCAATTACACATGTTCGTGATAGAGAATTCAACTTCCTTATTTTCTTAAGCCTGTTGAAAGCATCGAAAAATAAAGATTTAATATCATTTTGAGTCCTTATCTTATTTGATAAGCAAATTTCTTTTAAAAAGAGCACTATATGATTTTAAAACCAGTATTACTAAGATCACAATTATATATAATAATACACTTATTTTTTAATAGTTGTGAATAATTTTAAATAACTCAACTAACACACTAAAATATTTGTAACTCAAAGTAAAAGTAAAACATATCACATTTCTTGCAATAAGAACATTAATTAATTCAGTATACCATGGAACTGATATTTAAATATTTCCAAATACAATTAGCTGAGTAGAAGAAGGCTAATAAAACTGTGTAGATATAATATTCTCTCTGAAGATAAGCAACTTTAGATGAATCATTTGTATTATGACTGTTTGAATAAAGCTTGTTTAGAATTTCTTCGGTTTTCAAGCATTTCTGTAAGAACATAACTTTATGTGTGCAGGACTTGTTGCTCACAAATAGGAAATGTAAAGTTAACCGCACCCTACAAGTGATACATAGCGCTCAGATATATCTTGTGTGTAATTCTGGACATCAAAGAGCCTCCATTTGCACTCAAGAAGAGGAGAATGATTGCTGATGGTGACGCATCCTTAGACCATCACACCTCTACTAATATATATAGTTATTGGATTGGAGCGATGATTCTAAACGACGTACTCAAAAGACATTGGGATCAGTATGAATCGAGATGTAGGAGAGAAGAGTACAGTAGACCATATATAATACTTTAACAGCAAATGAACAGTAAATATCGATAAGCGGTGCACAAATCTCTCTCTAACAATCAGTCACCATGAATCCTTCGCGCAACTGTTCTCTTCGAAATCTTCTTTCCCGAGGAAGGAGATAGCTCTAAAGAGAGAGAGTTGCTGTGATGCCATTTAAGTATTGAGCCTTGTCATTAGAACAAGCTGGTGATCATTTTGTGACTGAGTGATTTTTTTTTCAGGGCTTTTGCCTTTCTTGTTTTTGGTTCTAGGCAATTGACATACTCGCAAAGTGTCAGCACTCCTTTCGCATCATATTCAGTCATCGTGTTGCTTCAGTTAGAATCTTTTCTGCTTCTGGTGTTCATTCAAGTTCTTAGTGTCATACAGAGTAATTCAAAATTTGCGCAGCCCGAAATGTAAATGATTATTATTTTTCGCCAACTGAACGGAATTAAATACCGATTACAGCGTTGGCAACCCTGCAGTCACTGACCTATGCATAAATGTTTAGTTCTCACGCTATCAGTTCTTTGTTGGTGACGTGTATTGTACTAGTTGCCTGTAATGAAATTTTCCCAGGACGGATGTGTATACATAGACCAGGCATGTCAAACACGCTGCCCGCCGGGAACTGTTCTGCGGCCCGCCAAGATTGATAACCAGTACGTTTATTTAACTTTTGACAACACTGGATTCTTTAATTAAAATTATAAGTACGTACACGGTACATGAATTAAATAAACGTATTTCAGAAAACATTTCCATTTATATATAAGGGAAATTATTGCGCATAAATGTCGGAGCCCGATCGTAGAAATGCTCATATCATGAAATGCCCGATCATTTCATGAAATAGTGGCATTTCATGATATGAGCAATTCTACGATCGGGCTCCGACATGTATACACATGTCTCGAGGTCATTCAATTCAAATGTACGTACTTTGCGCATGGCAATGAGTCACGAATGCCAGTAGAGTCGGAAGCTATTCGTTAGCAGTCAGTGAACGAATACTGCGTTCTAGTCTAGTTTGCACATAACAATTTTCATCTGGGTTTTTTTGTTTTGCGGCCCGCGATTTAGTATATAATACTTAATATGGCCCTCGGTGGTTAACGAGTTTAACATGCCTGACATAGACGAACGCTATTTAACAACCAAATCATTTTTAACTGTTCAAGCTGACTTCAATGAACAGTTTCCTGATTCTTCGGTACACAAGAAGTCTGTCTACAATATCACATTTACGTGCACGATTCCGCCACTATTTTATAATATGGGTTGTCCGAAATTTGAATCACTCTGTAGAATCACCTGAACAATGATGATTTACCAGTTACAGCGATTTAAAATCACTTATCTAGTGCTATGAAGTCTTTTGAACCGATGCGAGTTGATAACAAAACCTTTTTTATTTTGGTTTCATTAATTTGCGTGTTCCAAGGCACTTTGATCAATTTCAAGTGGAAAATCAATCTGATGTCCTTATAATTATCATAAGAACTGCTATTACCTTTCTTCAAAATGCGGATAATAATTTTAAAAAATAATTAAATAACTCCTTCAAGCAGCTGCTTGCCACAGAGGTCTGACAGGAGCCTGTCAGTTGCTATGCTATAGTAGAAGCTCTATGAGGATGACAGGACCTCAGCAGAAATACAACACAAACATCCATGCCTTATCCATGTCTCGAATCCAGGTCCCTCAGATTAGTGGCCAAGCGCGCTAACCACTCGGCCAGGGGAACCTTTAGTGAAATCCTTAGGAACAACTCTTTTATCACTAAAAATATTTAACACTGTAAACCAGCCATATCGTTTCCTACTTATTGCATTAAAATTATAAAAAAGTATCAGTTTTACTTCTTTCCGCCCAATAACAACTCTTATTTTAATTTAAACGACAAGCAAATCCTTTAGAGCAGATCATACTCAGTATGTGCAGCAGTGAACAATTGACAGAAATATATTAAAACTTCAGAACGTTTGAAATATCATATGAGATGAAATGCAATTTTATAAAGTATATTCATTTAGTCTTCGCATTTGACATTCTTAAATGCTAGTTTCCTTTATTTAAGGATATATGATTAAGCATTAAAATAGCATGAAACATATTAAGGAGAGATTTTGATATAGTCAAACAATCAAAACTATCACCCGGATTTTGTCTGCTATAAGGTCGATAAATTAAAATCTCACGATAAAATATCCTTTTCTTTTGAGGTGACTATATTTGCTTGAAAGGTACTGTCCATGAGAACATCCCCAGTACCCTTAAAGCGAAAAGTTTTAACTTTTACTAAGTGATCACTTGCATTGCAGAACTCTCGTAAACGGAGCAGCAAGTCCCTCCATGGATGCTTGCAAAGCACCGTCGCCCTGCTTTCCTCCCGCTAATGCTTTCAGCAGCTGCTCCGTCTCCTAGGATCAGAGGAATGCTTTGTGATTTAGGAACTCGTCGGGGCAAGTTGGGTCAATATTGACGATTTAAATGGCGCGTCCATTAGTGCAGCTGAGTACTTGTTTCCGCTCCCCGGAAGTCCTTTCCATCAGCCATCGGAGCAGAGCTTAGGAGGGGCGGAGCTAACAATCTCTAAGAGTGGAGTAGGGTTCATTAGCTCCTCAGTCAGATTGTCAGCCAACCAGCATTTACTTACTTGGACACCACTTCGAAATATGTAAAGGAAAAGTAGTTATGGCGAAGCACATTATTTGACACTCATGAGAATACAATGCCTGGCAATCGATTTAACGATCCGAATTCTGTTTATGACCATGGGAGTCACAAAACGAGGAACAAGTGGAAAAATTACCCTCTCCCATTTTGTTTTTGTACAAATCTGCAGATTTCTAATTTATCCATTCATGTTTAAATGCGATTTAGGGAATAATAGAACCTCACGATTTTCGCATTTCACCACCATAATTTCAAATTTCTAGCAAGCATCCATGACTCATAATTTGTGGTTGATCGTGATATCGTATGGTAAACCAGACAAGTTAGTTATAACATAATAAAAGCTCTCTAAAATAACACTGAGTCGTGTGCGAGAGTTGGTAAGGCTTGTAGCAATTCTTCTGGTGTTCGACAAGGGTGCATTTTGTCTCCTTTTCTCTTTAGTTTGTTTATTGATTATGCTATGCGAAATCCATTGCAAGGTAAATATTTTGGCTTTAAATGGTCTGGAGATCTGAAAAGTTCTGATTAGATTATGCTGATGATTTGGCCCTTTTGGCAAATGATGTTGATGAGATGAACCCTTTCATTCGAGCTGTTGATAAGACTAGTAGTAGAGTAGGTTTGGTTATAATAAATAAAAAATAAATACCCCCTCAAGCAGCTGCTTGCCACAGAGGTCTGACAGGAGCCTGTCAGTTTATATGCCACAGTAGAAGATCTGAGAGGATGGCAGGACCTCAGCAGAAAAACGACACACACATCCATGCCAAATCCGGGGCTCGAACCCAGGTCCCTTAGATCAGTAGCCAAGCGTGCTAACCCTCGGCCACGGGACGAAAACTAAAGTGATGTAAATTGGTCAGGCAAGCTGATTCAGTTAATCTGAATGGTTGCACTCTTGAGCAAATGTCTCCGTTTAATTATCTTGTGAGCTATGTAACAGACACTGCTGATGTGCGGCATGAATTTAACAGACGAATAAGGATTGCTGCCGGGACATTTAAGAATCTATGTATAGTGTGGAGAAATAGGCGTATACAACTAAAGATTAAAATTAGACTATATAACAGTTTGGTTCTTTGTAGGGTTAGTTATGGTAGTGAGACTTGAATGCTTAAAGCATAATAGGAAACTAGATGCTTTTGATTCTATATTCTTCCATAGTATCTTGGGCATTAAGTAGTTCAACTTTGTAACTAATGATGAGGTTAGGTAAAGAAGTCGGCAACCTCCTTTAAGCAGTATATTGTGCAGAGAGAGACTCCGTTGGTTTGGCCATGTTGCCCGTATGAATAATTATAGATTGGCGAATAGGGTTATGAACATTGTGCCTAAAGGCCTCTGAAAGAAATGGAGACCTAGGATGCGGTGGGCAGACAATGTCAAACAGGACCTTGTTAGAATTGGTGTGCAGTGTCCAGATGCAGCAGATATAGCTCAGAATAGATATGCTTGGAGAACTAAATTGCACGGTCTGGTTTGATCTCTGTAGCCCATGGGTCATTGAGGAGGAGGAGGATGATCTATAATACGGTTTACACAGTAGTGGGAAATAATAATAATAATAATACTTTCAGGATTAAACTGCGGTGAATGTTTGGATTGAACCCATTTAACAGGACTATTTATCCCGAATGGCAGATACCTATCGTGTTGGATGTTACAATGCTGTTTCATCATTTTATACTAAGTTCCTCATTATGCATTTTGAAATTATGAAGACTTTCAGGATTAAACTTCGCTGAATGTTTGGACTGAACCCATTTAACAGCACTATTAATCCCAGATGGCAGATACCTATCATGTTGGACGTTACAGTGCTACTTAATCACTATATACTAAGTACCTCATTATGTATTTTGGAATTACGAAGACTTTCAGGAATGAACTCGGTGAATATTTGGATTAAATTTTGATTTAATAATAGAATCTGACTCGGTGAATATTGAAGTTAGAGTTTAATGTCATTCAATCCATTTGATTGGATGATATTAAACTCTAACTTCTTAGTCTTGTTTGAGATGGATAACTATCGAACACGAAGAAATCTTATGTTTTGAAGATTAGATACTATTTGTTCAAATGTTAAATGCCTACTTCATTACTTTAATGTTATGAATACTTTTTGAACTCTACATTTTTTTTAACTTTGTTAATTATATTTCAGTTAGCCAGCATTGTTCTTCTAGGAGGATGTTCTAAAACCTTGTTATAGTCTGGCTACTTAATTAACCCCTGTAATGAGTTGTACCGCTTGAACGTGTATTTGTTAAATAATAATAATGATAATAATAATAATAGAATCAGATAATGCCTTGCATACAAAAGTAAAAAATCTATATCAGAAGGAATACATCAAAAGAGTACGAAAAGTACTGAAATCCAAATTGAATGGTGGAAATACATACACGGGCCATTCCAGTCATTAGATATCCAGCTGGATTAATTGACTGGACAAAAAATGAATTAGAAACATTGGATCGAAAAACCCGAAAGTTTTTGAACATGCATCATGCACTCCATCCAAGAAGTGATGTTGATAGATTATATCTACCACGAAAAATTGGAGGAAGAGGACTGCTGCAAGTATAACAGGTAGTAGAAGAAGAAAAAAGAAGCCTATATGACCATATCAACAGAAGCAAGGAAAAGTTACTGCAGACAGTTAAAATGGAAAACATATTAAAACCAGCAGAAACCAAGGCTGAATTTAAGAAAAAACAGTTCGAAAATAGACTAAATGGCTGGAAGAACAAGCCACTTCATGGACAACATCTGAAGAATATTGAAGGGAAAAGTGATAGCAAATTGACATGGGCTTGGCTGAAACAGGGTACTTTCAAGAAAGAAACTGAAGGTTTGATTTTTGCTGCACAAGAGCAGGCATTACAAACAGATGTTATGAAAGCTAGAATTCAGAAAATTGCTGAAAATTCAAAATGTCGACTTTGTCAGCAAAAAGATGAAACTGTGTCTCATCTTATTTGTAAATGCAGCAAAATTGCACAAGCAGACTATAAGAACAGGTAGGATAGTGTTGCAAAGTTGATCCACTGGTCTTTATTCAAAAAATACAATTTGCCAGTATCAGAGAAATCGTGGGAACATCAGGTAGAGAAGGTAGTTGAAAATGACCAAGTTAAGATCCTGTGGGACTTTAGAATCCAAACTGATCGACATCTCGAACATAATACACGAGATATAACTGTAATTGAACATGGAAAAGTGAGGTTAGTAGACATTGAAATTCCAGGTGATGCCCGAATTGAGGATAAAGAACAAGTAAAAATGACTAAATATAGAGATTTAGCAATTGAAGTTACTAGACTGTGGACTAAACACACTTCTGTTGTCCCCGTTGTCATCGGAGCCCTTGGCACCATCTCAAAAAATGTTATAAACCATCTCAAGAAGCTGCAGATTTCTGATATAACATCCTCAGAACTGCAAAAGACAGCACTACTTGGAACTACATACATCTTACGACGATACCTAGTTGATACTTAGGTCTCACGCTGAAACTTGTATCAACTCTAACTGCCAGCCAATGATTTTTTGTTTCTTTTTTGTTTCATTGACTGTGTTTCGAATATTTCGATTATATGTGTATAATAATAATAATAATAATAATAATTTATTTCATGCAGGGGGTTATAGTAATGCCAAGGTAGAGATAATTTTGGATATTAGTTTAAACGTTCAAGTGTCTTTACACAGAATTGGGGAAGTGCTGAGAAAACTAATTTAATTATAGTCTTTAGGCGTATATCCCTGTGTTTCACACTCTTCATAGATTCTTATAAGTCCCAAGAGCAATTTCTATTCTTCTGTTGAATATGAGACACTTAGGAAATGGTTTGCATGTAGCACTTAACCAATATCAGTTAAACAGCTCCCAAGATCATTAAAGTGTGACACTTGACTATTCAAAGCAATTGAACAACCTGCCTAACAAATTTTCATCATTTTAATTTTCTTTCATCATCAAGCGTATTCTATGACCAGTTTCTCGAACAGTTCTAATGAAATTATAGCTGTTTATCTCATCAAAATTACTTGCAAAAAAAGACTAATTCATCAGCATAATCGAAATCAGAAATTTTGAAATATCTGTATAATTTTAGGTTTTACTCATTCTTCGTGGTAAATCGTAAACTTAAGTATTTCCGCTAAGGTGTACAGTTTTATTTAGAGTTCACAAATGAGTTTCAATTTAGATTTAAAAATGGGATTTGCTCTTTCGGCGAATACACCTAGCTTTACAAAATAAAAATACAGTTCGACAAATTTGTCAAACTATTGCATTTGTAACCAAGTCACGTAACTTATGTTAGAATCATCTGCGCTAGACATCAAAATATAAAGTCTTCCGACAAGTACAGCAGCCTTAAATACATAATTATCATTTCAAAATAACATAATCACCAGCTGATTTATATAGTACCTGTAAAATTAGAGAAACTGTAATCCATATTCTTCTGAATTGTACATAAATATTCATTTCTATGCAGAAAATATTTTGGAACACTAAATCAAAAAGGACAAATGACAGTTCGCAAAACATTTTAAACCATAAAAAACACATAACATTCATTATACATATATCAACTATTGCTTTATTTTATTAAAGATTCATCGTCATATACGAGAATCTGCAAAATTCTGATAAAACTATTGGCAGAGAGAGGTTTTTAGCTGTTTGAGCCAATCAGAATTTATCCGTAGTTACCCTCAGTTCCACCTTCTCTATATACATACATATATACTTTTCCTAAGTGTCTCATTCTGTTTAATAGCCCTAGGAATCTGATAATTTTCAGTTTATTCCTTTTTAAATTTTAAATTCAATGACACTGGCACACTTCAGATGGCGCAGATTAGGACCTTGCCAAACGTCCTGTGCTGGAATTCGCCCGTTTATGATCTCTGACCTCTGGGAACAGTGTGCCCGACAGTTAGGGCGTTTTCTTTAATCTGAATTTATGCAATATTTCTGCTTTAAATATTAACTTTTGGTTTAGCAAAGATTTAGCTAGTTTTAAGTTAATTTTCAGTGTATCAGGAGTGAACTTTTTCCTACTCTTACTACAGCATAGGACTCGTTATATTGTGTTTTAGATGTTACTCCTTTCAGTTGCGGTTTGACCTGATCCAAGGTACGTAACTGAACTTTGCACCTCCTTAGATTGTTGGTAGGTGTGCATATGAAATATATATTGTGTTATTCCTCACTTCAGGTTATCAGAGGTAACGAACTTTGAACGTAGTGAGTTTCTAGACTTCTTTCTAGTATGGGAGGTAATAAATCTGAAAAGAATGTTTCAAATAAGGAAATTAATGGTCTGCTTAGTAGATTGAGACAATAAGGAAGACAGAAAGAGATAATTTTAATGATCTCTTATTTCAGCGTACTTATAATGACTATAAAATGAATGAGAATAACAGAAGCCATAAAACAGTTGAATTTTTGCCTCCTGTTAAGAACTCTCCCAGCACTTCGAAAGAGTGTGGATTATACTCCCATCACAACAAAGAAAAAAACTGCGAACAGATTAGGACCTCATCAAATGAAACAGACATCCTTTCATTACGAAAATTGCTTCGAATGTCCCTCAGGTCTTGAATATGAGGAGCCTGAGAATTCCGATTATTAAAAAAATTTTCAAACAGATAAAAATATAGAGAAATTAATTTATTTAATAATGAGGAAACTAAATATTTACCGGTAGGTATTTCAGCTCTCGTTATTCCAAATAAATCAAACTGGATTGAGCAGCATAAGATGCTCATGAGAATTTCTAAATCTAAATTCGATGCTAAAATAGCAAATGAAACAATCAGAATCATCACTATGCGTTAAATTCAGCAAATATTTTTGAAGAAATTAAAATCAGATTTCATACTTTGCAATTAAGCAATGAGGAAACGCTGAAAGTAGTAATAAAAAGTATTCCTACTTATAACTAGTGGAGGTTGTGGAAGAATAATTAAGATATTTAAAATCCCATTTCTAAAAGTGAAACCGTTCTCAAGAGGGCCCAATATATCACCACTTCTTCTTTTCTCGATAGAGGTAGAAAAGAGCACAAGAGGAAAGGTATAACCTAAGCTATATGTTCAATCTCAAAATAAATTTTGGGACATATAAGAAAAGAATGGGGCCCACACATTGTCAAACTTGTTAAGTTGGAAGGATTAAAATCCACATCATTACTAGGACCTAGCACGTCCAATTGTTTGCAGTAAATGTTTCAGGTTGTAGTGGAATGGAAAGATGTGGATCATGTACGACAGGTTTTAGTGCTAAAGACAAATTAGAGTAAATAATGGATTTTTTTGTCGTTGCTGCAGAGAAATCTATGATTTCAGTCTTACAGAAACAGCATCCATTTAAGTAATGTTGTTTTCTCCAAATCATAAGTATTGCGAAAGACATAGAAGAGCGAGATCCTTTAATCTATTATCATATATGATTTGCGCACGAAACAAAAGAAATAGAAGATGTCCACTACTTCTCTTTGTCACCTAATACTGCATCGGCGTCCCACCAGTTCCGAAGGGAAAGCGCATTGTTAAGAAAACTGCACATAGAAAAAACAAAAAGTTCTATATGACGATTCTGAGTTTAAATGGCAATGGGATAGTGGCTATCCCACAGCCATACACGTTTATAGTGTCTATAAACTATCCCATAGAGTATTAAACTCCATGAAGCTCTATGTCCCATAAACATTTAAAATACATATATGTAATTTAATGAAACAAATTTATCTTTTTTTTCTTTGTTTAAATCAGTATTTTCCAAAGGGGTTTTTTACTAACTTTTCCTATTTCTAGTTCTCAGTAAAATATTTTCATTCACAAACAACACACAACCGAAAAGCCAGAATATTCTGCAATCTGTTCTGTTTTCTTCTTTTTTCTTTAATAAAGTAAGCACCCTTTGCGTGCTTGAGCTGTGTTCAAGGATACAGAAACGAAATCTAATATGTTACCCTCCGCTTTGACTTCATACTTTGAGTGTTATTTCGGGAATTTTTTTTCATTTGGGGGGAAAGCAATGCGATGCAATTTGCCGTACCCCTTTTCAAAAATTCCATTTCCAACACTGCTGATAAGCTTTTTCAGTAAGAGGACTAAACACTTTCTCTGATATTAAACTCAATAAACTCTCCAGAAATGCAACAAAAATTATACTGGTTTACATGGCTTTTTATAACATGAACAATTGTAGCTGCCTTTAACTATTTTTCAGGTGCTGATGTCAGATCTGGTCTTAGAAATTGCTAAAACGTCACGTTTTTCTGTTATTATTCATTTGACTCCTATTAAGATTTACCTACACCAACACCTCCAGACAACTGGGAGGATACTAGATATTTTACTTTTTGTGGTTGGCAACACTGATTGCAATGTGAGAGAAAACATGTAACAGTAACCTAACCTCAGACCGCCATTCTTGTTCTTTTCATTGTAGGAGGAACATGTGCTGTACATTGAAGAGTGAATTTTGGCGTTTAAATGGCCCAAAGGCAGCGTCGCGGATGTGTTGATGTGCCAGATAAGTTTTGTTATGTGTGTGGAAATTATATTTTAAAACCCAGGGTCGCTCTTTGACAAAGATTGTGAAGAAAGTCTATAATTTATATTTTGGATGTCATGTTGGAGATCAGGACAAAATATGGGCTTCACGTGTGTGATGCATTTCGTGCTTTGTTAACCTGAATGGCCAACAAAGCAGATAAAATCCATGTCCTTTGCAGTTCCTTCGTGTGCTGCAGGATCACTAATTTCTAAAAAAATCGTTGCCAGAAATTTTTTCTGAATTCTGTAATTAACATAGTGTTCGGATGTTTTTTGAGCGACTGTACTCGCCGAATGGAGTAATAGGAAGAAAACAATAAATTGAACTCTAAAGTCTGTAGCTTAATTACATCATCAGTTATTAACTCTAAATTTCAGAGGTTTAGATTCTTTCTAATGTTATTGACAATATGGGAATGAACAATGGAGCTGAAAATTTCAGTAATTTCTGCCTCGAGTTTAAGCATGCCTAACGTCTGACAACCATTATCGTTAAATGAACTAATAGAAAACATCTAGCACAAAGTTTCCTGACAAGAAACAAACCCGAAACCTTTTGCTAACTTGCAATCAAAAGAAACTTTTTTGCTAACTTATAATCAAAAGAGTAGAAGAAAGTCTGCTGGATAGATTTGCATTTGAGATTCTGCATTTGGTAATGGATGAAGAGCGGCGACTGTTTAGCAGCTTTTCCCTTAACTAAATTTTTTGCCAGTTTTCACATTCACATCAATATAAATGGAGATTTGTGACGTATCGCAGCTACAAGTCTGCATACTGAATGGCTTATGCGGTGGAAGCATCAAAGTGTGATGGTATTACTTCAGAATGAAGTGAAATAAATTAGTTTGGCCGCTCCAGTGATTGCTCATCGCTTTTCATTATACGTTTCACCGTTTGAGTAGTGTTCTACTCACAAACATCGGATTAATTATCGACGAACTTGCATAGGAAAATAAACTGTAAATATTGCGTGTCCCCTCAAATAATGGCCACAACATCGGCTGCAATAATTAATCAGAAGAGTTGATTGAGCGACGCCACAGGTCCACCTCTATGTGACGTCAATGGAGTGTCAGATTTGAGGCTCCGTGACTCTTAAATAAGCTTTGTATGGAAGAATGGGACTGAAGATAAATTGAAGATCTCAAATTAATTAAAGATTTCAATGAAACTATTTCTGAATCTCCTTGATGCAACAAAGCGTCGAAATCGAATAGGAAATTTCTGTTAACAGCTGATATTTATACAGTTTAGATTAATTGGATCACTTATTGCACAATCCAATAACAATTTTTTTTTTTATTTTTCATTGAAGAATTCTATTGTGAAAGACGTAAATCACCATAGATAAATTCTCTTCGATGGAAAAATCGTCTCTACTCCTTAAATTTTATTTTGGATTTAATTAATTTAATTTAATTTTTTATGTAACAAAAAATCAGCAAAGAATTTTGCTATTCTTACATGAATTACAAGAAATTAGAAGATTTAATTAAAAATTTGATTTTAATATATGATGGGAATATTCAAATAGATACAATGTATGACATTTACATAGATCAAATTAAGTCATGTATTCTACAAAGTACTACTAAGAAAAAATATTATATAAAGGATTCCAGTTCAAAGAGACAAGCCATGGATCACTTTGGAAATTTTGTCATTAATTAAGGAAAGAGAAAATGCATATAAATTACATAGAAAATATCCATTAATATTAAATTATAAAAAAGCATATCACAGAATTAGAAATTTGACCCTTGCAACTATAAAAAGAACAAAAAAAAATTTATATTAATAAATTTAATAAATGTAATGGGAATAGTAGACAATAGTGGCAAATTGTTGATAGTATTTTAAATAATAAAATTAATAATAAACTTATATTGTCCAATAATAGTAATTTTGAAAACCTGGGGGAAAAATTTAACGAACATTTCATAAATGTAAACAGTTCAAATTCATGTTCTAATAACTCAGATTATGAATATCCTAATGATTTAATTCAACAAAAATCTATGTTTATGATAGAGACAACAGAAGAAGAAATTAGTCGTATTGTTTGTAGTCTTCAAACTAATAAAGCAACAGGATATGTTGTATACATTTAAAAATAATTAAAATAATAGTAAAATATCATTCTAAATTTTTAGTTGAATTAATAAATAGAAGCTTTCAAAAAGGTATTTTCTTCTCAGACTTAAAAATTGCTATTGTAAAACCTATTTACAAAAATGGAGACAAAAATTGTTTTAATAATTATAGACCAATTTCCATTCTTCCGGGCTTTTAAAAAGTTATTGAAACCATCATGAAAATAAGACTTAATAATTATTTAGAAAAAATTCCTTTTTTTACAAGTTTCATTTTGGTTTTAGAAAAGGTTTAAGTACTGATCTCAGAGTTTACTACAAGTATTTCTCAAGGGATAAATAATTCTGAAAAAACACTAGCCCTATTTCTTGATATATCGAAAGCTTTTGATACTGTCAGACAAGATATTTTATTACAGAAATTATATTTCTCAGGAATTAGAGGAAATTTATGGAGATGGTTTAAATCTTATTTATCTGACCGCTATCAAATAGTTTCTATTGATAATATTAAAAGTACTAAAATGCTGATTAATAAAGGAGTTCCACAAGGATTTATATTAGGACCTATTTTATTTTTGATTTATATAAACGTTTTTTTTATCAAAATTTAAAAGGAAAATCAATTTCATATGCTGATGATACAGTTCTTGTATATAGAAAAGGAAATCAACATTATTATTTCTTGATATTTCTAATGACTTACATATTATTGCAACTTGGTTTAACAAAAATGGATTAAAAACTAACTATGATAAAACATGCTTTTTGTATTTTTCGCTCACCCCGACAACTTTTTTTAAGAAATTACAATTTCATAGTATGCATTGTGTGAACAAAATTTCTTGAAAATGCACTGACATTAAACAGATTACGACTACAAAATATTTGATAGTTCTAATAGACAGCAATTTGAAATGGAAATCACATGTTAATATGCTTGTAAATAAAATACGATTTTACTTAGTCAGATTGTATCATTTAAGAAAAAATATCTCTGGAAGATTTTTAATTACTCTTTATTTTGCATGGATACAGTCTCTTATAAAATATGCTTTAACTAGCTGGGGAGGTACTTATATGAATATTATTGAATGTGTTAGTAAAGTACAATATAAATTCTTAAAAGTTATGACATTTTATAATAAAAACTATATGACTAAAGTTATTAATGATTATAAAATTCTTAGTTGGAGATCACTATATATATATACAGAAGCTGTTTTTATTTTTAAAAATCCAACAATTCTACAAGTTAAATATAAAGATTATGTTACTCGTCAATCTGGTCTTTTATTTCTAATCCCTAAAATAAGGAAAGAAATAGCTCATAAACCCTTTTTATTTTTAGATCCTAGAATACTTAATTCCTTACCTAAAGAAATTAGAAATGAGCGTTCATATAGTGTTTTTAAATTGAAAGTGAAAAATGTTATTTTTTACTTCTTCAAATATTGATTATTACTTTAAAGTTATACAATAATATTTTGTTTATAACATAATGACACATATTTTTGTCACCAAATACATTTCTCTGAATGTAATAATTCATTTTGGCACCCTAAATGAGCAAATTGCTCAAAGGTCTGCTAATATGTAACTTTTATTTTATTTATTTTATTTATTTTGTTTATATTTATTCTTTTTTGATTTGTGGTAATATTGTTTTCTGTATATACATGCAAGTCTTTGTATTGTATTGTTATTTTGTTCTTATTGAATTATTATTATTATTATTACTATTAAAAAATTATTTTGAAGGACTATACATAGATACGCTTGACAAGCAGATCCACGTCTTAAGTCAAATTCTGCTGATAGAATTATGCAATACTAATTTCAATTTTATGCACTACTAGTCTCAAATTTATGCACTACTATTTTCGATTTTATGCACTACTAGCTTCATTTTATGCACTACTAGTTCCAATTTTATGCATTACTTCTTTTCTCTTTCGACTGCCGAAAGCTGGAAATTCGAAATAATTACCTAAAAAGATTGGAGAAAAATTGTTTCTGGATTTCAAAATCAGATTTCTTTATAGGTAGGGACTTGAAGGTTTAGATAACGCCCGTCCAACTCAAATTTAGAGAAGAGCTATTCTTAAAGAGCCGGAGGAAAAGTTCTCTACTTAAAAACGAAAACATGCATTTGTAATGAGTAATGAATTGGAAAAAGAAATGTATTTTTAAGGAATGAAGAAAATATCCTGATCGAAAAATAAAATTTACATTTCTAATGCGTATTATGATTTGGCAAAATCATTCAATTATGGACCTAAAATGTTTAGTCAAAAAATTGGAAAGAATGCGACAGATTCAGTGGATCGATGATTTGTTTTATGAGTCATGGGTTACGTCGTTTAAAGCAACAAATTTACTGTTGAAGTTCAACTGGACCCAGTGGTGAAAGTAAGCCGGTATGCGCCGGCACGCCATATCGGCAAGAAATTATTTGACTGTACGAAGTACCGGTAAGACATATTTTAGTAGTGACGCAGTTAACAATTACTTTCACACTTTTAATGCTCTTTCAACTAAGCATTTGATATAAAGAAAAAGCGGAAACTTTCTTTTAAGAAACATTCCTCGATTTTTAATTACATTACTACAATTTAACCCTTTAGAATGAGGTTTCATTTCTGTCGACAGGGAGTGCCAAGGGTTAATTGGTAAGTAGTGCTCTCTCTACTTACTGAGAGGCACAACTGCGATAATCGATTTGTGGTTTTCAGTTCCCTTTTGAACTCTTATTCGATCTGTTGTGAAATGCGTTTATATATATTTATGTTTTCTACTTTCGTCCTTCAAATATATTTTAAAAATAATTTAACATTGTGCTAAATTGAAAATTCTAAATATCTGATGGAAGGAAATTTAACGTTAGGGATTGGGCACATGCCTTCACAAATTTAAGTAATGTGTTTAAAGATTGAAGGGAAATTAAAATTCGGAAATATTTTGTTAATATCAATTCACGAAAGTTACAAATAAATAGTTTAACGATTGACAGAGAGGGCGAAAGACGAGAAAAAACAGTGGTTGTATTTGTTAAGATAAAGCGACTAGTCAAAAGAAAAAAATCGTTAATTTTTTAATTGGCTAAAATCCCTCTTTCGCCACCGCATTTTGGATGTGGAGACGCTGCAATTTTGCATCAATTGTTATGGAAATCACAGCGGGGAAATTGTCGTATATCATGTAATCTTTGATTACATTGAAGAATTTTAATAATTACTCTGAATCTCCGATATCTGCTTCTCTGAAAAAAGCTTAAATTTAGCATCTGGGTTTAGAATGTGCAAGTTGAATAATGTTATTATAAATATAATATAGATATAATATATATTATAGATATAATTATAGATAGAATAAAGTTTACTTTCTCTTTCTAAAAATTTGCTTTTAATTTTTATCTTGTGTTTAAAAATAATAGTTTCGCTCTGACGTTTGTCTTTCTGTCCGTCTGTAGTCATCGAGCTTTTTTGTTTGTAGAGATAAATTAAAAATTATTTTTGCGTTGGATATTTAATGAAGAAATATTATGAATTGCACCTTCGGAATCTCCAAAAGTTATAATTTCTTCCTCTAACGGCGAAATAATCAGAAAATTCAAAATTTTCAAACGAATTTGAAAATGAAATTGAAATTTTAGTTAGTTAATTTGAAACTTCATTGAAATTTAGGAAATTTCAGTTTAGTGGTGGAATGTGAACGTTATGAAGTTTTTATTGGCAACAAGGAGTTGAGTGCTATCCCCTGGGAGGGATGAAACTTTTGGGTTTTAAAAGATAAATGCTTGGTTTCAGAGATAAGTTAAAAATTATTTTTGGTTTTGATAGGTACTGATGAATTATTACGATTTGCACTTTCCGAAAATCTCAATGTCTCTAACTGCTCCTTGTAAAAAGAAAAAGACGAAAATTACAAATATTTCAACAAATGTTACAAACAATGTATTTATACTAGACATTTGAAATTTTGGTAGCGGAAACTGCAGATCATGAAATGTCCATTGGTAGCAATGAGTTTACCACTTACACCCATGGTTGGTGTGAAACGCAATTGCTTTGTTTCAAGAGCTAATTGTAAAACTATTTTTTGAGTTGGATTGGTATTAATGAAATATAATTCGCATTATTCAAATATTAGTTTTAATTTACATAGTTAGAGATCACTAAATATGGAAACGGCAAAAACTTTTACCGAATGTTGCAAATGAACTGTTTATTGTAGAAATTTGAAATTTCGATGGTATAGTATCAAGAGATATTCCACTGAAAGCAATAACCTAGCCTATTTTCTCAAAGTAATATGATAAAAGCAACTTTTTTAATTTAGAAAATTGAAGACAAATACTTTTTATGTTCTATAAGTATTAATAAAATACTACCGTTTGAATTTCCCAGTTCATCCATTAGTTCGCTTTAATTCTTTTTAAAGTACAAGAGTAGGCAAGAGAAAAAAATCAATTCTCTTTGTAAACGAGATCTCTCATCTAAAATCAGTTTCAGAACTGAAATCAGTTTAAAAACATAAGCTGATGAAAATTGGTCTGCAGGATGTGATTCAATTAATCTGAATGTTTGCACTCTTGAGCAGGTATTCAGTTTAATTATCTTGGGAGTTATGTAAACAGATAATGGCGATGTGCGGCATGAAATCTCATGCCGCACATCGCCATTATCTGCCTACATAACTCCCAAGATAATCCGAATAGGGATTGCTGCCGGAACTTTTAAGAATCTATGGAGAGTGTGGAGAAATAGGCGTATACAACTAAAGACTAAAATTTGACTGTATAATAGTTTGGTTCTTTCTACGGTTAGTTATGGTAGTGAAACCTGAACACTTTGTAAACATGATAACAGGAAACTAGATGCTTTTGATTCTACAGGGTGATTCAAAACTTATCGTTCAGATTTCGTGGGGAGGTAGGGAATACGTCAGGAAACCGATTTCACATAGGAAAGTATGTCCGCAAACGTCATCTACATGAACAAAATGGACAAGTAAAGTGAACACAAGGAAACAGTACAGTTAAGTGGTAACGAATGTGACTTTTATTCCAACAAGGTAAAGTACAGGTTCACAGTAGGTGCTCAAAATTGCAACCATTTACACGGACACAGGATTCACAGCACCGTTGCATTGACCGCCGAACATTTTCAAAAACGCCTGGCATATCACGGACAATGCCTGCGGCGGCCACTATTTGTGCAACAAGGTCCATTTTACTGTCGACGGGGTCTCGTACACATGGTCTTTCATGGCCCCTCACAAAAAGAAATCCATGGGCGATAAATCAGGTGACCTGGGTGGCCAAGCGATCGGTCCACCTCTACCGATCCATCGAGCTCCGAATGTTCGGTTCAGGTAATCACGCGCAACAATTGTGCTATGGGCTGGAGCCCCGTCATGTTGATACCACATATCTCGGCGGATAAGCGCAGGAACAGCGCCCAGAAAAGTCGGTAACACTGTCTCGAGAAATATTAGGAATTTCCGGCCGTCCAATCGGGGCGATAGCAAGTAAGGTCCCAACAAAGAGTCACCAATGATTCCAGCCCACACATTTACGGCAAAACGATGTTGCGCAGCGTGACTTCTCGTACCATGCGGGTTGTCGTAAGCCCACACATGTGAATTGTGTGTATTGAACACACCTTCACGACTGAATGAAGCTTCATCTGTAAAATGGACAGAAGCTGGAAAACTGGGGTCCACGGCACCTTTCTGCATGAACAATTGTGCAAATTCCACATGCTTCGGATAATCGTCAGGATGAAGTAACTGCACCCTTTGCAGATGGTAAGGATGCACACGTTCCTCGTGCAGTATCCGCCACACAGCTGACTGAGAGACTCCAAGCTGCTGAGCAATAACTCATGTGCTGGTATTCGGATTATCTTCGATGGACTGTAGGACTTGTTCTGCGACGTTGACAGTCCACGCCAGTCGTCTTCTCCCCGTATCCTGCATGTTGCTGCACAGTGAACCACGTTCACGCAGATTGCGATGCATATGTGCAAACATTTGATGCTGCGGTATTCTTCTGTTGGGGTATCAGTCTTCGTAAACTTGCCTAGCTCGGCGGCCGCTTTCGCCAGCTGCCCCATATGCGAGATGCATATCCGCTAGCTCTTGATGCGTAAAACGATTCATCTTATCACTAGTAAGTCAGCTCGTACACTGATGACAGCGGGAGTGGTCGGGCGAGCTGTACACTGGTTGTCCGTCGCATGCATATGTAGACACAGCGCCCTCTACATATGCATGCGTACATTTGCGGACATTCTTTCCTATGTGAAATCGGTTTCCTGACGTATTCCCTACCTCCCCACGAAATTTGAACGATAAGTTTTGAATCACCCTGTAGATTCTTCCATAGTATCTTGGGCATTAGGTGGTTCAACTTTGTAACTAATGATGAGGTTTGGCAAGGGAGTCAGCAACCTCCTTTAAGCAGCATATTGTGCAGAAAGAGACTCCGCTGGTTTGGCCATGCTGCCTGTATGGATAATTATAGATTAGCTAATAAGGTTATGAACAGTGTGCCTAAAGGCCTCAGAAAGAAGGGGAGATCTAGGATGCGGTGGGCGGACAATATCAAATGGGACCTTGTTAAAATTGGTGTGCAGTTGCCAAATGAGCTGTAGTCCATGCAAAACATGCTTGGAGAACTAAATTGTACAGTCTGGTGGGACCTCCGTAGCCCATGCCTGCATGAGGATTCTGTATGTATGTTTGTATGTATGTAAGTATGTTAGACGAAAACCCATTTTTTAACACATTTTATCACAATTTTTCTTCCAGTATGGCCTTAATCCGTGTAAAACCACGGATTAAGGAAATTAATCTAGCTTAAGCACGGATCAAACGTAATAAATGCGTATTTAGGTATATTAATATTTATTTGAGATCAAAAACGCTTAAGTCATTCCCTATTTGAGGAAAATGTAGCGAGAAACAGAGAA
Organism: Ryuthela nishihirai; assembly: GCA_038380435.1. Taxonomy (NCBI): domain Eukaryota; kingdom Metazoa; phylum Arthropoda; class Arachnida; order Araneae; family Heptathelidae; genus Ryuthela; species Ryuthela nishihirai. The sequence continues at coordinate 71,895,047 of JAWZYU010000003.1, forward strand.
TATTTGTCACTACTTTCGTCACCATAGAGTTCACTTTTTTACCCCTATAATATGACTTCAGTGGAGAGTCTATGCACGATTTTTACACACGTACCTATGCTTTGAAACGTACCGGTAAGAAATGAAATCTACTTGTACCATTGACTGGACCCTTGAACCCCACCAAAACGAAGTGGAAAAATGAAATCTATTTTAAACCCAAACCCGGTTCTGTCTTAGGTATAGACTTGAAATCTGAAGGGAACACGGTGTCGTCGTCGTCGTCGTCGTCATCATCATCATCATCATCATCATCATCATCATCATCATCATCATCATCATCATCATCATCATCATCATCATCATCATCAAGCAGCCATGGGCTACGGAGGTCCAACCAGACCATGCAATTTAGTTCTCCAAGCAAGTCTATCCTGGGCTACATCTACTGCATCTGGTCACTGCACATCGATTCTAACAAGGTCCTGTGTGATATTGTCTGCCCACCGCATCCTAGGTCTCCCCTTCTTTCTGAGGCCCTTAGGCACACTGTTCATAACCCTATTCGCCAATCTATAATTATCCATACGGGCAACATGGCCAAACCAACGGAGTCTCTGCACAATATGGTGCTTAAAGGAGGTTGCCAACTCCTTTGCCTAACCTCATCATTAGTTACAAAGTTGAACCACCTAATGCTCAAGATACTGCGCAAGCATCTGGAATCAAAAGCATCTAGTTTCCCATTATCTTGTTTACAAAGTGTCCAAGTTTCACTACCATAACTAACCCTAGAAAGAACCAAACTATTATACAGTCTAAGTTTAGTCTTTAGGTGAATACGCCTATTTCTCCACACTCTCCATAGATTCTTAAAAGTCCCGGCAGCAATCCCTATTCGTCTGTTAATCTCATGCCGCACATCACCATTATCTGTAACATAGCTCCCAAGATAATTAAACTGTGACACCTGCTCAAGACCGCAACCATTCAGAATAACTGAATCACAGCCTGCCTAACCAATTTTCATCACTTTAGTTTTCTTTATAACCAAACCTACTCTACTACCAGTTTCATCAACAGCTCGAATGAAAGAGTTCATCTCATCAACATCATTTGCCAAAAGGGCTAAATCATCAGCATAATCTAAATCAGAAATTTTCGTACCTCCAGCCCATTTAAGGCCAAAATCTTTCCCTTGAAGTGAATTTTGCATAACAAAATCAATAACCAAGCTAAAGAGAAAAGGAGACAAAATGCACCCTTGTCGAACACCAGAAGTAATGCTAAACCAATTGCTACAAGCCTTACCAACTCTCACACACGACTCAGTGTTGTTATAGAGAGCTTTCATTATATTAACTAACTTGTCTGGTATACCATATGACCCTACAATCAACCACAAATTATGACGATCAACAGAGTCGAAAGCCTTTTTGAAATCAACAAAGCTAGCAGCCAAAGGTTTTTGAAACTCTAAACATTTCTCAAGGATCTGCTTAAGTGAAAATATCTGATCCACACATCCCCTACTACTTCTGAATCCACATTGCTCATCACGCAATTGACTGTCAACCAGATTCTTAATTCTATTAAGCACAATCATGGAAAGAACTTTACCTGGAACAGAGAGTAGGCTGATATTCCTATAGTTATCACAAGAACTGCGATCACCTGTTTTGAAAATAGGGATAACAATAGCTGTGGTAAAATCTTCAGGAACCATGCCTTTATCATAAAAGATATTCAGAAGTTCAGTCATCCAAGTGGTAACCGAAACTTTCCAAGCTTTAAGCATTTCTGTAGTAATTTCATCTACCCTTGGGGATTTATGATGTTTAAGTTTAGAAACAGCCAAAAATACTTCATATTGTGTTATAGGGCCAACATTAAAGCCATCAATTCATCTATCTCCATTGCAAACAATGGGAGTAGAACTATCCATATTGTTTAGAACATCACTGAAATGCTCAGCCCACCTAGCCATGACAGAATCCTCACCTTCTGTAACCTTACCTTGTTTATCCTTCAATCCCTGTATGCCTGTTCGTTTTCTACCACACAAAATATTAACTATCTGGTACAGCTCTCTGCTGTTGTGCTGTCTAACTGCTTCCTCGGCTTTGTCAGCCAAGCCATCAATCCAAAGATTCTTATCAGCAGCTTATTGGTCCTTTTCACGTTTATTAAGTTCTCTGTAATGCTTTCTATTAGGATTAGTAGGGTATTGATTAAGGACATTCCTGCAGTTCTTTCTTTCTGAAATAAGCTCTAGTGCCTTATCACTCTGATAATTCTGTCTCCTCTGCTCCTTTTTTCCTAAAAGAGTTAACTGTTAGTGTCCAAAAAAGCCTGTTTAAAATGATCCCATTCTTCCTCAACTTCAGTAGTAAGCATACCATGACTGTCATAATGACTAAGTAACCTATCATAGTAATCTTTGGCTATAACTGGGTCATTCAGAGCTTCAGTATTAAAAGTAAATTTTTTAACCATAGCACAACACTTTTTGTTTCAGTTACAAGACACTTTTAACAAGGTAATGGTCAGATCCAATTTCAGCTCCCCTATATGACCTGGTATTCCCAACAGAACTAGCCCATTTGCCGTTAATTACATATAATCAATCATTTTCTAATGCAAGCCCATCAGGTGAAACCCACGTGTACTTATGCATGTTGCGGTGTTTGTAATAAGTGTTAGTTATTCTGAATCCATTGAGTGTACTTGCCTGTAGGAGACGTTGCCCATTGCCATTGCAGCTACCAATACCAAAAGAGCCTATTACTCCTACCCAAAGGTCAGAGTCAGTTACAACTTTGGCATTGAAGTCACCTAGAATAAGGGTAATATCTCCTTTCTTGACAGAATTCAAAATATCCTGAAACTGTCTGTAAAAACCTATCCTTTTCATCTTCATCGGCATCCTCAGTATGGGCCTAACAGCAGATAACATTGAAGTCTTTAACGCTTGTCTAAAATTTTGCTGTAAGAAACCTTTCATTAATGCACTCATATCCTAGAAGAGCATCACTAGAGTGTCTGCTGAGAAGCAGATTCACGCTTTGATCATTCTTACTGTCGTCCCTCCCTGAAAAGAGAAATTTTAGATTATTTTTAAGAATCTGACCTTTATCTGTCCGTCTGGTCTCTTGCAAGCCGAGATTTTCTAAATTATATCTGTGGAATTCTTGTGGGAGGACATCAAGAGAAAAAGCTCTGTGCAGAGTCCTCACATTCCAACTACCTATGGAGAGAAAATGGTTAGTGGGATGTTTAAAAAACTATGTTTATTGAGAGAGGGAATGCCGATAATATCAAACAGCCCCCTAATCGCAGACATGGGGCAAAGACCCGTTCCCCCACCACTAAAGGCTGAAGCCATCTACACTGGAAGACTTCCTCCAATGTAGAATTTGACGATGCCAATAGAAGCAAAGAGTTCAGGTGCCTGCGATGACCTCTGCTCAGGATTATCCACCAGCTGATAAACATATCCTGTGAATCTATTCACTTGGGGCTGTCAACCCACAAACAAACAGAAAACACAGCTAAAGATTTTCCCTCCACAGAAGCCCACCAGTGCAGCAAAATCAGGATCCATAATCAAGCTCAGAACCATATATCTGTCAAGTCCAGTGGGTTTATATGGTCAGTACCAGGACCCTGTGTGATTGACCACTCCTCAGCAGGGTAGAAAAAAAAAACAAAAGAAAAACCTGGTGTAGCAAGGGGGAAACCTTATCAAAAATTGGGAAGTGGCAATTTTTGTGTTTGGGAAGTTATGGGAACGGGGCTGGTGGTGATGTGTTAAATTAATATTCACAGAACTATCAAATTCGGGTGGATGCTTTTCGAATTTCTAAATCGGATTTTATTACAGCTGGAGATGATGTTTAATGCAACATGGGATTGCAAGAGGAAAACCAGTGTGTGAAACTTGGAACTGATTGGTCAGGTATTTTGGAAACGACAAGGTGTTTGGAATCTGTAGAAGTAAGAAACTAGCCTTTCAACTCTCAATTAAGTAATGCGTGTTTCTATTGTTTTGTCTTGGAAGTCTGCCAAGCACTAGATTAACATGGATTGTCTTTGGCATAGCCCATAGGAAACACTGTTGAAGAACAATTTTCTGGAATAGGAAAAAGCTCTTGAAATAGTCCATGTGACATCTTTTTTTTAATCTAAAAACAAAATTCAAGAGTGAAACGATCAGTCCCAGATTGTGAAACGATCAGTCCCAGAATCAGCTTCCTACCATCAACACTTTCTGCAATCTTTCGCTATGAATGATATGTGTATATCATACCTATATATATATATGTACACTGAAGTGCCATTGAATTAGGGATAGCAACCTAGTAACGTGTTGGACCCCCTCTGGCCCTGTTAACGGCCGCCACACGACGAGGCAAGAACTCCACAAGCTTGCGTAAATGTTTAATAGGTATGGCGACCCATGCATTCTCCAGAGCTGTCCACAATTCTCTCAAGGTCATCGCTGATGGGACATGGGCCCGAACACTCTGCTCGACGGTATCGCAAAGATTTTCGATGGGATTTAAATCTGGGCTTCTAGGTGGCCAATTCATTATTTCAAAGTCAGCAGAATGCTCCTGCAACCATGGAGTAGCCAACCTGAACTGTGAGATGAACAGTTGTCTTGCTGGTAGACGCCATCTCTATTGGGATGCATGATGGCCATAAATGGGTGTAAATGGTCAGCCATGAGTTCTGGATAGCGGGATGCATTGAGAGTCATCGGTACACGTACCAAAGGTCCCACAGACATCCAACTGAAGACACCCCAGGCCATCACTGAGCCACCACCATCGTGTACTGTTTTGACCTGCATTGCAGGATCCATGGCTTCATGGGGTTGCCGCCATAACCTCAGCGGCGTGATGAAATTTAAATCGGGATCTATCACTCCAGGCTATCCATTGCCAATTTTCGATGGTCCAGTTTCGATGTTCTTTAGCCCAGGAAAGACATTGAGCCCGGTGTTGTGCCGTTAAAAATGGGACTCTCGTAGATCAGCGGCTCCCGAAGTCGAGATGATGAAGTGAGGATTGCACGGTCCATGCACTGACTTTCTGGCTAGAATCCACGTTCAGATGGGAGGTGATTTCAGATATCTATCGATCCGTACGATGCGGGTCAGACGGTGAAGTCCACGATCATTCAAGGCTGGTTGTCCTTTGCAGTTTGTCCGGGTGCTTGTTTTTTTGTCAGAATTTTCATATTTCCGGAACTCTCTTGAAACTGTCGTACAAGAAAATGCAAGTTCGTTGACAATTTTGGAGATCGAGTATCCATCTGTCGTGCACCCACGATCTTCCCTCTGTCAAATGCATCTAAATCCTGTGCCTTTCCCATTAGGTTTCTCACGACGAATGCTTGGGAAAGCCAAAGTTGACAGCTATATATGACCAGAGTTTCAGCCACGTATGCGCGCAAATGCGGGACTTGAGGTACTGAATTTGGATAACGTCTCCTATCCCTAATTCAATGGTACTTCAGTGTATACAGTCAACTCTCGTTTCGAACCTCTATATCTCGAATTTCTCTTTAACTCAAATGCTTTAAAAATTTTCGACTGAATCCTTATACATTTATTGTATTTTCTCTCTCTTTAACACGAACTATTTTTTCATCGTCATAACGACATCTCGAAATTTTATAAAGAACGTTTGAAAGAAAATCCCTTTGAGATAAGTTTTTTTCCTCCCATGAAATTTCGTTGTGTTATTGATGATGGCAAATTTCGGAAATTTTTGCCACATGGACAGAGCGATTCTTATTTTCTACGCATTGTCCCCATTGCTTCCAAGTAAGAGGAGATTCTTGTTTTCAATGCACTGCTTCAATTGCCGGTTAATCAATTTTACTGTAACATATAAAACAGCTGGAATGCGATAAATGAGAAAGAAAATGAACCAGGCATGCAGAATTTCCTCATATTGAGGAATAAAGTTGCTAAAATGAGTTACTAAATGTAGTGATAAGACATTCCAAGTAAGTGGTAATCTATTGCGTAACTAGTTTATAAACTGATATGTGTACTTTTGGCACAGATTCGAAAACTGGACGTTTTTCCGTTTCCCTTGAGCTTCGAGTTAACGAGAATTTACTGTACATACAGGGTGAGGCAAAAGTCGGGAGGTAAAGCAAATATTTCGAAAACTAGAATGAATACAAGAAATCCGAAGTAGGAGACAAACAGGAAATGGTATGGTGGTAATCCAGTAATGCTAATGTGAACGACCTTTAAGATTTTTTCAAAGTCATCCGCCAGCTAACCTTTTAAGTAAGCCAGATAGAGAGAAAATCTGCGCAATTTACCAACTTGCGGACTATCAAGACATTAACATAAAATACATAACCAGGTAGTAGATTTCCCACCCTGAACACAGAGGGAACGAAATAAATGATGCCCTCAGTGCTAACTAAGTCAATGGAAAGCCGTATTCGTAATCATGAAAATAAGGTTGTGCGGGAAAAATTAAAAGAGAAATATTAAAGTTATGAATTAAATCTTTTCAAATACCAAATACGATAAATTTTCTACAGAGTGGAAAGATTATGGAGTGGCGAAATTTATTGAATTCTGCAGGAACAATTTTAGAACTTTCTCTTTAGTATGATGATGAAATATTTGTAATTCATCCTATGCACAAAAACTATTTTTGTGCCAGTGAATTGATATTGCTTTTCACTATAAACTCGTTTTAAATATGAAAACGGTGTAAAATTACGATCTTAAAGTATTTTGTGGTGTAAGGTCACATCATTTACTGTTGTAACTCAGCAATTTCCTTTTAGTTACCTTCACTCTTACCGACCAATAATAAGTATGATACATAATAACATCTGTCTCACGTAAGATGCTACAATTTAAAATAGGCATCACATTCACTGAGAAAATAGAAGTTGTGAGATCACCAATATTTTAGTATGTGTACATTTGGAAAATATAAGCTCTCTTATGTACCGTAGTATATTCGGATAGAACACATTTTGTGATACAATAGCAGATAAAATTGTTTAATAAAGCCATGGATTTTAGTGGATCTAACGTATTTTGATGGTACTCAACTACGGCTATGCAAATGATTTTTTCACTCTAGTTTCAGCGGTTCATGAATTACACAATGAATGACCTTGGAAACCACTTTGAAGGGCGTTTATATTAGCATTATTGAAATTTCCGGCATAATTTCCTATTTATTTCGTACGTCCAAGCCTTCGCCTTTTCCCTAGAATTGAAAGAGTTATTGAAACTGCAATATTGAAGGCAGCATCGCATGCTACATGGTGGTCTGGAAAAGCAAAAATAACCGAAAGAAAATCGTAGAGTTACTCCAGTTAATGATCTAAACTTACAGCACAAAATACTTTAAGGTCTTAATTTTTACACTGTTTTAGTATTAACACAATATTACGCTGAAAAGTTATACCAATTCATTGACACAAAAATAGATTTTTGTGAACGATATATAAAAGTATTACGGAGAACGTTCTATACACTGTTCTGGTAGAATTCAACAAATTTCATCTATCTATAACTCTTTCCATTCTGAACAAAATTTGATCAAATTTCGCATTCGAGAAGATCTCATTGAGTTCTTTAATTTTTCTCTCTTGATAAATTTCTTATTTTCACGGTTACAGATCACGGTTACGAATATGAATCTCCTTTGACTTAGCATTGAGGGTAATATTTATTTTGTCTCCTCTTTACACCGGGTGGAAAATTTATGACGTGGTCTCTGTCGTACTTAAAAAGATATCTGACGGATGACCTTGAAAAGCATCATAAAGATTGTTCATATTAACATTATTGGATTTTTCCGCATAGGATTTCCTATTTGTTCCCCATTTTCCGATTTCTTGCATTGCTTTTTATTTCAAGACATTTGCTCTATTTTCAGACCTTTGCCTCTCCCTCTATTTAAAAATTATGTATGCATACAAATCTATATAAAAAACCAAAAAACAACAATAGGAAATATTTACGTTCGGAAATATTTAAATTATCAAAACAGATTTTTAAGTGCCTTTTTAATTAGTATGTAATTATTTTGTCCAACTTTAGGTGAGAGTATCTGCTGACATGATATGTGCCAAAGCGTAACTCAGAAGAACCTGTAGCGAAGAGTTGTTTTTAGATGAAGCACCTTTTGTCGCCCACCGTGAATGAGAAAATGGCGCCCTCCTGAAGTAATCGTGAAGGAAGTCCCATCACGTCCGTAGAGCATCTCAGTGTCAAAAGAGGGGCAGAAAAGCCCTTTGCTTCGTCGTCTACACTGACTTACGATCCACTTATGTACATTAAGCGACTTATGATGGACTGTTTAAGGCAAACCACAACCTGCTCCAAGGTGATGGGTAGGAAAGTAAAAACTAAATTATATGACCTGCTGGTAATTAAGATGGAGTAGGTTATTAGCTTAAACACCGTTTAATGACAGCCACTGAAACGTCCCATATTTTCTCGTCTCTTGTGAGCTATGTGCTTACGTTACAGATTACAGTGAAGACGTAAACGCTAGTATTGATCTGTTGTAATGGTCTCTGCTAGGGTTGAGTAGCAGATCATGTTCAAAGCAAACGAGCCTTTCTTTCAAGTTGCTCCTCCTATATTAGGGCGCTTATCATTCCCAAGGACTAAGCGCTTACGCTGCAGACTTTGTTTTTCTACCGTCTTCCGTACTAATGGCAAGATTAATGATCTAATATATAAAGCGTTGCCCACACTTCCCGGCAGAGATCACAAAGGGAACTGATATCAACATTTGTCTTGTTATCGAATGAGGTAAGTATTAATTTTCGACGATCAAGTTTTGAATGCAAAACACTTTCAAACGTTCCCATCACCTCTGCGCCGAGATATGGTTTCGAATTTCGCAATAAACTGTAGCTCATTTTGATGTACACATTTAAAACTTTCTAAGGCACTATATGCAAAATGAAGAATTGTTTTAAAGTGCAATATATCTTTTGAGTATGATAATTGATTAGGAGCTAAGCTCTTTAGTGTCAAAGAAAGTTCAATCAATTTATTAGTTACCCCTGAAATCTTGACTAAAAATAATCCATTACGTTCAACCGTTTCGAGTAGATATTAGAAATCAGCAATTTCGTATATATTGTTGAAATATATGGATTTTTCAATACATTTAACATACAAATTAGTGAACATTTCAAAAACCTATTTCCAATTTTTATATTGTGATGTCAATTTAAACAACTATAAATTTCTGAAGCTAATCAAATCAAAAACATGCCATTTGTATAAGAGCGATATATCGACAAATAGAAGTGTTAAAATGCAGCTGTTTCTAACTGGGTTCTGCGAAACGTTGATTAAAACTACGATTTTACCAGTGATTGAACTTTAAAGCACAAACTTCGGACTATTTCTCTTTTACTTTTCTGGACTAGATTAACTGAAGAGTATCACGAGATATCAAGACTCGCTGTTAAAAAGTTTGTACCTTTCCCAACTGCTTCGATATGCGAATCAAGCAAATGCAGCAATGCATTGGATGAAGAGGCAGATCGAATCCATGTCGACCATTATACCAAATTCAGCAATACTTTATTCTCATCAAAACAACATCTCCTTCTGACTGAGAAATTGACACACAATAAACTTTATTGTATCATTTATTCAACAATAAAGGTGTCTTTTCTATTGTTGTTTTTATTCATTTGAAATTTCATTGTGCATGTTCGAGTTTATATTTATCTATATTACGAATTTCCTTTAAAATTTTGCAGTTCTTGAAAAGATTTGAGTTTTAAAAAGCTTTTTTGGTTACAAATGTTGGAAACCAGCGCATTATTATTTCCTAATGGTCTCTCATCTTATACGTACTTAGAGGCGAAAAGTGGGAATTCCTGAAATAAGAATAAGAATTGTTTGACAAAACTCTAATGGAAATTAGTCGAGCAGCTAATTCAAATCTATTGAAATATTGATAATCAAATTAATTATTTCATAATCTTATTATGTATGTATAAAAGTAAACGAATATAGGGAAAATGTAAAACCTAATAAGAAGCTTTCCTCGTCTTAAGTAAGTTTTCTTAAAATCCTCAAACTCAGAAAAAAAAAGACTTACTTAATAAATACCTTGACCAAAAAAGAAACAATTATTTTTTAAAGCATGATTTCTTATAAATGTTATTTTTTATTCTTTTAATAAAATGTTGTGATAAATTGTTAAGAATGTTCCATCTCCCACATCTCTAAATATTACCGTTCGGAAACGAGAAAAAAAAAACTTATCGTTTACGTGTTTCGTTACAGCCAAAACATTTATACTAATTTTGAACACTGAAAATTTTAAATATTGCTTCACTTGCCAAATAATTACAAATACCACAGTAATGAAATAATACTAATTAATAGTTATTTTAAAACCATTAAGTTCACGTACTTTTAGAAGACGTTCCCACATCTATTGCAAATGCAAATGTCAAAGGTCCTAACATGCATACATAGATATAGGTCCGAATCTAGGGAGGTAGTAATGGGGCTATGCCCCATCCATCCTTTCAAAATGATGGTAATAAAAGCATAATAATATTAAATGTATGTATTTTTCACGTATTTTTTCAATAATATTTTTCAAAAATATGCAAAAAGGAGGGAAAAATGTTTTACTCCAATAGGAATACAGTATCTTGCTCCCCCTTTATTTATTTCCTGTTAGATTGTGTTTCTTGCCCTCCCCCCTTAATTGTTTTTATAGTTTAGGGGCTACAAGCATACATACATATATAATATTCATTCAGCAAGGATATGGACGTTCAATCACTCTGTACAATTTAGCGCGCCAAACCTATCTGCCTTGAGCTATAACTGCTGTATTTGGCCACTGTAGGCTTATTATAAAAAGGTCCTCTCACATTTTCTGCCAACCTAAATTTCTCCTTTCTTCAGAGGGCTTTCTGTACACTATTATTACACTATACTGTAATCTATAGCTATGTATACGAGTAAAGATCCAAACTGATACAGTCCCTCTCTCTCTCTGCACAATATGCTGTTCAAAGGAACTTGCCAACTGCTTCGTCAAACCTTATCATTACTTTCAAAATCAAGTCTACCTAATGCCCAAGATACCACAAACACCAAGAATCAAAGGCATCAAGCGTCCTGTTATTTTGCTTAAAAAGGGTCCACATTTCACTACCATAACTAACCCTAGAAAGAATCATATATTATACAGATAATATGAAGGTTTTATCAAAAAAATGGAAACACGTACTCTTTGTGGAGAACACTTTATTAATAAGCTGTAGGCTCATCTTGGGTGTTCAGAACAGACGCCCAATTCGACATGGAATAGACTTATACAAGTCACGCACATACGGTAATGGAATATGGGACCATTCTTCCTGTGAAATAAGGCCCAACTGTGCCAGTGATGCTGGAGGTGGAAAGTGTGATCTGAGCTTACGCTTCAGATATTCCCACAAACATTCAATAATATTGAGGTCTGGAGATTGAGGTGGCCAGGGTAGCTGTTGTTCCTCATCCTCATCCTCTGCAAACCACAACTTGACACGTTTCGCACTTTGCATAGGTGCATTATACACTTGAAACCAGGGACAGTCTTCAGGAAACAATGCCCGCAACATCGGGTTCAGTGGTTCCCAAGAATGGTTTCGTATGTTGCGGATGTGACCCGACCATACAGAATAACTAATGGCTCTAAGGAATGCCATGATATGGCACCCCACAGCATCAGGGATCCACCTCCCTGCTTCACAGTCGGGGTGGTACGCTTCTGCATGTTTTCGCCAGAGGTACACTCTATCAGTGGTGGGAAACAATGTGTAGCACGATTCATCAGACCAGATGACACGTTGCCAGTCTTTACAATCCCTGTTTTTTATGTGCTTTGCACCACCTTACACCTTTTCGTTGCATTGATGTTGGTAATCAGAGGTTTGTGGATTGGAGCATAAATACCGGCATGGAGAAGTTCACGATGAACTGTTATGACGGAAACGGGATTATTCCGACTGGTCTTCAAATCTGCTGCTATTTGAGGCGCCGTGATCTTGTGCATTCGTTGTACAATCGGTGCCAACGTTCGCCTATCCCTATCTGACAACTTTGTAAGGCATCCACAATTTGCACATTTGAAGGCACCGCCCTGTCCTTTTAGATAGGTAGACATAATCGTCGATACAGTTCCTCGTGTTACACCTACTATTTCCACCGTTCTGGTAACTGAAGCTCCTGAAAAACTCGCATCAATTATCACGCCTTTTTGTAGGTCACTGAGATCTAACATTGCGGCAATTACATCACAACAGCTGTTTCACCTGCGTCTGTGGCATGCTACGTGATAGCCGACATCAAAATTCTCCCCTTTATATACCTCACATCGCGGGTGACGTCGTCCCTGTGTTATGCATACGGTGCATTACATGTTCTCCAGACGCCATCGGTGTTTCCATTATTTCGTATCCCTGTAGATGTTAACATAACTTTCTAAAAAAAATGGCATCAGCATGAATCCAAATTAAAATGTACTAATCATACAACTGAAGAAATGTCACTCATTGTTAGAACGTTTGAAAATGTGTTAACAGGAAGAGCAGTATTTTTGATGGAAGCGACAGACATTACTGTAAGAACTGAAGGGATGTTCTTTGGACATCTTTTGAGTCTTGTGGGGTCTTTTGACTTGAAGTAGTCAGTGCCCCTGATAACGAAGCAGTAGCATATGCAATTCTGGTGGCACTATATATATATATATAAATATGTATATATATATGCCCTCTCAAGCATCTGCTTGCCACAAAGATCTAACAGGAGCCTGTAAGTTTAATCACGCCACAGTAGTAGATCTTTGAGGATGGCGAGACCTCAGCATAACGGCAACATAAACATTCATGCCATACCCAGGGTTCGAACCCAGGTCCCGTTGAGTATCCAAGCGTGTTAACCACTCTTCCACGGGATGGCCTGGTTTCAAGGAATTTAATTAATATGAAAGAAATGCATATCTCATCAAAGCAATGAACATTAAAAAATACGCTTAGGAGCCTACAGAAAGAACTTGCTATCTGTGAACAGTGACTTTGATAGCCTGTGACAGTACTCAAGAAGCTAATAAAACCAAGTGACCATCAGACGCCTGTTCCATTTCATCTAACTAAACTGTGAGAAGAAATCAATAAACATGTTAAGAAGGATCAAGCTGCAGGAGCCAAACAATCATTAAACGAATTTTTCTAACACCGAAGAAAACAAACATTATGACCACCTGCATAATATGACGTTGGTCCTCCACATGCCCACAAATCAGCTGTTACCCGGCGAGGCATGGACGCTAAAAGATTTCTAATGGTGTCTTGTGGTGTCTGGTACCAACTCATTACCAGCAGATCCTTTAACTCTTTTACGTTACGTGTTGAGCCGCCGCAGATCGGATATGCTGGTCTAGCACAAACCACAGATGCTCGATTGGATTGATGTCTGCGGAATTTGGAGACCAGGACAATACCTGGAAGTCTTCCTCATGTTCTGCGAACCATTCTAAAATAATCCGGGCAGTGTGGCATGGCGCATTATCCTCTGAAAGAAGGCACTATTAGAGGGATATACCGTTGCTACGAAAGGACATCATCATCATCATCATCATCATCATCATCATCATCATCATCATCATCATCATCATCATCAGACAGCCATGGGCTACGGAGGTCCAACCAGACCGTGCAATTTAGTTCTCCAAGCAAGTCTGTCCTGAGCTACATCTACTGCATCTGGCCACTGCACACCAATTCTAATAAGGTCCTGTTTGACATTGTCTGCCCACCGCATCCTAGGTCTCCCCCTCTTTCTGAGGCCTCTAGGCACACTGTTCATAACCCTATTCACCAATCTATAAATATCCATACGGGCAACATGGCCAATACAACAGAGTCTATCTCTGCAAAATATGCTGCTTAAAGGAGATTGCAAACTCCTTTGCCTAACCTCATCATTAGTTACAAAGTTGAACCACCTAATGCCCAAGATACTGCGCAAGCATCTGGAATCAAAAGCATCTAGTTTCCTGTTATCTTGTTTACAAAGTGTCCAAGTTTCACTACCATAACTAAACTAGAAAGAACCAATCTATTATACAGTCCAATTTTAATCTTTAGCTGTATACGCCTATTTCTCCACACTCTCCATAGATTCTTAAAATTCCCAGCAGCAATCCCTATTCGTCTGTTAATCTCATGCCGCACATCACCATTATCTGTTACATAGCTCCCAAGATAATTAAACTGTGACACCTTCTCAAGAGTGCAACTATTCAGATTAATTGAATCACAACCTGCCTGACCAATTTTCATCACTTTAGTTTTCTCTTTGTTTATAACCAAACCTACTCTAGTACCAGTTTCATCAACAGCTCGAATGAATGAGTTCATCTCATCAACATCATTTGCCAAAGGGCTAAATCACCAGCATAATCTAAATCAGAAATTTTCGTATCTCCAGCCCATTTAAGATCAAAATCTTTCCCATGAAGTGAATTTCGCATAACATAATCAATAACCAAGCAAAAGAGAAAAGAAGACAAAATGCACCCTTGTCCAATACCAGAAGTAATGCTAAACGAATTGCTACAAGCCTTACCAACTCTCACACACGACTCAGTGTTGTTATAGAGAGCTTTCATTACGTTAACTAACTTGTCTGGTATACCATATGACCCTACAATCAACCACAAATTACGACGATCAACAGAGTCGAAAGTCTTTTTGAAATCATCAAAGCTAGCAACCAAAGGTTTCTGAAACCCTAAACATTTCTCAAGAATCTGCCTAAGTGAAAACATCTGATCCACACATCCCCTACCACTTCTGAATCCACATTGCTCATCACGCAATTGACTGTCAACCAGATTCTTAATTCTATTAAGCACAATCATGGAAAGAACTTTACCAGGAACAGAGAGTAGGCTGATACCCCTATAGTTATCACAAGAACTGCGATCACCTTTTTTGAAAATAGGGATAACAATAGCTCTGGTAAAATCCTTAGGAACCATGCCTTTATCGTAAAAGATATTCAGAATTTCAGTCATCCAAGTGGTAACCGAAACATTCCCAGCTCTAAGCATTTCCGTAGTAATTTCATCTACCCCTGGGGATTTATGATGTTTAAGTTTAGAAACAGCCAAAATAACATCAGATTGTGTTATGGGGCAAACATTAAAGCCATCAATGCATCTATCGCCATTGCAAACAATGGGAGTAGAACTAACCACATTGTTTAGAACATCACCGAAATGCTCAGCCCACCTAGCCATGACAGAATCCTCACCTTCTGTAACCTTACCTTGTTTATCCTTCAATCCCTGTATGCCTATTCGTTTTCTACCACACAAAACATTAACTATCTGATACAGCTCTCTGCTGTTGTGCTGTCTAACTGCTTCCTCGGCTTTGTCAGCCAAGCCATCAAGCCAAAGATTCTTATCAGTAGCTAACTGATCCTTTTCACGTTTATTAAGTTCTCTGTAGCGTTCTATTAGGACTAGTAGGGTATTGATTAAGGACATTCCTGCAGTTCTTTCTTTCCGAAATAAGCTCAAGTGCCTTATCACTCAAATAATTCTGCGTCCTCTGCTCCTTTTTCCCTAAAACTGTACTGTTAGTTTCCAAAAAAGCCTGTTTAAATGGTCGCATTCGTCCTCAACTTCAGCAGTAAGCAACCATGACTGTCATAATGACTAAGTAACCCATCATGGTAAGCTTTAGCTATAACTGGGTCATTTAGAGCTTCAGTATTAAAAGTAAATTTTTTAAACATAGCAGAACACTTTTTAAGTTTCAGTTGCAAGACACTTTTAACAAGGTAATGGTCAGATTCAATTTCAGCTCCCCTATATGACCTGGTATTCCTAACAGAACTAGCCCATTTGCTGTTAATTATATATCTTCTAATGCAGCCCATCAGGTGAAACCCATGTGTACTTATGAATGTTGTGGTGTTTGTAATAAGTGTTAGTTATTCTGAATCCATTGAGTGTACTTACCTGTAGGAGACGTTGCCCATTGCCTTTGCAGCTGCCAATAGCAAAAGGGCCTATCACTCCTCCCAAAAAAATTCAGAATCAGTACCAACTGTGGCATTGAAGTCACCTAGAACAAGGGTAATATCTCCTTTCTTGACAGAATTCAAAATATCCTGAAGTTGTTAGTAAAACCAATCCTTCTCATCCTCATCGGCATCCTCAGTGGGGGCATATCATCATATAACATTCCAGTCTTTAACGCGTGTCTGAAATTTTGATGTAAGAAACCTTTCATTAATGCACTCATGTCCTAGAAGAGCATCACTAGCGTGTCTGCTAAGAAGCAGACCCACGCTTTGGTGATGTTTATTATCGTTCCTCCCTGAAAAGAGAAATTTAAGATTAGTTTTAAGAATCTGACCTTTATCTGTCCATCTGCTCTCTTTCAGGGCGAGAATATCTAAATTATAATGGTGGAATTCTTGTGTGAGGACATCAAGAGAAAAAGTTCTGTGAAGAGTCCTTACATTCCAACTACCCATGGAGAGAAAATGGTTAGTGGGGTGTTTAAAGAAACTATGTTTATTGAGAGAGGGAATGCCGACAATATCAAAGAGTCCCCTAATCGCAAACATGGGGCAAAGACCCGTTCCCCTACCATCGGGTGAAGTCTTACAGTGTAGATACACTGGAAAACTTCCCCCGTTGTAGAATTTGACGATACCAGTGGAACCAAAGGGTTCAGGTACCTGCGATGACCTCTGCTAAGGATTATCCACCAGCTGATAAACATATCCTGTGAATCTATTCACTTGGGGCTGTCAACCCACAAACAAACACAAAACACAGCGGAAGATTTTCCGTCCACAAAAACCCATTCAGGATCCATAATCAAGCTCAGAACCATAATCATTCGAGTCAAGTGGGTTTATATGGTCAGCACCAGGACCCTGTGTGGTTGACCACTCCTCAGCAGGGTAGAAAAAAAAGAAAAGTAGCCATAGATGTCTAGATCAGTAGGCCAAACTAATATGGCAGCCCTCCCTTTCCGTTCACTTCCACAAGAGAGTATCTCTTCTGAAAGGTACTAACGGTCTGCACCACGAGAAGGCGGGGTCGGACATTAGGCGCTCGGCCTGGCCGGTTCTATGAATCATCACAGGAGACTGGTGCATAGCTCTCCTTCCAGTGACTACCTAGCTACCATTTACAGGGGTTAATGATGTTCTGGTAGGTGGTAGATGTCATAGTTTCCTGCACATGAATGACTGGACCCAGGGTCTCCCATCAGAACATTGCCCAAATCATTACACTTCCTCCACCGGCTTCTTTTCGTCCTACAATGCATCCTGGTGCTAACACTTCTCCAGGTAAACGATGCACATGTACCCGGCCGTCCACATGGTGCAACAGGTAATAAGATTCATCGGATGAATCCAATGAATTATTTTATGCCGGATCATGATATTTTCGTTCATCAAGAGTTATCCAGGCTGAACTTAGCTTGATAACTCGCCTGCAATGCAATAACATAACTAACAGTCTGATGGTATTTCCCGATATTTTCCGTATGGTCCGTCCTATGTGTAGGGAAGTGCCCTCCTTTTTAATTAATTAATAAAGAAGATACTTCCCTATACATAGGACGGAGATAACCTAGAAACTATATTAGGTTTGTCCTAGTTTCTCATAAAACATACACTTACACAAGGACATGCCCCACTGGTCTTAGTAGTCAGGTGCCAGACCAAAGGATATGTTTATGAAAATGAAACAACTATTCATGAAAATAACATTAGCATAATTTAGAAATCAAAAACAATTAATACATTTAAATATTTAAATATACATACCGTACACAGAGAAATATTTTCATGTAATTAATTTGTGTATGCCATTCCCTAGCTAAAACAATTTCTACACTGGGTTCTCTATCTTTCCTCACCTTGGATGCTTTAACGTAGACAGGGAACTAACAAGCATTGGGAGCATCAGATACTATTTTCGCTGGAGACATTTTACTGGCACTACACTTTTCCTCCTTTTCTTTACATTTAAGTGTTTTCTTATTGCTCTTCTTAAATTCATTTAGTTTGTTTCTTACGATCTTATTAGGCACCTTATCGCCAAAATAATATCCAGTTGTAAAATATGTTTCGGAACAATAGTTTTTAATCAGTGACTGTTAACAATGTGTCCTATGCCTAGGATTTAGAAACTTTAGAACAAATTTGTACACAATTAGAATTAATACTATTGCAAATTGTCGCATTCACCTTTGTACAATCAGGTGTTCCAGCTTTTCCATAAAATCTGACATTCAACACTTATTTCTAATGATTTATATTCAGCTACAATTAAATTAGAGTAATCTTCATTATTGACTTTTATCGCTATTTGTACTTTTTCTTGATTAAGGAGTTCTCGATAACTCTTCTTTAATCATTATTTATCCAAGCCTTTCAATTTTGACATAAACTATTGTCAGCTTTCTTTAAATTTACAGATTTGTTATTTCTTTGTGTGCTTATGTCCTCTATACATTTTTTAGCATTATTGTCTACACTTATTAAACTTATTATTACTCCTACAAACCTTATCATTATCCTACAAAACTTATCATTACCTTGTAGAGACAAAATCAACACCGTTAAATGCACTATGCTCCATACTCTTAGTGACTTCGTTATCCATACTTTATATATTTAGCATGATTACATAGCATTTCATAGACATCTTTGCTAAGGAGCATCAGGTGCATAACTTAGGGGCAGTAGCGCAAAATACCTCCACTGGTAAGTTAGAAATCACAGGTTTTCCTTCAACTAGTTGCAATTTCAATTTAATCACGTCAGCGTTGATCACGCCAACAAATGCGCTAACAAGATCTTTTTTTCCACATGGTGAAGAAACTTGCTGAGATCAAGTCGGATCTGACTCCACAGATATGAGTTCCAGTATCCAGAATGTTATTAATTTTAATGTTATCAACTTTAATAACTACCTCGTCCAACTCTCTAACAAGCTTATTCTTTGATCTAATATTACTTTCCACCTGGATATTATCATTACACCATTTTGAAACTTTGATTACATCAGTCTTCTTATTTTTATTTTCAGTATCATTCACTCGAACTTGCTAAGTCAGTATTTGTTTGTGTTACCACCTTCTAGGGCAATCCTTTCTAAAATGTCCTATAGCTCCGCAAATATAGCATTTTGTGTTAGAGTGCGCAGGAAAAAAAACTTGCTTTTCCTGTTGTTTGTGGTTTTAAATTTTGGGATGAAAATTCCTATGGACTTGGCGCATTTTGTATTTCGTTTGTTCCGATAGGTCAGGTCTTCTAGGTAGTGATATGCTGTGAGAATGTAATTCAGCCATTTCTGATAGATTTTGTGGTTCGAACCACGAATTGCCCACCTGACAGATCACATAGCTCAGTGTTTCTGCAGGTAAAAAGGTTTGATTTTTATCTGCTGCAATTAATTTGGCTAGACGTGTTTGGTTTTCTAGTTTTCTGCTTTTAATACACTGGTTTACATAAATTAAGCAAAACTCAGAAAAATTGTGATAAACAAAAAACTATATGAATGAATTTAATGAAATTTGATCAAAAGTGTAAAATAATTTATGCCATTCTGAAACTAGCATTTAATTCATTGAATGCTAGTTTCTAAATAACTTTCTAATTTTTAAATTTTCTAATTTTTAAATACTAGAAATATTTTTCGTCAAAAAATAACACTTACAGGAACTTCTCGAAAAATCAGGTGTCAGAATGCAATGGGTAAAGTTCTTTAATAAGGAGTGTGGTCACCCCTTACAGTAATGCAGACACCACAGAAATGTTCCATACTGTTTATGATGCTGTGAATCAGCTTAGTAGGGAGTAATGACCATTGTTCCTTTAGGATAGATAGATAGATAGATTTTTTATTCACTACTCTTTCAATAGAAAAATCCGCAACAAAAATCGTACTTTTACATAATTTTTTCCAGTTCAAAAGTTCATACACATGAACTGATTAACATAAATTATATTGTAAAGTAAAAATTACAATCTATTTTATAGGCAGTTTCTTAAACAAACAAACTGAACATGAAAACACATGAAAAACAACATGAAAGAAGTAAATAAATAGGAGTACTCCACTTGAACTCGTGTGTGAAGAAGTTCACGAATATAAAGTTTACAGAATTAGTTGCAACAGTGTTATAAAAATTAAACATTTAAGCTACATATTTATCTCCATAGATATTTCTCTGCGTCATCACAATCCACTAACCAATCCCAATTTAATCTTTTAAAAGCATAAATGTTTCTTTCATTTCTAATGTTAGCCGGCAGAGCATTAAAACGTTTTGGTGCCAGAAAAATGTAGTGTTTTTGGATGACAGGTTTTTAGGAAACGGTACGGATAAATGCAGAGTAGATGATAAACATGTATATTTGGGAAAGATCTTAACATTAGAATCATTCCAATTTTGAATATTATATTCTAATAGGTGATAAATATATAATTTTCTAACTGGCAAAATATTGAAATTTTTTGAAATATAATTTTTATACTGTCAAATTTCTTTTTCTTTAGCATACATCTTATAAAGTAATTTTAAGAACCTTGTAATGATTTCAGATTTGTCTCATATAGATATAATCCCCAAGATATCATCATCATCATCATCATCATCATCATCATCATCATCATCATCATCATCATCAAGCAGCCATGGGCTACGAAGGTCCAACCAGACCGTGCAATTTAGTTCTCCAAGCAAGTCTATCCTGAGCTACATCTACTGCATCTGGCCACTGCACACCAATTCTAACAAGGTCCTGTTTGACATTGTCTGCCCACCGCATCCTAGGTCTCCCCTTCTTTCTGAGGCATTTAGGCACACTGTTCATAACCCTATTCGCCAATCTATAATTATTCATACGGGCAACATGGCCAAACCAACGCAGTCTCTCTCTGCACAATATGCTGCTTAATGGAGGTTGCCAACTCCTTTGCCTAACCTCATCATTAGTTACAAAGTTGAACCACCTAATGCCCAAGATACTGCGTAAGCATCTGGAATCAAAAGCAACTAGTTTCCTGTTATCTTGCTTACAAAGTGTCCAAGTTTCACTACCATAACTAACCCTAGAAAGAACCAAACTATTATACAGCCTAATTTTAGTCTTTAGGTGTATACGCCTATTTCTCCACTCCCCATAGATTCTTAAATGTCCCGGCAGCAATCCCTATTCGTCTGTTAATCTCCTGCCGCACATCAACATTATCGCTTACATAGCTCCCAAGAAAATTAAACTGTGACACCTGCTCAAGACTGCAACCATTCAGATTAACTGAATCACAGACTGCCTGACCAATTTTCATCACTTTAGTTTTCTCTCTGTTTATAACCAAACCTACTCTACTACCAGTCTCATCAACAGCTCGAATGAAAGAGTTCATCTCATCAACATCATTTGCCAAAAGGGCTAAATCATCAGCATAATCTAAATCAGAAATTTTCGTATCTCCATCCCATTTAAGGCCAAAATCTTTCCCTTGAAGTGAATTTCGCATAACATAATCAATAACCAAACTAAAGAGAAAAGGAGACAAAATGCACCCTTGTCGAACACCAGAAGTAATGCTAAACGAATTGCTACAAGCCTTACCAACTCTCACACACGACTCAGTGTTATTATAGAGAGTTTTCATTATGTTAACTAACTTGTCTGGTATACCATATGATTTCACAATCAACCACAAATTATGACGATCAACAGAGTCGAAAGCCTTTTTGAAATCAACAAAGCTAGCAACCAAAGGTTTCTGAAACTCTAAACATTTCTCAAGAATCTGCCTAAGTGAAAATATCTGATCCACACATCCCCTACCACTTCTGAATCCACATTGCTCATCACGCAATTGACTGTCAACCAGATTCTTAATTCTATTAAGCACAATCATGGAAAGAACTTTACCTGGAACAGAGAATAGGCTGATACCCCTATAGTTATCACAAGAACTGCGATCACCTTTTTTGAAAATAGGGATAATAATAGCTCTGGTAAAATCCTTAGGAACCATGCCTTTATCATAAAAGATATTCAGAATTTCAGTCATCCAAGTGGTAACCGAAACATTCCCAGCACTAAGCATTTCGGTAGTAATTTCATCTACCCCTGGGGATTTATGTAGTTTAAGTATAGAAACAGCCACAATAACTTCAGATTGTGTGATAGGGCCAACATTGAAGCCACCAATGCATCTATCATCATTGCAAACAATGGGAATAGAACTAACCACATTGTTTAGAACATCACTGAAATGCTCAGCCCACCTAGCCATGACAGAATCCTCCCCTTCTATAACCTTACCATGTTTATCCTTCAATCCTTGTATGCCTGTCCGTTTTCTACCACACAAAACATTAACTATCTGGTACAGCTCTCTGCTGTTGTGCTGTCTAACTGCTTCCTCGGCTTTGTCAGCCAAACCATCAAGCCAAAGATTCTTATCAGCAGTTAACTGATCTTTTACACGTTTATTAAGTTCTCTGTAATGCTTTCTATTAAGACTAGTAGGGTATTGATTAAAGACATTCCTGCAGTTCTTTCTTTCCGAAATAAGCTCAAGTGCCTTAGCACTCAGATAATTCTGTCTCTTCCGCTCCTTTTTTCCTAAAAGACTACTGTTAGTGTCCATAAAAGCCTGTTTAAAATGATCCCATTCTTCCTCAACTTCAGTAGTAAGCAAACCATGACTGTCATAATGACTAAGTAACCTATCATGGTAAGCTTTGGCTATAACTGGATCTTTAAGAGCTTCAGTATTAAAAGTAAATTTTTTAACCCTAGCACAACACTTTTTAAGTTTAAGTTGCAACACACTTTTAACAAGGTAAACGATCAGATCCAAATTCAGCTCCCCTATATGCCCTGGTATTCCTAACAGAATTAGCCCATTTGCTGTTAATTAATATGTAATGAATCATATTCTTATGCAGCCCATCAGGTGAAACCCATGTGTACTTATGTATGTCGCGGTGTTTGTAATAAGTGTTAGTTATTCTGAATCCATTGAGTTTACTTACCTGTAGGAGACGTTGCCCATTGCCATTGCAGCTACCAATACCAAAAGGGCCTATTACTCCTCCCCAAAGGTCAGAGTCAGTACCAACTTTGGCATTGAAGTCACCAAGAACAAGGGCATTGAAGTCACCAAGAACAGAATTCAAAATATCCTGAAGTTGTTCATAAAACCTATCCTTCTCATCCTCATCGGCATCCTCAGTGGGGGCATAACAGCAGATAACATTCAAGTCTTTAACGCTTGTCTGTAATTTTCCTGTAAGAAATCTTTCATTAATGCACTCATATCCTAGAAGAGCATCACTAGCGTGTCTGCTGAGAAGCAGACCCACGCCTTGGTGATGCTTATTGTCGTCCCTCCCTGAAAAGAGAAATTTAAGATTATTTTTAAGAATCTGACATTTATCTGTCCATCTGGTCTCTTGCAAGCCGAGAATATCTAAATTATAATGGTGGAATTCTTGTGTGAGGACATCAAGAGAAAAAGCTCTGTGCAGAGTCCTCACATTCCAACTACCTATGGAGAGAAAATGGTTAGTGGGATGTTTAAAGAAACTATGTTTATTGAGAGAGGGAATGCCGACAATATCAAACAGCCCCCTAATCGCAGACATGGGGCAAAGACCCGTTCCCCCACTACTAAAGGCTGAAGCCATCTACACTGGAAGACTTCCTCCAATGTAGAATTTGACGATGCCAATAGAAGCAAAGAGTTCAGGTGCCTGCGATGACTTCTGCTCAGGATTATCCACCAGCTGATAAACATATCCTGTGAATCTATTCACTTGGGGCTGTCAACCCACAAACAAACAGAAAACACAGCAGAAGATTTTCCCTCCACAGATGCCCACCAGTGCAGCAAAATCAGGATCCATAATCAAGCTCAGAGCCATATATGTGTCCAGTCCAGTAGGTTTATATGGTCAGCACAAGGACCCTGTGTGGTTGACCACTCCTCAGCAGGGTAGAAAAAAGAGAAAAGTAGCCATAGTTGTCCAGATCAGTAGGCCACACTAATTTGGCAGCCCTCCCCTTCCGTTCACTTCCACAAGAGAGTATCTCTTTTGAAAGTTGCTAACGGTCCGCACCACGAGAAGGCGGGGTCGGACATTAGGTGCTAGGCCTGGCCGGTTCTATGGATCATCACATGGGATTGATGCATAGCTCTCCTTCCAGTGACTACCTAGCTACCATTTACAGACCAAGATATAATGCCATATTTCAAATAGGATTTTATCCACGAATTATAAATAATTTTTAACATTGACAGATTTATAAAACTGCTTATTTAATAAAATCTTGAAACCATAATATTTATGTTTTTAATTATATTATTTATATGCGTTTTCTAAGAACTTTTTTGTCAAAGCATACCTGAAGCAATTAACACCCTGAATAGCCGAACATTTACAATATATCTCATTGCAGTTTAAATCATGATAGAAGAGTTTATTGAAAAAGTCATCTGTTTGATTTTCTTGTAATCTAAAATTTATGTACTTCGATTTTATAACATTTAAAACTAATTTATTTTGAATAAACCAATTTTTAATTTTTTTAGATCATCATTTATTTGCACTATCAATTCCTCAGTTTTGCCTGCATAAGTTAAAGATATATCATCTGCAAAAGTTATATTGCTGCCGTACAATTTTAAGTAACAAAGATTATTAAAATAAATCAAAAATAAGATAGGACCCAAAACAGATCCTTGACGAACATGGAAATTTATCTTAGCATTGAAACTGAAAAAAAATTTTAATTTTAACCCTTTGGCTTCTACCTATCAGATAGCTAGAGAGCCAAGAGAGCATTTTCCCTCTCATTCCAGCTGCTTCCAATTTATGTAATAGAATTAAATATGGGACAGAGTCAAATGCTTTTTAACATCAAGGAATAAAACAACGCCTTTAAAATTTTGATTAATGCATTTAGATATGGTTGATGTCATTTTCAGAATTGCATCATCTGTTCCCGTGTTTTTTCGGAAACCATATTGATTTTTAGAAAAGAAATTATATTTATTCAGTAAATTTAACATTTTAGATTTGACTATTTTTTCTATTATTTTAGAAAAGACAGACAAGATGGATATTGGTCTATAATTTTCAATATTCTTATCACAGCCACCTTTATTTTTTATCAAAGCCACCTTTTTTATCACCCTGGTATAACTGTGGCAGTTTTTAAATAATTAGGGAAATATCCTGAAATTAAAGATTTATTAATTAAAGTACTTAAGATGCCTTTAATACTTGTCCCTATCTTTTTAAGGATAAATGCAGAAACCTATTCTGAGGTAGTGGATTTTGCAGAGTTTAAATTCTTAATTACATCTTTAACTTCATTTTCATGCATTTCCTCAACAAAAACGTATTCGACAATATCTTCAAATTATGCAAACCACACAATCATTCTCAGATATTAATTTTGATATATTCTTTATAATACAAGCAAAATAATCATAAACATATTTTCCAAATCTACTGGATTATCCCTTACACTGTAATTATTATTGGTATCTGAAATTATATTTGGAAATTTGGATTGCTCTATATGTTTACCACACATTTTATTTATAACTTGACACTGCATTTTAAATTTTTTTTTGGTTTTTAATAATTGCATCAGTATAATATCTTGACTTAGATTCTTTGATAATAATAGTTAGCACATTTCTATATCTTTTATAATATTGTACCAAATTTGTATCGTAACTATTACTTTTTTCAACTTGAATAATCTATTAATTTCCTTAATAGAGTGTAGTAAAGCATCCGTAATCCAAGGTTTTAATTTTTTTTATTCGGTTTCGGTTTGGGAGAACATAAGATGCTTCTATAATCATCTTGTGTAACTCATTTATAAAACACTCAGAAGAAACATTTATATTTATTTCATTATGTATAATCGACCAATCTTTGTCTCTTAATAATTCCTGTAATTTACTTATAAATACATTATTTTTACTTTCTTTAAATGTATTATCATTCTCAATATGATAAGAAACATCTTTACACTCAATATTTTAAACCAACAAAATAATGGTCAGATATATGTAATTTAATAATATAAGCTGTTAACTGATCCATATTTAAATTTCTTACAAACAAATTATTAAGACAAGTACCCGACACTTCTCTGATAACTTCATCATGACAAGTTAAAAAAAAACATATATATTTAATAGTTGAACAAATCTTTCTACTAGAACATCATGCAATTTTAAATCAATATTTAAATCACCCAGTAACAGTATATATTGTTCACAAGAGTTTTCAAGTTTCTCCTCAAGTTCATTAATGAACTCTGTTTTTGAATAAGAATGATATCTGTAAAAACTAAAGACAGTTATAAAAAATTATTAATTTTTATTCTACACTGTAATAAATTAACGGTTTTAAAATCAGAATTGCAATACAAAACTTGGATATATTCCTTTACATTCATTATAATTCCACCAGATTTATCATTTTATCTGCATTTATAATAAGCATTATAACCATTAATTTGATAGCATTGAATGTCATTTTCTTTTACCCAAATTTCTGAGAGAATTATTATATCTGGTAAAAATCCATATAAATTTAAAAAAACTATAAAATGATATTCTTTTTCTTAAACCTCTTACATTACCAGAAAGTGCATCTACACCATTTCCCCAATTAAAAGATGAATTTTCATACACCTTTTCACTATGGATGATCTGTACCCTACAATTAATTATTACCCAATAATTAATTCGTCGCCAGAAATATCATCAACAACATCACTGAAATTTGTGTTAGTATTATTAGAAAAAGTTTGCGTAGAATACAAATAATCAGTAGAACCGTTTGTTACCTCATGATAACTCTTAAGAAATGGATCTGAGACACCATCTCCAGAAACCATACTGTTATGCCTCAATTATTATTTAGGCCTAACGAACAAAATTAAATTAAATTCAAATTCTTCCGATGTGTAGCATCCGCCCAAGAAACATCTGCTTTTCTCCTCAAGAGAAGCTGGGGGATAGCACGGCCGCTGCGCACAAGAAATAGGACCCCCCCACATGCACTAAGCAACAAGGAGACAACCATAAATTCACCTCACTTCACACCAGATAGCGGAGGATTGCAGAGCACTTCTCTATGTCCAACTCTGAATGTCAAGATACTGCTGGACAAGTGTGGCGTGAGCTCAGCTTGAAAGTCAGATCGCAGATCCCTCCTAGCCACCCGACACCACTGTCTAACCCATGAGAATGACTCCGGCCAGGAGATCATGGGAAGTTTCAGACAGCAACCGGGCAACCACATTAAAACTGCTATATTTTTCAAAATTAGGTCTTCTGTTACTGCAGTGTCCAGGCTTATGTTATCGAGGTGGCCTTTTCTTAGCTATGACCATTTCGGAGGAGCTGTCGGGCAAAGAGACAGATAAACACTCTAAAATATATTGAAACAGAATACATACATGCAATAATGAAAACGAGACTGTAGTATTACGTGGCACCCCAGGTGTAGCATGGAGTGTAAATTACGTCACTAACGAGTTTGAACGATGAAGTTAAAAAAAAAGAATACTGCCATAGTCTGGAGAATGCATGTGTAGAAGAAAGTGGTTTATCTTGATCTGTGCGCGTTCAGTAATGAGAAAAATAATCTTTAGGGACAATTTTGATTTGTGAAATTGTAGATATTTAACTAGTAAAAAAGTCATCATTTCAAGTAAAATTGCAATATATCTGTATTGCAGAGAATGCTTTTGGTTTAACGAATAGTCTAGAAATTTTGATCTCAGGATCATTTAATACCGATAGATAGCATATTGGTGTTTAGTGCGATTAGTTCAGAAATCGCTTATGATTTTATGTAATTTTATTGCCTTAGTGATTAAATTAGTTCATTTATAGTCTGTTTACTTATTTCGAATTCACCCTCCGTTTCCAAACATTCAAATGCAACAGTACTGTTTATACAAATTTTATGTAAATTTGCCCAAAATGAGAATTTGGAATCACCCAAATCACTCACAAAGAATCCCTGCGTAAACTGAAAATTACCTTTACAAACACTGTCATATCCATGGTGAAATGAATTTCTTGCTAATTGGCAGGAGGAATTGTTCCAGCGTTTGTTTTTGCAAGTTAAGGAGTGTGACGGTTAAGGGGAGTCACATAATGAAAGTAAGGAAAGCCATGTGTAGTTGCAAACCATTTCAAAGAGCGAATACCGTAGAAAAAGAATATTATTTCTAATTATGAAAGGAAAAACAGATTGCTTTGCTACAAGCAATATGCAAAGTGTAATTTTGAAGATTTAAAAGCTCAAGGAAAGAAACAAAATTTTACTAAACGAAAAATATTTTTCGTTTCCTTTCTGTTTCAAATTAGATTATCATCAATGTCAACTGTTGGAATGTCCGTCGAGGAAAGAAATGTTTACTATTAGGGAAGAAAAAAAATTATTTGAATTTCTATACTTTAGGTTTCGGTTTTTTAATTAATTGCATTTGGAAGTAATAGTCAAAGTGAATCACTTATTAACACTTGACATTTCGTCTGGATCTACGGTAATTCTGTATTCAAAAAATAAGTTTGAGCAGTTGCGTATATGTTTTAGATTAAGATCGCAGTTTTGAATGTGTGTAGAGCAGTAAGTATCTCTTCATCGACATAACAAAGAATAGAAGTTAGAAAAAATCCTTAAATTAATCAAGTTATTAAAAGGTCAGTGCCACACATGTCGAAATACCATATTGTGTAAATTCCAAACATTGTTATAACTTATTCGATTTCTGTTCTCCGATATTCTTACATTTTTTTATTCTATTTGTTATTTAATTTCTTTAGTTAACTCACTGTATCAAATCAATTTTGCTCAGTATTATGAGAATAATATACATTGCTCAAAGTGGAAATCGCAATACCAAGAAGGAATGGAAATAGAGATATGTAATTCGCAGGAGGCAATCGGCCATGAGATATATAGATGCAAATGAGCAAAGTTCAGCAGCAAGTGGACATGTGACACGCACAGAGCCGTGGATAAATTTCGGAGGCCACAAGCTTGCATCGTAGCATCACCGACAGAGAGGTTGGAGTGCATGCTGTGTAAATGTTCGTAACATGCCTTGGATATGCCGGCGAACCTTTATGCGCAATTGACCCCTTCTGAGAGAGAGAGAGAGAGTGAATCGTCGATGTGCGAGAGCTCGGATTCAGCTTTCGAGCAATTGTCACACGTATGGGCGCAATGTGAGCACAGTGCAATGGTGCCTCCCCCACAACATCATGGAGCACCAAATGGCACGAAGGACAGGTACGAGTCCAGCACGCCACACCACAGAAAGTGAAGATTGCATGCTCTGCAGGAGGGCAGTTCGCGACCCTTTCACCATAGCAACTGTGCAGCAGAATGATTTGAAGACCATTTTAGGTACCATGATCTCCACACAAACGATTAGACAACGTTTGAATGACCCAGGAATGAGGGCAAGACGTCCAGTTCGGCATACCCATTGCAGCGACATCGCCGGTTATGCTGTTTCCACTAGTGTCGAGCAAGGCAACATTGGACTACGGAATGGAGGAGAGTGTTGTTCGCAGATGAATTCCAATTCTGCTTCAACATGCCAGATGGCCGTTTGTCAGTATTGTGTCGGCATCATCAAGATATGAAGAAGCCTATTCTATTAGCTGCAATACGGCTCCCCACCGTTGTAAATGGTATGGGGTGGCATCACATATGGCCGCCGAACACCTCTGCTCCAGGTTTCTGGTGCGCTAATAGAAAGAAGTTCCATTGATGACATCGTTAATCCTGTGGCATAACCCATCCTTACCATCATGCCTGAACTGATTTTGCAGCAGGACAATACCACTCCACACACTGCACGTGCAATAATGGACAGTCTCCAAGGTGTGAACATTCTCCCATGACCGCCAAACTCCTCAGACTTGTGACATGCATCGGTAAAACTCCGCTTCTATTGTCATGCCCACAGTAATTTTATCAAACGGACACGAATGCTAGAATGAAGGACATAAAATTACACATGGGCACGACTATTAGAGTGAAGAATTTTTTTGGACGCCATTGTCTTCCATTAATAGTGACATTTTTACATTTCGTCCATATTTCTGCGTTCAGCTCCTGTTGAGGAAGGACTCGCCGTTGGCGTGGAAAGTTCGCGACGTGTCCGTTGCTCCCCCCCCCCCCCAGGTATCAAAAGAGTGAGCTACGTGACCGGTCACTGTCAACAAAAACACCAGATGGCTGCACAATTCGCACCTCGGCTCCACCAGGTGGCCAAAAAAATGAGTACTGAAAAGGAAAAAAAAACGGACATTCGGTCTTCTTCCCTCAGTTGTTGGCAGCGATGGTCCTCTCGAGTGAATGCAGCAGATTCTTGAAGTGCGAACATGAATGTGCGATCGCCGCCGAGAGCCATTGGCCTATAGGCGTCCGTCCTCCCGCACATTTTATCCCTTTTCCGGGGACACCATGCATACACACAACGTTTCAGGGGATTCAATGTTTGGGAAGTGGGCTGAATGTCATGTAAAGTAAACAAAAGAAAACTGGTACAACGAAAATAGGAGTTTGTACCTTTTGGGTATAGAGTGAAGTGATTAAGATTAATTTATGTATTAATGCAATTAAGTGAGCATATGAATTGAAATGTCCTGACTAGAGTTGAATTTTGCAATATTATATTGTAATCGAGCTAATTTGGAGTTTGATGAATAGCTTGTAGGCCAAATATCTGTTGCATAAAGGAAGGATTTTATAGTGTAGATCGCATAGTATTAAGTGAAGTACAACAAATGTTTTATACGCCATTAATTGCTGTGGGATGAAAAAAAAAGAGAATTTTGTACTCTCAGACTACATAGTCCTTATGTGTGAAATGATTGTCACCATAACGGGAGAAGAAATTTTGTAATGTTAGACTATATAGAACCAAGTGATGTAAATCAAATGTCATGCAGATTAGCGGCCATTGTTGTAGTCAAAGAGGCAGGCCGAAATGTTAGATTGTACAGGCTTAATTCATTCAGCACTGAAGCCTTTTGGAATATATAGGCGGAAAGTGCAATCCAACAAGTGTTCTAGCGGAAAGTGCAATCCAACAACTGCAATCCAACAAGTGGTTTTCCTGGTGTTTTTGAAGTTGTACACGTTCATCTATCGATTAAAAAAAAAACTTCATGCTACAGTGTATAGTAATATTATAAGCCTATGAGTATGTCGCCTGAGTAAGTAAGGATAACTGTTAACTCCATGTAGCTGTGGGGACACAAACTATACTGTCATTAACTCTGATTGGAAGAGTCTAAAGTGGTTAGTGACCACGTGTTTAAAAGTTCGATTACGGGTTTGGTGGTTAAAAGTTCGATTACGGTTTGAAGGTGGACTGGAAAAGTCCACCTTCAAAAACTGTTATGCATAATGGAGAGATATAGTGTTTCATCTGTTATTATTAATGGAATTGTATTTAGCAATGAATGTACAGTGTAAATTGTCAGGCCACCGTGCATCATACTTGTGAAATCCACCCTCTTCTGTGAGATCTTTAAATTCTTCAAGAAAATTTTCGGCGGTTTCCAAGTCAACATTTCCCCATTCATTTTTCCATTCTTAAAACCATGAGGCACTTTGAATTCGGAAAACCAGTCATGACTTGTAGTAAAACGTTCTATATCATTGTCATTTCCTTTCTAATCAACAGATGTACTTCGTGCTTTAGCATAGATGATAGCTTGGCTAGGGGCACTTTACAGCATCGTCGTCCTTGCAGTCGTGTCACCAGCACTTTTTTTTCTTTATCCTTGACCGCTTATACGACGATTTTTGCGAACTTAAAGGTTTTCATGCTTTAATGTTGCTTTATTATTTTTTTAGCATTATCTCTAATATTTCGCAGAGTGCTCTCTCCTAAATTAAGAGCACTGCATATCATTGCCATCCAGTGGGTCCCCTCCCCAACCTTCTCTCAGCCTTCCGGGATCTTATGACCTGGTCATTTAGCCCATGGTGTGCAAAAACGTGCAGCTCAGAGGTAAAACAACCTAACCCTATCTTCGTTTGAAGTGAATACCAACTCAGTGACCGACTGCACCATCGATATGATTCAGGTTTATTTTCTACTCTTTAGGGCTCTATAGG
The DNA here is from genome assembly GCA_038380435.1 of Ryuthela nishihirai. Taxonomy (NCBI): domain Eukaryota; kingdom Metazoa; phylum Arthropoda; class Arachnida; order Araneae; family Heptathelidae; genus Ryuthela; species Ryuthela nishihirai. The sequence continues at coordinate 71,927,318 of JAWZYU010000003.1, forward strand.
AAGACAGATTTTTTAATATTTTTACTTAGAATTCTATTCTCTCCAGTTCAATTCAACCTTTCAGTTTGGTATTAGACGTTAACCTGCGAGGCATCAACATCAATATTAATAATGTCGCCCAGTCGTCTGCTGACGACCATTACTCGTTGTTTCCCGCCGAATTTCCCATTTCCAGGATGGATCTTTCTGCGCCCGACTGCACGTACTCAGCATCGCTCTGTCTGTCATCAAGCTAAAAACCTGATTTGCCTGCCTCTCGTTACTAATAACTCAGAATCTGGCACTTCGGTAGGATCGGCAGTGGTGGGCTGTGACGTCACGTATCGGAGCAGATCCCGCCATTTTACATCTGTACTGCAGAGTTTATGCTCTCGGCGGGTAAACCACACAGCGGGTAAGCATCATCACCGACTCGGCACTGTCTTTGATCTCGTGAGGAATCCTCCTCATTTTGTTCTCTCCAAGATCTGCCAAATCTCATTCATAAGAAGTTAGTAGGAGACACTGATGAGCTTGGTTAAACCGTGGCCCCGTGTTCGGGAGAGTCATATCCTGTACACGTTAAAGAACATACTGGATGGCATTGACGGGAGGCTACAATCTGTCTCCTAACAGCTGTCCAGTGGGTCCCCTCCCCCAACCTTCTCTCTCTCTATAGGGGTCTTCATGATCTGGCCTTTATCCCACGGTGTGAAAAAAGTGCCGCTCAAAATAAAACAACCCTGACCAACGATGCAGAGAAAGGTATTTTTTTTATGAACTTTTCAAGATTTCAACGAAAATGCACGTTGTAGTGCTACTGCTTCTTTAAAAATTTACCGTGGTGTTGCCCTGGTACAACACCAATGGCATTGCCCCTGTTCATCTCTTTATTGCCAGATCGGTACTTGGATTTCTAGCAGTGTTTCACCACCTTACTTTGGATACAGTGGCAGTAATCGTGGAAGAGATTAACAGATAATTCTGGATCATGCCTCTTTGCCAAAAACATGAAACAATCTCCGAGTGTTGCGACACCATTTGAACCGTCAATATTAAGTGCTTATTCTGCTTTTGACGCAGAACCTTTATATTTTAGCCATTATTTACTATCCGAAACAAGGACCCCGAAGGTTCAGAGAAAGTTGGGGAAGGGAACCCACTGGACAGCTATTAGGAGAAAGATGTTCTTTCAAGATCATCCAGCATGTTCTTTAACGTGCACTCGGTATGGCTCTCCCACACACGGGGCCACGACTTTACGTCCCATCAGATGAACGGTGTGAAATAGCATAGTTCTCTCCTCCCAACATTGTCTGAGCCCTTGGGGTCCTTGTGACCTGGCTATTTAGCTCAATGTGTGCAAAAAAAGTTCCGTTCAGAGGCAAAACAGCCCAACCGAACTCCTTTCGGTGTCAGTCACATCACCCTTTTTACCCATGTTGCACTTCGCTTTCCACCACTGCCTTTATGGCTTTTATGGGACTTTGCAGTGACACAGAATACTTCTGTCAGTAAGAAATGTTCCATTCATTTGGGATCTTTCATAGCAGTATATGTTTTCTAGGCAGTGTATATGCAATGAGAGTTCGCGAATGCATAGAACCATTGGGAAGATAATAATATTCCCCTTCAAAGTAGAGGAAAGTCTTTGGTGAAAAGGTTTTGTGTGAAATTGTGATTAAACCCAAAATATAAATTTGAAACCTTTAAAGAACCATCTTTCTTCTTGTATTGTGAAACCTAAGTTGTTAAGGTGAAGCATATTGCCAATGATGAAATCAGTTGAGCAATTCATGTTCAGGAAAAATGTCTCTAAAAGTCGAGTTCTTTTGTTGGACGAAATACCTTATCAGCTCCCTAACTTTCTTTAAAATTAAAATAAATCGAATAAGTGATTCATTCATTGTTAATTTCATTTAATTTTTAGATCGTTTTCGCAGACGATTTATAATCTTGATTTTATCGTCTGTTGATCGGTGTGTAGAGATTCGATTACAGTCGACAGCGCGCCACGCTCACAATCTGAAGTTCAGAGGTTAGAGTCAGTGATGAGAATTATTTCTGCCAAACTCCCTGTTCTGCCCTTGGTTAATAGGAGCCATCGATGAGGTTGGAAAGACCACCGTCTGTCGAATTGCACCTTAAGCTGTGCCTCCGTGTGCGGAAGATCCCTACCTGTAAATCATAAAGAACACGCTGGATGGCTTTGACGCGAGGCTACCATCTGTGCCGTAATAACTGGCCAGTACGTTCCCACTCCCCAACCTTCGCTGAGCCCTCGGTATCCTTCTGACCTGGCTATTTAGCCCAATGTCTGCAAAAAGGTTCCCCGCAGATGTAAAACAACCCAATCCAGTGGGCCAGCATTGAGATGTATTAAAACTCCCCTCGCTGTCCTCGGTCAGCAAGGGTAACACCGATGGGCTTGCAAAGGAAACCTTCCGTCGTCATGGATGTAAAGCCATGGGCAGGCCATACCCTATGCACGTTAAGAAACAGGTTTGATGGCTAGACGGGAGTCTACATCTGTCTCCCAACAGTTGTATAGTGTGCTCCCCAACCTTCTCTGAACCCCCGGAATCCTTATGACCTAGTTATTTAGCCCACTGTGTGCAAAAAAAAGTGCCTGTCAGAGATAAAACAACCCAACCTGCGAAATTTCCACTTCCAATATTTCTAATAATTTTCGTTCCAAATAGCATTAAACGTTTTAATTTTGTCATAAAATGAGTGCAATTATTTTAAAGTGTGAAATAAATATTTTGCCATCTCGGTTACCAAATGGCTACCATGCTTGGCTATTGATCAAAGGAACCTGGTTCGAGTCCCGGGTAAGGCATGGATGTTTGTGTTGTCTTTCTGCTGAGGTCTCGCCTTCTTCACGGATCTTCTCTAGGGCAGGTAAGCTGACAGTCTCCTGTCAGACCTCTGGGCCAAACAGTTGCTTGAGGGAATGTTCATTTAATATTTATTTTATTGTTTGCAATAATAATAATAATCCTTCACATATGGGCTTTGTGATAAAAAAATTATTTTTGACAAAGACAGATGGAAAATTTAGCCAAAGTATTTTATTTTTGCTTAAAAAATGACATTTCAATTATGGAATGCATATAAAAAGTGGCAATTACGTCTGTCTAAAACGAAATGTTAAATTTCCAAAATTAATTCTCCCTTCCTCCTAGACACCCCACGAGAGAGGGTGAAATTTCTCTTCTCAATTTAGACATCTCTTTTGCCATACTCTATCGCAAAAAAAATATCCCTATTAATAAAAAAAAAAACAATATTGATTTAAAGGTTTGTCATATTACGATTCAAGCATCCTTGTAACTTCCGAAATTCAAACTTCTGGAAATTCGAAAAATGGGAAGATTTATTTTTTGTTAGAACTTATCCAAAGAAAAAAAAAATACCTCTTTTATTAATTTTGTTTTTATTTAAAAGAAAATTGTATTTGTCAGGCACATAAACGACGATGCGAGAAAAAAACACATAAATGTTGCTTTATTTTAGTAGCATTAGTAAGAAACCGGCTTTTAAAATGCGTATTTAACATTTTTTTTTGTACTGAATAAATTTCCTTGACGTGACATGAGATTTTAAATTTAAATTTCTGATATGATGGAACGAAACAATGCAATGGCAACAATGAATCGGTTGAAGAGATGAAAATGGACGCAACGATGATATTAAGAATGAAGCAGTTTTTCATGAAACAGGATATTACTTTACAAAGCATTGTTAACCAGAAACTAAATTTATTTCAGGAGGCCGGATCTCACAGTAGAAAATATTCCCCGCCCCCCTTCCCGTTGTCTTCAATCGTTTTCACATTCCGAGGATGCTGATGAGTCCGAGGATGCTGATGGTTGATGCTGATGAAGGAACATCATCATTTTCCGTGGAGTTGCTGGTCTTCAAGGCCCCCCCATGATCTGTTTCCCCTTCAAGAACCCCTCTAGGATCTTCTCCCGTGTTCTTTCTTCAATGCAACGACATTGGAAAGGTCAGATCAATTTATCTCTTATCCATTTAGAAATCTTTGCACTTTTACTGTAATAATTTATAATTTTTCTTTAGTGTTTAAATAATTAATTGAATTTCCTTAATGTCTAGTAATGCTCAAACTGTTTTCTGTTTGATCACATTGTTATGCTTACTGAGTTCAGTAAGGATTTCAGAAAGAAAAAAAAAACATTTAGAGCAAAAAGACGTAACATGACCTTCGAGTGCGATCAAGATAAGTTTAACCAAATTTTGTCATAAAAAATAATTATTATTTTTCACATTTAGAGAACTTATTTTGAGTTGGGTTGTTTTACCTCTGAGCGACACTTTTTTGCACACTATGGGCAAAATGGTCAGGTCACAAGAACCCTGAAAGTTCAGAGGAGGTTGGGGGAGGGGACCCACTAGAACAGCTGTTAGGAGACAAATGGTAGCCTCCAGTCAATGCCATGCAGCGTGTTCTTCAACGTGCACAGGGTATGGCTTTCCGCGCACGGTTTAACGTCCCATCCACGGTCAGTAGGAGACACCGATGGCATTTCCAAGCCCATCGGTGTCTCCTACTGACCGTGGGCAGGGCGGGGAATTTTGCGGAGATAAATCTCAACGCTAACCCAGCTGGGACTCGAACCTGGGAACTACAGATTACGAGCCTGGCGCGCTACCAATTGAGCCACTCCCGACCCGAATTTGTTTTGAAATAGTTATTTGGTTAATTGATTTCATCATGCACGATTAGCAGAGGGAAATAATTCACTGCATTACCACCTGATAGTTTTGTTACAGAATGGTTACTAAATGCGATACTGATACATTCGTGTCTTAATGAAGTAGAAATCATGGACGTTCTCAAGAAGATGGCAGAGTGGGGACGACAAAGCAGTAGTTTCTGACTTCCAACCGGAAAAAAAGGAATTAATGCAAACCATAGACTGTAAATTTAAAATTCGAGCTTAACCCTGTGATAAAAATAATATTTTCCAATTGCTGTCACATCCCCCACCTACAAAAATCTTTCGGACGTGCATTCAGATGCAAGGTATTTTTATGTGATCCTAACACTGTATAGTCAGCACAGCTAAGTGCTTGCAAAAACTAATTAATTTTCATGTGTACAGTGAATTACTGTACAAAGAGTTGCATTGAATAAATAAATAAAGTTTGTGTTATGTATTGTAGTGTGATTAGTGCAACTTTTGTACAGATTAAACGCATGAATGAACATCAGGAAGTTCACTTCGAAAGCTATTAGTTTAGGAAATGTAAAATTGTGTTATATATTATATTTATTCTTGAAATTCTTTTCATTCTTCGCAATGCCGCTGTTGCCAGTTATATGAGAAGAAATTAAGCGTGAATGGTAATAAAAAGTTAACGGTTAGTTAACTGAAAAATCATAATGCGGTTTTCACGATACTAACAAATAAATACATATAATTGAAGAAATAAATGTTAATTGATGATATAATGAATGTCAAAAATTATGAGGATTTGCAACACAATTAGAACACAATTAGCAATTAATTTAAGTAATATTATTGCTAATTGAATTGTAAAGATTTCTAAATTTATAAGTAGGGATTAATTTCTGTGAGAATGTGTGGGTACGGTGATTTCACAGTCATGAATATTAGTCAGTTTGTGGTATCACAATTAATAACCTAGGAATGAATAAATAACTAAAATTAAAGGAAACAAATAAATTATTATAGGCAGTAAATTCAATGAACGGAAATAAATTAATAAATAAGTTGCGAACAAGATTTTGAGTTCTAGAACTATAATATATGGAACAAAGGATTGAGAGAAGGCTGGTTTCTAAGGCAATGCAATTTTCTCGTTTTCACGAGGCAAGGCTACGTAAGACCAGGATTGTTGGTGGATAAGTCCCTTATATTTTGGCTTCCCAATGAACTAACGACAACTGCAGTAATAGCCTGTTTATAAGATGGAAAGTGAATTGTTAAGAATTGTGTTTAAAGGCTATTAATTTTGTATTATTTGGAAAGCTAAACTTCGATTAAATGTCTACATTTTAAAAGTCTTTATTTTACGGTTTATGAACCGAATTTGAAAAATACTAACAGTTCTGTATTGTAAGTATTTTCGCAGTCAAATTCATGGTTACAAAATAATGCTCTGAATAGAAAAGTGATCGTTTATCGAATTCATAACTATTTATAAATTAATTAACGTTGATATGAATAACTAAATACATACATATATTGGTCACTATAAAATAATTTTGCAACATTTTTCTACATATCTTGTGAGAACGTTGATCTACGTCATATTTCTCGATATTTCATGGGTGGAAGTTAACTTAGTTTGATTAAAGGTGTCATGAGAAAGCTACGGTTCCGATTTTCCGAAAAGATTCGGTAACTAAATAATGTCTTGGTAGTAACTGGCGACCATTTTTATACCTCGTTATTTTTTCGAATAATGGCGAATTTTTTTTACCGATTCACTCCCGCTGCGATCTTATATTTTTGATGACTTTTTTTTTACAATGTGGGTTGAACTATTTTACCTCCTAGCGACACTTTTTGCACACAATGTTCTAAATGGCCGGGTCACAATCAGTAGGAAGGCTCAGAGAATGTTGGGGGAGGGGACACACTGGAAAGTTCTTGAGAGACACATGGTAGCCTCCAGTAAAATCCATCCAGCGTGATCTTTAGCATGCACAAGGTATGGCTCTCCTGCACACGGTACCACGGCTTAACGTCCCATCGGAAGAACAACAGCTGGGTTGGATTGTTTTACCTCTAAGTGGCACTTTTTTGTTCACCATGAGCTAAATGGCCAAGTCATATGGACCCCGAAGGCTCAGAGAAGGTTGGGGGGAGGGGACCCACTGGAACACCTGTTGGGAGATAGATGGTAGCCTCCTGTCAAGGCCATCCAGCGTGTTCTTTATCGTGCAAAAGGTATGGCTCTCCCGCATTAGGACCACAGCTTAGCGTCCCATCCGAAGGAAGACGACCTTTCCAAGCCCATCGGAGTCACCCTACTGACCGTGGCAGGGCAGGGAATTTTGCAGAGATAAATCACAAAGCTGACCCACCTGCCTTATCCACTTAGAAAGTATAGTTATATGTATAGTCATAATCCAAAAAAAGGGAAGGAGTGGATTTATGGTTTAAGACTTCGATCTAAAACGTGGATCAAGTAAAAGGTACATCAATTTCCTTAGAGGTAAAAGCAAAAACATACCCTTTTTTCAAAGATCCGTTATTATGTATAGTACACACATAATTTAATAACCTTTCCATACATTTGAATGTGAACACCCCTGGGGTGTTTCTCACATTCACGTGTATTTTTAAAATTAAATTTGTCGTGTGATAGGGTTGTTAACCGTTTGACTGAAATTAAAAACGAAAATTGTGTTCTCATACACAGGGTGTATATTTCAATTTGCGCGCCCAAGCAATTCTAGGTGAAATTGATCTTATAGAACTGTTAGAAACGCTGTAGAGGTTGATATATTTAATCAATATCTACCTCTCAACACAAGCATGTCGCTAAATCCACACTTGAAACCCACTTTCAGAAAGCCTTCCTTATTACCAAGTAACAGGTCCTCTTAAGAAGTACAGTTATATCTATAGTCATAATCGGAAAAAGGAGAACGTGGGGATTTATTGATTAAGACTTCGATTCTAAACGTGGATGAATTAAAAGATACCTGGTATCCCTTTGAGGAAAATGCAATAATGAACCTTTTTTTCAAAGATCCATTATTATGCAGAGTACACACATGATTTAATAACCTTTCCATACATTTGAACATGAAAACCCCTGGGGTGTTTCTCACATTCACGTGTAGTTTTAAAATTATATATGTCGTGTGATAGAGTTGTTAACCGTTTGACTGAAATTAAAAACGAAAATTGTTTTCTCATACTGTTGTGACCCCCCTTAGTATATATTGAGGGCGGTACAACTTTTAGGCCGTGATGGTTCCTTGCTGTAACAATCAAAGCAAATTCCTGGACACACAATCAAGCTAACAGACATTTGCAATAATGAGAACTGAGATAATATTTCAGTTAAAAATAAAATACACATATATTAACAAAATTACCTTCAAATATTCTACACATATGCAGTTCCCACTTTTGGGACAGATTCAACAATGTCTCTAGCATGGCCCCTTGCAATTAAGGAAACTTGCAAGTATTTTGATCAACAGTCCATAATGAAGAGCTACTTGCTCGTGACTCTGACAGTCCCTAACAGTTAAGACAGTTTTACTCTAGGTGCCGTGACGGCCGTTCACAGAAATACATTCAAATGCAAAAGAAAAGTGGAGCCAGTTCCATTACAGTACATTACAGTACGGTACCCACTTACCTCGGCAAATCAGGAGTCCCTCGGAAAGGCGATTATTGGGCCGCTGCGCTCCAAGTTGCTGGGAGCCGAGGCTGCTTAGCGCTTCCCCTGCATATACTGTTCACACTCCGGGCTTCTGCTGACTGGAGAGGACCATTGCTACCTACCACACCGTGTGGACGAGAAAAAGAGACTGAATTGTTTTCGCCAAAATTCCTCCTTCCTTTTCCACTGGTCCCCCTTGTGGAGGTCACCTCCGTGCATGCGTAGCTGTACGGGATTGGCCAGAGTAGCCGAGATGCGAATCTCAGCTCCTTTCCGGCCAATATTGTTTACCATGCATGTTACATGGCTTCCTGCCATCTGGGGTTCCAGGCTCACTCTGGAAAGTTCGGGGCCTGCAGCCGAGTTCTTCTTCTTCAACTGAACACAAAAATGGAGGCAGTCGAAAATGTTACTATTTCAAATGGAGCTTAATCTCATGTCGTCCCGAAGCCTATAAAGTATTGGCCACGTAATAAAATTACGTGGGCATGACATACCTATCTTTCCGAGGGAGGGAAAAAAATAGGCAGAAGTCTGTTAAGTCCCTTGGCTTGATGGAGCGGAAGAGTCCTCGCGCCACTTCATGGGCTATCGACGGGGGAGTCTAGAGCAGTGTCTCGCAAACTTTTTTACTCTGCGGCACACTGAATCTAATTTTTTTCCGCGGCACACTAAATCCAATTTTTTTTCCGCGGCACACCTAAAAAAGAATAAAAACAAACTCTATATAATCGTCATTATATTTGCGCTCTGTTGAAGTCATCAGCCTGGTTTTACTTGAAGATTTGCTCTCGTTCTTTAATTCATAACTCGGTGTTTGTTTTAAATATTTGTCCATTCTATGGCTTCAAATAATCAAAAATTAATACCAAAATTTGGAAAAAGCTTGATAAATACTTACAAGATCCCAGTTGATAAAATCTGAGAGATTTTTATTAAAGCACGTCGATAACACAAGTCAAGTCAAAATGAAATCTTTCGAATATCTAGTGTCACTTTGAAAATCTCTCGCGGCACACTACTGTGCTGTGGCACACAGTTTGCGAGACACTGGTCTAGAGGTAAGGACATCACACGCAACGCATCAATAGCAGGGATGAGGAAAACAAGAGTCACAGTACTTCTGGATTCAAGTTGGAGAGGAAATTTCACAGTCGTAAGTTGGAGAAGAAAGTTCCTCCGAGAAGTTGGAGTCCCGATTTGGCCCCGTGGACGGACGTCATACGCGCACTGCACTTGTTCACAGGTGCGCCGCCATCTGCTGCGTTTTGCCGAGGTCCCGTGGAGCTGAATCTGGCTTCTCCTTGGTCCTATGCTTGGGTGATGTCTCCGGCTCAGCGACACATGAAAACAAAGAGAAACGAGGAGCGGGGGGGGGGGGGGGGGCAGAAATCTGGCTTTTACACATATCGACAATCTACAACACATAGTTTATTCTGTCACTGGCCGTCACGTGCCCTCACAATTCTCTTTATCTACTCAGGCCACATACTCATAGGCTTATAATATTACAATGTATCATGGGAGTTGACAAAATATATAGATAAAACGATCATCACTTCAATATTATTCTAAAACACTTGTTGAATCATATACGTATTTTCATCTATATATTCCAGAAGACTTCAGTACTGCCTGCATTTAGCCTGTACAATTTAACACTTCGGCCTGCCTGTTTTCCTACTGCGAGGCCGCTAGCCGGCAAGACACATTCACTTAAAATGACTATGTGTACGACAGTCCACAAAAAGGAAAGATCTCATTTTTTTTTTCTCACGGCACTTAATGGCTTATAAAACCTTTTGTGTGCTTCACATAATACTGCGCGATCCACATCATACAATTTTTCATTATGGAATAGATATTTGGTTCACAAGCTATTCAGCGAACTCCAATTTAGCTCGATCACAATATAACAACAAAATAATGTTGTTGTTTTTCCAGCCAGAACAATCCAAATACTTCGCTCACTTAATTGCATCACTCTAAGAATTAACCTCAATCCAAATACTTTGCTTATTTAACGGTATTAATACATTAATCAATTTCATTCCAAACGTCTCGCTTACTTAAAGGCATCAATACATGATTTAAACTAAATAATCTTTTTTTGTGTGCTTCAGTACGATCTACACTATACAATCTCTCATTATGTACTGGATATTTGGCCAACAAGTCATTCAGCGAACTCCAATTTAGCTCGATCACAATATAACAACAAAATAATGTTGTTGTTTTTCCAGCCAGAACAATCCAAATACTTTGCTCACTTAATTGCACCACTCTATGAATTAACCTCAATCCAAATACTTTGCTTATTTAATGGTATTTGTACATTAATCAATTTCAATCCAAACATCTTGCTTACTCAATGGCATTTATACATAATTTAATCTCAATCACCTTATCATAAACAACAAAAAAAAGTGCACAGTTCTATTTGATAGCACAGGGCTATAAAAAAAAATTAAAATTGTGCGTGATCCAGCCCGCTTCCAAAATTTGGCTCCCCTGAAGTGGTGTGTAGTGTCCCAGGGAGAAGGATAAATGTGGGGGAGGGAAGGACGCCCATCCGTTCAATGTCTCTCGCGCAGTGCTCGCTTTCTGAGTACTGGCGGGCTCCATTGTAGGACTCAACTGGGCGTGATCGGCTAATGACGCGGGACGGGCTGCCCGGTGAGAAGTCAATCAAGTGGTTCTATGGCGTTCGTTAGGGCAGATACAATGCCGAGATGACGTCACCTTCGCTCTGCTTGGCTCCCAGGAAGGGCCGCTGTCTGGTGGATCACTCTTTGAGTTGACTCGGCACCTGCCTTCACTGGTTGCTATGGCAACGCAAAGCGGGGAAGCGCTGCTCTGCCGGTCGGCGATTTGCTCGTAGGGGGCGCTGCGGTAATGGCAGCTGCTCCTTCCGTTGATTGACAGCTGGCTGTGCTCGGTGCAGGGGCAGGAGGGGTTCGACCTTTGCGTGGCAGGAGGAGGCGTTCTTGGCGCAGCGGGTCTACGGCGCGGTTCGGGGTGACCCGTGGGTCGAAGTCCCAGTCGTCGTCTTCTCCTTTGAGTTTCTCAAATTTTTTTGGCAGGGCCTCATCCTTGCATCTCTCACTGTCTCCGTGTATAGAGAACCTTTCGCTATCTCTGTCCGGTTCATTGCTTCGCCATACCCATGCGCGCAACAGCTCCTAATGCCTCTGTGCGGATAGCAACTTTTTCCGACTCTCTTGCGTGAAACAAAATTATTCTTTTCAGACATATCCAATTTCCCGTCACTCCTAGGTGTCACGACATCCTCAATTTCTCCGCTTGTCTCCCAGTTTCTAACTTCGATAGGTGGGGCCAACTTCTCAATGGTTCTATCTCTTAGGGCGTTAAAACTTTCTATCTTTAACTCTGCATAAAAATTCCCATTTCTGTCTCGAGTGCGATAAATCTTGCTCTTCCCCCGTTTACTTGGCTTTCAAATCCTATATCTCCAAGCGATCACGTTAAAGCGATCACCTGCTCTGTTCAAACTAAAATCCTCTTTCCCTCGGAATGTATTCAAATTCTCACTCTGTACTTCTGTAGGGGTATCTAATTTCGGACCGGATATCTCAAAACTCTCATTAACTCCTTGTAATTCCCAGTCCCTATTTGCTGATGAGGGCAATCTCTTCTCCAGCTCATCGAACGTTTCACAATTCTTACTAATTTCATTAGATAGGACAAACTCTTCCATCCCCCAGTGGGTTTCCAAACTCTCATTAATAGTTTCCAAACTCTTAACACGCTGCACCTCCTATACTCTATTCACTGCTGGGGGCAATCGCTCCTCCGTTTCGGGGGACGTTTCAAAATTCTTTCCAGCTTCAATAGGTGGGGCCAACTTCTCGGTTTCCCAATTCTTGCTGTTACTGTCTTGTACCTCATCAGTTTCACTACTGTTGGGCATCTCAATCTGTTCACTCACTACGTTCACCTCGACAATTTCTCCCTTACTTGGTGCTTCAAAATTCTCAGTTTTCCATATCTCCAAATTCTCCTTAACCTGGTGCCCTTCTGTCCGCCTGCTATTCCCCTTCAGTGAGTCAGAGTTCTCCTCGCTAGCTGTGGGGAGCTCCTGGGGGCATTCTTCACCCTGTGGTTGGTGCCGAGTAGGGGTTTGATTTTCGTGTGCGCTTGAAATTTCATTCGTAGGCGGGGTTCCGATGCTATGGCTATCCCAGTGGTGGTCAATTGCGCCTTTGTTTGGTGTGGGTATCGCAAACTGCACTTCACCCTGCACTGGCAGATCCAGGAGTGTTCGATTCTCCTGAGTCTCTTCTTGTCCCTCTTGCGTACCGTCCTTCGCTAATCTCTCCTCTGTTAATATATCTACAATTCTATCCCGGAGCCCATTTATATCGAATAGGGTTACTATTTCTTCACCGTACTCCTTTTCCTCTTCGAGGCAGAATGGGGCCAGGACATTTTCCATTACATTTGGGACATCCATTCCCTTCACATCCTTCCGGCATATGGGAGGGGGACCAAGTTCAGCTTCTAATCTTTTCTATAGGGCAGATTGCCTAATCCTGTCAGGCGAATTTTGTTCCTGTTCTCTTGCCTGTCCCTTTGATTTACTCTCCCGAGCCAAACTTCTTTTCCTTAAAATATCCTGGATTGCTTTCCTAAGTCCGCTTATATCGAATATAATTTCTATTCCACGGACTAGTTCTTCATCTTTTTCCAACTCGATAAGGGTAAAAACTGTGCTCGCTAATCGTTCGATGTCAAGATCGTCCACCTGACTCCAACACAAGGGGGGTGGTCCTAATTCTGCTTCTAATATTTTGAACAAAAAGGAACGCCTAATCCGCTTAGGTGTGGGCGTGGTGTACACTGGAGGTTCGGGTGAGCTATATGGCAAATTCTCAATTTTGTGAACTGCGGGGTGGCTATTCCTTCCATGTTTGCCGCAAGAGGGGTCCTGTTTCCGGTGAGGGTGAGCTAGTGAACGGGGTTCTGTGTAATAATCGGAACTATCGTAATTGAAACATTTCCGTGGGGGGCTCCTTCTGGTGGGACAATGTCTAGCTAAATGGTTAGACTTTCCACGTTCCTGATAATTCCTTGTGTATCGTTGTGCGTAAAGGGGGTACTGCCGTATGTGGCTCTCAGGGTCGTCATACTCATAACACGTTAAATACTCATTCTTGGTGGAGGCAGTCACCAGCCAAATGGTCGCGTTTTCCACACTCCCAACATTGATTCGTGCGCCGCCTAGTGCTCCTCTTAGGCGGGTTCTGACGGTTCTCGTATTGGGGGTGTGCGCCAGAGTTGATCGCTACGTGAAAGATAGGTACGCTGTGGGCTTCCCTAACGTTAAACCAATCCTTCGTGCGCTGTTCTTCGTTCCTATCCAGTGTGTTTCGGGGGCCCTCATGGTGGGGGTAAGCGTCAGAGTTGATCGCTACGTTGTAAATAGGTGTACAGGCCATGTCTGAAATTTCCCAAAACGCAACTTAATATGATAATACAGTATTCTTAATCTCTTATAAAAACAAACTACGTACTTCTTATGCGCTACACTCTGCTTCACTAAACCTTTATCAAACAAACTATTCACTATTCTCTACAAGTCTCTCTAAAAGCTGTGTTCATCGATACCTTAATTCTTACTTCAATACAATCACTTAATCATTAATCAGTCGATTACCGTGTCATCACAACTCCTCTTATCTCACTAAGAAAATCCTAAACATGTAGTATACTTATGATATTCAATAACACATGAATCAGTTTATCTGCCGTATTTATCAAAGAAAAAGACAACCGGTACATCCTAATTACAATGGTTAGTGTTTCTACTTACTTGTCCCACCATTCTCCGAGTACTGAGCGTTGTTCTGGTGTATGAGTTTATTGGAATCCTCCAAAAGTGCATGGTGTGTCACAGAAATGCCATACATGAAAATATCACTCCTAGCTATGATAAAATTCAAATGCAGTAGTCCCTAGTTGAACCTCTAAATCTCCACATACATGCTACTACTGGGCCTACTCTAATCTTACAGACTAGCATATAATATACAATTTTCATCAAAAATATCAGATCAAAAGAAAAAGTATTGTATAAACAGACGTTACTGTAAATCCTGGCTAGAACATAATACACACTCCTCGCTAATAAAAATTTTCACTTTCCTTAATACGAACATTTCAATTTTCCATATCTATAATAATTTTTTTTTCAAGTTTTTATCCGCAATATTTTTTTCTCAAATTTTTATCTGCAATAACCCACAGATTTGGTAATCCTGGTCACGGGAACCAATTTGTCGAGACCCCCCTTAGTATATATTGAGGGCGGAACAACGTTTAGGCCGTGATGCGTTCCTTGCTGTAACAATCAAAGCAAATTCCTGGACACACAATCAAGCTAACAGACATTTGCAATAATGAGAACTGAGATAATATTTCAGTTAAAAATAAAATACACATATATTAACAAAATTACCTTCAAACATTCTACACATATGCAGTTCCCACTTTTGGGACAGATTCAACAATGTCTCTAGCATGGCCCCTTTCAATTAAGGGAACTTGCAAGTATTTTGATCAACAGTCCATAATGAAGAGCTACTTGCTCGTGACTCTGACAGTCCCTAACAGTTTTACATACAGACAGACATACAGACAGTTTTACTCTAGGTGCCGTGACGGCCGTTCACAGAAATACATTCAAATGCAAAAGAAAAGCGGAGCCAGTTGCATTACAGTACAGTACAGTACGGTACTGTTCACACTTCGGGGTTCGACTGACTGGAGAGGACCATTGCTAAAGACCACACCGTCTGGACGAGAAGAGACCGAATTGTTTGCGCCAAAATTCCTCCTTCCTTTTCCGCTGGTCCCCCTTGTGGAGGTCACCTCTGTGCATGCGTGGCTGTACGGGATTGGCCAGAGTAGCCGAGATGCGAATCTCAGCTCCTTTCCGGCCAATATTGTTTACCATGCATGTTACATGGCTCCCTGCCATCTGGGGTTCCAGGCTCACTATGGAAAGTTCGGGCCTGCGGCCGAGTTCTTCTTTGTTGAACTGAACACAAAAATGGAGGCAGTCGAAACTGTTACTATTTAAAATGGAGCTTAATCTCATGTCGTCCTGAAGCCGATAAAGCATTGGCCACGTAATAAAATTACCTGGGCATGATAATACACAGGGTGCATATTTCAAATTGCGCGTCCAAGCAATTCTAGGTGAAATTGATCTTATAGAACTCTTAGAAACGCTGCAGAGATTGATATATTTAATCAATATCTACCTCTCAACACAAGCATGTCGCTAAACCCAAACTTGAAACCAACTTTCAGAAAGCCTTCCTTATTACCAAGTAACAGGTCCGCTTAAGATGTATAGTTATATCTATAGTGATAATCGAAAAAGGGAGAACGTGGGGATTTATCGATTAAGACTTCGATCCTAAACGTGGATGAATTAAACGATACCTGGTATCCCTTTGAGGTAAATACAATAATGAATCTCTTTTTCAAAGATCCATTATTATGTATAGTACACACATGATTTAATAACCTTTCCATACATTTGAACGTGAAAACCCCTGCGGTGTTTCTCACATTCACGTGTATTTTTAAAATTATATATGTCGTGTGATAGACATGTTGACCATTTGACCGAAATTAAAAACGAAAATTGTTTTCTCATACACGGGGTGTATATTTCAAATTGGGCGTCCAAGCAATTCTAGGTGGAATTGACCTTATAGAACTCTTAGAAACGCTGTAGAGGTTGATATATTTAATCAATATCTACCTCTAAACACAAGCATGTCGCTAAATCCAAATTTGAAACCCACTTTCAGAAAGCCTTCCTTATTAACAAGTAACATGTCCTCTTAAGAAGTACCGTTATATCTATAGTCTTAATCGGAAAAAGGAGAACGTAGGGATTTACCGCTTAAGACATCCTAAACGTGGATGAATTAAAAGATACCTGAAGTCCATTTGTGGTAAATGCAATAATGAACCTGTTTTTCAAAGATCCATTATTATGTAGAGTACACACATGATTTAATAACCTTTCCATATATTAGAACGTGAAAACTTCTGGGTGTTTCTCAAATTCACGTGTATTTTTAAAACTATATACGTCATGCGATAGAGATGTTGACCCTTTAACTGAAATTAAAAACGAAATTTGTATTCTCATACACATGATGTGAATTTCAAATTCCGCGTCCAAGCAATTCTAGGTGAAACTGATCTTATAGAACTGTTAGAAACGCTGTAGAGGTTGATATATTTAATCAATATTTGCCTCTCAACACAAGCATGTCGCTAAATCGAAACTTGAAACCCACTTTCGGAAAGCCTTCCTTATCACCAAGTAACAGGTCCTCTTAAGAAGTACAGTTATATGTATAGTCATAATCGAAAAAAGGAGAATTTGGATATTTATCGACTAAGACTTCGATCCTGAACGTAGATGAATTAAAAAATACCTGGTGTCCCATGGGGTAAATACAATAATGAACCTTTTTTTTCAAAGATCCATTATGATGTAGAGTACACACATGTTTTAATAACCTTTCCATACATTCGAACGTGAAAACCCCTGGGGTGTTTCTCACATTCACGTGTATCTTTAAAATTATATGCTTCGTTCGATAGAACGACCCTTTAACTGAAATTGTTAAACCTTTAACTGAAACGTTGACCCTTTAACTGAAATTAAAAACGAAATTCGTTTTCTCATACACATGATGTGTATTTCAAATTGGGCATCCAAGCAATTCTAGGTGTAACTGATTTTATAGAACTGTTAGAAACGCTGTAGAAGTTGATATATTTAATCAAAATCTGCCTCTCAACACAAGCATGTCTCCAAATCCAAATTTGAAACCCACTTTCGGAAAGCCATCCTTATCACCAAGTAACAGGTCCTCTTAAGAAGTAGAGTTATATCTATAGTCATAATCGAAAAAAGGAGAATTTGGATATTTATCGACTAAGACTTCGATCCTGAACGTAGATGAAAAAAAAAATACCTTGTGTCCCATTGGGGTAAATACAATAATGACCCTTTTTTTTTCAAAAATCTATTATTATGTAGAGTACACAAATGTTCTAATAACCTTTCCATACATTTGAACGTGAAAAGCCCTGGGGTGTGTCTCACATTCACGTGTATTTTTAAAATTATATACGTCGTGTAACAGAGTTGTTGATCGTTTGACTCAAATTAAAAACGAAACTTGTTTTCTCACACAAAGGTTGTGTATTTCAAATTGCGAGTCCGAGCAATTCTAGGTGAAACTGATCTGATAGAACTGTTAGAAAGGTTGTAGAGGTTGATATATTTAATCAATATCTGCCTCTCAACACAAGCATATCTCCAAATCGAAATTTGAAACCTATTTTCGGAAAGCCATCCTTATCACCAAGTAACAAGTCCTCTTGACAAGTAGAGTTATATCTATAGTCATAATCTAAAAGAGAAGAACGTGGGGATTTATCGACTAAGACTTCAATCCTGAACGTGGATGAATTAAAAGACACCTGGTATCCCTTTGGGTTAAATGCAATAACGCTCCTTTTTTTCAAAGATCCATTATTATGTAGGGTACACACATGATTTAATAACCATTCCATATATTTGAACGTGAAAACCCCTTGGGTGTTTCTCACATTCACGTGTTATTTTAAAATTATATACGTCGTGCGACAGAGTTGTTGACCCTTTAACTGAAATTAAAAACGAAAGATGTTTTCACATACACAGGTTGTGTATTTCATATTCCGTGTCCAAGCAATTCTAGGTGAAACTGACCTTATAGAACTGTTAGAAAGGCTGTAGAGGTTGATATATTTAAACAATATATGCCTCTGAACACAAGCATGTCTCAAAATCCAAACTTGAAATCCACTTTCGGAAAGCCATTGTTATCACCAAGTAGCAGGTCCTCTTAAGAAGTATATTTATATCTATAGTCATAATCGAAAAGCGGGGAACGTTTGGATTTATCGACTAAGACTTCGATCCTGAACGTGGGTGAATTAAAAAATACCTGGTATCCCTTACAATACAATAACGCTCCTTTTTTTCAAAGATCCATTATTATGTAGGGTACACACATGATTTAATAACCATTCCATATATTTGAACGTGAAAACCCCTTGGGTGTTTCTCACATTCACGTGTTATTTTAAAATTATATACGTCGTGCGACAGAGTTCTTGACCCTTTAACTGAAATTAAAAACGAAAGATGTTTTCACATACACAGGTTGTGTATTTCAAATTCCGTGTCCAAGCAATTCTAGGTGAAACTGATCTTATAGAACTGTTAGAAACGCTGTAGAGGTTGAAATATTTAATCAATATATGCCTCTCAACACAATCATGTCTCCAAATCCAAATTTGAAACCAACTTTCGGAAAGCCATCTTTATCACCAAGTAACAGGTCGTCTTGAGAAATAGAGTTATATCTTTAGTCATAATCAAAAAAGAAGAACGTGGGGATATATCGACTAAGACTTCGATCGTGAACGTGGATGAATTAAAAGACACCTGGTGTCCATTTGGGGCAAATGCAATAATCCAACTTTTTTCCAAAGATCCATTATTATGTAGGGTACACACATGATTTAATAACCTTTCCATACATTTGAACGTGAAAACCCCTGGGGTGTTTCTCACATTCACGTGTTTTTTGAAAATTATATACGTCGTGTAATAGAGTTGTTGACAGTTTGACTGAAAAGGAAAATTGTTTTTTAATACAAAGGTTGTGTATTTAAAATTGCGCGACCAAGCAATTCTAGGTGAAACTGATCTTATAGAACTGTTACAAACGCTGTAGAGGTTGATAAATTTAACCAATATCTGCCTCTCAACACAAGCATGTCTCCAAATCCAAATTTGAAACCGACTTTCGGAAAGCCATTCCTATCACCAAGTAAAAGGTCCTCTTAAGAAGTAGAGTCATATCTATAATCATAATGGAAAAAAGAAGAACGTGGGGATTTATCAACTAAGATTTCAATCCTGAACGTGGATGAATTGAAGACACCTGGTGTCCCTTTGTGGTAAATGCAATAATGCAACATTTTTTCAAAGATCCATTATTATGTAGGGTACACACATGATTTAATAACCTTTCCATACATTTGAACTTGAAAATCCCTGGGGTGATTCTCATATTCACGTGTATTTTTAAAATCATATATGTCGTGTGATAGAGTTGTTGACCGTTTGACTGAAATTAAAAACGAAAGTTGTTTTTTAATACAAAGGTTGTGTATTTCAAATTGCGTGTCCAAGCAATTCTAGGTGAAACTGTTCTTATAGAACTGTTACAAACGCTGTATAGGTTGATAAATTTAATCAATATTTGCCTCTCAACACAAGCATGTCTCCAAATCCAAATTTGAAACCCACTTTCAGAAAGCCATCCTTATCACCAAGTAACAGGTCCTCTTAAAAAGTAGAGTCATATCTATAGTCATAATCGAAAAAAGAAGAACGTGGGGATTTATCGACTAAGACTTCATTCCTGAACGTGGATGAATTAAAAGACACCTGGTGTCCCTTTGGGGTAAATGCAATAATGCAACATTTTTGCAAAGATTCATTTTTATGTAGGGTACACACATGATTTAATAACCTTTCCATACATTTGAACGTGAAAACCCCTGGGGTGTTTCTCACATTCACGTGTATTTTTAAAATTATATACGTCGTGCGATAGAGTTGTTGACCTTTTAACTGAAATTAAAAAAGAGAGTTGTTTTCACATACACAGGTTGTGTATTTCAAATTCCCCGTCCAAGCAATTCTATGTGAAACTGATCTTATATAATTGTTAGAAACGCTGTAGAGCTTCATGTATTTCATCAATATCTGCCTCTCAACACAAGCATGTCTCCAAATCCAAATTTGAAACCCACTTTCGGAAAGCCATCCTTATCACCAAGTAACAGGTCCTCTTGAGAAGTAGAGTTATAACTGTAGTCATAATCGAAAAAGAAGAACGTGGGGATTTATCGACTAAGACTTCGAACCTGAACGTGGATGAATTAATACACACCTGGTGTCCCTTTGGGGCAAATGCAATAATGCACCTTTTTTTCAAAGATCCATTATTATGTAGGGTACACACATGATTTAATAACCTTTCCATACATTTGAACGTGAAAACCCCTGGGGTGTTTCTCACATTCACGTGTTATTTTAAAATTATATGCGTCGTGCGATAGAGTTGTTGATCTTTTAACTGAAATTAAAAACGAGAGTTGTTTTCACATACACAGGTTGTGTATTTCATATTCCCCGTCCAAGCAATTCTAGGTGAAACTGATCTTATAGAACTAATAGAAACGCTGTAGAGGTTCATATATTTAATCAATATCTGCCTCTCAACACAAGCATGTTTCCAAATCCAAATTTAAAACTCACTTTCGGAAAGCCATCCTTGTCATCAAGTAACAATTCCTCTTAAAAAGTAGAGTTATATCTATAGTCATAATCGAAAAAAGAAGAATTTATCGAATAAGACTACAATCCTCAACGTGGATGAATTAAAAGACACCTGGTGTCCCCTTTGGGGTAAATGCAATAATGCACCTTTTTTTCAGAGATACATTTTTATGTAGGGTACACACATGATTTAATAACTTTTCCACACATTTGAACGTGAAAACCCCTGGGGTGTTTCTCACACTCACGTGTATTTTTAAAATTATATACGTCGTGCGATAGGGTTGTTGACCCTTTAACTGGAATTAAAAACGAAAGTTGTTTCCACATACACAGGTTGTGTATTTGAAATTCCGCGTCCAAGCAATTCTAGATGAAACTGATCTTAGAGAACTGTTACAAATGCTGTAGAGGTTGATATGTTTCATCAATATATGCCTCTCATGACATGCATGTCTCCAAATCCAAATTTGAAACCCACTTTCGGAAAGCCATTCTTATCACCAAGTAACAGGTTCTCTTAAGAAGTATAGTTATATCTTTATTCATAATCGAAAAGAAGAGAACGTGGGGATTTATCGACTAAGACTTCGATCCTGAACGTGGGTGAATTAAAAAATACCTGGTTTCCTTTACAATACAATAATGAAACTTTTTTTTTCAAAGATCCATTATTATGTAGAATACACACATGATTTAATAACCTTTCCATATATTTGAACGTGAAAACCCCTGGGGTGCCTCACATTCACGTGTACTTTTAAAATTATATACGTCGTGCGATAGAGTTGTTGACCCTTTAACTGAAATTAAAAACGAAAGTTGTTTTCACATACACATGTTGTGTATTTCAAATTCCGCGTCCAAGAAATTCTAGGTGAAACTGATTTTATAGAACTGTTAGAAACGCTGTAGAGGTTGATATATTTAATCAATATCTGCCTCTCAACAGAAGCATGTCTCCAAATCCTAATTTGAATCCTACTTTCGGAAAGCCATCCTTATCACCAAGTAACAGGTCCTCATGAGAAGTAGAGTTTTATCTATAGTCAAAATCGAAAAAGAAGAACGTGGTGATCTGTCGACTAAGACTTCAATCCTGAACGTGGATGAATTAAAAGACACCTGGTGTCCCTTTTGGGCAAATGCAATAATGCAGCTTTTTTCAAAGATCCATTATTATGTAGGGTACACACATGATTTAATAACCTTTCCATACATTTGCACGTGAAAACCCCTGGGGTGTTTCTCACATTCACGTGTTATTTTAAAATTATATACATCGTGCGATAGAGTTGTTGACGCTTTAACTGAAATTAAAACGAAAGTTTTTTTCTCATACAAAGGTTGTGTATTTCAAATTGCTCGTCCAAGCAATTCTAGTTGAAACTGATCTTATACAACTGTTGGAAACGTTGTATAGGTTGATAAATTTAATCAATATCTGCCTCTCAACACAAGCATGTGTCCAAATCCAAATTTGAAACCCACTTTCGGGAAGCCATCCTTATCACCAAGTAACAGGTCCTCTTAAGAATTAGAGTCATATCTATAATCAAAATCGAAAAAAGCAGAACGTGGGGATTTATCGACTAAGACTTCAATCCTGAACGTGGATGAATTAAAAGACACCTGATGTCCCTTTGGGGCAAATGCAATAATGCAACTTTTTTTCAAAGATCCATTATTATGTAGGATACACAAACGATTTAATAACCTTTCCATACATTTGAACGTGAAAACCCCTGGGGTGTTTTTCCCATTCACGTGTATTTTTAAAATTATATACGTCGTGTGTTAGAGTTGTTGACCGTTTGACTGAAATTAAAAACGAAAGTTGTTTTTTAATACAAAGGACGTGTATTTCAAATTCCGTGTCCAAGCAATTCTAGGTGAAACTGATCTTATAGAACTGTTAGAAACGCTGTAGAGGTTGATATATTTAATCAATATCTGCCTCTCAACACAAGCATGTCTCCAAATCCAAATTTGAATCCCACTTTCGGAAAGCCATCCTTATCACCAAGTAACAGGTCCTCTTGAGAAGTAGAGTTATAACTATAGTCATAATCGAAAAAGAAGAACGTGGGGATTTATCGACTAAGACTTCGAACCTGAACGTGGATGAATTAATACACACCTGGTGTCCCTTTGGGGTAAATGCAATAATGCACCTATGTTTCAAAGATCCATTTTTATGTAGGGTACACACATGATTTAATAACTTTTCCATTCATTTGAACGTGAAAACCCCTGGAGTGTTTCTCACATTCATGTATATTTTTAAAATTATATACGTCGTTCGATAGAGTTTTTGACCCTTTAACTGAAATTAAAAACGAAATTTGTTTTCTCATACACATGATGTGTATTTCAAATTGCGCATCCAAGCAATTCTTGGTGTAACTGATCTTATAGAACTGTTAGAAACGCAGTATAGGCTGATATATTTAATCAATATCTGCCTCTCAACACAAGCATGTCTCGAAATCCAAATTTGAAACCCACTTTTGGAATGCCATCCTTATCACCAGGAAACACGTTCTCTTAAGAAGTAGAGTCATACCTATAGTCATAATCGAAAAAAGAAGAATGGGGGGATTTATCGACTAAGACTTCAATCCTGAATGTGGATGAATTAAAAGACACCTGGTGTCCCTTTGGGGCAAATGAAATAATCCAACTTTTTTTCAAAGATCCATTATTATGTAGGGTACACACATGATTTAATAACCTTTCCATACATTTGAACGTTAAAACCCCTGGGGTGTTTCTCACATTCACGTGTACTTTTAAAATTATATACGTCGTGCGATAGAGTTGTTGACCCTTTAACTGAAATTAAAAACGAAAGTTTTTTTCACATATACAGGTTGTGTATTTCAAATTCCGCGTCCAAGCAATTCTAGGTGAAACTGATCTTATAGAACTGTTAGAAACGCTGTAGAGGTTGATATATTTAATCAATATCTGCCTCTCAACACAAGCATGTCTCCAAATCCAAATTTGAATCCCACTTTCGGAAAGCCATCCTTATCACCAAGTAACAGTCCTTCTTAAGAAGTAGAGTCATATCTATAATCATAATCGAAAAAAGAAGAACGTGGGGATTTATCGACTAAGACTTCAATCCTGAACGTGGATGAATTAAAAGACACCTGGTGTCACTTTGGGGCAAATGCAATAATGCAACTTTTTTTCAAAGATCCATTGTTATGTAGGGTACACACATGATTTAAAAACCTTTCCATACATTTGGACGTGAAAACCCCTGTGGTGTTTCTCACATTCACGTGTTATTTTAAAATTATATACGTCGTGCGATAGAGTTGTTGACCCTTTAACTGAAATTAACAACGAAAGTTCTTTTCTCATACAAAGGTTGTGTATTTCAAACTGCGCGTCCAAGCAATTCTAGGTGAAACTGATCTTATAAAACTATTAGAAACGCTGTAGAGGTTGATAAATTTAATCAATATCTGTCTCTCAACACAAGCATGTCTCCAAATCCAAATTTGAAACCCACTTTCGGGAAGCCATCCTTATCACCAAGTAACAGGTCCTCTTAAGAAGTAGAGTTATATCTGTAGTCATAATCGAAAAAAAGAAGAACATGGGGATTTATCGACTAAGACTTCGATCCTGAACGTGGATGAATTAAAAGACACCTGGTGTCCCTTTGGGGTAAATGCAATAATGCACCTTTTTTTCAAAGATCCATTATTATGTAGAGTACACACGTTTTAATAACCTTTCCATACATTTGAACGTGAAAACCCCTGGGGTGTTTCTCACATTCACCTGTATTTTTAAAATTATATACGTCGTGTGTTAGAGTTGTTGACCGTTTGACTGAAATTAAAAACGAAAGTTGTTTTTTAATACAAAGGACGTGTATTTCAAATTCCGTGTCCAAGCAATTCTAGGTGAAACTGATCTTATAGAACTGTTAGAAACGCTGTAGAGGTTGATATATTTAATCAATATCTGCCTCTCAACACAAGCATGTCTCCAAATCCAAATTTGAATCCCACTTTCGGAAAGCCATCCTTATCACCAAGTAACAGGTCCTCTTGAGAAGTAGAGTTATAACTATAGTCATAATCGAAAAAGAAGAACGTGGGGATTTATCGACTAAGACTTCGAACCTGAACGTGGATGAATTAATACACACCTGGTGTCCCTTTGGGGTAAATGCAATAATGCACCTATGTTTCAAAGATCCATTTTTATGTAGGGTACACACATGATTTAATAACTTTTCCATTCATTTGAACGTGAAAACCCCTGGAGTGTTTCTCACATTCATGTATATTTTTAAAATTATATACGTCGTTCGATAGAGTTTTTGACCCTTTAACTGAAATTAAAAACGAAATTTGTTTTCTCATACACATGATGTGTATTTCAAATTGCGCATCCAAGCAATTCTTGGTGTAACTGATCTTATAGAACTGTTAGAAACGCAGTATAGGCTGATATATTTAATCAATATCTGCCTCTCAACACAAGCATGTCTCGAAATCCAAATTTGAAACCCACTTTTGGAATGCCATCCTTATCACCAGGAAACACGTTCTCTTAAGAAGTAGAGTCATACCTATAGTCATAATCGAAAAAAGAAGAATGGGGGGATTTATCGACTAAGACTTCAATCCTGAATGTGGATGAATTAAAAGACACCTGGTGTCCCTTTGGGGCAAATGAAATAATCCAACTTTTTTTCAAAGATCCATTATTATGTAGGGTACACACATGATTTAATAACCTTTCCATACATTTGAACGTTAAAACCCCTGGGGTGTTTCTCACATTCACGTGTACTTTTAAAATTATATACGTCGTGCGATAGAGTTGTTGACCCTTTAACTGAAATTAAAAACGAAAGTTTTTTTCACATATACAGGTTGTGTATTTCAAATTCCGCGTCCAAGCAATTCTAGGTGAAACTGATCTTATAGAACTGTTAGAAACGCTGTAGAGGTTGATATATTTAATCAATATCTGCCTCTCAACACAAGCATGTCTCCAAATCCAAATTTGAATCCCACTTTCGGAAAGCCATCCTTATCACCAAGTAACAGTCCTTCTTAAGAAGTAGAGTCATATCTATAATCATAATCGAAAAAAGAAGAACGTGGGGATTTATCGACTAAGACTTCAATCCTGAACGTGGATGAATTAAAAGACACCTGGTGTCACTTTGGGGCAAATGCAATAATGCAACTTTTTTTCAAAGATCCATTGTTATGTAGGGTACACACATGATTTAATAACCTTTCCATACATTTGGACGTGAAAACCCCTGTGGTGTTTCTCACATTCACGTGTTATTTTAAAATTATATACGTCGTGCGATAGAGTTGTTGACCCTTTAACTGAAATTAACAACGAAAGTTCTTTTCTCATACAAAGGTTGTGTATTTCAAACTGCGCGTCCAAGCAATTCTAGGTGAAACTGATCTTATAAAACTATTAGAAACGCTGTAGAGGTTGATAAATTTAATCAATATCTGTCTCTCAACACAAGCATGTCTCCAAATCCAAATTTGAAACCCACTTTCGGGAAGCCATCCTTATCACCAAGTAACAGGTCCTCTTAAGAATTAGAGTCATATCTATAATCAAAATCGAAAAAAGCAGAACGTGGGGATTTATCGACTAAGACTTCAATCCTGAACGTGGATGAATTAAAAGACACCTGATGTCCCTTTGGGGCAAATGCAATAATGCAACTTTTTTTCAAAGATCCATTATTATGTAGGATACACAAACGATTTAATAACCTTTCCATACATTTGAACGTGAAAACCCCTGGGGTGTTTTTCCCATTCACGTGTATTTTTAAAATTATATACGTCGTGTGTTAGAGTTGTTGACCGTTTGACTGAAATTAAAAACGAAAGTTGTTTTTTAATACAAAGGACGTGTATTTCAAATTCCGTGTCCAAGCAATTCTAGGTGAAACTGATCTTATAGAACTGTTAGAAACGCTGTAGAGGTTGATATATTTAATCAATATCTGCCTCTCAACACAAGCATGTCTCCAAATCCAAATTTGAATCCCACTTTCGGAAAGCCATCCTTATCACCAAGTAACAGGTCCTCTTGAGAAGTAGAGTTATAACTATAGTCATAATCGAAAAAGAAGAACGTGGGGATTTATCGACTAAGACTTCGAACCTGAACGTGGATGAATTAATACACACCTGGTGTCCCTTTGGGGTAAATGCAATAATGCACCTATGTTTCAAAGATCCATTTTTATGTAGGGTACACACATGATTTAATAACTTTTCCATTCATTTGAACGTGAAAACCCCTGGAGTGTTTCTCACATTCATGTATATTTTTAAAATTATATACGTCGTTCGATAGAGTTTTTGACCCTTTAACTGAAATTAAAAACGAAATTTGTTTTCTCATACACATGATGTGTATTTCAAATTGCGCATCCAAGCAATTCTTGGTGTAACTGATCTTATAGAACTGTTAGAAACGCAGTATAGGCTGATATATTTAATCAATATCTGCCTCTCAACACAAGCATGTCTCGAAATCCAAATTTGAAACCCACTTTTGGAATGCCATCCTTATCACCAGGAAACACGTTCTCTTAAGAAGTAGAGTCATACCTATAGTCATAATCGAAAAAAGAAGAATGGGGGGATTTATCGACTAAGACTTCAATCCTGAATGTGGATGAATTAAAAGACACCTGGTGTCCCTTTGGGGCAAATGAAATAATCCAACTTTTTTTCAAAGATCCATTATTATGTAGGGTACACACATGATTTAATAACCTTTCCATACATTTGAACGTTAAAACCCCTGGGGTGTTTCTCACATTCACGTGTACTTTTAAAATTATATACGTCGTGCGATAGAGTTGTTGACCCTTTAACTGAAATTAACAACGAAAGTTCTTTTCTCATACAAAGGTTGTGTATTTCAAACTGCGCGTCCAAGCAATTCTAGGTGAAACTGATCTTATAAAACTATTAGAAACGCTGTAGAGGTTGATAAATTTAATCAATATCTGTCTCTCAACACAAGCATGTCTCCAAATCCAAATTTGAAACCCACTTTCGGGAAGCCATCCTTATCACCAAGTAACAGGTCCTCTTAAGAAGTAGAGTTATATCTGTAGTCATAATCGAAAAAAAGAAGAACATGGGGATTTATCGACTAAGACTTCGATCCTGAACGTGGATGAATTAAAAGACACCTGGTGTCCCTTTGGGGTAAATGCAATAATGCACCTTTTTTTCAAAGATCCATTATTATGTAGAGTACACACGTTTTAATAACCTTTCCATACATTTGAACGTGAAAACCCCTGGGGTGTTTCTCACATTCACCTGTATTTTTAAAATTATATACGTCGTGTGAAAGAGTTGTTGACCGTTTGACTGAAATAAAAAACGAAATTTGTTTTCTCATACAAAAGTTCTGTATTTCAAATTGCGCATCGAAATAATTCTAGGTGTAACTGATCTTATAAACCCGTTTATAACCGCTGTAGAAGATGATATATTTAATCAATATCTGCCTCTTAACACAAGCATGTCTCCAAATCCAAACTTGAAGCCCACTTTTGGAAAGCCATCCTTATCACTAAGTAATAGGTCCTCTTAAGAAGCACAGCTATATCTATACTGATAATCGGAGAAGGGAAAATGTTGGATTTATCTTCTGAACCTCGATCCTGAACGTGGATGAATTAAAAGACACCTGGTGTCCCTTTGGGTTAAATGCAATAATGAATCTTTTTGTTCAAAGATCCATCATCATGCAGGGTACACACATGATTTATTAACCTTTCCATACATTTGAATGTGAAAACCACTGGGGTGTTTCTCACATTCACGTGTGTTTTTAAAATTATATACGTCGTGCGATAGAGTTGTTGACCGTTTAACTGAATTTAGAAACGAAAGATGTATTCTCACACACAAGGTTAATATTTCAAATAGCGCGTCCCAGCAATTGTAGGTGAGACTGATACTATAGAACTGTTAGAAACTCTATAGTGTTGACATATTTAAAAAATATCTGCCTCTCAACACAAGCATGTCTCCAAATCCAAACTTGAAACCCACTTTCAGAAAGCCTTCCTTATCACCAAGTAACAGGTCCTCTTAAAAAGTACTGTTATATCTATAGTCATAATCGAAAAAGGAGAACGTGGGGATTTATCGACTAAGACTTCGATCCTGAACGTGGATGAATTTAAAGACACCTGGTGTCCCTTTGGGGTAAATGCAATAATGCACCTTTTTTTCAAAGATCTATTATTATGTAGGGTACACACATGATTTAAAAACTTTTGCATATATTTAAACGTGAAAACCCCTGGGGTGATTCACACATTCACGTGTATTTTTAAAATTATATACATCGTGTGATAGAGTTGTTGACCGTTTGACTGAAATTAAAAACGAAAGTTGTTAGTAGTAGGTGCGCCACTTTGGGGGCAAATGACCTTTTGACCTTGAAGGTCACGCAGCAGTCAGATGACCCCCAAAAGTCCCGTGATTTTGCCGTTCGTCCGCCATTTTGTATTCTGACGTCATATTCTCGAAAGGTTCCTCGATTTTCCCGCCATTTTGTATACTGACGTCATATTCTCGAAAGGTCCCGTGACTTTTGCCGTTCGTCCACCATTTTGGATTCTTGCATAGTTGAGTCATCCCCCTGTTTGACCACGCCCCTCCAAAAGTCCCGTGATTTTTCCGCCATCTTGGATTCTTGCATAGTTGAGTCATCATCCCCTGGTTGACCCAAACCCATCGTGAAGCAACCGTCCCAAATATTTTTATTGCAGCGCCATCTAGTGTTTCTAGTGTTTAACTATATTTATAAAAAAGTCGCCCACCGGTGGGTTCGATGAGTCATCCCGTTCATCAAAGTTTCTTTTGTGAAAACGGAGGGTAACGATGATTCACAGGGACCCGTTCCAACACGTCGACAGCCAACGTCTCGAATTACGTTGCCAGATATTGGATTGTTCGAAAACATACCCCTGGTGTCTAAAACACGTATTATATTTTAATCGTAATTTTAAAATATCGGAATTTTACCAGATAGCTCCACCTAGCGTCAGATCTCGACCAATGGAAGGCTATGACAGGATGACGTCACAGGTTTAAGGTATAAGTATTACCGCTTGACAGCTGATAAGACATTAGTTGTTCAGTATCGTAACCATGGCCTGTGTTAAGCGTTCCCTGACCGGTGGCGAACTTCCTGCGAAGCGACTTGCTCTTAGAGATGATGATCAGCATATGTTTCAGTTAGGCTCTGATTTGTTTGCGAATGTTTTTTGAGTACAAGAACTATCCCAAAGTGCACATACGTCTGTTCAAGAGGTTTAGTGATAATTCGTTAAAACTGTATCCTACAAAAGACGGTGTGATGTTGTCTGAAGAACAGTGGCATGGACTGGTTTCTTATGTACCTACAATCGTCGAAGCATTCAAAGATATCGAATACGGCGAGTATGAACTGGACTCTACGGTTTGTTGCGTCGTGCTCAAGGGTAGACACGGGGTGCTCATTACAAAAACTATTCCCCGTGATGGTGCTCCAATGTCTTCATCGATTCGTCTCAGCGTCGAGCAGTGGGAGAGGCTAACAGATTCGTGTGACTCAATCACCTACAGTTTGATGGCCATGAAGTTTGAAAATGGTAAATTTTCGAATGCCGTGTGGAATGCAGAATTAGCTGCAAACCTTCCTCGAAGAAGCCTATCTAATGATCAGCCCCACGAGCAAGACAGCGGTGATTCAGTAAAGCTTATGGACTGTTTAAAGCAGACTTTGAATACAATCGTCAGAAAAGAACTTTTTACGATTCTACGTAAGAACTGTATCGGGTGCGAAGTGGATCATCCGAGTCAACTACGTCATTCGTGCCTTACCCTAACCGATGAATGAATTGTTGACTATTTCACAGAAGCAGTAAGAAACATTCATTTAACGGATATTGCTGAACGTTTTGTAGAAGAATCAGGTATTGAATTAAATCGACCAGCTAATATCTCATTTATGTCTGAATTGAACTTTCCAACGTTACTAAAAGAGCTGCACGACGAACTGGTACGTACATCTGAATACGTACTAACTAAATATTAATGTGACCTTAATGTTATTCTATTGTAAAAATAAGTGTTAATATTTTATGTTAATAAATATGATTGTCTCTCTGATATTTATGTCATTGTGATTTCTTTCTTCGTGTAGTTAACATGAATTTTAAGGTTAGCATTGAAAGTGTTAATATCGTTTGCTGTAATGAACGTTCTCAAGTCTCTGTATCAAGACCCAGCACAGCCCGCAAGTTATGCTGGGGTGGATGCTTTATATCGTGCTGTAAAAGAAAGGGACGGGAAACTGAAGAAGGCAAAAATAGCGGAATGGTTGAGGGGGAAGGAAGCTTACACTATTCACAAACCCGTGAAACATCGGTTTCTCAAGAACAGAGTGATAGTGGGGTGTAAAGATGAACAATTTCAGGCAGATCTGGTAGATTTGTCATCTCTTAGTAAACATAATGACGACTACAAATATTTACTGACATGTATAGACGTGCTTTCGAAATACGCATGGGCAGTCCCTTTAAAACAGAAATCGGGGCAACTGATCACAAAAGCCTTTAAAAAAATATTTCACGAAAGAAAGCCTCAGAAATTACAAACAGATAAGGGGACAGAATTCACTAACCGAGTGTTTCAGAAGTATCTAAAAGCACAGGGGGTTGAATTTTTCACTACTCATAACGAAACCAAAGCTAGCATAGTAGAACGATTCAATCGTACGTTAAAAACAAAAATGTGGAAATATTTCACAGATAAAAATACGAATCGCTACGTCGATGTGATAGACCAGCTATTGCATAGTTATAATCACACCTATCACCGTAGCATAAAAATGAAACCCGTTTTGGTATCACGTGAAAACGAGAGTCGCGTGTGGAAAACTCTGTATGACAATGTGTGGTCTCCGCAAAACCCCAATTATAAATTTCAGGTGGGGGATACCGTACGCATTGTGAAATCTAAACTACATTTTTCGAAAGGGTACGAGGCTAACTGGACAGAAGAAATCTTTGTCGTTGACAAACGACTACCCAGAACACCACCAGTCTACAGAATTAAGGATCTTATGGGAGACGTGATAAAAGGAACGTTTTACGAACAGGAATTACAAAAAATAAAGAAAAATCTTTATTATCCAGTGGAGAAAATAATTAAAAAGAGGCGTCGTAAAGGAAAAGTGGAATACTTCGTCAAATTCAAAGGATATCCAATCAAATTCAACACTTGGATACCTGCCCGTGATATGGCACCCCTATAAATAGAAAGGTATCGAGAATCATTCACCATAAATTATGTCTTTTTACGTAACGCTACCCAGCGACAGTTCGCTGAAATATTTTCCCGAAAATAAGACGTCTCATTATATCACTAGACTCCCTAAACCCATAACATTAGAGGGTCAATGGGAAGTTGCCCTGGCAGAAATCATTTACCCTCATACTTGGTATAATGTTACTCCGTTTAATAATTTATTTGGATTTCACTTGGGAACAGGGGATATGTACGGTAGGCGGATACCTCCAGGAATGTATGAAACAGTCCCCGACCTGCTACGGGCTATGATTTTACCGTCGGTTAACGGAAAAATCAACGTGACGTATCATAAAGTCACCAAAAGAGTGAAAGTAGAAATTGTCAACAATGCCAAATTGGAACTTTATACAGGCTTAGCCGAAATGTTAGGTTTTGAGGCAGGTACTATTGTTCAAACGATGGAAGCACCCTACGTGGCAGACATGCAAGCAGTTTACCCAGCGCTATTCGTTTACACTGATCTCGTAGAAACTCAGATAGTAGGGGACGTCTTGGCTCCTTTATTACGCATCGTGAAGGTGAACGGTAAAGACGGAGAAATCATCAGTGCGCAGTACGATCGACCTCACTATCTGCCGTTAATCAGAAACAATTTCCAAACTGTAGAAATCGTTATAAGGTCGAACACAGGTCATCTGATACCATTTGAACGAGGGAGAGTGTTGGTGAAACTTCATTTCCGACTGAAGCAGCTGTTTTAAAAAAATGCACGTTCCTTACAAGTATTGCACTAAACATTATGAGGACTATTACGCAGCCCAAGTAGGTAATAGTCTGTCGTATTATCAAGGTCATCCATTACAGAGGGGATATGGTTTAGGAGGATTTTTTTGGAGCTCTCTTTAAAGCGGCTGTGCTGTTATTAAAACAAGGAGCTAAAACTGTCGGTAAAGAAGCATTGCGAACAGGTATGAAGATAGCTGATGATGTTTTACGGGGTCAAAATCCCAAAAATGCTGCTAGACAGAGAATCAAGGAAGCTGGAAGGAAACTGGGGGAAAAAGCTTACATCAAAGCTAAAGAGATGATGGGGGCAGGCATTAAAAGGAAACGAGGTCAGCCGAAACGTGTCATTTCTTCAAAGGCGAGAAGAGTGTTAGAACGTGACATATTCGATCCGTAATGGCTTTTATTCATCGTGATTCGCTGGAGTGCGCTAAATCAGAACTCGACTTATTTGCTTTACCTCCCACACAGACCCTCATTGAAGCGGGACAGTGGGTTGAATATCACCCCCTGGCTAACATCTACGATGGAGGACCCTTAGAATTTCATGTATCTGGAAGCGGCGAGGAATACATTGATCTTTCCCAGACTATGCTCTATGTGAAAGACAAGATAGTGAAAGCTCCCAATCTACCTCTAAAGAAAGATGAACTCGTCGGTCCAGCAAACCTGTTTTTACATTCGCTCTTTGCCCAAATTGACGTATCGCTCAACGACCGCCTCGTATCCAGTTCCAATAATACTTATCCTTACCGAGCTATGATTGAGATACTGCTGAACCACGGTGAAGACAGTAAGAAGTCTGAGCTGACGTGTGAACTGTTTTACAAAGATTCAGCCGGATGTATGAGTGAGACAAACCCTTCAGAAGCAGGAAAACTAAATAAGGGTTTGCAACAGAGATGTCAATTAACAGATCAGAGTGCTATCGTCGATATGATAGGTACGCCACACTGCGATATATTCTTTCAAAACCGCCTGCTTTTAAATCTAGTGGATATAAAAATCAAACTGATCCGCAGCAAAGACCCCTTTTGTCTACTGTCATCTTCTGCCACTCCAGATTACAAAGTCATGCTAGAACATGCATCGCTTTTCATACGCAAAGTAAAAGTCAGTCCAGGTGTGTCGCTAGGACATGCAAAAGCCTTAGAGAAAGGCTCAGCGAAATATCCCATAGACCGTGTTCTTTGTAAAACGTATTCTGTACCCCAAGGTAATATGTCAATGATACAAGACAATGTATTCCTGGGACAGATGCCTAATCGCATAGTCATTGGTTGCGTGGATAACGATGCTTTTAATGGTACTTATAGCAAAAATCCTTTCGAATTCAAACATTATCATCTGAACTTTATAGGCGTATACGTGGACGGCCACCCAGTTCCCTACAAAGCACTAGAACCCAACTTTAAAGAAGGAAATTGGATACGAGCTTATCATAGTTTATTTCTGGGGACGGAAAAAGCAGGCCAAGACCGAGGTATTCAAATAAGTCGCGACGAATATTCTCAAGGTTACACGTTGTATGCTTTCGATCTTTCCCCAGATCTCTGCGACGGAGGGCACATGAACTTATTACGACAAGGAAATTTAAGACTCGAATTGAAATTCGCAGTACCGCTGCAACAAACTATTTCCATCGTTGTCTATGCAGAATTTCAGAACATCATAGAAATAAATAAATCAAGAAATATCTTATTTGATTTTTCGTCATGATGCCCTCCAACTCAACAGAATCCTGAAGAGAGATCCTTACGTGAGAACGACATTTCTCGGCGTATTTCCAGCAGACGGTTTAAAGAGAAGATTGCCCTATTACCCAGCATCCCTCATTGTGAATGTAGATCCTCGGAATAAGCCTGGAAGTCATTGGATGGCTCTATATTTTCCCAATCCTTATACAGTAGAATTCTTTGATTCATTTGGAAATCCTCGTAATTATTTTAATGGACCTATTTTAAACTATGTATCGCGGTTCCAGACTATTGTATTTAATGATGTTATCCTGCAAAGTGACGAAACTGGTGTGTGTGGTCAATATTGCATATTTTTCTTAACCCACCGTTGTCGTGGAAAATCAATGTTTTCTATCATAACTTTGTTTAATGTAAATCGTCATTGGAACGATAGACAAGTTTATCGCTATGTAAAAAAAACATATCCTTTAAATGTACCTTTCTATATGCCAAAATAAAAAATTTTTAAGTGTAAAATAATTTGACAGACTCCTATTTTTTAATACACAAACATATATTTTATTCGGAAGAAAATCTTAAAAACTAGTTACAGTTCATCACATGGTGAGCCAAATCGGAGAAACATTCACAGATTTATAATATTTATTTTTGATGAGGGTTTTTGGAAAATTTATATCTTTTAACACATTATCAAACTCAGCATAACCGATGGGTTTTACACTTTTTTTATTCCGCAATAGGTTATCTATTAAATCCACAATATTCGAACCCTTCACAGTCCTATCTCTAATTTTTAACTCTCCATTAGGAGTCCAACTCACAACATTACTTTTATCTAAAATACTCATGATATGTGAAGCATTTTTTTTTAAGTTTTTAGGAACAGTATCCGTTACTAATTTTAATACATCGTTCTCGACGTTCTGAAGTGAATCTAACTGTACAGTAAAATCCGGAACATTACTTATATCGTGAGTGACATTTATATATTTCTGCAATACTTGACTGTATAAGACGATTTTTTCAGAATCGGTTATTTTACGATTTAAAATATCTTTCATTTCGCGGTCCAATTGCGATAACTGTTCCTCAGACGGGGAATGACGCGATAACCTTTCTTCAGGCACCAACACAAGTTTTCTACTATACTCCATTTCTACTGAGTAAGGAAGTGATAACGGATAATGCAGCTGGCACTAATACGCTAAGGAATCCCCCTTTCTGTACTAATAATCTACGCTTCTTATAGAGGGGAACTGTCTTATCAGCCAGTTTTCTTATAGACCTCTTATGCGGCTGCAATTTTATCTTCTGATTCCTAGTTAACTTAACATTCCCTTTTAAAACGTTTAAACAACATTCACATAGAGTTTTAATGACCCCGTTTGGCGTCTTTCTCAACATTTCCGTGCGCATGCGCGGTTTACAAATGCCTAACAGCCGTAGCTGTTCTAAATGAGCCTCTGTACACTTGGCCATTCTCTCTCTGAATGATTAATCTTAACTATGGATTAATCTTAAATAGCCTCCTTTAGATTAAATATTTTCTAAACAGCAAAAATTGGAATGTTACATAGTAAAATAACTGAGTCTTTACAAGTCCTTAGAAGAATGACGCTCTAACCACTTAGACAGCAATAAAACTTTTCGTGCAGCACAATGAGCAGTATCGTGATATCTGCACTCGTATTCATAACAACGGCCTAAATCGTTTATATTAGGGACCTCCAGACATTCTAAATTATAACAATTTTTGTTGATATACCTCTCAAACATTTTACATTTGCTCAAACCTTTGGCATAAAACACGTCATAGGTTAAACTGAGTTGAGTCATAAGGGTATACATTTCAGTATAAGGCCTATTACCCTGATTCCAATACAAATGATGCAAATTTTCGGTCGTCCAGTCACATGTTATCCTATCTTTAAATAACAATTCATTCCAATTATAGGGAGGTTTAAAAAGAAAATTTTCCATCCATTGTACATCTGATACACAAAAACTAAATTCTTTTACAATAAATTTACCGTCCTGAAGCTGAAAGCCTTCTGCATCTAATATAACTGAGATATTGACTGGGGATCAGAAAAGAATGACGTCTTTATATATTTTACAATGGACTGGTAGTCTGATCTAACCAATGAAAAACTTTACCTTGGTTGATAGACATAATTTACTTCCCCGTTTAATATATTTGTTCTCAGACGCATATCCTCTGGAGTTTCCATGCGAAGATCCACAAATAAATAATGATAAGGACGTCGGGTGGCATCAGCATAGACTTCCATGAAGAATTTGGTTTTACCGGGATACAGCTGCCTCGCAAGGTGATTAATCTGGCTGATATCTCTCCTGGAATTAAATAAACATAAATAATGAGCGTTGAGTGAAATATCGCGCATCTCTTTACCTTTATGAAAAATATTTTGCACTATGAAAATAACAGACAGATTTTTATGATGGCTACCCTTTGTAAAGAGATGGGTTAGCCTCTTATCACTACCACATTCACTCATTAAATCATCAATCACAAAAACAGTACTATCTCCTAAATAGTCATTATAGTTAGTAGGTAATCCTTCCACGAACGTCACTTCAGGCATCTCGTCGTATAGAGGTTGATACATGCCGTAAAACCACACAATTTTTTCAGGTTGGGGCTTCATGAGCTTACTGTGTAATAATTTAGAAACAAAACGTGATTTTCCACTGCCAGTAGGACCTGCAACAAGAGCTGTAAAAGGATGATGTAAATGAGGCAACTCCATCTTTCACACTGATACAGAAAAATAGAAACAGTTTAATAAATACCTTCTTAATAGCCGAAGGGGATGGTGTCCAGATCCGGAAGGATACAGCGCTTGTCGTACACAACTCTGTAATCCTTCTTCTCCTCCCGGTTAATCACCTTGCGGCGCTTGGCATCCCTGGTAATCTTTCTAGGATTGACGGTTGTGAGCACTTGTGGCGTATCCAGGTTCTTTACCAGCTGGGTCAAGCTGTCGAAATTCAGAATCAGGGAGTTTGTATAATTTAAGGTAAACCCCCTGATTTTGCAGCAGGTCTTTCCTTTAGCCGTCTTGTACGCATAATTTTTTGCTCCTCCACTGATAAAGCTGATGATGTGGTCTCCTTCATCTAATTCATTTGTGAATTCCCCTAGGTAATTACCAATAGGGGGATCGTTTGTACCATCACTAATGTATATGATGGAATCAGTGTCGTAGTAGCAGACAGCCTGACCCAACTTCTCCAGCTCTCTGTACAACCTCAGTCTGGCATGGGCTGTGGTAAAAGCAGCTATAAAAACATTTGTCTGGTCCCTCTGGCTGACGAATTCCTGCTTATACTTCCAACTAATGGCTGCCAACTCCTCAGTTGGAAGATACATGTCCTTAACCTGTATAAAAATAAAAAATAATTTTTTTTTATCAAACACAAGAAACAAACTTTTTTTTAAGAAAACTTTTCCTTAACAAAAATGAAATTTTTGTCAAACACTAAACACAAAAAACTTTTTTTTTTAAGAAACCTTTCCTTAACAAAAATAAATTTTTTATCAAACACAAGAAAAAAATTTTTTTTTAAATAAAAACTTTTTTTAAGAAAAGTTTTCCTTAACAAAAAATGAAATTTTTGTCAAACACTAAACACAAAAAACTTTTTTTAAGTAACCTTTTCGTTAACAAAAAATGAAATTTTTGTCAAACAAGAAAATTTTTTTTTTAAATAAAAACTTTTTTAAAGAAAACTTTTCCTTAACAAAAAATTAAATTTTTATCAAACTCTAAGTACAAGAAAAATACTTTTTTTTCAATAAAACTTTTCTTACCTCTACTGTAGGATTTGTTAGCAACTTGTTGAAGGAAGCAAGGTCGGCGACGAAGGTTATCTGGTGCTTATTTTCTTTCATGCCAAAACGTCCCCAAAAACTGTTCAGGCACGTCTTGGCACATTGGCGTCGTCCTTTATTTATTTCAATGCAGCCAGGATCCAGTTGCACTCCTTCTCGTTGAGAATAATTTTGGATGTAGGCGGATTTTTCTTCATCAGAATGGCAATCCACAGGCCAACCAGATGACTCCTGCTTCAACTTGAGGAATGTATTTATATAGCTTTTAAAGAGCTCAGTGGATTGCTCTTTAAAATGGTAAACTTCGTATAATTGCACGATAGTATACCCTACTGACACAGCTTTTTTCACTTCCTCAGACACCCACGTACCCGTCAAGGCTCTTTCAGCATTTGTATGCTCACAAGGAGGAGCTTGGCGTGTTTCCACACAAGTACGGCACAAAGGGAAATTTAATTTGTTGTTGGCTCTGTAAGGGAGGACTGGATGATAGAGGCCTCTTGGAGGAAGAATGCTGCACTTCACGATGCCGAAATATTGGGTGATGTCGCCAAAATCTGAAGTGATGATTTCTGGGTGACCCATGGGGTAAGGATCATACTTATTGACTGTAGGGTAAAGGGATGTGAAATCGATGTACTTTATCTTTTCACAACCCTTTACCGTATACTGTAGTTTGGAAGCATTCGTCCTGCCTCCAAAAAATGCATCTCTGGGGTTAAGTCTGGAGACTGCCTCGTGGGTACTCAAAAACTCCTGTAGTTTAGGATCTCTCTTTTTCATTTCCTGAAACTCGTGCTCCCAGATACTGATGTACTTGTACCCAGCCTGCTTCAACATTTCCTCCTGCTCTTGGGTTTTGCGAAAGAGTGCCCAAAATGGGGTCCCATTCACAGGGTTAATGGTATCCTCATCATAACATTTTTTGCAGCCGTGCCAAAAACAGCCTAAATACTGATAAATGCTATGACTCTCCTTGCAGTAGCCGTCCACAAACTTCCCTAGAATTTTTTGTTCCCCATCCTCGTTAAGGCCATGGCAGATTTTATCACCTGTCGTGTGGCTAACAAAATCTAGCCACTGAATACAGCCAAGACTTGAATTGATGTTTTTAACGTAGCCATGAATGGGGATGAGGGCTAAAGAATTATCAGGGATGTGCTTAGACCTGTAGGTAGCCATGCAAGCTGAGGCGATCGTTGTATACTGGAAGGGGTCCACCTCGTTGATGCTCAAAAATTCCTCCCGGAATTTCAAGCAGGAGCGTCGTAAGATATCCACATCTGATCTGCAAAGGAAGCAGGATTAGAAAAAACAATTAAACTTTTTCGTTACTATAAACATGTCTACAAACTTTTATTGCCACCCAATCAATAAAACACATTTTTGACATAACGTAAAAAAATATTATTCATAAATATTTTCATAAAAAAATTTTTGATTTTATGAAATACCATTTTCTTATTAAGATTCACAAAACAGTTTTACATTTTCTAAAATAATTATTTTCTGAAACACAATCTGAATTTTTTTTTTTTTTTTTTTTTTTTTTTTGTAATTTTACTTTTCGTAAATTAATTTTCTGTAAAAAAGTTCAAGCTTTTAAAAATTTTTCTAAAACACAATTTTGAAATTTTTTACAAATTTACATTTCGTAAATTAATTTTCTGTAGAAAAAAATGTTTAAGCTTTGAAAAAATTATATTCTGTAAAATATTTTTTCTAAAACAGCAGTTAAAACAGTTTTTACATTTTTGAACCAAATTAAAAAAACAATTTTTATATATTTTTTACACTGAAAATTTTTTTCTAAAATACAATTTTAACATTTCGTGAAATAATAGAGTAAAAAAAATAAATGACTTACTTGCAATATTTGTACATTTCCTCCCGGAAATTGAATGGTTCCTTACGCCGCTCCCCATACCACTCTATGAACTTGGATCTCTCTTCAGTAGACATCGCCTCTGGCATATAATACTCCTCTGCTGGGAGAATACAAACGTAATCTTGATTTTCACTTTTGTTGAAGAGGTGAGGAAAGTAACCCTTCGTCAGCTCCTCCAAGCCAAAGATTTTAGGGAGCTTTGCCAGTCCCATGGCCATAAAATTGAAAGAATCTATAAGCCGAATTTTTAATGAGGCCACCTCTAGTTGCATGATTTTGGAGCCGTTCGGGATGATGACAGGCTTCACCCCCTGTTTTAACAAGTAGGCTAGAATAAACTGCCCATCATAGCCTTTCATATTGTGGGCTATGGCTGTATACCCTTTATGTTCTGGGGCAAACAGAAACTGGCAAAACTTTTGGCAGGCGTCGTAACCCTCAAAGACTCTTTCTGTGCCATCAACGTACTGGGAGACGCAATAATTGACCTCGTGCTCGCCGTTCTCTTGGTCGCATTTGAAATCAAAGAAGATCAAATTAGCGGAAGGCGTCTTCGGCTGTTTCCTGCCCAGATAACACCTGTGGGTATCTGCGAGCACGTATTGCTTGCAAGACACACATTTGATTTCACCACAAACGTGGTCTTCAGGTCGTCTATCCTTTCTCTGCAGAACACGATGACAATTGCTGCACTAATACAACTTCTGACAGAGAGAGGTTTGCTGACGACTGCTGCAGGCAATGTGCCTGTCAAAGCATGACTGCGAACGACACAGCCGATCGCAATCACGACAATGAACAGGCACACCGGGTACACACGAAGAGCAGAAACAGATGGGACACCGATTCTCACATCGGTGGTCGTGCTGATGTTCGAACCCTACATCACAGTCGGAGCAGTAATAATGCCTGTTCAGAAATCCAGGCATATTGGTTATCACATCATAGTGATCGTCGTGCAACCAGAGATAAATTTTCTTTTCTTTTTTGGGACCTTTATACACCACCTGTAATTAAAAAAGAAGAGTCTTTTAGCAGAAACAATTTAACGTATGAATTATAGAAATGCATTATACACGAAATTAAAACAGCTCATTTTAGTAGAAACAGTTTAACGTATGAGTTATAGAAATGCATTATACACGAAAATAAAAACAGTTCAATGACATGAAAAGTACAATTAAAAATAATAGAGCTTTAAACAATTTAACGTATGAATTATAGAAATGCATTATACCCGAAATTAAAACAGCTCAATGACATGAAAAGT
Organism: Ryuthela nishihirai; assembly: GCA_038380435.1. Taxonomy (NCBI): domain Eukaryota; kingdom Metazoa; phylum Arthropoda; class Arachnida; order Araneae; family Heptathelidae; genus Ryuthela; species Ryuthela nishihirai. Next base: position 71,969,011 of record JAWZYU010000003.1, read on the forward strand.
AGAATTAAAAAAATGATACTACAAATAATAGAGCTTTTAAAAGTTAGTTTTCGTAAAAAACAGTACTTACTTTACCAAAATGATCCGCCGATACCACGTGTATTTGCACGTCGAGATGTCTCTCGAAAGCCCCAATGTCCTCAAAAGTACAAGGCCCTTCCGGCACTCCTGCTGCCTCGTGAAGGTCTTCAGCCATTCTTCGTTGTAGGGGTCTTCTCCTATCGCGAATGGATTCATATTTAAGGTCATTGTTAACCTTAGCCATTGCCACAACTATGGCTCTAGCGCAGCAAAGGTTTTGACTATCGGCAGGAATGCTAACGACAGATTTCTTTTTCAAACGATCTACCGAGATGTTAGCTATGGATCGTCTCCCTCCACCACTGGGCCGTCGAACGATCAGGACATCAATCCTCAGTGTATCGTCAATTGGAAGTTGATCCTTACTTTGTAGGACTTTGACGATGGCCGCCAACACTCGTTCAACCGTCATGTCCTGGATGCGGATGAAACAAGTTGAAATCGGCCGATCCAACCAGTCGCTGAAAATACAAAAGCGGATTAGGTCGTTAGGACTACGTCCTTCTGTCGTCCTCCTGATCAGCTCCTCGACCATAGACCCCAGAGAAGTGATCATATCGTAGAGAATCTGGCCCCAATGTTGTGGATCGATGCGAGCTTCGTATACACGCGTCTCAGCATCGAACTTACGATTCTCCTTTCGAGATCTCTCGGTAAGGGTGTAGTCCAATACTTCTTCTTCTTCTGAACGCCCCCGTTTGCGACCCTACAATAAAAAAATTAAATTAAATCTTTCTATACTTAAGAAAACACGCAAAAAATATCAATTAAAATTATGAAAATACATATAGAAATATATATTAAAAGAAAAACATAATTTTTACGATATTAAAATTTACAGCATTACCTCTGCATGAATTGCAGTTGTCCGACTGGTAGACGCTTCAGAAGAAGATTGAGCAATCTGAAAGAAAACAAAGTCTATTCAATAATTTTTTCCTTACTAAATTCTTGAAGATGAAAAATTTACAAGTATGTATAAATAACATGTTATTTTCTATTAAATTCATACACTATTGATCAATTTTTACTTGTTAAATCATAAGATTTTTTAAAAATACACACCTGCCCGCCACCGAAAACGAAGTTACTCGCTTCCACCTCCACCGTTTCTTCTAAAGTAAGAGACCATGGGTTATTGGCGAATACTTGATCAGCATCGTCTGTGATCTAAAAGAATATATCAAAATAAATAAAATGTTCCTAGTAAAATGCAGTAAAAAATTTGAGTAGAGATAAAAAAAAAAATACTTACGTCTAAAGACTCGTTAGGTTACTCCGATACAGACCAAGGAGCTGCATCGACTTCGGGATCCACCTGAAAAAAAACAGAGAAATGGGGATTAAACACACTGGGTTAACCAGGCATACATATACACTTTCTAATCAGTATACATATTCTAATAATATAGCCATATAAGAATAGTCAACTTACCATATCGGCATCCAAAGCGAAGGTCTTGAATTGCTTAGATTCCATCATAAAATTGAATAAGAGAAAGAGAGCACTGAAAGTTAGACCATAAGTAGCGAGAAAAAACTAGCAGGAATATGAGCTGTCGAATTCAGGCCACTGTATTTATAGTGGCATCCCTTATCAGATACACTCGACGATGAATCGATTAAAGATTGCAATAATCGTACGACGTGTTGGAACATGGCCCTCTGAATCATCGCTGCTTCGCGTTTTCACCTTCGATAAACGAGATGAATCATCAACGTGGATAAACGAGTAGACTCATGAATCAGAATTTTTTTAAAATATGTATTATCAGCGTCAGTAAATCGCGGTCCACGGGGAAAATACTTATAAATTGATTTCTAAATGGATAAGGAATAATAGAATTTATTCCCCATGTGGTTTACAAGGTATAAAAAAAAATAATTTCCTATGTGACATACAAAAAATAATCAAATTAATTCCCAATGTGGTTAACAAACAATAAAAAAATTCATTTGTAACAGAAAAATATATATGTTCCTAATATACAAGAAATAAAAATTTATTACCAAGTTAAATGTGGTTTACAAGGTATAACGAATTTATTCGTCGGCAAAGAATAAAAGAAATAATTTCCAAATGTGCGTTACAAGGAATAATAAAATTCGTTCCCAATGTTCAATTCCGATTTATAAAGAAAAAAAAATACTCTTATTTACAAGAAATACATTTATTCGTAGGTAAATGATCGATTCTTCACTGACAGCATCTGCCTTTAAGCATCGCTTTCACATATTACCGCTGGCGTAAATGGATAAAACGCGCTGGTTAAGCGTGAGGTTGTGGGATCGAACCCACTGGAAGAAGACGTTTTTTTTTAAATATAGTTAAACACTAGAAACACTAGATGGCGCTGCAATAAAAATATTTGGGACGGTTGCTTCACGATGGGTTTGGGTAACCCAGGGGATGATGACTCAACTATGCAAGAATCCAAGATGGCGGAAAAATCACGGGACTTTTGGAGGGGCGTGGTCAATCAGGGGGATGACGTAACTACGTCAGAATCCAAAATGGTGGACGAACGGCAAAAATCACGGGACCTTTCGAGAATATGACGTCAGTATACAAAATGGCGGGACTTTTCGAGAGTGTGCCGTCAGAATCCAAAATGGCTGGAAAATCGAGGAACCTTTCGAGAATATGACGTCAGAATACAAAATGGCGGACGAACGGCAAAATCACGGGACTTTTGGGGGTCATCTGACTGCTGCGTGACCTTCAAGGTCAAAAGGTCATTTGCCCCCAAAGTGGCGCACCTACTACTGTTGTTTTCTCATACAAGGATTGTGTATTTCAAATTCCGCTTCCAAGCAATTCTAGGTGAAATTGATCTTATAGAACTCTTAGAAACGCTGTAGAGGTTGATATATTTAATCAATATCTGCCTCTCAACACAAGCATGTCTCCAAATCCAAATTTGAAACCCACTTTCGGAAAACCATCCTTGTCACCATGTAACAGTTTCTCTTAAAAAGTAGAGTTATATCTATAGTCATTATCGAAAAAAGAAGAACGTGGGGATTTATCGAATAAGACTACAATCCTGAACGTGGATGAGTTAAAAGACACCTGATGTCCCTTTGGGGTAAATGCAATAATGAACCTTTTTTTCAAAGATCCATTTTTATGTAGGGTACAGGTATTATTATGTAGGGTACACACATGATTTAATAACCTTTCGATACATTTAAACGTGAAACCCCCTGGGGTGTTTCTCACATTCACGTGTATTTTAACATTATATGCGTCGTGCGATAGAGTTTTTGACCTTTTAACTGAAATTAAAAAGGAGAGTTGTTTTCACATACACATGTTGTGTATTTCAAATTCCGCGTCGAAGCAATTCTAGGTGAAACTTATCTTATAGAACTGTTAGAAACACTGTAGAGGTTCATATATCTAATCAATATCTGCCTCTCAACACTAGCATGTTTCCAAATCCAAATTTGAAACCCACTTTTGGAAAGCCATCCTTATCACCAAGTAACAGGTCCTCTTGAGAAGTAGAGTTATATCTATAGTCCTAATCGAAAAAGAAGAACGTGGTGATTTATCGTCTAAGACTTCGATCCTGAACGTGGATGAATTAAAAGACACCTGGTATCCCTTTGGGGTAAATGGAATAATGCACCTTTTTCTCAAAAATCTACTATTATGTAGGGTACACACATGATTTAATAACTTTTACATATATTTGAACGTGAAAACCCCTGGGGTGATTCACACATTCACGTGTATTTTTAAAATTATACACGTCGTGTGATAGAGTTGTTGACCGTTTGACTGAAATTAAAAACTATAGTTGCTTTCTCATACAAAGGTTGTGTATTTTAAATTGCGCGTCCAAGCAATTCTAGGTGAAACTGATCTTATAGAACTGTTACACACGCGGTAGACGTTGATATATTTAATTAATATCTGCCTCTCAATACAAGCATGTCTCCAAATCCAATTTGAAACCCTCTTTCGGAAAGCCATCCTTATCACCAAGTAAAAGATCCTCTTGAGAAGTAGAGTTATATTTATAGTCATAATCGAAAAAGAAGAACGTGGGTTATTTATCGAATAAGACTTCGATCCTGAACGTTGATGAATTGAAAGACACTTGGCGTCCCTTTGGGGTAAATGCAATAATGCACCTTTTTTTCCAAAGATCCATTATTATGTAGGGTACACACATGATTTAATAACCTTTCCATACATTTCGACGTGAAAACCCCTGTGGTGTTTCTCACATTCACGTGTTATTTTAAAATTATATACGTCGTTGGATAGAGTTGTTGACCCTTTAACTGAAATTAACAACGAAAGTTCTTTTCTCATAAAAAGGTTGTGTATTTCAAACTGCGCGTCCAAGCAATTCTAGGTGAAACTGATCTTATAGAACTGTTAGAAACGCTGTAGAGGTTGATAAATTTAATCAATATCTGTCTCTCAACACAAGCATTTCTCCAAATCCAAATTTGAAACACACTTTCCGGAAGCCATCCTTATCACCAGGTAACAGGTCCTCTTGAGAAGGACATTTATATCTATAATCATAATCGAAGAAAGCAGAATGTGGGGATTTATCGACTAAGACTTCGATCCTGAACGTGGGTGAATTAAAAAATACCTGCTGTCCCTTTGGGATAAATACAATAATGAACCTTTTTTTTCAAAGATCCATTATTATGTAGAGTACACTCATGTTTTAATAACCTTTCCATACATTTGAACGTGAAAACCCTTGGGGTGTGTCTCACATTCACGTGTATTTTTAAAATTATATACGTCGTGTGATAGAGTTGTTGACCGTTTGACTGAAATTAAAAAAGAAATTTGTTTTCTCATACAAAGGTTGTGTATTTCAAATTGCGCGTCTAAGCAATTCAAGGTGAAACTGATCTTATAGAACTGTTACAAACGCTGTAGAGGTTGATATATTTAATCAATATGTGCCTCTCAACACAAGCATGTCTCCAAATCCAAATTTGAAACCCACTTTCGGGAAGCCATCCTTATCACCAAGTAACAGTTGCTCTTAAGAAGTAGAGTTATATCTATAGTCATAATCGAAAAAAGAAGAACGTGGGGATTTATCGACTAAGACTTCGATCCTGAACGTGGATGAATTAAAAGACACCTGGTGTTCCTTTGGGGTAAATGCAATAATGCACCTTTTTTTCAAAGATCCATTATTATGTAGGGTACACACATGTTTTAATAACCTTTCCATACATTTGAACGTGAAAACCCTTGGGGTGTGTCTCACATTCACGTGTATTTTTAAAATTATATACGTCGTGTGATAGAGTTGTTGACCGTTTGACTGAAATTAAAAAAGAAATTTGTTTTCTCATACAAAGGTTGTGTATTTCAAATTGTGCGTCCAAGCAATTCTAGGTGAAACTGATCTTATAGAACTGTTACAAACGTTGTAGAGGTTGATATATTTAATCAATATGTGCCTCTCAACACAAGCATGTCTCCAAATCCAAATTTGAAACCCACTTTCGGGAAGCCATCCTTATCACCAAGTAACAGGTCCTCTTGGGAACTAGAGTTTATTCTATAGTCATAATCAAAAAAGAAGAACGTGGGGATTTATCGACTAAGACTTCGATCCTGAACGTGGATGAATTAAAAAATACCTGGTGTCCCTTTGGGGTAAATACAATAATGAACCTTTATTTCAAAGATCCATTATTATGTAGAGTACACACGTTTTAATAACCTCTCCATACATTTGAACGTGAAAACCCCTGTGGTGTTTCTCACATTCACCTGTATTTTTAAAATTATATACGTCGTGTGAAAGAGTTGTTGACCGTTTGACTGAAATAAAAAACGAAATTTGTTTTCTCATACAAAGGTTCTGTATTTCAAATTGCGCATCGAAATAATTCTAGGTGTAACTGATCTTATAAAACCATTATAACCGCTGTAGAGGTTGATATATTTAATCAATATCTGCCTCTCAACACAAGCATGTCTCCAAATCCAAACTTGAAGCCCACTTTTGGAAAGACATCCTTATCACTAAGTAATAGGTCCTCTTAAGAAGCACAGCTGTATCTATACTGATAATCGGAGAAGGGAGAATGTGGGATTTATCGACTAAACCTCGATCCTGAACGTGGATGAATTAAAAGACACCTGGTGTCCCTTTGGGATAAATGCAATAATGAAACTTTTTGTTCAAAGATCCATCATCATGCAGGGTACACACATGGTTTAATAACCTTTCCATACATTTGAATGTAAAAACCCCTGGGATGTTTCTCACATTCACGTGTGTTTTTAAAATTATATACGTCGTGCGATAGAGTTGTTGACCGTTTAACTGAATTTAGAAACGAAAGATGTTTTCTCACACACAAGGTTAATATTTCAAATAGCGCTCCCAGCAATTGTAGGTGAGACTGATACTATAGAACTGTTAGAAACTCTATAGTGTTGACATATTTAAAAAATATCTGCCTCTCAACACAAGCATGTCTCCAAATCCAAATTTGAAACCCACTTTCGGGAAGCCATTCTTATCACCAAGTAACAGGTCCTCTTAAGAAGTAGAGTTATATCTATAGTCATAATCGAAAAAAGAAGAACGTGGGGATTTATCGACTAAGACTTCGATCCTGAACGTAGATGAAAAAAAAAATACCTTGTGTTGATTTAATAACCTTTCCATACATTTGAACGTGAAAACCCCTGGGGTGTTTCTCACATTCACGTGTATTTTTAAAATTATATACGTCGTGCGATAGAGTTGTTGACCCTTTAACTGAAATTGAAAACGAAAGTTGTTTTCACAGGTTGTGTATTTCAAATTACGCGTCCAAGCAATTCTTGGTGAAACCGATCTTAAAGAACTCTTAGAAACGCTGTACAGGTTGATATATTTATTCAAAATCTGTCTCTCAACAGAAGCATGTCTAAAAATCAAAACTTGAAACCAACTTTTGGAAAGCCGTCCTTATCACTAAGTACAGGTCCTCTTAAGATGTACAGTTATATCTATAGTCATAATCGAAAAAAGGAGTACATGGGTTATTTATCGACTAAGACTTTGATCCTGAACGTGGATGAATTAAAAGACACCTTGTGTCCCTTTGGGATAAATGCAATAAAGAACTTCTTTTTCATTGAACATTACATTTGAACGTGAAAACCCCTGGGGTGTTTCTCACATTCACGTGTATTTTTAAAATTGTATACGCCGTGCAATAGTTGTTGACCGTTTAACTGAAATTAGAAACGAAAGTTGTTTTCTACACACATGTTTTAATAACCTTTCCATACATTTGAACGTGAAAACCCTTGGGGTGTTCCTCACATTCACGTGTATTTTTAAAATTATATACGTCGTGTAATAGAGATGTTGACCGTTTAACTGAAATTAGAATCGAAATTTGTTTTCTCACACACAGGTTGTGTATTCCAAATTGCGCGTCCAAGCAATTCTAGGTGAAACTGATCTTATAGAACTGTTAGAAACGCTGTAGAAGTTGATATATTTAATCAATATCTGCCTCTGAACACAAGCATGTCTCCAAATCCAAATTTGAAACCCACTTTCGGAAAGCCATCCTTATCACCAAGTAACAGGTCCTCTTGAGAAGTAGAGTCATATCTATAGTCATAATCGAAAAAGAAGAACGTGGGGATTTATCGACTAAGACCTCGATCCTAGACGTGGATGAATTAAAGGACACTTGGTGTCCCTTGGGGGTAAATGCAATAATGAACCTTTTTTTTCAAAGATCCATCATCATGCAGGGTGCACACATGGTTTAATAGAATACAAAATTAGTGATGTAATATCATCTTTGAAAATAGGAAACGCGATGATAGCAGATTGTATATCTGTAGAGATAATTAAAGAAATGAAAATAATATATCAGGTGTTTTATGTTATCTCTGTAATTTACATTGGTATTCAAGATGTTCCCAGCCAATCTTAAAAATTCAAGTGTATTACCTGATTACAAAGGCGGTAAACATCTAATGTTGGAAATAACAGACTAATAGCTTTATTATCAGTGTTTTCAAAAATATTTAAAAGCTATTAGGATTAGACTTTTTAAATTTTCTTGATAAATATATATATATATTTTTTTTTTCAGAAATCATTTTGGGTTTAGAAAAGACATTAGAACAGAGGATGCTATTTTAAAATTGACATCTCCAATTTACAGTGCAATAAATACAAAATTATAACAGAAGTAATGTTTTGGGACATAAAGAAAGCATTGATTCAGTTTCATATGACATATTATTTAGATAAACTTGACGGAGCTGGAATTCGAGGGAAAATTTTATAATTTGTTTCAGATTTATTTAAAAAATAGAGCGCAAAGGGTTAAAATAGGAAGTTATACAGTAAAGAAAATGAAATTAAATATGGTGTACCATAAGGGTCTGTATTAGGTCCGATATTATTAAATATTTTAATAAGTGATCTTTGCAACCTGGAACTAAAAAGGCAATTAATAGAATTTGTTGATAAGACTACTTTGATATAAACAGCAAACAATAAAAATATTTTGATTCAAAAAATAAATGAAGATATATGGAATACCTGAAATTGGTTTTTGGAAAGTTTTTTCTAAATGTAGAGAAAGCAAAATATATTTCCGACTGAGACAAAATCAAATACATAATTTTAAAAACAAAATATTTTATCATATACCCAAATGCATTGGCAACGTTGTTCGTGTAAGCCATTAGAAACTGATGAATCTTATAAATACCCAGAAGTAGATACTGATAACAAACTAACTTGATATAAACACACTGAGTCTTAAATAAATATGCCTAATAATACTATAATTATTTTGTACAATAAATTTTGCAAATATTACACTTTTAAAACTGATTTATAATGCAAGGGTTAAATCTTATTTAATATATGGATTAATCTCTTAGGGTGGAATTTATTAGAACAATATTACACCATTAATTAAATCAATATTTGCCTCTCAACACAAGCATGTCGCTAAATCGAAACTTGAAACCCACTTTCGGAAAGCCTTCCTTATCACCAAGTAACAGGTCCTCTTAAGAAGTAGAGTTATATCTATAGTCATAATCGAAAAAAGGAGAATTTGGATATTTATCGACTAAGACTTCGATCCTGAACGTAGATGAATTAAAAAATTACTGGTGTCCCATGGGGTAAATACAATAATGAACCTTTTTTTTCAAAGATCCATTATGATGTAGAGTACACACATGTTTTAATAATCTTTCCATACATTTGAACGTGAAAACCCCTGGGGTGTTTCTCACATTCACGTGTATTTTTAAAATTATATACGTCGTGTGATAGAGTTGTTGACCGTTTGACTGAATTTAAAAACGAAAGTTGTTTTCTCATACAAAGGTTGTGTATTTCAAATTACGCGTCCAAGAAATTCTAGGTGAAACTGTCAGAAACGCTGTAGAGGTTGATATATTTAATCAATATCTGCCTCTCAACACAATCATGTCTCCAAATCCAAATTTGAAATCCACTTTCGGAAAGCCATCCTTATCACAAAGTAACAGGTCCTCTTGAGAAGTAGAGTTATATCTATAGTCATAATCGAAAAAGAAGAATGTGGGGAATTATCGACTAAGACTTCGATCCTGAACGTGGATGAATTAAAAGACACCTGGTGTCCCTTTGGGGTAAATGCAATAATGCACCTTTTTTTCAAAGATCCATTATTATGTATGGTACAAACATGATTTAATAACTTTTCCATATATTTGAACGTGAAAACCCCTGGGGTGTTTCTCACATTCACGTGTATCTTTAAAATTATATGCTTCGTTCGATAGAGTTGTTGACCCTTTAACTGAAATTAAAAACGAAATTTGTTTCTCATACACATGATGTGTATTTCAAATTGCGCATCCAAGCAATTCTAGGTGTAATTGATCTTATAGAACTGTTAGAAACGCTGTAGAGGTTGATATAATTAATCAATATTTGCCACTCAACACAAGCATGTCGCTAAATCGAAACTTGAAACCCACTTTCGGAAAGCCTTCCTTAACACCAACTAACAGGTCCTCTTAAGAAGTAGAGTCATATCTATAGTCACAATCAAAAAAACAAGAACGTGGGGATTTATCGACTAAGACTTCGATGCTGAACGTAGATGAATTAAAAAATATCTGGTGTCCCATTGGGGTAAATACAATAATGAACATTTTTTTTCAAAGATCCATTATTATGTAGAGTACACACATGTTTTAATAACCTTTCCATACATTTGAACGTGAAAATCCCTGGGGTGTTTCTCACATTCACGTGTATTTTTAAAATTATATACGTCGTGTGATAGAATTGTTGACCGTTTGACTGAAATTAAAAACGAAAGTTGTTTTCTCATACACATGATGTGTATTTCAAATTATGCGTCCAAGAAATTCTAGGTGAAACTAATCTTATAGAATTGTTAGAAACGCTGTAGAGGTTGATATATTTAATCAAAATCTCCCTCTCAACACAAGCATGTCTCCAAATCCAAATTTGAAACCCACTTTCGGAAAGCCATCCTTATCACCAAGTAACAGGTCCTCTTAAGAAGTAGAGTTATATCTATAGTCATAATCGAAAAAGGAGAATTTGGATATTTATCGACTAAGACTTCGATCCTGAACGTAGATGAAAAAAAATACCTTGTGTCCCATTGGGATAAATACAATAATGACCCTTTTTTTTTCAAAAATCTTTTATTATGTAGAGTACACAAATGTTCTAATAACCTTTCCATACATTTGAACGTGAAAACCCCTGGGGTGTTTCTCACATTCACGTGTATTTTTAAAATTATATACGTCGTGTAACAGAGTTGTTGATCGTTTGACTGAAATTAAAAACGAAAGTTGTTTTCTCATACAAAGGTTGTGTATATCAAATTGCGAGTCCAAGCAATTCTAGGTGAAACTGATCTGATAGAACTGTTAGAAAGGCTGTAGAGGTTGATATATTTAATCAATATCTGCCTCTCAACACAAGCATATCTCCAAATCGAAATTTGAAACCTCTTTTCGGATATTCAGTTTCATATGACATATTATTTAGATAAACTTGATGGAGCTGGAATTCGAGGGAAAATTTTATAATTTGTTTCAGATTTATTTAAAAAATAGAGCGCAAAGCGTTAAAATAGGAAGTTATACAGTAAAGAAAATGAAATTAAATATGGTGTACCATAAGTGTCTGTATTAGGTCCGATATTATTAAATATTTTAATAAGTGATCTTTGCAACCTGGAACAAAAAAGGCAATTAATAGAATTTGTTGATAAGACTACTTTGATATAAACAGCAAACAATAAAAATATTTTGATTCAAAAAATAAATGAAGATATATGGAATACCTGAAATTGGTTTTTGGAAAGTTTTTTTCTAAATGTAGAGAAAGTAAAATATATTTCCGACTGAGACAAAATCAAATACATAATTTTAAAAACAAAATATTTTATCATATACCCAAATGCATTGGCAACGTTGTTCGTGTAAGCCATTAGAAACTGATGAATCTTATAAATACCCAGAAGTAGATACTGATAGCAAACTAACTTGATATAAACACACTGAGTCTTAAATAAATATGCCTTATAATACTATAATTATTTTGTACAATAAATTTTGCAAATATTACACTTTTAAAACTGATTTATAATGCAAGGGTTAAATCTTATTTAATATATGGATTAATCTCTTAGGGTGGAATTTATTAGAACAATATTAAACCATTAATTAGAACTCAATATCGCATAATTAGATGCATTATAAGGAAAAGAAGGTATGATAGTGTTAAATATTTTTGTAATGAATTGAAGATATTAGGTTTAAGAAAATTATACATGTACAATATCATTTTATATCGTAAAAAATAATGGTTTAAAAGTGATATTAGACATATAAGTTATAATACAAGAATCGCTAAACACTTAAAGTTTACTTTACCTCTTCCTAAAAAGCCATTATACAAAAATATTATACATATTTAGAACCAAAACTATTTAATATTTTGCAGGAAAATATTAAAGATCAAACAAACTTTCACTCTTTTAAATGGAAATCAGAAATCTAGATCTCCGAATTAATGATATTGAAAAACATCTTTAAAATACTGTTAATAGTCATTATTGTGGTAGGTGTACATCTTGTCTTTTTTGAAATTGTGTTTCATTATAAATTATTTTGGAAATAAAATACATGTTATTAAATGAATATTAATCATATCATATCTATAGATTTTGTATTGAATTTGCCTTTTCCAAAATATTTTACAAAGTTATAGAAACCCACTTGAGAGTTTCTCGAACTCTTGTGGGATGTTTTCAGTATTCCTAAAGTTGAATGTGTATTTTTAGAAAATATGTTATAGAAATAGTTTATGCGAAATGTATAGCTTGTTTATACAATGGGAATAAATAATTGCTTACTTACTTATTACAAATATTCAAACGTAAATTTACAGAATCAATAACGGAACTAGGTATTTCGCAACGAGGCGTTAATTCTGAATAACCTCCCCTTTCTCCCTTCGGCTTTGATTATGGGTTTAGGAAGTAATAAAGTTGTGCTATGATAAGTATATTTATCAAAAAAAGAACGTAAACCCGAAGCTAATAATATACAAGCAAAAAATAAACTATATAACGAAACGAAATTAAATTAATAGCGAAAGGAAAATTACAAATAATAGTTATTGAAATATAATCTTTATAGATTTTGTATATATTTAATTAGAAATACAATTACAGATCTTCTAAACATAGGACAGATACTTTGAAAAGTTTAAATGACATAGTTTTAAGTAACTAAAAATTATCCAAAAGGTATACAGTGGCTAGAGTTGTCTTACACATGTTGCGCCGCTCTACAGAATATCATTAACAATGCTTATTTACATCACTACGCAATAATTGAGAATCATATTCATGCACCTAAACTAACTCACTTCCCAGCAACAAGCACATCAATAGAGTTCGCATTAGGTAATTGCAATTAATAATTATCTACAAGTACCTCATTCACGTTTACCTCTTTGAAATACACCTATTTATCACAATTCTTTCCAAAACCACTTGAAAATATCAATAAACTACTCAAGAATTTCCAAAACGATATTTAAATGTAAGTTATATACAGTACATGGTGGAAAAATAGAGAGAACATTCTATTTGAGCTATAAATCTATTTTTATTTTAGAATTTAACAATTTCTTTAATTCTTTTAACAGAATCCTTTTTTACACAAAGTTCCATTGTAATTATAGAATTTTAATCAGATTTTTCAGCAGTGATTCACTTCCTCATGATCTTAACCTTTCGTTCAGAAAACGGCCATATTACCATTTAATGCATTACAAGATTACTACAGTATACAATGGGCATGAAGTGTTCATTGGAAACATATATAATTCAAACAATATCGTTATCCATTAATTGTAATAAGTTAATTTTAATTTACATATAGTTCCTATTCTAATTCGTTTATCAAATAGTGAAATGCAGTCACCCTAGTCACACTGAATTGAAATCATGATTTAGGTACTTTTCCAAAATGTTAGTGTAAACTAGGTTAATATTATCTGAAAAACTGTAAGAAAAATAATATTTATAGGCGACAAAATTAATATTAAAAAGCCATCCAAATACAGAGGAATAAATATTCTCTAATAATAACTCTCTAATAATAAATAACTCTCTAAATATTGGGCAAATTATATTTTACAAGGCTAAAGTATACACATTCGTATCAGAATAATATGACCACCTACCTAATAATGGGAATAACCAATGAGCCATAGAAGGTTGCTAGAGGCACACGTGCCCATTCGAACTCCAGCAGATCACGGAGGTTCCGGAGATGATGTGGTTGTGGGTCCACACACCGAAACTGTCGATCCAAATGGTCCTATAAGTGCTCTATGGGATTGAGGTCGGGCGATTTCGCCGGCCAAGGGAGAACCGAGTCATCGCTGTTGTGTTCCTGGAACCAGCACATGGACATGACAGGGCGCATGGCGTTGCAAGCAATTCTAGGTGAGACTGACCTTATAGAACTCTTAGAAACGCTGTAGAGGTTGATATTTTTAATCAATATCTGCCACTCAACACAAGCATGTCTCCAAACCCAAACCTGAAACCCAATTTCGGAAAGCCTTCCTTATCACCAAGTAACAGATCCTCTTAAGAAATACAGCTATATCTGTAGTCATAACCGAAGAAAGGAGAACGTGGGCGCATGCGCATTGCATGTGGCGCAGGCGCAGGATGCATGGCGTCCTGTTGGTAGACACCATCACCACCAGGGTAAACGTCCAACATGAAGGGATGCATGTGGTCAGCGAGGATTGAGAGGTAGACATTGACGTTCAAGGACCCATCCAATGTTACCAGCGTTCCCAGATCATACCACGAAAACATCCCCCCGCCAGGATGTACTTGACCAACAAGCTCGTCCGTGTGTTGGTTCTCGTGTGTCTGACGCTGTATCCGCCACCGTCCATCAGTTCTATGGAGTAGAAACCTCGATTCGTCGGAGAAGGCAAGCTTTTCCCACTCTTCCACTGTTCAATGACGGTAGTCCCGTGCGAACTGCAGGCGTAGTTGCCAATGGACCTTGGTTAACATGGGCACCTTCATGCAGCGTCGACTCCGGAGACCCATGTGTAACAGGGTTCGCTCTACTGTTATCGGGGACATGTACATGGTAGCCCAGCGTTCATTTGAGTGGTCAATTGCTGCACTGTTGCACGTCGATGGCCCTTTACCAGTCGACGGAGGCCACGTTCTCCTCTGTGGTCGATGGCCTTTGGGGCTCCACAGTTATAACGTCTTGGAGGTGCGTTTCGGAGTGCCAGTGGTCCATTCTTGGTAGACCCTTACTACAGCACCTCACGAACAGCCCACAAAGTCTGCTGTTTCCGAGATGCTTCCACCCTTGGCACGGTAGACAATGATCATTCCTTTTTTAATGTCCGTCAAATGAATACCTCTCCCCATTGTGCTCACATAATGCATTATGGCTCATCCGTCCTTGCTGGCCGCTTATATCTCCGTGTGGTCAACTTTGTCATGTACATGGGCAGGTACACTGTGATTCCGTGGATGGTCATGTTATTCTGAACGACTCCCTTTGGCGCCTCCAGTATCTTCGTATGAGTCGTAACGAAGTCGTTGGCCGGAAGAGAAATATTTTGGCAGGAAGCAGTCGTTGTTTACAAGTCTCGTGATTACTAATATCACTAAGGTGTTTTATATTTTCTGAAATTAAATAATACCTATAAATCAAAGATAATTTAATAGTTTCAAAATATCATTTTATTAATATTTATATTTAGAAAGAAATCTGAACCCCATCTTTGGCGTATCGAATACACAGAGAAAGTAGTGATAATGATTTCAGCCAATAAATGACGACATAGTTGTTTAGATAGAAATTTTATTTATTAATTCGTTGATTAGCAAACAGAGGGCAGGCTCGTACTAGGCCCAATTCTCGCCCAAAACTAAAGCGCCAATAGCCAGTAACCTCGACTCTTACTTTAACGTGGAAAATGCATTGGGCTCTGGGCACATTTTCAGCTGCAATGCTGCACTGAATGCGTATTAAAAGGGAAATTGGCAAACACTTTTTTAAAAAGAGGTGAATTTTGGATTTTATTATTCGTTTTAATTTAGTGTTAGTTAAAATAATATTTAAATTAAAATTAACGTAAAATAAAAATTTTAATTAAAGAAAATTAAAACTGATATTAAGATAAAAGTATATTACCGTATTTCTTCGATTCTAAGACGCAACCCGTTTTTAAAGACGTTTACATGGGAAAAAAGTGCGTCTTAGAATCGAAGAAATACGATATATTTATTTTATAAATGATAGTGGGTACTGTGCTTTATGGCCATTAATGATGAACCGCCTCTGCTAAAAGTACCATTTTTCTACCTCAATTCAATTTACAGAGACCACTTTTTTGATGCAAGCTTTTGTAGCCTGTTTACTTTCTGGCGTGCTTTTTTTTTCCTAGCATTATGTAAAAATTGTTTATCAGCAACCTGACATCTTCATATAAGGCAGCTTCATGATGCTGACATTTTGTTGATTCGGTTTCACTTTTCTTTCCTTCATCACTTTATTGAGAATGATTTTGCCCTTTTCTAATTCCCACTGAAAAATCCTCTCAACGTAATTTTATTCATTACTTTTTTATCACAACTGTTTTATCCTTCGATTTTCTTAAGTATTATACTTTCAAAGTGAAACTTCAAAGAACTAGAAAAATTATACCCATGTGAAATTGGATTTGATCCACGTGATACTAAAGAAATTCACCTTCGTTGAAACTCATTTTGTCTGAAATAAAGGGTTTACCTTCTTTGTATGGGCTGCTCTCTTGTGAACGAAGCCAAAGCCAAATTGCTTGTACTTGAACAACTGATGTTTCCCCAAACATCAAACATACGAAGCACACCAGAATTGATTAGTTTCAGTCTGGCATTTCCAATTCACGCGTGCTTAGATGTTGACAGGTGTTGCGACATATCCCTGTTCTTTAATGTAACAGATGTTCGGTATGTAAACATCATTTTAGTTCGCCATTAACTCTTGCTCTGGAAATGTCGCGTATCTTAATTAATGTTCGTACAATTGAAAGGCAAAGGCTGTACAAGGTAGCAATGAATGAAGAAAGACAAAATGCTCACAATTAAATTAATAGCATAAAAGAGGCTTGCTGTAATTTTTAAGCAGGTCTGAGAGCAGCATTACAAAGGCAAACTGTTATTAATGATTTCCAGTTCATAACAACTTTTGTTTTATTTTACGAAAATATGAGGACAACTTAAATTCTGTAGTAGTTCACATTTAGCATAAAATGACTGTAGAGAAAAATTTGTCATTAGTCATATGGGATCTGAACTCACGACCTCTCGATAATACGTTAGGAAACTGTTATTAATGATTTCCAGTTCATAACAACTTTTGTTTTATTTTACGAAAATATGGACAACTTAAATTCTGTAGTAGTTCACATTTAGCATAAAATGACTGTAGAGAAAAATTTGTCATTAGTCATATGGGATCTGAACTCACGACCTCTCGATAATACGTTAGGTGCTCTTTCCACTGAGATACCAGCCGCTAAACAATCATCCTCTGTCTGTGGCTTTAAGGACTATACCATAGAATCAGTCATTAGAATCTATTTGTCTTTAATTGAAGACTCTGGTCTAGAAGGCATATTCCACAATCGACCAAACGTCAAGATGCATGGAATTTTTTACTCAACATGCTTTACAAGCGCTTTATAACATAACATAAAGATGCTATGTTGTTATGAAATTTCAGCATAGCATCTACCTTTGCCCTCTTTGGATAAAGTAGAAAATACAATGTCTCTTTAAATGGTTAGTTGAGTGGGGTAACCTTGAAGGTGCTTTCTAGACTGGAGTCTTCAGTTAAAATCAGATTCCAATGCATTATTCTGTTGTGTGATGCTTGTAAATGATACTGATGCTACTGCGGCAACATGTAACGTTTCCCGGCCAATTCTATAACGGACTTCTTTCATATGACTGCGTGCATTTTCCTCGCTTTCCTTATTACCTCACAATTTGTCAAACAGAATTTCGATTCCAGCATATGTTACAAAAAAAAAACACGAAATTAATTCTTTCGAATCTAGTGAAAATCATTATTTCAGTTTCTCCAGGGATATGGAATTTCTCAGGAGATTAAATATGTTTCACATCCTGAGATAGCTGTGCCCCGTTCTGGAGTCACTTCGTAAAAAGCAACAATTTCCTATTTCACATGATTTTTATTATCACGTGGTTCTTACTTCATTTTCTTCCTACGTCTTCCCTTGAAGACTAACGGATCCTTCTCTACTCACGTTTTTGCCATTTACAGGGCTTAATGCCCTACGCCTTCACTTTGGTATGCCCGGCAACTCCACATTCTGCAAAAATGATACATACATGTGGGACCTCACCTGCTCATTCTATCCTGCATGGCGCAATCTTTCACTTCAAAATCTCCAGTTGAACTCTGTCTCAAAATCCCATCTCCCTGCTTCCTCTTCGTCCATCGCTTTTCAATGGGCAGCTTGTCATTTAATGATGTTATGGCTTCAGCTTTCGTGCCATTTCTGAGAAATCCATGCCCGCCATTCTTCCCAGAAACAGGTGCCTGATGTAAGACCCACCTCTGCTAGCCATTCACATTAATATGAATCTCGGATCTCCGGAAGCGAACGACAATCTTTGCCCACTGATCAATTCCATATCGGAATGCTATTGAGATTACTAATACAGTATAAAAACAGAAATAAACACCTTCTGTAGTTGGCAGGACAATTATAATGCTTGAACCGCAAATAGAGGATATCTTGATCAAGTCCGATAGCTCAGCAGTCGGAGCACCTAACTTGTTAGCAGGAGATTGGCCTTCAGATCCGACAAAAGTTTTTTGAAGCAGCCTAATTCAATATATTGACGAAATATTAATTTCTAAACTTTATTTGTAATTTCAGCACGGAATTTGATATAAAGTGAAGAAGTCTGAAACAACAAAACGATTTATTTTCTTTATCTTCAAAATGAATTTATTTGTTGCTTTGGACGCTTTTATTACTGGTGTTATTAAATTGCATTTATAGCTTTACTATTTTTTCCACAAGCGTATTCACTCTGGTCGAGAATAATCGTTTATTTTTCCTGAATTTATAATTCCTATCATTGTTGTGGTTTCGTAAACTGTATATTTGTACTGAAGAAATAATAACTATTATTATATTTATCTGAAACTCTACTACTGGTCTAAATTGTATAAAGAAAAACGCCTGTAAGCCCTATGAGGTGTTTAAATCGTTTCAAATTAAACAAATATCTGGAAATCGAGGAGTAGGATTATTTAATGAAGTGCTGCTTCAACTGTTTTTAAGACATTAATGATATTGTTGTTTTACTATCTATGCTTGAGAAACAGGAACGAAAACGGAATTGTTTTTCTCATTTTCTAATTTGGAGAACTTACAGGGTTCTTGATTTGTGACTGGAACGACCTGAAAAGAATAATATCGAAACTCAATTCAGAAATGTTCAATTTCAGAAGAACACGCCTAAATATCTAACGATTACGGAAAGCAAGAATATACCAGTCGAACATCATCCCTAAATGAAATGCCCTACCTGCAAGCCTTGTCCAATTTTTGCACAGTAGCTGCATGGCCGAGTTGTTAGCGCGCTTGGCTACTGATCTAAGGGACCTGGGTTCGAGCCCCGGGTAAGGCATGGATGTATGTGTCGTTTTTCTGCTGAGGTCCTGCCATCCTCTCAGACCTTCTACTTATGGCATATAAACTGACAGGCTCCTGTCAGACCTCTGTGTCAAGCAGCTGCTTGAGGGGTATACATATAGCTGCACCCTGCCAAATGCTTAGCGTTAAACGTCTGCCCATTGCTTTTCCCATCGATAACGTACTAATTAATTCACAACTTTCAATTTTCAATCGATTACGTACTACTACTACTACTGCACTTTGATTAGCATTCTAGTGCAACTTGAGTTCAAGATGTCATTACCCAGCCACAATCGCCACCATATTTCCTCCCTTCTTTCCCACACCGTTTACAATGTCGGGTTTGTCGCATGATCCTAATTCCAGAAAAAAGAGTAGCTGCAGGGGCAGTGGGGTAAATTCGACCAAAAGAATATAACAACTTGCCAAACAAGTATCTCAGTGACAGCCAACAAAATGCATAAATTGATCAGATATTAAATGCATTTTATGACAGGTGTGACATTTCGCGTGAAAGAGAAGAGAGGATCTTTGAGCCCTCTGATCTAAATCAGGAGTTGTGACATATGGCAAAAAACACATGCTGTCACATGCAGGAACATACACTGAGATGGCAGTTTATTAGGTACACCTCCTAATAAACTGCCATCTCCGTGTTGAACCTCATTTAGCAATCAGATCTGCCTAAATTCATCAGGACAAGGACCTTACAAGATGTTGTGCAGGAATGTTGTACCATACGGAAATGACTCTGTCATGCAATTGCTACTATATGGAAATGACTGTCGTAGATTGGACTGTGACCATTCTTGCTGGGAACAGTCCTTACCACGTCATCCTAAAGATGATCGATAGGATTTAGATCTGGGGACTCTGCAAGCCAATGAAGCCAACTCGTTAACTTGTTCCTGGAACCATTTGGTGACGATATGTTCCTTGTGAGCAGGTGCATTATCATCCTGAATGTGTCCATCTGAAGGAGGATAAGGTGTAGTCATGAAAGGCAGTTTGGTGGACGTGAGGAACTTGGTCAGCTTGAGACAGCTTGGGTTCATCTTTGATGAACTTAGTCAGCAACAATGTTCAAATACGCCGAGGAATTCAGATATCCTTCAATGAGTGTCAGGGGGCTTAATGAGTGCCAAAGAAACATTCCCCATACCATCCATACATTCCCCATACCACCACCACTGATTTGTACCGTTGACACCAGACAAGATGGCTTCATTGCCTTATGTTGCTTCCACTAAGTTATGATAGTTCCATTAGTATGATGCAAAAGGAACCTTGATTCATCCGACCAGTCTACCTTTTTCCAGTCTTCAATAGTCGAGTGTCGATATTCCTGTGCCCACTGGAGATGAACTTTGGTGTTCTTCGCTGACAATATCGGCACTCGCCATGGTCGGCGGCTGTTTTAGCACATACATGACAAGGTCTGACATGTGGAACTTTCGGAGATGACCTTCTACACAGCAAAATTTAATTCTGCTGTGATTTGCTTGGTTGTAACCCGTCTGTTCACTTGCATTCTTCTCGCCCGTCACCTTTGACCCCTCTGATCGTCAAGCTGTTTTCGTCCACACGGTCACCGATCACTGGTAGTTTTTTTTTTTTCGCACCATTCTCGGTAAACCCTTGAAACGGTTGTGTGTGAAAACGCAGAGAGGACGGTCGTTTGGAAGGTTCTAGAATCAACATGCTAACCAACTATCACGCCACGTTCAAAGTCGCTGAGTTCACATTCTGATGCTCGAACAGTTGTTCTACCTGATCTATACTGCACACCTCTATCACGTGACGTATCACATGTTGAAATGAACTATTTAAATACCGAGGGGGTACTTTAAGGGTAAATACCTAATAAACTGGGATATCAGTGTGTACCTGGGATATCAGTGTGTACCCAAAACATCATCAGAGATGTAATCGACGAAACACACTCCAACAGAGACATATATCAGCAATAACTTTCAGGAAAGGAAGGTGAGCATCCATAGAGAGTAATCACGATAGTCAGTAGCTGTCATGGAGCTGCAAAACATCATCAGAGATGTAATCGACGAATTCCCCATTCTGGACAGCTGAGCATACAGAAAATAGC
The DNA here is from genome assembly GCA_038380435.1 of Ryuthela nishihirai. NCBI lineage: Eukaryota > Metazoa > Arthropoda > Arachnida > Araneae > Heptathelidae > Ryuthela > Ryuthela nishihirai. The sequence continues at coordinate 71,990,497 of JAWZYU010000003.1, forward strand.
TTATTGTCCTCCCTCTAAAGGTAGGGAACATTCGTGACAAGAAATCGCTCCATGATATTGAACTTACACTATCAGTTTTTCCTGTTTAAATCACTGCCTTAAAGGAATGAATCCGCCTAAGTGAATTGCCAGTTTCTCTCTCCCCACATGCCCTATCTGCCCACCATCACCCCTGCCCCCCCTTACATTGGCAATAAATGTTCACCATTGTAGGCCAATGATATAGCGACGCCAGTGGTGCTGAGTGCATGCTCCCCTACTCAAACGCCACCAGTCACTTGTGATCATTATAGACTGTTAGAGCGAAACAGAGTAATTTGTCGTCCTACAGTTTCAACCCGGAGATGGAGAAAAAGCCACAAGTTAAATTTTCATCGCAAAATCGTCGATTGCTCATTAGAAATCGCTTCATAGGGAACCGCGAGAGACATCGAAATATCAGCCATTTTATCAAACTTATTGGGATCATTACATATTCGCCAGAAAATGACTGGAACTAGGTGTTTCATGCGTACCTACGATATTTGGAATTATCAGTAGGCTAACGTAGTCTTTCATTTGACTTAATGTTAATTACAGTTTAGGTTTAGTATTAGTAATATTTAAATTTTTATTTGCATCAGTTGTTCCGCTTTCTATATTGATAGTCCTTTAGGAGGCAGATTCTGTTTATAATGTCCATCCAATAGACAACCGTCTATTGGATGGCAACTGCTTTTTAAGCATTAAATAAATTTGTCCTTATTGTTTTCTAATTACCATATTCTCGTGATCCTTTCGAGTGACATTTTCTAATCTCAGAGAACGGTGTCTTGCCATACTAAGTGAGCAGCTACTATAAAAGTGGGAAAGGATTTTTGATCACTTAGAACCCGTCGCTTATCCCAGTGTGACCCTGAAGCTCAGTGTATTATTTTTCGGAGACTGGACCATGAGTAAAATGCGTAAATCAGTCACGATTCGGTATCTTATCAAGAGCAATGACGTAGTACGCATTTGCCGTACTCCGTGTGGCAACATGACAGAGGCTAATTGACTGTCTCTTGCATGAATATCTTCCTTAATCAGTAGTAACTAAATAGGAGTAATTATTTAGTTATTGACATCATTATGGTTATTCCGCAGATAATTTTATTTGCCATTCGTGCCATATGTAACTTCTAAGGGCACAATTGTGAGCAGGGAAAGGGATTCTCCAGTCACACTACTCTTAAATAACATTTCTTTAAGTGGTCTATAGACAGCACCCATAACCTTTTGAGGCGCGATACAGCTGAAGACCACTTGTCATTCGCATTTGGCCTATGTCCACATCACCACCCTCTGGGAGTCTGCAACACGACATTCATAAGGTTTCGAAACATACTACTTCATTCATAAGGTTTCGAAACATACTACTTCATTCGTAAAGTTTCTATAATGTTATACTTCATTCATAAGGTCATCATACGACATCATCTCCAGAGATTTCGTACACTTGCAGCAGTTTTAATCCCAACCCACCATAGCTAGGAAGCCGATCTCTAAATCCTACAAAGGAAGACACAAGTGAGTTCACCACACCATATGTCGGGCCGACGGTCAAATACCTGCAGAATCAGAGTACCAAAAACTTCCTCCACCAGTGACATCACTGAGGACGTATAAGAAACGCATGTCCATGCACCCGTTCACCTGCCCGCCTGTTCCGAATATGTCTTATTACATATATGATATTTAGTAACTTAATAATAAATAAAAATAAATAAATACCCCCTCAAGCAGCTGCTTGCCACAGAGGTCTGACAGGAGCCTGTCAGTTTACATGCCACAGTAGGAGATCTGAGAGGATGGCAGGACCTCAGCAGAAAAACGACACACACATCCATGCCTAATACGGGGCTCGAACCCAGGTCACTTAGATCAGTAGCCAAGCGTGCTAACCACTCGGCCACGGGATAATTGGATTAAATCGATTCTTTAATATTAATAATAAAAATATACGCACCTACCTATATACATACATATAACGCAGGATTGGGAAGAGTGTGTGCATATTTCTCGGATTTTTCAAGAATTTTTTAAAAATTTGTGAAACGGAGGGAAAAAGGTTATACTGAAATGGAAATTAAATCTCTTGCCCTTTTGCCTTTACTTTTTACCTATCCTGTTATTTGTTTTCGATCGCCTTTTGTCGGTTTGTTAGTTTTTGTATTTGCCAAAAGGTTGTTCCACCATATCTTTCGAACGTGATGCAGCAACTTAATCATTTATGTGCCAAATGAAAGCTTGTAACGCGAGGAGTGTCATAGGCTATGAAAAAATTTACCCGCGTGTTTTTTTCCTCCCTAAAAAAGGGGTAATATGAAAAGGATTTTTCCACTATATTTCCAATGGCACGTGACGAAAGTAACAAGCTTTGCGTCAAATGAAAGTTTGTGACATGAGGAATGTCGCGGGTTAATAAAAATCTTTCTCCCCATTGTGTCGTTCCCTAAAAAGAGGAAATAGCAAAGTTAGTCTTGTGCTATATTTTTCGAACTCAATGACCTACATTTAAAGGTAGGCGTCAAAAGAAGCTCATAGGATGACCATTGTCGAATGCTTCAAATTATGGCAACCACCATTCTCCCCTCTTCGCAAAAGGGGATGAAAATGTCACGGGGTTCTACCTTATCGAGTCATATCTCAAATTAAAGCTTGTGACATCTCCAATGTCATGGGCTACCAAAAATACGAGTTCAAGAAAGCGGCGAGGGAAAAGTGGTCGATGTTTATAAGTAATAATATAGCAAATGAATGTTTTTTGCAGACAGGTGTTTTAAGTGGCAAAAAAATATTAATAAATTTTTAAAAATTGAAAATGCCCATCTTGTCCATATAATACTGATAGTGTGCGACATGATGAATATTATGTTCCTTCAAAAGGAGACGATCGATAAAAATACATACATACATACATACATACATACAAAATCCTCATGCAGCCATGGGCTAATGGAGGTCCAACCAGACTGTGTAATATTCCGCTCCAGACGAGTGTCTTTTCAGCTACAGCTGCTGCATTTGGCCACTCGAGGCCAATTCTAGCAAAGTCCTGTTTGACATTTTCTGCCCATTGCATCCTAGGTCTCCCCCTTTTTCTGATACACTTAGGAACACTGTTCATAATCCTCTTTGTCAATCTGCAGCTATGCATATGGGCAACATGGCCAAACCAACGCAGTCTAACTCTGCAAAATATGCTGCTCAAAGGAGGTTGATAACGTCTTCTTCTAACCTCATCATTACTTACAAAGTCAAACCACCTAATGCCCAAGATACTGCGCAAGCATCTAGAATCAAAGGCATAAAGTTTCATGCTATTATGCTTACAAAGGATCCATGTTTCGCTTAACTAACCTTAGAAAGAATCCAACTATTATACAGCCTAATTTTAGCCTTTTGGTGTATACGCCTATTTTTCCATACTTTCCATAGTTTCTTAAAAGTACCAGCGGCAATCCCTATTCTTCTATTTACCTCAGGCCGCACATCACTAGTATCTGTTACATAGCTCTCAAGATAATTAAACTGAGACACTTACTCAATAGTACAGCCATTCAAAGCAACTGAAGCACCATCTGCCTGACCAATTTTCTAGACTTTAGTTTTTTCTCTGTTTATCACCAAACCTACTGTATTACCAGTCTCATCAACAGCCCTAATGAACGAATTCATCTCATCAATATCAGTAGCCAACAGGGTCAAATCATCTGCGTAATCTAAATCGGAAATTTGGAAATCTCTAGACCATTTAAGACCAAAATCTTTCCTTTGCAAAGAATTTCGCATTACACAATCAACAACTAAACTAAAGAAAAAAGGAAACAAAATGCACCCTTGTCAAACTCCACTAGCAATACTACATCAATCGCTGGAAGACGTACCAACTCTCACACACGACTTAGTGTTATTATGGAGAGCTCTCATTACACTAAATAACTTATCTGGTATTCCATATGATCTAACAATGTACCACAAATTTTGTCGATCAATCAACAGAGTCAAAAGCCTGTTTGAAATCTATAAAGCTAGCAGACACAGGTTTCTGAAACTCTAAACATTTTCTCAAGAATCAGCAAAGTGAAAATCTTTGATCAATACATCCCCTACCACTGCTGAATCCACACTGTTCGTCCCGCAGTTGGCCATCAACCAAAGAACATCATCATAATCATGCAAAGAACTTTACTTGGAACAGAAAGTAAACTAATTCTCCTATAATTATCACAAGAAGTGCGATCACGTTTTTATAAAAAATTGTAACAATCATCATCATCAAGCAGCCATGGGCTATGGAGGTCAAACCAGACCGTGCAATTTAGTTCTCCAAGCATATCTGTCCTATCTACATCAGCTGCATCTGGTCACTGCACACCAATTCTAACAAGGTCCTTTTTGACATTGTCTGCCCACCGTATCCTAGGTCCCCCTCTCGTTCTGAGGTCTTTAGGCACACTGTTCATAACTCTATTCGCCAATCTATAATTATCCATAGGTGCATCATGGCCAAGCCAATGGAGTCCCTTTCTGCAGAATATGCTGCATAAAGGAGGTTGCTGGCTCCTTTGCCAAACCACATCATTAGTTACAAAGTTAAATCACCTAATGCCCAAAATACTGCGTAAGCATCTAGAATCAAAAGCATCTAGTTTCCTGTTATCTTGTTTACACGTTTCACTACCATAACTAACCCTAGAAAGAACCAAACTATTATACACTCTAATTTTAGTCTTTAGGTGCATATGCCTATTTCTCCACACTCTCCAAAGATTCTTAAAATTCCCGGCAGCAATCCCTTCCGTCTGTTAATCTCATGCCGCACATCATCAATATCTGTTACATAGCTCCCAAGATAATTAAACTGTGACACCTGCTTAAGACTGGAACCATTCAGATTAACTGAATCACAGCCTGCTTGACCAATTTTCATCACTTTAGTTTTCTCTCTATTTATAACCAAACTTAAACTACTACCAATCTCATCAACAGCTCGAATGAAAGAGTTCATCTCATCAATATCATTTGTCAAACCGGCAAAATCATCAGCATAATCTAAATCAGAAATGTTAGTATCTGCAGACGATTTAAGGCCAAAATCTTTCCCTTGCAGTGAATTTCGCGTAACATAATCGATAACAAAACTAAAGAGAAAAGGAGACAAAATGCACCCTTGTCGAACACCAGAAGTAATGCAACAAGCCTTACCAACTCTCACATACGACTCAGTGTTATTATAGAGAGTTTTTATTATGTTAAATAACTTCTCTGGTATACATATGATCTCACAATCAACCACAAATTCGATTGACAGAGTCGAAAGCCTTTTTGAAATGAACAAAGCTGGCAACCAAAGGTTTCTGAAACTATAAATATTTCTCAAGAATCTGCCTAAGTGAAAATATTTGATCCACACATCCCCTACCACTTCTGAATCCACATTGCTCATCACGAAATTGACTGTCAACCAGATTCTTAATTCTATTAAGCACAACCATGCAAAGACCTTTACCTGGTACAGGTAGTAAGCTGATACTTCTATAATTATCACTAGGACTGCGATCACTTTTATTTAGAAATAGGGATAATAATAGCTCTGGTATATTCCTTAGAAACAATGGCCTTTATCATAAAATATATTCAAAATTTCAGTCATGCAAGTGGTAACTGAAACATTCCCAGCTCTAAGCATTGCTGTAGTAATTTCATCTACTCCTGAGGTTTTATGAAGTTTAAGTTTAGAAATAGCCAAACAAACTTCAGACTGTGTTATAGGCCAACATGAAATTAAGTAATGCATCTATCATCATTACAAACAATGGGAGTAGAACTAACCACATTGTTCAGAACATCACTGTAATGTTCAGCCCACCTAGCCATGACAGAATCCTCATCTTCTATAACTTCACCTTGTTTATCCTTCAATCCCTGTGTCTGTTTGTTTTCTACCACATAAAAAATTAACAATCTGGTACAATCCCTTGCTGTTGTGCTGTCTAACTCCTTCCTCGGCTTTGTCAGCCAAGCTATCAAGCCAAAGATTCTTATCAGCAGTTAACTGATCCTATACACGTTTATTAAACTCTCTGTAACCTTTTCTATTAGAACTAGTAGGGTACAGATTAAGGACATTCCCGCAGTTCCTTCTTTGTGAAATAAGCTCAAGTGCCTTATCACTCAAATAATTCTGTCTCCTCTGCTCCTTTTTTCCTAAAAGAGTACTGTTAGTTTCCAAAAAAGCCTGTTTCAGTAGTAAGCAAACAATGACTGTCATAATGAGTAAATAACCTATCATGGTAAGCTTTAGCTATAACTGCGTCTTTCAGAGCTTCAGTATTAAAGGTAAATATTTTATCTTCAGCATAACACTTTTTAAGTTTAAGTTGCAAGACACTTTTAACAAGGTAATGGTCTGATCCAATTTCAGCTCCTCTATATGCCCTTTTATTCCTAACAGAACTAGCCCATTTGCTGTTAATTAATATATAATCAATCATATTCCTATGCAGCCCATCAGGTGAAACCCATATGTATTTATGTATATCGCGGTGTTTGTAATATGTGTTAGTTATTCTGAAACAATTGAGTTTACTTACCTGTAAGAGACGTTGCCCTGCTATTGCAGCTACCAATACCAAAAGGGCCTATTACTCCTCCCCAAAGGTCAGAGTCAGTACCAACTTTGGCATTGAAGTCACCTAGAATAAGGGTAATATCTCCTTTCTTGACAGAATTCAAAATATCATGAAGTTGTCCGTAAAACCTATCCTTCTCATTCTCATCGGCATCCTCAGTGGGGGCATAACAGCATATAACATTCAAGTTTTTAACGCTTGTCTGAAATTTTGCTGTAAGAAACCTGTCATTAATGCACTCATATCCTAGAAGAGCATCACTAGCGTTTCATGCTGGCAGTTTCATAACAGCACTAGAATGAGTCATTCAATTGAACGAAGGAATCGGACCCATTAGCCATATGGAATTTGATTTCGTGTGCGCCGATCTGGAGCGTGTCAGTAGCGGTGGTAAACGCTACACACCCTGAGACTCATAATCTCATCGATATGGATTCATTTTTAAAAAATAAAAAATCTATAGTATCGATCCAGAACAACGACGATACGTGTCTGGCTAGAGCTCTAGTGGTAGCAAGAGAATTGAACTTTAAAAAAAGAGACTTGCCTAACCAATACAAGCAAATCCGGCCATGCCACAGTAAGCTTCAACTCAATATAGCCCTTCAACTATATCGAGCTGCCGATGTACCCATAGGCCCCTGCGGCATACAGGGAGTCAAGCTCTTCCAGCACCATTTGGCACCCGACTTTTCTCGAATGGTCTATTCGACTGAAGATTGCTTTCTATCTGTTTATGTAGGACCTGAGGCTACCCAGAGTCTCTTTCTACTGTACAGCGATCAACATTTCCATGTCATAGCTTCTCCCGCATGACTCTTCGGTGCACATAAATTCTGCGTCACATGTTTAAAGGCCTACAACCATCAAGGTCATGTTTGCAAAGGCACCTGCAACCAGTGTCTGTCGCAGGACGTCGTCCACAGTGGTGATCCCCTTCTGTGCCCTCACTGTAACATGTATTTGAGGGGTCCTGATTGCTTTCAGGCACATCTACAGCAATCCTGCCAAAATTGTCATCGCTGACAAAATACCTGGACATTTTCAATCCTAAAAAGAAACACCTGTGCCGTGAAAATAAATCACAGTACGTTGAACCACTTAAATTAAAGCCCATGGAGCAAAACTACATTTATTTTGACATCGAAACTGTTCAACTGATGGACAGCGTGTTAAAGCCTATCCTGTGTGTGGCCACTTATAAACCAAAAGACGAGTGGCATCTAGCATCGTTTCCCTTATGTCAATAAATTTATGGACTGAATCCTAAGTGAAACGCAACTGGGCAAACAAAAATTTTCAAACACGTCCGTCATTGCACACAATTTTCTTGGCTTTGATGGTATGTTTGTAATCGATTACCTCTATCGTCATCTGTTGAAACCAGACCTAGTGTTTCAAGGGTCGAAAATTCTGGGTATTTTCTTCAAGGGCTTGAAAATTCGATTTATGGATAGTTTTCTTTCTTCAGGCACCCTTGAGGACAATTTCGAAAACCTTTAATGTGGAAACAGTGAAAGAATTTTTCCCATTCGAGTTCGTCAAGGAAGAAAATCTTCAGTACGTGGGGTCGATTCCTGATGCTCATTACTTTCGGCCTGAAGATATGAATACCACTACGAGAGGTGAATTTGACTGTTGGTATGCCTCTGCCTCCCTCAAAGAAAGGGACTTTCAAAGAGAACTTCTTTTTTATTGTGAAGCCGATATGGTTTTACTACAAAAGAGTTGCGATAAATTTCGCCTCGATTTCATTGCACTAACGGAAGTTGACCCTTTCGCAGATCTCATCAGTGCCGGGGCCTGTCAACGTGTGTTTCGTGGAAAATTTCTTCAAAAGAATGTGTCAGGTGTCTGCCTTCCACAAGGCTACTCAGCCAGCAACGACAGGTAGTCGCTGAAAGCGCTGGCATGGCTGCAGTACGAGGCTGAAAAAAATAACATCGAAATTCAAATGGATCGCTTGCCTCAAGGGGAATACAACATTTCAAAATTTAAATTAGATGGTATTTGTCATGCCACACGTACCATCTTTGAAGGGATGGTTGTTGGCATCATGGATGTGTCCAGTGTTTTCGCCCCGAGGCCATCCAGTCTGTGGTAAAAAGAAAAAAAATTCAGCTCACTATAACAGAACTATCAATCGGCTTGGAGCCATAACACTTTTGATGCCAGATTACGAAATCAAGGTCATGTGGGAACATGACTTTGATCGATTACTGCGCATGGATCAGACATTGCCCACCATATATAAAAATATTGGAGCTATTAGAAGAATCGGCGCTAGGGATATTCTATTCGGCGAGAGGACCGAGTGTATAGCTTGCTACGCTTCCAAGGATCAGGGTGTGGTCCTCGATTACCACGACATCAATTCTTTGTACCCCGCAGTCTGTAAAAAATCTCCCTATGGTAAAGGACACCCTAGAAGGATCACACGGGACTTTGTGTATGACGTGAACTTTTATTTCTGTGTAACTGAAGGATAACTGGAGCCTCCTTGTACCCATTCAATGAAACAGCAAGCCCTAACTGGATCGTGGTGCACATTTGAAATCTACACAGCTGTGAGAGCCACGTACAAACTTGAGAAAAATATACGATGTGTGGCACTTTGATTCTGTGGTCCAATACGATCCTGTCAGTAAAAAAGGGGGTATCTATGCTGGTTACATAGATACCTTCGTAGGTGTTAAGCAGTGGTACATGGGTTTCCCCTCCAGACGTCAAAACAGACGCCGAAAAAGAGGCGTTTTTGCAAGGCTTTCTTTCAGGCGGAGGGGGTTCGAATCCTTCTGTCTGAAGTGAAAAACAACCCTATCTCGAGGCAGGCCTCGAAAACGTTCCTCAACTCGGCTTGAGGTAAGAATGCCGAGAATCTAACCCGGACACATACCACGATCGTGAACTGCCCTGTCCAGTACATGGAACTTTTAACGGACGCCTTCAAAATCATCACTGACATTGCGCCCATCAGCGCAGATGCCGTTCTTGTGAGTCACCGTCCGATCGATGAGGCAACTCCTGCCAACTTAAAAGGAAACCATATTCTGCTGCTCCGTTGGTTTGGCCATGTTGCCCGTATGAATAATTATAGATTGGCGAATAGGGTTATGAACAGTGTGCCTAAAGGCCTCAGAAAGAAGGGGAGACCTAGGATGCGGTGGGCAGACAATGTCAAACAGGACCTTGTTAGAATTGGTGTGCAGTGGCCAGATGCAGTAGATGTAGCTCAGGATAGACTTGCTTGGAGAACTAAATTGCATGGTCTGGTTGGACCTCCGTAGCCCATGGCTGCTTGAGGATGATGATGATGATGATGATGATGATGGTGATGAGTCATGCGCTTCTGGAATTATATGCACTGCTATCAAAACTCGGATGGCTTGCTCTCTATTCTGATACTGACTCTGTCATTTTCACTACAAGTCCTTCCTATACTTTCATCCCTCCAGAAGGACAGTTTCTCGGATCGTGGGTATCGGAAATTAAATCAAAATATGATGCCAGTGTTCGAATCACCGACTACGTTGGAGCTGCAGCTAAATGCTATATGTTAAGGTTTAGTAATGAAGATGAGATTCTTCATTCCAAGGGGCTGTCTCACGCAGAAAAACCGTGAAAAGTACAATTTTCAGTTGTTAAAGTCCACGGTGTTAGAACACACTCCAACCAGTGCTTTTCGACGTCCTTTTTAATGTGGTGCGAAACAAAGCGCAGGTCTCGCTAGTAAATAAGCCTATGATCAAGAAATTCAAGATTATTTTGGATAAACGGTATCTTCCCCCTGGCAAAACTGTTTCCATACCGTATGGATACAACGACCTTGGGTTGGATACCGTTATAGACCTCATGGATGATATATTGATGAAGCGATACCTAAAGTGTAAAATTTTAGAAAAATTGTAAATTTGTAGTGAAAAAATCTCGTGAGTTCTGAAAACTTTAAAAATTTGTAGTAAGGTTTTAGTGCAGAAAAATGTGATAATCATAATAGACTACACCATAGTTTAAGCAACTTATTTTTGTGATCATATTTTAAGACTTCAAAGCAAGGTTTTCAGTGTATAAAAATATGTGCGATTAAGAAATAAGTGACTTCCCATAAGACAGTTAAGGTCAGTGTGTAAAATATGGTACTTGGTAACTCTCAACTATGCTCTTATTTCAAACAAGGTTTTCATTAAGTGTACAAAATAAGATCAAGATATGTGGGCGATAGAAATATTATATGATCAAAAATGATATTTCACTTCCCATAGGAATAACATAATAGTGTACCAATTTTGTGACGGATACAAAAAAAAAATTCCAAAAAAACTGGTTTGATGGTTATTTTTCGAAAATGTGTTAATATTTTAAGCTAAATTATGGTAAATACAGTAAGGGTACAAATATTAAGATTGTGTATAACACTAGAATGTGTTAAAATTGGCTACTGAAATATGTTTATTTTGGTTAAGTTAAAGTTTGTAGAAATACAGTGTGAGTAATTCAAGAAGTGCAAAATTCAGCATAAGAGTTACAGAAAGGGTACAAATATTAAGATTTTGTATAACACTAGAATGTGTTAAAATTGGTTACTGAAATATTTTGGTTAAGTTATTGTAGAAATTCAGTGTGAAAGAAGTGCAAAAAGTAAAATTCAGCATAAGAGTTGGGGATCATATCATTTATTGGCATGTATTGAACTCGTGCTGAGACATGTTCATAGTTGAATGGTGGATTATCTCTCGCACTGGGGATATATCATCCTTCAATGAACCTTGTAACGCAGCCGTCCTCTCTTATCCAAGTACACAGCAGGCTCAGTGAAGCATTTGGTTTGTGTTTCTTCGTGTACCCTAAAATACATAAATAATACACTTTAAAAATATAAGGTGGCAGAATATCTGCAAAAATTCTCGTAATATTTTAAATATTTAAAATGCTGTAGTTATCGTTTCTCAATTCATTGTACTCAGCTTGTAATTATTTCCACTGTTAACCAAAATCATTCATAAATATTTCGCATTCACTGCTTGAAAACTATAAATGATGTAAATAAAAATATTTTTTATTCCTATCGATAGTTGTCTTTCTTTATCGACTCAACACCTAACGGTCTATGCGTAATAACGACTGAACCACGTGGCAATCACGGGGTTAAATGATTTCCAAGAAAAAATGCGCCAATTCTTATAGGTAATGTCATTATTTAAGGAAAAAAAATTGGCAAAAGAATTTCAATCGACTTTTGTCTCCATAAAAAGATTTCTTTGTTACAAGAAAATCTCTTTATTTGATGCGTGCAACAGCTTTGGTCTGAAATAAAAATATGTCTACAAATAGCTTAGTAAAGCGCTCATTTCTAATGAAATGTACATATTTTCCCTAAAATTCGATAAAATATCGTATATTCGGACGGATGGTATCCGATTTTCGATCCTATGCGTAATTCACCTGCAGCATAGCTAAAATGCATGGTGAACCAAATAGTAAACATTTCCTTACCTTTGCTGCTTGAAAAGGACGACCAACTTTAGACATGTTAAAATGGCTAATTCGATAGAAAAGGGGAAGTGATCAATTGGAAATTGATCAATTGGAAGTGATAAGAAGAGACAGAAAGAGAGCTTGCTATAGGAGGAAATTTCAAATAAAAGTGAAGTGTTAGAGGCTACACACGGTTAGGCCAAAATTACAGTAACGGTTAATAACTCAAACAGACACAAAAATTCAGTTTAATTCATTTATTGATAAAAAAACAGTAGTTACAATATTGTTTTTTGGTACACATCTCTTGATACAAAATTGATTTTTCATGACAATATCTTGAAGTACAAAAATTAATATCTTGAAGTACAAAAATTAATAGGTGATCCAATCAGAGAGTTCTTTTTTCACAGTTTTAGAAGGTTTTAAAAAGGAAGCCTTCAATGTCACTTTCGGGAAGTCGTTTACCATCAAGGGCCACACGGCCGACTCTGTCCCACATTACACGTTCTTCTGGTAACAACATGAGTTTTTCTTTGACTTCTCTTCTTTTGTTTTTAGGGACTTCAGAGAGAATTTCTTGCCTTGAGAGGGGGGATATCCAGCTTAATGATTTCAGGCTCTTCAAATTGCTTAGTAAACACCAAGTGATTTCTCAGAACAGCCACGTATTTTTCAGTTTTGTCAGTATCGCACGTTTCCAGTATTTTTTTCCATCTCCTGGTCTAAATCAGTCACTTTTTTCTGGAGATGACGTCGTTCTACGGGCCTTACAATCATCATTTTCGTAACAGGGAGGCAATGAGAGGAAGTGCAGCAGTAATCAATGGGATGATAAATCCAGAGCCTGTTTGGACAATCTGTTTCTTTTTCTTCACACTCACTCGTTTGGAAGCTAGTGTTCGAATGGCATAGCGATGACGTCTCAGTTTCTTAAGTATACCTGGGTTGGTTTGAACTAGACCTTTCAGAAAATTAACACACACTTCACACGATGCATAGATCTGAGGATTAGACACATACTGTAGTAACCCTTTACGTTGTCTTCCCTTCAGTTTGCTTAAGCATTGAAGAAAGGAACCTTGATTTTTAATTCTCATTGCTGATGTACAAAATCTCTGGAGCTTCAGAAGGAAGAATTCGAGCTCGGAGCCTTTCACAGTCTATCTTTCTTGGATGAAGGTCCACACACAAGTACCTGCAAGGGGGTGTTGTTGCCAGTCTATATGCATCGGTCAGAAGCTTGGAATGATGAGGAAATACTTGTCTAGCCAGATGAGTGGCCTGAGATCTGTCTCTTGCGTTTTTGAACAAAAATATATAATGTCCATTGAGTGATATAGTCCTCGAATGCCTTCCCTTTAAAAACAGATTTTACAAAATTAGTACAATCGTAATATTTTTATGATGACCTCCTCGAATGAAGAGCGGAAATATTCGTTTGCTGGCTACAGACTGTTCCATCAAGTCGTCCAACACCAGTAGAGTAGGTCTACAAGGGTCAAATTCTAGACCTTCAGGTAGTCCTTCATAGAATTCTACCTTTGTGTGTAACGGGCGAAAGGCTTCCTGCCATTCACCATAACAATACATGATGCGTTGAGGAACGGGGTGAAACACATGGGAGGCTTCTTTAATCACTTTCAGTATGAGGGTTATTTTTCCACACTGGGAAGGTGCGGCAATGATGATGTTTGAAGGAGTTTCAGAGCCATTGAAGCACCATGCAGTCATTGTACCGTGGCTCACAGGTGTAATGCTGATGAAGCAATCACACGAACCTCCATTTCACCCTTTTAAACAAGAAATACAGACAGTGGACTCCACATGTGTCACTCATTAGGTCTTGAACTGGAATCCAAGGATGAAACACATGACGTACACCTATCTGTCTGTAATATGTTTGTATATCTGGATCAGGCTCTACTCCCAGAGGATCAAAGTGATCAAAAGTGTTCCCTTTCTTATAAACAGCTATCCAGTGAGTTCCAGACTTGTTGGAAGAGTACGTGTTAAAGATGAACAAAACTTCTGGTTGAATATTTCGGGGCAGTCGATCACAAGCAAACACTCCTAGACTTGTGGGGAGTTGGGACAATAGATGTTATAACTGATGAGTGTTCATGATAAATAATCAAAAATTATTATACGATCCAAAGGAATTTCGAGCAAGTTCTGATACTCAGCATACAAAATCACTCTGACCGAACTGGTTAGTGGTTTGGTAAAATTTAGCTCTAAACACACTGCCAGTCTTTATTAAGGAAAACACTTGATTACACTCTCACTGTTCAGGAGACAGCTGGAATCCAAATAAAGTGTAGCCATCTGCATAAACTTCTCTCGAGAGGTTGATTCCTTTGTCTGATTTCCATACATCCAATGCTTCTAGTAGTCCCTGATAATAGCACAGGTATCGTCCATTAGCAACGTCTGGGGTGTAGCACTGGTGTTCACTATCCACATGAAGACTGGCATAGTTGACATCAAAATGTTGAAATTTGAAAGGATTCTTGGCATAATTGTCATTCAGATTGCTGTTGTCTACCATTCCTAGTATCAGGCGTACAGTAACTAACCAAGAAATAAATTATCTCGATTTACACTTCTCTTCGGTGGTTACAAGACAGAATTCTGATCTGGAACGTAGCAAACGCACTCGTAGTCCACTTAATTTAGCAGGTATCATTCTTGATTGAAGAAGTCAGCATGAATCCAGGACTGTTGGTTTCACTAAACCTTTTCTCTGATTTCATCCATTATTATCAGTGGCATCCATTTTTCCAGGTGTGTCTGGGTACCAGAGACTTGTACCAAGTTGGCTCTTGCTTGCATCTGAACCATAATTCAGTAATTTCTCTATGTATGCACGATAAGGGTATAAGGTGTGGGATGTGCTTATTAAATTGTCATTGAGGAAAACGTCTACTTGTGCAAAGAGGGCATATCGGAAATGATTACAAGGAGCTATAGTAGCTACCACCATTCACTATTTTCACTACCAGACGAAGGTAACATCGAGAGAGATCAATGTATTTGTCTGTTTCTTTCACAACGAATTCCAATGGGGAGTTGCCTTCCAACGAGGCTAGTGGCAGGTAATTGATGTAGCATCCTCTCTCCCGTTGTGAAACAGTAGGGGGTACCAAAAACAAGTCCAATTCAGAATGGGGACAGTCGCTATAATCAGGATGAATCTTCTGAACGCTCATGATGAAAACACGTCCTTCACTCTACAATGTCTTTTAACCTTAAAAAGAATAGGGTAATGTTTCTTACGTTTTATACCCTTGCCTTGTTGAAGTTGATCACTGGCCCTATGCAATAGATCTACACCAGCTTCATGTAACCCTGCTTTGGCTGCTGCCATAAAGTTTTTGCCACCAGCCATCTCAGAAACGAATCACAGTTCTCCTTTACGTAGAGTGGCTAAGGCAGGTTTCACGAGCGGGGTGATGAAACAACCGAGGGTGGCAGAGAGGCTTCCTAGTCCATCCCCTCTCTGATACTGGGGGCCTCGAAATACTCCCCTTCCCGTTTGCTACTTGTAGTATCTCACATAGGTGTCTGCTGAAGGCGAGACAAATTTAACTCTCGTGGCTAAAACAAAACTTGATCAACACTTTACCAAATTTGAAGTGAAGTGGTTCTCCAGAATCAGTGCATAAGAAGACTCTCACACTCTCAAAAGTTTTCTTGCTAGAGGATAATAATCAGGTTATTGATACACAGACACAATTGCTTCGTTATTATGGGTTCTTATTGAAGGGTTCACAACACGCAACAGTTCACCATAAGTGTCACCTAACAACTGAGGAGAAATCAAGTCAGTGTAGATATATATATATATACCGTAGATGCCTCTATTCATATCGATGGGGTAGTCTCCAACTGCTTTACTCATTGGAAAGTCCAATTTGGTAAATCCTAGCATCTCCCCTAATCCTGGATTTGAATGTGGAAATTTAATGAAGTGTAACTTGTCTGCATCAATCATCGTGTGGTTGGCCTGTTTCTTGAAGCACAAAGATTTTCTCAATTTGTAGGGAATCACGTGGTCCATCGCATCGAATAATGATTCGGCAGTTTCGTATCGTCCCTGGGGCACCTTTCGTTCCTGGAAAGTACTTGGAGGAATCACGTAGAAGTAACAATCATCATCTATCTCAAATGCTGTAGTGTTACAGAGGTTGGTGGAAAATCGATGGTAGACAGCTTTGTCTACTTCTACCTCACTCACACACAGAAGCTTGATAAGATTCGATTTACGGAACATTATATCATATCCTTCACTCGGTTTAAAAACCCAGTGTCCACCACTGTGTGTCACTATTACTTCTTTGGGGACCAAAGCAGAGAGATGAGCCAGCAATTCTTTCCGACTGATTTTGTCAGGTTTAAGCGTGATTTTACAATATTCTTCAAAAGGTGCATAATATTGATAGGTGTCATTAGAACCATCGACATTGTACCAGCTCACAGGGGTATGAACTTCGGCTAAACACACTTTCCATTTTCCACTAAGACGAATAGGTTGAGCTAGGTGAACGGTGAAATCAGATTGTGTATTGTGGGGATAAACATCCTGACTTGCAGTGAAGGGTAGTGTCAAGTAGAAATTATCCATCTCTTAGGTATCCAAGTGAGTTTTAGGTACCCACGTCACTTGACAAGTACACTCTGTCCCTTCTTTACAAGGATTTTCTCGACTAAATAGTGGGTGGGTTCAGTCACTTTTTGTAAGTCTAATTTATAAAACACTTCTCCTTCAGAATTCTCCATTCTCTTTCTTCAGAATTCAGAATTCTTCAGAATCTCTTACATGGTAAACAGGGACTTACAGTATAATACTCAAACCACTTTAAATATTTCTTCTGTCCACAATTGGGTTCCTGCTTTTTTGAAAGGTACTTTCAGACTTCTGCTGAGGTCCTGCCATCCTCTCAGATCTCATACTATGGCATATAAACTGACAGGTTCCTGTCAGACCTCTGTGGCAAGCAGCTGCTTGAGGGGGTATTTATTATTTTTTTTTATTACTTTCAGACTGGCTAATCGAACAGTACCACCCACCTTAAATACGGGTTTTTCGTTCACGATAGTTTTACCACAACCGTTGCCACACTACATCTAAATTGTTCAAGGTCACGTCTATGGGAGCCTTATCGTGTGCACTATGAACTGTTGCATTGTAACCATGTACAACACAATGCAACACATCCAAGTACCGGTATGTGTTATTGCATGTATAATATCTCCCCAACCTCTCGCATATTGTACGATTCCATCTCTCCACCAAAGCTGCTTTTTTGTCCGAGTAGGTGACGAAGAACAGAATACATTTATTTTTAAGGAATTTCTGGAATACTCTGTTGGTAAATTCGGTACCTTGATCCGTGTTTAAATTCAGGGGAGATCGCCCCTCGGAAAGAATTTTTTTGAATGCTGACACCATTTCTTTCCCTGGTTTTACCTTTATAGGCACCGCCAACCCATACCTTGAGAACACATCGATGACCGTTAATATGTAATGATAACCGTCATTGATGCGAGTCAGATTTTTCACAACTAGGAGATCGGCTTGCCATTGTTCATCTAGACCTGTGATGTAAACTTTGTTATGGGGGAACTTTCTGCTTACAGGTTTATGCAGTGTATAGGTGGGTTGCTTTACTAACAATTCTCGTAGGAGTTTGAGAGGCAGCCCTGTACTCTGAAATAACTTTTTTACACTACCGAATCCTCTTTCATGGTCGAAATAATGGGTTTCCAGAGTTTTGTTTTTTACTGTACCCAGACGTCGTATCCGACTAGGTTTTGCCATTGGTGTAATGAAAGTGTAACACCTGTAACTGTAGGGATATTGCCTATAAACTGTCTTATGTCCACTGTTAAGTTACACACTCGTTTGTTGTAATCACTGCCTAAGACGTTTGACTCCCCACACTGGATATATTTACTAGGGGCCACAATTTCTAAGACAAGCACCACTATCGTTAACACTGTTATGATTACACTACCAACACTAGCTAACACCTTCTTTCTCCCATCCATACTAAGACTAAAATGAAACAGAATGAAAAGACAAACACATTATATAGGATACAATTTTTATTAAATTAATTTACACATTTGATTTTTGGCGTCATCAACAATAGCATTATATTTCAGAGTACCTACAAATCCAGAATCTACAAAATTCAACAGACTCTGTTTCCATGCAGTAGCGACAAACACTTGTGCTAACACATCAATGTCCAGGTCACCTGACCACCCTTTGATGATTGGCAGTTTTTCTTCAGGTTGAAGTCCTGTTAATGGAATCAGACATGTTAATTCATGCTGGAAAATATCCACCAACAACTGATACACACGGTCGGGCCCCTCAAAAGCAGGACCCAGCAGGAAAGGCAGAACTGATTCGGAATGTTCCATAATAGCGGTGCGGAGTTAGTGATCTTTGAGGGTGCCACACACGTTACGCACCATGGACATCACTTCATCGACGTGGATAGCCAACGTAAACCACTGCAATGCGTTCAGAGTTATACTGCGACTCGCAACTCGAAACTGTAGAGTTCTTGTAGCAGCTGTTTCTCTGATGAAGTCAACACAGCGTTCTCCACCTTCATTGCGGTACATGTACACGCGTAAACTTGGCATCACGTGCCACGTCTGTTGATCGGGACCGATTTTCCCTTGATCCTCGATGTGGGGCACCATTTCCCACAAAGCGTTCCATTCAGGTATTGAGAGCGTAACCCCCGTAGTTGTAGGATAGATGAGTTCACCATTTTGATACTTCTTGTAACGACGTATGTGCACCAAAAACTTATTTTTGAACAGTGAAGGTACGACGTAAACATTGCACACTATTTAACGAGAGAAAGCAGTGCCATCTGAGACAACCAATCAGGACCAATGATACAGTTTTTCAGAAAACATAATAGGCCAATAGGAGGATTCATGTAGATAATGACTCACGTTGCAAAGCATGTGCGCAGACATAACTTGATATTTACAGCTGTGTGACTAGAAACGTCTCTGACGTTTCCGATGCAGTGCCTGAACAACCTTCTGTGGTAGACCAGGGGGCCAGGTTTCAGGTGCCTTCATTACAAGAGGCCGCAGTCTTGTTGGTGGTGGTGGTGTGCCATCATCCACAAGAACGGCCTGAAGCATAGGACCACTAGCTCCAGGAAGTAACTCCATTTTAATACGTGGTGGCGGGGGTGGTGGAGATGGAAGCAGTCTAGGCGGTAAAACATAAATATCATAATATTCAGGGATCACCACTGGCCTATGTACCTCCCGGTGGATACCAGTTCTAATGGGACTAGGGCCACTTTCAAACCCAGAATCCTCATCACTTGAACCGAAGTCCATTGCGACACCATACACCACTTGATGGAAAACTAGAATACTAACTAACCCGAAGCAGAAGTAGCATCAACAGCAGCAGCAGCAGACTGGAGCTCAGAAGAAACTAGTAAGTGCCCGTCCTATGCCAAACTTTATATGCGTCCAAAACCGCGACATTTATCCGTCTGATAAACGCTTGTGGAAGGTCAAAGGATGCAACTATGATATAAGCATCTGCAACACAAACAATGGAAATTGCAAGATACGTTTCCTAACCAACGAAGTAACCAAACGGTAAAGGATGAAAACGGGGCGAAAGAATCGGAAATAAGTTAGGTAACCGGAAATGAGAACTGGAAATGACTAACAACCATACAATGGAAAGGCATATGCCGAGACAGGAAATAACCAATAACCTAAATGTGTAAGACATAAGTCGTGACCGGATGTGTGATGTCAAAGGGGGGAAAGCACTGTGTGGGGGTACCATGGTAGCACGTCACTACTCTGAAGTGTCTGCTGAAAAGCAAATCTACACCTTGAAGATGCTTTCCATCCCCCCTACTTGAAAAGAGAAAGTTAAAGTTATTTTTAAATATCTCATATTTATCTGTCCATCTGGTCTCTTGCAAGATTAGAATATCTAAGTTATAGCGCTGGAATTCCTTCATGAGGACATCAAGAGTAATCTATGTAATGTCCTCACATTCCACATGTAACATCTCTATGTAATGTCCTCACATTCCACATGTAACATCTCTATGTAATGTCCTCACATTCCACATTCCTACAGAGATTAGCAGATTAGCAGATGATTAGTAGGATTTTGAAAGAAACTAGGTTTATTGAGATTGGTAGGGTCAACAAGGGTAGGGCAAAGATCGATTCCTCCTCCTCTAAAGGCTGAAGTCACCGATGCTAATAGGAACTTAAGGCACCACCTTTTCAAGTGGACTTTTTCAAGAGCCATATGGCCTGCCTGAGACATATTACTCCAGTTTAGGATTGATGATGTCCAATATGCTAAGTGAGGTTCAGGTACCTGTGATGGCCTCTGGTCAGGTACCAGCTGATATATGGTATCCCATGTCTCTGTTCACTTAGGGCTGGCAACTGAGAAACAAATATAAAACACAGCGGCAGATCCTCCCTCAACAGAGGCCCACCAGTGCAGCAATTCCAGGATCCATAATCATGCTCAAATCCATAAACAACTTCAGTCTAGTAAGTATAAATGGTCAGCACCAGAACCCTGTGAAGTTGACCACTCCTCAGCATGGTTGAAAAAAAATGAAAAACGTGACCATAGATGACCAGATCAGTAGGTCATACAGGTAGCCCTCACATTCCATTCCCTTCCAAAAGAGAATATCTCTTTTGTAAGGTACTAAACGGCTTGCACCACGAGAAGGCGAGGTCAGACATTAGGCGCTAGACTTGGCCTGTTCTACGCTTCATTACTTGGGGATTGGTACACAGCTCTCCTTCCAGATTATGCCTAGCTACCATTTACAGACCAATCAGCAAATTCAATATCTTATGAAAATAAATTAAAATGGGAATACACAACCACGTAATATGGAATATAATATGCTGTCGTGCTCACATTTATTTGCAAAATGTGGACATGACGATTTTGTATGAGAGACTGGCAGCCATTACCACTTTGCCTGTTAGTTTCCTCAATCTTGGAGTGCCCAGCCAACAACGAGGAAGAATAACCCTGCATGCTCGGAAATTCAGCAACCCAGTCTGGTTGTCCTCATATAGCGAGGGCCTACATGACCGACGATCCACAACAACGTGCGCCACATATGTTTAGGGATTCGCACCTCAACCCACGCGGACCAATGGGCGCCGTTCATGCGTCCACAGATGGTAGTAATAATGTGGAGGATGATCCAAGGAGCGGGGCGGGGGTTGCTCAGTCGGTAGCGCGCCAGGCTCGTAATCTGTAGTTCCCAGGTTCGAGTCCCAGCTGGGTCAGCGTTGAGATTTATCTCCGCAAAATTTCCCCGCCCTGCCCACGGTCAGTAAGGGGACACCGATGGGCTTGGAAAGGCCGCCGTCCGTCGGATGGGACGTTAAGCCGTGTCCCCGTGTATGGGAGAGAGCCATACCCTGTGCACGTTAAAGAACACGCTGGATGGCCTTGACGGGAGGCTACTATCTGTCTCCCAACAGCTGTTCCAGTGGGTCCCCTCCCCCAACCTTCTCTGAGCCTTCGGGGTCCATGTGACCTGGCCATTTAGCCCATGGTGTGCAAAAAAGTGCCGCTCAAAGGTAAAACAACCCAAACAACCCAAAGATCCAAGGAGCATGGCAAAAGCGGGAAAAACAAGTACTTCGCTTTGGTACAGTAACCCAGTAGGACATGATTTCCAGTCCTTCCTGCGAGTGGAGAAAGCGAATCTGAAGAAAGGGCCTATGTAGGGAGAGTCGTTAATGACTGATAATCCAGTGAGCCAAACTGTCTACTAATATAACTAAAGACCACAATACTTGAGCCAACCACGAGCGGATGACTGTCGAGTTGCAGCAAACCTCCTTGGGAGAAAGCAGCGACATTGATACATTTTATATGACTATACTGTCTTATTTCCAACTTTTGCTAAATACCACCGTGCATGAGCCAACCACGAGTGGACGACTGCCGAGCTGCAGCAAACCCACTTGGGAAAAGGGAGCGATATTCTCCAGCCCACAGAAGAAGGGAGAGGTAAGTTCAATTTTTCTGATCTGGCGCTCCCTAGCAAAGTGTAGTGAATTTCTTGCCACCACACTGCCCGCATTAGGAGATGCATATTTATTAACTTTGTTAGCCTCAAGGAAAATTTTTTTCTCGTGATTACGAGCCAAAACTGAGTACAGTAGCTCAAAAAAGTATCCGAACGCTATGGTTGATTACAAAATTCAGAAAAAATATCTGGCAACGATTTTTTCAGAAATTAGTGATCTGGCATCCTTCGTGTACAGTACACGAAGGAAGCCAGATCACTAATTTCTGAAAAAATCGTTGCCAGATATTTTTTCTGAATTTTTTAATTAACCATATCGTTCGGATACTTTTTTGAGTGACTGTACTATAGCCCGAAAGTAGACTTTTCCCTCGAGCGGGTGGAACAGCGCCATGGGCGCCTGTAATTAGAATTTATTGTGAAAGTGTGTATATTAATAAAGTCCTTTCATGTGAAATCTTTTTGCTGAGAATATATTTATATGTATTAATTTTTGAAATATAATATCCTCTATGCGGTGGCCAGTTCGATCTAAAGTTGTAACATATACCAGCAGAATCACTCAGTATCGATAACCAACAGGTTGCTTTAAGCTTCATTTACCTTTTTGTATCGGTGGGGTTGCCCCACCGATACAAAAAGGTAAACAGCTAAACAATGAGCCTGAATGATCCGTTCTGGCATCCAGAAAGCTAGTAAAAACGACCCCGAACTATAGTTTTCAAAAATATTTCTCTGTTGATAGTACTGCAAAATGAGGGCATGTGATGTTTTGCTGTGCATGTAGCGCTCCCTCCCTAAATCAGGTAAGTCAACGTTCCTGCATGTGAACCATCTTTATAGAACATCCTAAAGACACAGGACTATTAATTAAAACGACAAATATTTTTCCTCATGAGACAAAAAAGTGTAGTTCAGTTCCTTAGAAGAAGATCGATACCTAAGGTGTCTTGTGGCAGACAATATTAAACAGAATTTGTTACACTTTACCTGCACTGGCCAAATGAAAGATAGAAGTGAGAGAATTGAAACGAAGTGTAAAATTTTTTTCTAGCAAGTATGACGAACTGATGCAACAAGTAATAAATTACGAAAAAAATCAAAAGGATTTAACTACAAAAATCTATGAAGCCGAAAATTTAAACACAGAGATGAGAGAAGAGATTAAGGAGCTGAAACAAAATCTTAATGACGTGGAACAATATGGACCAATAAAAATATACAAATTCATGATGTTTCCATAATTGAAGTGGAGGATGAAACAGAGCTTAAAATAAAGTTGAATAAAATTTCCCAGTCATTAAACATAGTCAACTACACAGACAATATGATTGAAAAAGTTCACAGACTTCCAGAAAGAAATAAAAGTAAAACCCCAAAGATAATTGTCCAATTCATTACACGGAAAGACAGGGACATTTGGAAACAAAAGAGGAAAAAAAATTACAACCACTATTGCTGACCTTAATGATAAAGGAACACCAATATATATTAATGAAAACATGACTATGATTAACAGAGAACTTTTCTGGCGAGCTAGGATGTGTGCAAAAGAAAAAAAATTATAAGTATGTTTGGTTCAAAAATGGAAAAGTTCTAATGAGGAAATCAAATGGTGAAAGAATTATCAATGTTGATATGTTCACCAAATTTGATAATTTCTCAACTTTTAGATATATCCGATAAACCTTGTTTTTTTTTTTTTTCTTTTTTTTTGCTCTTTACTTTTGCTTTTTTTTTTATGAATATTCTTGTTAGCTATGTCTGATTTGAATTTTGAAGGTCTTAATAGCAACTATGATATTGCTTATGTAACTACAGGTTTAGAAGTGGAGGCTTGGTTCTTAAATATTTATAGTAAATGTATTCACAAAAATATATTAGGAATTGCTCATGTTAATATAAGAAGTCAAAGAACACATTGGGATTCATTAAAATTAAGTATTAACAATTAAATGAAACACATTGATTTGCTTGTTTTAACTCAAACAAATGTAAATAAATATGAAAATTATTTATATCATATTGATAAATTTAATAAAATTACAAATGATAATGTAAATAAAAATATTAGGGGGGTTTCACTACACTATAAAGGAAATCTAGATATCGAAATTATTTCACAACAAACACTTCCAGCGGAAACTATATATATATATAAAAGTAAGAAAAAATAATATAAAATATCATGTTTTAGCACTATACAGATCACCTAGTACAGATGTGAACTATTTTGCTGTTAAATTTCCGAAACTGCATGGAAAATACAGAAAAAGATCAAAATCAGATTTTAATAAGTGATTTTAACATCGATACAATGAATACTAAAAAACATGGCACAGAAAAATATATCACACTATTGGCTGAAATGAATTTTGAAAGATTATTAAGGGAAGCTACAAAAGAAAAAATAATAAAACATAAAATTACCAAACCCTATATAGACCATATTAATATTAAACTGATTAAAAATATGTCAGCAAATTCAATAATTCAAACAAGCAAAATAGCAGATCACTATATGATTTTAACACTGATTAGCAACACCAATAACAATTTGAATAATGCTAATTATACTGAAACAGACCAGAAAAATAAGAATTGGTCATTTGACCATAACAATATAAACAAAGCTATTTCTGAAATGAATTGGAATTTAGAAAATTATGGAGACAACTCAACGGATGAATTAAATCTATATAAAGTGTTTAAAGACATTTATGATGGAATTTTAGGAAAAAAATAGAATATATATGAGGAGTGTTGGAAAGGTAAAAGGAAATCATAGTTAAAACTGGATAACACCGAACTTGATAGAATTAATTGAAGAAAGAGATAAAGCTTGGATTAAATTTAAAAACAATGATAAAAGTGATGCTTATAAAAATAACTATAAAAATTAAGGAATATGGTTAATATTCAGATTAGAAATCAGAAAGAACTTTATTATAGAAATAAACTTATAATGAAAAAATGATATGAAGGCTAATACATAAATAAATAAATACCCCCTCAAGCAGCTGCTTGCCACAGAGGTCTGACACGAGCCTGTCAGTTTATATGCCATAGTAGAAGATCTGAGAGGATGGCAGTACCTCAGCAGAAAAACGACACAAACATCCATGCCTTACCCGGACCCAGGTCCCTTAGATCAGTAGCCAAGCGCGCTAACCACTTGGCCATGGGGCTACCTGGCAATTAATATATGAAATATTAGAAGGAAAACAGAAAATATCAACGGACGATGTAATAATTGACAATATGGCCAAAAAGAAATTATCTGTGGAAGAAATAGCAAATAATTACAATGACATTTATAATACACTAATTTTACAGATAAGAATACAAATCACCAAGACGATATAAATTAAGTTTCCAACCATGATGCAAAGAGTTTTGAAATCTATCTATATACATGAAATCACTGAAAAACAAACTGATGAAATAATTATTTCATTAGACACCAATATATCACCTGGTTACGATAATGTTTGCATCAAACATATAAAATTTAATAAAGAGACACTACTTAATATTATATCAAAAATTATAAATCAGATTATATTTACTGGGAACATACCTACTGAACTCAAAACAGGTATTTTAAGACCTATTTTTAAAGGTGGTATTAAGGAGGATTTTTCTAACTATCGACCAATAACAATTCTGCCTATTTTTTCGAAATAATGGAAAAATATATTTATAATACTGTTTTTAACTTTTTACTTAAACACAACATAATCAATGAAAATCAGTTTGGCTTTCAAAAAGGAAAAAACACAATTCAACTAATTTCCAAAATTGCAAATAATATTAATAAATCACTGAATAATAGAGAAAAAATTCTAACTATGTTCTTAGATTTAAAGAAAGCCTTTGATACAATAGATCATAGCATTTTACTAAATAAATTGGAAAATTACGGTATTCGGGGTATATTGTTAGATTGGTTTAGAAATTATTTATCAGACAGATACACAATTACTAAAATAAAACCCTGCTACAGTAGAAAAGTAATTACACGATATGGAATTCCCCAAGGCTCAATTTTAAGTCCTTATTGTTCCTAGTACACATAAATGAATTGTTCAATACAAAATTAAATAGTGCTATTTATCTATATGCCGACCACATTGTTTTAAAAAACAGTCAGAAATATTTTAATGATAGGATTTCAGAGGTTCAAACAGATTACAATAATATTATTAGATGGCTAAATCATAATAAAATCTATTTAAATGAGAAAAAAACAAAATTGATGATTATTCATTCACCAGGATTTCATATTCATCAAAACCTCTTTATCAACACTCATAAAATAAGTTGCAGAAAAAAAGGATGCTTCAAATTGTGAATCATTATGTAGTTACCCACTTGTTGAGCAAGTAAATCAAATAAATTACTTAGGAATCATTTTTGATGAATATTTTAGGTGGAATGTCCATATATCCCACATATGTGAAAGCTTGAGAATATCAGCGATGAAAATTCAAAAAGTGAAATACGTATTAAATATGGAAACCTGTGTATTATTTTACAAAACAATATGCGAATCTATTTTAAATTATGGAATAATTGTGCATGGAACAACTAACTTAACTAACATAAATAAAATAGAAAAACTGCAG
Organism: Ryuthela nishihirai; assembly: GCA_038380435.1. Classification (NCBI taxonomy): domain Eukaryota; kingdom Metazoa; phylum Arthropoda; class Arachnida; order Araneae; family Heptathelidae; genus Ryuthela; species Ryuthela nishihirai. The sequence goes on from JAWZYU010000003.1 coordinate 72,017,356, forward strand.
TCTATAATAGCTAAAAATATTATTCCGTTTCATTTGTAAAAAAATTATAAAACTTCCACCGATAAATTAAAATTTTTAAAATTGCTCTAGGATATAAATCCTACAGCAATTTCTACAAATGTTTAATATAATTTATTCATTTTCCTGCAGATAAGCTATTTAGCTTTGCGGGTCAAATTGTAAATGTATTTGTATTCTTTACTCTTATGAATAAAAATTATATTCTTTAGAAAAAAAAAAAAAAATTCTTTTCCGTCCTATATGTCGCAAATCAAATTTCTAAGGTGAATCACTGGTTTTATGTTGACCCTATATCACAGTCTTAAGTTGCTTTGGTTATTTCTAAACTTAAACTGCATAAATCCCCAGGGTAGATGAAATTACTACTGAAATGCCTAGAGCTGTGAATTTTCTGTTATCACTTTTCCTGACTGAAATTTTGAATATTTTGTATGATAAAGACATGAGTCCTAAGGATTTTATCAGAGCTCTTGTTATCCCGGTTTTTAGAAAAGGTGATCGCAGTTCTTGTAGTAACTACAGGGGTATCAGTCTACTTTCTGTTCCAGGTAAAGTTCTTTGCATTATTGTGCTTAATAGAATAAGAATCTGTTTGATGCACGTGATGAGCAGTGTGGATTCAGAAGAGGTAGGAGATGCATTCATCAGGTTTTTTCACTAAGGGAGATTCTTGAGAAATATTTAGAGTTTCAGAAACCTGTGATTACAATGTTGAATTCATAAACGCTTTTGACTCTGTTGATCGTTATAATTTATGGATGGTTACGTATGGCATAAGAGACAAGTTAGTTAACTTAATGAAAGCTCTTTATTAATGAAAGACTCTTCACAGAGTCATGTATGAGTTTCAATGTATGAGCTATAATATTACAAGTCATGTAAAGCTTGTAGCAATTGGTTAAGTTTTGCTTCTGTTGTTCGACAAGGGTGCATTCTGTCTCCTTTCCTCTTTAGTTTGCTTATTGACTGTGTTATGCGGAATTCACTGCAAACGGAATATTTTGGGATTAAGTCATCTAGAGCACAGAACATTTCTGATTTAGATTATGCTGATGATTTAGCACGTTTGGCAAAGGATCTTGATGAGATTAACTCTTTCATTGGAGTTGTTAATAAGACTGGTAGTAGAGTAGGTTTGGTGAAAATATGAGAGAAATCTAAAGTGATGAAAATTGGTCAGGCAGTCTGTGGTTCTGTTAATTAAATGGCTGCATACCCTAGCAGGTGTCGCAGTTTATCTTCAGAGCTATGTAACGATACTGGTGACGTGCAGAATTAGATTAGCAGACGAATAGGGATTGCTGCTGGGACGTTTAAGAATCTACGGAGACCATGGAGAAATTGACGTATGTACCTAAACACTAAAACAGACTGTATAAAAGTTTGGTTCTCTCTAGATTTAGTTATGAGAGTAAAACATGGACCCTTTGTAAACAAGATAACAGGAAACTTGATGCTTTTCATTCTAGATGCTTAAGCAGTGTCTCGGGCATTACGTGGTTCAACTTTGTAAGTAATAATGAGGTTAGTCAAAGGAATCGGAAACCTCCTATGAGCAGCATATTGTGCAGAGAGACTCCATTGGTTTAGTCATGTTCCCCGTATGCATAACTAGAGATTAGCGAATTGTATTTTGAACAGTGCGCCAAAAGGCCTCAGACAGTGGGGAACACCTAGGATGCGATGGGCAGACAATGTTAAACATGGCCTTGTTAAAATTCGTCTATAGTGGCCAGATGCAGCAGATGTAGTTCATAACAGATGCGTTTAGAGAACTAAATTGCAGAATCTAGTTGGATTTCTGTAGCTCATGGCTGCTTGAGGATTACGATAATGTGGAGGATGATGAGGTTGATGAGAAAATTGGAGAGTGAACCAAACTAACTTAACAGTCAGTGACACTCTCATGCATCTTATTAGGATTGCTCCGACCAGCTTGAAGAATGAGTAGATGACGTCACAGAGGCAGGTTTCTGACACGCTGTCCTTGATTGCTCAGCTAGTTCCGTGATGCCCGAGCCCTGATCTATGCTGGTTGTTGTGTCACTTCAGCGTACTTCCTTCGTCATGTGCGAAGAGGAGAGCTCATCTGCTGCACAACGCGTCGGTTGCTTTGTACGTATTGGATTTAGGCTTGCCATCGAGGGCGGTTTTCTCGAAGGGCATGCTGCCGAAGTTGAGGCAAGTTTTTGCGGGAATTGAGGTTCTGCTCTGTGGCGAAGCATCGATTCACAGTGTCAGCTGGCACAGGGGCTCTGGTTCGCCCGAATATGTCTCGCTGCCACAACGAGTACGAGTGCGTCTGGTGGAGCAGCCAGTGTGTCATCTGGGGCAACAATGGTGGGTTGCAGAGGGCACGGCTATGGGTGATTCACAGATCAAAATTTAAATCCTCATCTAGTATCTCCTCTTGCCTCTTTGTGGCGGTGGTGCTGCTGTTTCTGCTTGGGAGAGCTCGACTATGAGGTGAGCCTAGCGCTTCCGCAGTTTTGTTAAGTGGTCCACATTTGCAGTCTCGATCCTGTGGGGGTTTGTGACCAGGGCCAGGTCGTAGTTGATGTCGTAACTTGTTGCTGTATTCGCCATGGTCCGTCTATAATATGGACTGCTTCTTGGTATTTCACCGAGGCACCCGGGGACTGTATAAGAAACGAGGTCGCACACTTTTATCTTTTTATCCCCAGCCACCTTCTGCTGCTAACACTCCTGGTGTTCCATAGCCATTCAAGATTTTGTCTTACGACCTCATATGCCCAATTCAGCCACTGTGCTAGTCGTTCCCCATAGCTTCAGGTATTGTCGTAGGTGGGCAGGTCCTTGGCATGCCATAGTTGATAGGGAAGGGCCACATTCCTGCTATACAGCAGATAATACGAGGTTTCCTGAGTAGAGTGGTGTGTGGCACTAAGACTGGCCATAAGAAAAAACGGCAAATGCTCGTCCCACAAGTAATCTTTTTTTGGCTATTAGGTGGAATATGATAGAGGTTATGGATATATTGAGTCTATTGAACACCTCAGTCACCATGCGACAGGTGAAATTCTTAGCATTGTCGTTATTATGGTTGTGGTAATGCCATGTTTTGGAATGAAATCCTGTATGAAGACTGGGTTGTGGATTCCGTCGACTGGTCAGGTAAAGCATACTGGTCAGGTAATGTCGACTGGTCAGGAAATGCTATGTTTTGTAATGAAATCCTGGATGAAGACTGGGCTATGGATTCTGTCGACTGGTCAGGTAGGGCATACAGTTCTGCCCACTTGGTGAAGTAGTCGATCACGACTAGGATGTACTTATTGCCCTTCTGAGTAAGGATTAGGGGCCCAAATATGTCCATATCGATCCGTTGGAAGGGCCGATTCGTACGTGGAGCAAGAACTAGGTCACCCCTTTTTTTCTTTACATAGAACCTTTTCTGCAGACACGACATGCAAGTCTGAACACAGTTCCTCACATCATTATACATGCCATGCCAGAAATACTTCGCCTTCACTCGATGCATGGTCTTCTGTTCTCCCAAGTGTCCCGAACAGGGATTGTCGTGACATAGCTCCAGTACTTGTCCATGCAGGCTTTTTGGGATCACCAGCTGCTCATTCATGCTGGTTTGGGTGCTGAGAAGGTGCGGGATCGTGAAATGAAACAGCACCCTCTCCCGCATCTAAAATTGTTCCGTGGGCTGCGATGGTGGGGGTTGATGAGCAGTGTTTCATCTGGTTTGATTCTCCAAGATGTCTATTAGTTCTTTCAGTGTGTGGGGAGTCCTCTAGCTGCATCTCCCTCAGCCAGGCCATGTCGCCCAAGGGTCTTGGGGAAGGTGGCTGATCCTCCATCCACCATTGTCAGTATATTTCGAGACAGGGTGTCAGCCAGAACATTTTTCTTCCCAGGGCGGTAAATCATGTCGAAGTTGTAGTCTTGTAGTCTCAAATTCCATTTTGCCAACTGACTAGAAGGGTCCTTGAGGTTCATTAAGTAGATCAGGGGCGCATGGTTGGAGATCACCGTGAACTGGCGTCCGTAAAATTACTGTTTGAAGTGGGTGATGACGAATTTAATAGCTAGTGCTTCTTTCTCAATGGTTGAATACTAGGTCTCAAGGGGGGTTAGTTTTTCTGCTTGTGTAAGCCACGGCGTGGCAAAAACTGTCGTCGTTTCCTGTTCCAGTACGCAGGCAACTTCTTTGTCGGAGGCATTGATGGACAGAAAAAACTTCTTCCCAAAGTCAGGGTGTAAAAGGACGGGTTCGGTTATGAGCTACGTTTCAGCTGTTGGAAGCTTCCACTGCCTCAGGGGTCATTGCGAATTTTTGATCTTTCTTTACCAGGGCTACAAAAGGGTAGGTGAGGTCGGTGTAGCGCACGAGAAACTTCCTGCAGTACCTGTTATTCCGAGAAAAGCCCAGACGTTTCACATGGATCAGGACTTTGGGAACTTTTCGACTGCTCCCAAATTCATTGGGTCAGGTTCTACCCTGTCTACCATAATCAAATGCCCCAAACAGGTCAGGGACTGCTTCAAAAATTGGTCTTTTCTATAATCGTGTACTTTATTTCAAATAATTCATGAAAAATAATATCTGTATTCAGCCATGATTCGTTATGCATATAACATAATCTTTACATGATAACTCATTCAAATAGAATACTAGAGTTTTAATTATAATCCTTGAGCATGTTAAAAGTATGCACTATGTTGAAAAAAGTGTCCAAACAATTCCATGTTATGTGAATGGAAAGCCACTTTCAAAGCTCCCTAATATTGAAAATAAAACGTTTACGCAGAAACCGTTATTGGCGATAAATTGTAGATGTCATTCAAATCTCTCTAAATATATTTCCAGCAATATTCTTTTAATATTTAAAGAATGAATGGAACTTGAAGCATTAAACTTAAACTTTTGACACTTGTGAAAAAGTACTTCAATAGATAAAACATAAGTCATGTAACAAATTGTTCACTAACAATATCTGAAGTTTGTATGAATTTTTTTACGATTTCATCAATGAATGAAGTGTCGTCTCCTGTTAAATGGTTCCGCTTTAATGACTCTTGAAATATTGATCAAAGATTGTTGAAAAGTGACACTGTCACATTGCCTCCAAATTGATGAAATCTTAAAAAATCATCATACAAACTTCAGATATTTATGTTAGTGAACAAATTGTTACCATTGTTGTGTTTTATCTATCGAAGTATTTTTTCACAAGTGTCAAAAGTTGAAGATAAATGCTTCAGCTTCCATTCATTCTTTAAATATTAAACGAATATTAATTAAAAAGATTTGAGTGACATCTACAATTTATCGCCAATGAGAGTTTTTGCGTAAAAGGTTTATTTTCAATGTTATGAACTTTGAAAATTGCTTTCCATTCACATAACATGGAAGGGTCCGGACACTTTTTTCAACATAGTGTATGTACTTAAATTTCTTTCTTTTTCTTTTGCATTCACAGCGATCATCAGGGTTATTTGTAGCCACTATCTTCGCTGTTGTGTTCTGATCACACTGGGTGTGGGGGAAAATTGTCTCGAGCCGGGTAGGATAGTGGCTTCAAATAAATATACTTAAATATTTATCGTTTTTGAAATGCAAAGTGATCAAAAAAGTCTCTGTGCACCTGATGAGGAATACTTGTACCATTACAATAAACTTTGAAAGTGTGTCTAGTGCGTCTCGAGACATTTAGGGATACGTGATGGCGTTAGTGGGAGAGACGAGGGTCGCGGTCCCCTGTCTGCCAAGCAGTCAGGCATTGTAGACGTGCGTTGTGGCAATGGTATTTATGTGTTGAGGAGCGTACGTTCCCTGTGGAACACGTGTTCCGGTGTGGCGGAGAATATATACAAGACGTTCAACAACGATTCCAGGCACAATTTCCGGAAATCAATGTGCCCCATCTTAATACATTGCAGTAGATTCAGAAATTCCTGGAAACCGGTTCCTTGTGTGACACTCCCAGATCTGGTAGGCCATCGATATTGATAGAGGAGAAAGTGTTCGATATCGCAGACCGCATGCTCCGAAGCCCAAAAAATCCATCAATAGATTGTCACAGCATATTGGTGTTTCATATGGACGGCCCATACAGCTGTAAAAAAACGCCAAGGCCTACACCCTTGAAAATCACATCCGTGCATGAATTAAAACCTGCCGACAGTGTTAAGTGGAGTGCGTACTGCAGGTGTTTGTTGACTTTCTTGACCATGAAGGAGAGGACATTTTGGATATCACATTCTTCACAGACGAGATGTAGTCCCATATGTCAGGGTACGTAAACAGTCAAATCTCACCATCTGGTCCTCACACAATCCCCATGAGTTCCATGAATCGCCACTGGCAAATGCTCAATCAGAAGATGCGTGATCAGAAGATTGGTGTTTGGGTTAGAATTTCGCGTAGGCGCATAGTCGGACCCATTTTTTTTCTCTAAGACTGTCAACTCCCAACGACACTGTGACAGTATTCTTTATCCTTTCTTTGTGCATTTGCCAGAAGATGAATTTAACAAGGCCTACTTTCAGCACGATAGCGTCATGGCCCCCACATCGCATATGTCTATGGCACTCTTGTACGACGTGTTTGGGGACAGAATCATTTCGAAAAACATTTGGTCTCCAAGATCCCCGGATCTCTCCCCGCCCGATTTTTATCTCTGTGGTGCGATGAAAAACTGTGTATTCGGACAATCCCCGCACAATTGATGATTTGAAGACGGCCATCACAGAATACATTCTGAATGTGGACTGTGCTGTGTTGAAAGACTTTTTCAAGAACACAGTTCGATGTGTCACTAAATGTCTGGAGACGCGCAGGACACACTTTCAACATTTATTGTAATTGTACCGGGTGGTTTGCGCGCTTGGCTACTGATCTAAGGGACCTGGGTTCGAGTCCCGGTTAAGGTATTGACGTGTGTGTTATTTTTCTGCTGAGGTCCTACCATCCTCTCAGACCTTCTACTCTGGCATATAAACTGACAGGCTCCTGTCAGACCTCTGTGGCAAGCAGCTGCTTGAGGAGGTATTTATTTTATTTTATTTTACAGGTACGAATCTCTCATTCCTTATCAGGTGCAGAGCGACTTTTTGAGGTGCAGAGCGACCTTTCCTGAAGAACAACAGAACACCCCTAAAACATTATTATTATTTTTTTCAATTATTTTCTCACTGAATCGGTGAGCATCATTACATAACAGCCTATTTTACACAATGGTACTGTCATTAATATATATATGTATATTATGAGCACTATTTGTATCAAATATCGGAATCAGAGAAATTCCTCTCAATAATTCTTATAATTATCAGTTCGTCCCTTTCATCATCTGAGCAGAAATTTGAAAATAATTATGAAGAATTTCCTGATTCGGTAAGCAGTGTATCCCATCAATCATTGATTTGTCTATTTTGATGTCTACTCCACCTCGTTGAACGGAATAATCTGGAACAAACCTTTGTTTTTAACTTAGGAATTCCACACAGTTCTAATGTATTGGCCCACAAGCATTGTTCTAACTCATTTACTTTATTACCAACTTCTATTTCGATAGCTGACCCCCCATCTACTCTACGTTTCAGTCTTTTGACGACGTCATGGAAAGGCCACATGGAATCTTTACAGCTTTGATTGTTGATAAATGTGGAAAGAATGAAGTAAACATATAATTTTTTTTTAAAAAAACGACAATTCAAAAGATTTTTGCAACTCTTTGGTGCTGTCCTTTTTCTGTATACAATAGTCTAGTCGATATTGAATATCCTTCCATGTACATTGTAGCATATCCTCTGTCACAAAGTTCAGAGCATCCCTGATTCGATACTCAATGTCAGCCACATTGTCAACTGGTACAACTTGTGGAGTTACATCACAGATGCACAATATAAGCGACTTAGTCCCACAAGTGGAAAATCTAGTGGGGTTATGTCCAGAGAGAGAGAGAGGTGGTCATGGTGTAGGACCTTCGTTTATCCATGGTTGGGAAATTTAATTATGTACGTTTAAGAGTATTCTATTGTTATTCAGGAAAGTTGATTGTTCTACAATTTATGCTATATTTAAGAAAAATTAAGGACTTGGAGAAGTAAGATATTAACTGATATATCCATGTGTGCTGAAACTCTATCATGATACACATTTATCTACAAGCCGTGCAATTGGGAAACTGCATAGTTCTGTAGCATGTCGTAATTGTCTTTCTTCACCATGGAAGCTACAAAGAAAAATGGTCCTATTATCTCCTGTCAAGCATGAAGCCACCCCCAAACATTAACATTTGGACTGTCATGCTTCACCTGTCTATAATCACATGGTTATTCGTTGCCTCATATTGGAACATTATGGCGGTTAATCAGTCCATTTGTAAGGAATGATGCCTCGCCAGAAAGCAGAAAACATTGCAAGAATACAAAATAAAGTTAGAAACTCCGCATGAGTTTCAAGAGTTCGTAAAGGTTCACTATAAAGCTGTAGGTAAAAGTACGTTTATACGGCAGCCATTGCTGTTGTTAAAGTGTACATTTTTTTTTTTGCAGAGGGATGAAAAAGCACTTACTTAGAGTTGACTTCAGTGCGTTGGCGTTGCAGTCAACTCAGCTTCCAGTTTTCCTCTTCCTTTGCCAAGACTGTCGCTTTTGACGTTTCTGACGACCGCCATCCATGCAGCATTCATCAGAAATAAAAATATTCCTCGAATAAACTATATTTCGAAAAAGAACTTTCACACATCCACTCTTTAGCCAAAGAAGCGGATTACAAACCTGAGTTTATTAAAAAATTATAAAAAGAAGCCACCTTCTGACAGAAAGTGTCGTCCCAACCCCCAGCAGCTCAAAATAACAAACCCAAATTCACAACAAGCTGTCCCAACATACTGTGGCTCGTACGAATGCTGCAAGCTATTATGAACTGTAAAGTTCTAATAAAAGCAGACAAAACCATTCTGAAAAGGATTAAAAATGACAGAGATTTCATCCCAATCTCAGGTGGTATATATCAAATTCCAGTCGAAATGCAAGTGAATGACGAAATTAAAAAGTGCGATTATTACAGTAAAACCAAGAGACCCTTCAGGTAAAGGCTAAAAGAACACAAAGGAGATGCGCATAACAGGAAACAGAATATAGCACTGACAAAAGCTGTCTACCACGGTACTGAAATACCGAAATTTGATTAAGCTAAAAATATTTGTACTCTACAAACATAATGTCAACTCGATTACGCCGAACAGCTTGCAATATATAAGAATAGAAGACATAGCATCAATGAAGAAAAATACGACATCCCATCGGCCTGTAAACTTATTCCTGATAATCACACGGAAAAACCCATATTATCCCATACTATAGCCATAATGAACAAGCCTAGGTACCCACCACTGAAACATCTGGGTCAGAAATACAGCAGTGCGCATGTACCGCCTTCGAAGACCGTTAACCACTTCCACGTACCACAAACTTTACCTTACACTTGAAAACGCTGTTGCTGAATAAGCAGTGAAACTGGTCACGTACCTCCGTGCATGGGACAGCCGTCAAAGAGAAGAACCGGAAGCTCACTTGACCGCAACGCCGACGCATTGAAGTCAACTCTAAGTAAGTGCATCTTTCATCCCTCTTAAAGAAATACTTTGGACACTTTAACAACGCCAGCCATTGCAAGAATATTCTTCTGTACTGATATGCTGCAGGACGTATAAAAAATACTATAAATACCCCTCTCAAGCAGCTGCTTGCCACAGAGGTCTGACAGGAGCCTGTCAGTTTATATGCCATAGTAGAAGGTCTGAGAGGATGGCAGGACCTCAGCAGAAAAAACGACACATACATCCATGCCTTATCCGGAGCTCGAACCCAGGTCCCTTAGATCAGTAGCCAAGCGCGCTAACCACTCTGCGATCAAAATCTAGACATTTGCGCAGTTGTCAGTCTGCTGCATTTTCTGCTCCTTGCAGATATAAGGAAAGACTCATACGTAGAACCTTGGGCATAGTCGAGCGAGTCAGATTTAGTTCTCTTAAATATTTCCACACAGATATTTTGGGAATTCTCCGAAATGGATTTTTCACACAGTTTATATGTGAATCACATTGTTGGCGGTTGTATGAACACAGTTCGTATGTGAATTCACAATGATTGTAGCACACGTTCAACTGTTTTAGGATTCACTGCAGCATGTCCGGAGCCTACTTCCCTTAACCTGTGCCACTTTTGATTCGATGGGCATGATGGTAGTGGTTTTAATTGCTTAATTCAGAAATTTCACTGTACGTAGATGTTTGACTTTGTTTCAATGAACCATGCCACATACTGGGCTTTTTACAGTGCTGTAGTCATTTTGGATGGTTCAAACGGGATTAATTCAAACTGGTAATGGACTAGTAAGACAAGACATTAGTGTATTGCACTTACATACAAAACAAAATTTTATCAGCTGCAATTTTATATACAAAACAGAATGAGATTTCTACGTCTGTTCCAAAGTTATCAAAAGTCAAAGTTTGAGGGTTTCGTTTAGATATCCTGTATATCAAAGATTCTCTTGCTTCGCTCTTAGTTACGTAGGAGAATTGGTATTCTTTAAATGGACGAATCTGTTCTGGTTATGAATGAGGTTAAATTTTTTTAACCTCATTCATAAACAGAACATTGCATTGTAACACATTCACACCATAACTTTATGATGAACCATGATGTTCCTGAATGAATGTGTTACAATACAAATATGCATTTTTAAAACATTTCCTATTAAATAGCAAATATATTTTAAATCATGTGTGACGGATTATTAAGATGTTTGTTTCAATCTAGCAGAAGTCAAAGTTAGTTTTATTCCTTCAAAATCATGGGAGAAACAGGAAATTTCGTATATAAGGATAAAGCAAAGTGTAGATATCATAATATGTCAAAAGGCATTATCAATGAGCGGATAAATTCTTCAGTGGCAAGTTGAGGTCAATACTCATTTCTCTGTAGATCGGAAAAAAATGGTCATTTCCATATTGTAATTTTCAGATCCTAGGGCATTTGTTTCATAACTGATTTGATTGTATCCTAACGGTTATGTCAAAATGTGACAGGTATTTTGCTTTGAATTTCATGTCGGATCTCAAATTTAGTCTTTTTCTTGAGATACCTGACTCGGACTTCGCATAGATACAAATATTCAGAGTGCTCTAACACGACGTCTTTCAAACTGCTGGTCACGACCCATCAGTTCTGTGAAATCATTCAAGTGGGGCGTCAGCCTTTTTTTAAGGAAATAGAATAGAAAACATCAGACTGGATCTCACAGACTGGGTCGCGATGTAAAATGTATTTCTTATTGTGGGTCGCGGTCAAAAAAGTTTGAAAAGCACTGCTCTAACATATCGGGATGAACGTTATAATTAAATTTACCCTCCTCCCTTGATCGCTCAACTTCAGATATATGTGGAGAGATCAGTTGCGAAGAGTGACTTTTTGAATAGGGAAATAATTATAAAAGAATTGTTCAAATTGAGTCGGAACACCGTTCCTGTACTTATGTTTCCAAATCAGTGAATTTGTAAACATAAGTCCAAAAATGCCTTCCGGGACTTATGTTTTCAAATGATTAAACCGGAACGAGGTTCTTTGACTTTTCCGAATAATTGGAACAGAATATTATTCCAGTACTCGAGGTTTCCGAATCACGAATGCGGGAAATGCGATAATTTTCACACCAAATATTAATATGTAACATGGTGGGCGCCTATGTATTATAGCCTTATCATATTTTTATATAATAAAATCGGGATATTAAAGTAAAGAGTTGAAAATGAAAGTCGCAAACATGTTTGGAGCAGTATAAAGATATGGGTGTATGAGCAAACAAATTATTTTTTTAATCTATTATATATTTTAGAGAGACATCTGTTTGACATCTCCTCCTAGACGGTCAAAGCTAGGCCCTTCAAACTTGTCTACAGCTTCATCTCATCGTACCTTAGTCCATTGTGTGGGTTTCAACCACCGAAAATTAGGCGCACACAAAAGTTGCCACGAAACGTCTGTCCATTAGTTACCTTGAAAATCTATAATATGCTACTCACTTCCTTGCTTTCAAGTCTCCATTTGTAACCTAGGCGATAGCAGCACCCCCAGAGAGTTCGTACACTTGCGGAGGGTTCAAACCCGATCCACCGCAGATAGAAACCGAATATTACAGGAAATATATTTAGAGAGATTTGAGTGACATCTACAATTTATCGCCAGTAACAGTTGGTCTATAAATGGTAGCTAGGTATTCACTGGAAGGAGAGCTATGCACCAATCCCCTGTGATGATGCATAGAACCGGCCAGGCCTAGCACATAATGTCCGACCCGGCCTTCTCGTGGTGCAGACCGTTAGTACCTTTCAAAAGAGATACTTTCTTGTGGAAGTGAACGGAAGGGTGTGGCCTACTGATCTGGACAACTATGGCTACTTTTCCTTTTTTTTCTACCCTGCTGAGGAGTGGTCAACCACACAGGGTCCTGGTGCTGACCATATAAACCCACTGGACTGGACAGATATATGGCTCTGAGCTTGATTATGGATCCTGATTTTTGCTGCACTGGTGGGCTTCTGTGGAGGGAAAATCTTCCGCTGTGTTTTCTGTTTGTTTGTGGGTTGACAGCCCCAAGTGAATAGATTCACAGGATATGTTTATCAGCTGGTGGATAATCCTGAGCAGAAGTCATCGCAGGCACCTGAACTCTTTGCTTCTATTGGCATCGTCAAATTCTACATTGGAGGAAGTCTTCCAGTGCAGATGGCGTCAGCCTTTAGTAGTGGGGGAACGGGTCTTTGCCCCATGTCTGCGATTAGGGGGCTGTTTGATATTATCGGCATTCCCTCTCTCAATAAACATAGTTTCTTTAAACATCCTACTAACCATTTTCTCTCCATAGGTAGTTGGAATGTGAGGACTCTGCACAGAGCTTTTTCTCTTGATGTCCTCACACAAGAATTCCACCATTATAATTTAGATATTCTCGGCTTTCAAGAGACCAGATGGACAGATAAATGTCAGATTCTTAAAAATAATCTTAAATTTCTCTTTTCAGGGAGGGACGACAATAAGCATCACCAAGGCGTGGGTCTGCTTCTCAGCAGACACGCTAGCGATGGCTCTTTTAGGATATGAGTGTATTAATGAAAGGTTACTTACAGCAAAATTTCAGACAAGCGTTAAAGACTTGAATGTTATCTGCTGTTATGCCCCCACTGAGGATGCCGATGAGGATGAGAAGGATAAGTTTTATGAACAACTTCAGGATATTTTGAATTCTGTCAAGAAAGGAGATATTACCCTTGTTCTTGGTGACTTCAATGCCAAAGTTGGTACTGATGTCGTGCCCACAGCGAATTCCTCCTGTGGACACCACTTTGGGAGCCGGAAGGTTCGAGAACGACAGCCGTTGAGCCAGCCGCCATGTTCAAATTCGGCGGAGCGAACTGCAACAGAGGTCAAGATGACCCCCTGCCCCCCTCCCCGCGGCGGTGAGCGCGCACGGCGCTCATGCCTTGACCCACACCAAGGACCCCGGAGAGAGGAGGGGTCGCTCCCCTTTGATCTTCGAAAGCCCGACCAATGAGGTGAAAACACATCTCGCTGGTGTCAACGATTGGTGGCAAGGTCTAAAACAAAGAGGAGAGACTTTTGTCTCTCCTCTTTGTTTTAGTTTTTCTCTCCTCTTTCTCTTTTTTTCCTTGCCGCAGACGACGACTGTTCTTTCTGCTTCTGCTCCGGGTCAGCGAGATGGGCGGACGTGCCTTGTGTGTGCTCTTCAAAGTCCAAAACCTCCAGACAAAGAGAGACGCTGATGGCGGAACTTCGACTCCAACAAAGAACGAGGTAGGGAAATTATTTTCAACATCATGGGCCCTCATCCACTTAAGCAGTGTCCAGCCTCCGTCGCAGCACTCCCATAGTGAATTGCTCGCTTTTATCGCTTTTAACGCTTTTACCGCTTTTAACCGAGTTCTGGCCAAAAAGAGACTCTTTGAACTTTCTCGGCCCAAACGAACTTTTGCGTCCGTTTCGGTCGAAGGGACCGAGAGACCTGCACAGCAAGTGTCTAGTAAGAACTTTCCCGTATGAGGGATATTATCGGCCTCTGTAATTATCATGATTGTATGATTTTATGCTTAGTTAAGGGATCGTGAAAATAAAATATTTGTTTGTAACCCCTATGTGTTGTTAAGTTACATACCAGCACGGGGGGAAGACTTCTGGAAACATGCATTGGCCGCCTAACGAACCCACTTTGGTTAAATGAGCAAAGGAAGGAAAAACCTGGTTCTAACGACAGGATAGATGAAAATAAAATACACAACGCAACCATCCACGTATTTTGGGGAAGTGAAATTATATGCTGATTTTCTCCCCTAGTTGTAGCCACCCCATCTCCCAGAGCTGGTCGGGTGCACAACACTGACTCTGACCTTTGGGGAGGAGTAATAGGCCCTTTTGGTATTGGTAGCTGCAATGGCAATGGGCAGCGTCTCCTGCAGGTAAGTAAACTCAATGGATTCAGAATAACTAACAGTTATTACAAACACCGCGACATACATAAGTACACGTGGGCTTCACCCGATGGACTGCATAAGAATATGATTGATTATATATTAATTAACAGCAAATCGGCTAGTTCTGTTAAGAATACCAGGTCATATAGGGGAGCTGAAATTGGATCTGACCATTGTCTTGTTAAAAGTGTCTTGCAACTTAAACTTAAAAAGTGTTGTGCTAGGGTTAAAAAATTTGCTTTTAATACTGAAGCTCTGAAAGACCCAGTTATAGCCAAAGCTTACCATGATAGGTTACTTAGTCATTATGACAGTCATGGTATGCTTACTACTGAAGTTGAGGTGGAATGGGGTCATTTTAAACAGGCTTTTTTGGACACTATCAGTACTCTTTTAGGAAACGCGGAGCAGAAGAGACAAAATTATATGAGTGATAAGGCACTTGAGCTTATTTCGGACAGAAAGAACTGCAGGAATGTCCTTAATCAAAACCCTACTAGTCCTAATAGAAAGCATTGCAGAGAACCCAATAAACGTGTAAAAGATCAGTTAGCTGCTGATAAGAATCTTTGGCTTGATGGTTTGGCTGACAAAACCAAGGAAGCAGTTAGACAGCACAACAGCAGAGAGCTGTACGAGATAGTTAATGTTTTGTGTGGTAGAAAACGGACAGGTATACAGGGATTGAAGGATAAACTAGGTAAGGTTATAGAAGTGGAGGATTCTGTCATGGCTAGGTGGACTGACCATTGCAGTGATATTCTAAACAATGCGGTTAGTTCTATTCCCATTGTTTGCAATGATGATAGATGCATTGGTGGCTTTAATGTTGGCCCTATAACACAATCTGAAGTTATTTTGGCTGTTTCTAAACTTAAACTTCATAAATCATCAGGAGTAGATGAAATTACTACAGAAATGCTTAGAGCTGGGAATGTTTCGGTTGCCACTTGGATGACTGAAATTCTGAATATCTTTTATGATAAATGCATTGTTTCTAAGGATTTTACCACAGCTATTGTTATCCCTATTTTCAAAAAAGGTGAACGCAGTTCTTGTGATAACTATAGGGGTATCAGCCTACTCTCTGTTCCAGGTAAAGTTCTTTCCATGGTTTTGCTTAATAGAATTAAGAATCTGGTTGACAGTCAATTTCGTGATGAGCAATGTGGATTCAGAAGTGGTAGGGGATGTGTGGATCAAATATTTTCACTTAGGCAGATTCTTGAGAAATCTTTAGAGTTTCAGAAATCTTTGGTTGCTAGCTATGTTGATTTCAAAAAGGCTTTCGACTCTGTTGATCGTCATAATTTGTAGTTGATTGTGAAATCATATGGTATACCAGACAAGTTAGTTAACATAATGAAAGCTCTCTATAATAACACTGAGTCGTGTGTGAGAGTTGGTAAGTCTTGTAGCAATTGGTTTAGCATTACTTCTGGTGTTCGACAAGGGTGCATTTTGTCTCCTTTTCTCTTTAGCTTGGTTATTGATTATGTTATGCGAAATTTACTTCAAGGGAAAGATTTTGGCCTTAAATGGGCTGGAGATACGAAAATTTCTGATTTAGATTACGCTGATGATTTAGCCCTTTTGGCAAATGATGTTGATGAGATGAACTCTTTCATTCGAGCCGTTGATGAGACTGGTATTGGAGTAGGTTTGGTTATAAACAGAGAGAAAATTAAAGTGATGAAAATTGGTCAGGCAGGCTGTGATGCAGTTACTCTGAATGGTTGCAGTCTTGAGCAGGTGTCACAGTTTAATTATCTTGGGAGCTATGTAACAGATAATGGTGATGTGTGGCATGAGATTAACAGATGAATAGGGATTGCTACCGGAACCTTTAAGAATATAGGGAGAGTGTGGAGAAATAGGCGTATACACTGAAAGACTAAAATTAGACTGTATAATAGTTTGGGTCTTTCTAGCGTTAGTTATGGTAGTGAAACTTGGACAGTTTTTAAACAAGATAACAGGAAACTAGATGCTTTTGATTCTAGATGCTTACTCTGTATCTTGGACATTATGTGTGAATCCACAAGATTGTAATCAGATTCACCAAGAATCTGGATTCCCACTTGGAATCGCACCCTCTCCTTAAAGATTTCCTTCGAGTAAGACGGCATACTTTTGACGTGTGTCGAAAACGACCTTCTCGCTCGACAGCTACGCAAAACTGTAATTTCAATCTCCTACTCTAGCCTCCTGCACCGACCTCGCGCCACAAGTTAGTCATAAAAGGCCATAAAACACTTCTGGAATCCGTCATCTCATGCAAGCAGCCTGCTTAGACCCGAACACGACATCAGTGAGTCACATCCCAACAAAAGAACTTCCAAGAACACACTCAATACATAAAAATATCTACAATAACAAAAATACAGTAAAATACAATAATAATTAAAAATAAATAAATTAGAGGGACATGACATTAGGTGAAATCACAGGTTCGCGACGTCAAGTGATGAGTAGAAAGGATAGATTCTCCTTACAGACTTCAAACTCGGTGAAAGGATATTTAATCCTTGTCTTACAGTCTGGTTCACAAAGAACCGTATCTAAATTCACACAGAACTGAATCCTGATTCACACAGAACTGTACCTTGGTTCACATAGAACCGAACCCTCTCTTTAAGGGTTTTTTTTTTAGCAAAACTGATGTCTCTTGAGGCGTGTTCAAACGTCCAGTTTGAGCGACGTCCAGACTGCTGTTCACTATTGCCGCACTTGTCTCCTGCACTAGCATTCGTGCCAGAGGCTAATCGTAAATAGTCGTAAAAGTGCTTTTGACTTGTGAGCATACACACTCAGCCAAATCGGACCCGAACAACAGCTCATGAGTCACATTCCCACGTCAGCACTTCCAAAAATATGCGTATCACAGATAGATATTTACAACGACAAAAATACAATAAAAATGCAGTAATAAATAAAAATAAATAAATCAGAGGGACATGACAATAACTGAGTGGAAGCACTTAGCGTATTTTGATGGATTTTGGTTGAAAGATCACCCAAATACAGGGTGTTTATAAAATAACTATCCATTTCTGTGAACAAACCTTATAATAACTCTCTTTGTGTTAGAAATGAATTAAAAACATGAAAACAACGAAACATTGATACGATTCAACATGACCCCCTTGCATGTCAACGTAGGAATTCCAACGTTAAGTGGTAGCACGGTAAACCCTGTCCAAGAGATCAGGTGCAATCTTAGGAACTGCAGCTGTACTCCGCTCCTTCCGTTGATTAATGCTGTTAATCTTCACCTTTTAAGTCACTGATTTGATATAACCCCACATATTGATATAACCACATATCCCTTTGATGTGGATGTTCATCAGCCCAAATCCTGCAATTGTGCCTGTTGACAGGTCCACATGTATGAAACGTCACCTTATTACTGAACAAAATGCTATTCATGAGATTTTCTCGTTCCACAGCTTCCAAAAGATCACACATGGCCGTACGAGCTGCATAGTCTCCTCGTGTAGCATATAAACCATCTGTAGATGATAACTCCGTTTTTTCAATGTGAAACGTAGGGTTTTCCAAACAACTGTTTGCGTTACACCAAGCTCCCTGTTTAGTCTCCTTGCTAATGCACGAGGGCTACGACTGATTGCATCCTCGATGCGTTCCACAGTTTCTGGTGATACTGGAGGCCGATCGGAACGTTTCTCCTCATGAACACTCCCTCTCCTCCGAAATGTTTTCACCAGGGATCTGATTGCTGCCCTTGTTGGAGGTGGTTTATAGAATTTACGAGTGAACCCTTGTCTCACCCCTTCGAAAGACACACCTCGTAGACGTGCCTCAACTACTACCATTCTTCCTTCAGTCATCAGCATGATTCACAAAACCTGAAACAGAAAATGATCAGTCAGCGTTTTCAGGAAAATGGATAGTTACTTTATAAACACCCTGTTTAACTGTTACATCCATTTCCAGATAGAGAAAAAAAAAATGGAGGTTTGGACAAAAAACAAAATCGAGCCGGAAAAGGGTAAAGGGAGGGGGTAGATTGGGTTTCCAAAGAAGTGTAACATTTGCCCCTACATTTTACAAGTTAAAAAAAACCGTGAAAAAGGCATGGGCGGATGGTCTCCTTGTTTCCCCCCTCCTCTAGATCTGACACTGGTAATAAAAAATAGGTCTCTCAAAATAAAAACACTTAAAACTATTTGGTTGTAGTATGTTGATTTGGGTGTGGCCGTTTAATAATTAAACGAATTTGATAAAAAGTTATTAATTTTAATCTGACTTATCATTCTAAATTTAATTCAGGTAACTGCTGTTTAAAGCGGATTCGTTGTAACGTAGTTTCCTTTCTCTTTTCCAGTAAAACTTTTTTTAAATCTTAAAATCTTTACATAGATAAATACGCGTAAATATTTGGCGTATCGGATGGTCCAGTTATTATGACATGCCAATAAATATTGTATTTACAAGAATTTACGATTTTCGCAGAAGTTATTCCTAATTTTCCGTAGTTCGTCGAAGAAGTATCAACTACAGCTTCTCTTTTTGTGTGATTCCGTTGGTAAATATCTTATATCTACGAGAAAACCATAAAAAATTAAATAATTTAATTAATTGCTTACATGATTAGCACACTAGTTACTGGTGTCATTTTTTTTCTGTTATAAAATGCTACAAATTTTACGCACAAAATGGAGACAAGCAAATCACGTTAGTGAAAGTAACTAATGGATCATATCTGTATCATATTTGATGCAATTATTAACTTATGTTTTCTTAATAAAATTTATGAATTATAATTACTTTTGTCGAAATAAAACACCTAATATAATACAAGAAAATTATATCAAAGAGATTAATAAGATATGCAAAAAACAAGAAATAAATATTCCCTATTTAAGGCGGATCTTCCCGGAAATCAGTTCTCCCGCGGTTTACTTGTACATTGAACTATTGTGGAAAATCAACTTAAACGGCAAATGTTAAATAAAATTAGAGCAGGAAAAAATAATAAAAAGCCAAATACTATTACAATAAAACTACTACAATAAATTATCCAATTTTTTTATTACCAATTAAATTAATAACAAAATTATATAATTTTTTTCACGATTTTCTATTTGTCCTAATTCGTTTTCGAAATTAAATACGCTTCTTTTGTTTTTGCAGTTTTCAAATTCTACACAGACCACATAATATATTTCTTGGTCTATACGTTTGTAGGGAGGGGGGGGGGGGGTTCTTTTAATGGTTCGGGATATAAGTTAAATTTTCAAATAAGGTAATATGTACCAGGGCCAGATCTAGAGGGGATGGAACAAAGGGGTCGTGCTTCTAGTATATGGGTAATGGAGGCAAAATTTTATAAATTTATGCATAGGTCATGCATTTTTCAGGAAAATGTTTAAAAAACATCTAAAACTGAGGTGAAAATGTATACTGCAATATAATTCAGCCTCTTGCCCTCTCCATTTTACCTTTTTCCTTCTGGATCGAGTCACTTTCCTCCCCTCCTCCATCCCTTTATTTACATTGCGATCTGGGGATGATATGTACTCTCCATTTCCTAGGCTACGATGGCAGATGAGAATGAATATTTAACTGGTCTTAACATTTTAAATGAACACTGCATACGTAATTTTCTTGCCGTTCCAATGATCAAGACGGACTCCATCCTGCTTGAAATATTTCTTCCAAACTGCAACATATTTTTATTTGAAATCATACTAAAATTCTTGTTGGGAATTCAATGTGAAATCCTGATACAAATGTGTAATTTCATTCTACACAAAGGTTTTTGAAACATTAAAGAATTATTTATATTTATTTAGAACTCTTTTGTAATACTACCTTGCTTCGATCGTACCTGCCATTTCGATATATTGAGCCTTTATTTATAAGTTTCTATTTAGAGCTTGTATATGCAGTAGTAGCGAGTTTCTAACCTATGTTGTACTATAATTAGGGTTGAATTTTCAAAGAGTACGAAGTAGTTTATGCTCAGCAACATGTTCCTGAAAAACATTAGCATATGCGAAGGCTTGTTTCAATAGAAAGGAGAATTGCACTCTAGACCCTAATCATATTTATGTCAGAATAAAATTTACGTAATTAAATCACATTGCGATACACATTATTTGCAAACAGTAATTCGTGAGTACCGATGAAATGAGAACAATGCACATCCCCTTATAAATTTCTTGCCTTAAGAACAAAGGTTTCTGCATAAACAACGATATGACAAGAACGTTTGGTTTCGACTTCGGCAAAATTTGCGCGCGACAGTTTGCATTACAAGAACTAATTCACAGTAATCGAAGACACCCGGTTGTTAACAAATTTGAAAGAAAGCATTTCCTCTGTTTATTTTAATATGTACAGTATATCTATCTACCTTTTGACTTTGAAATTTCGAAAAATATTTTCTCACACTTTCAAAACTTTTTTAATACATATAATTCCATGTTTTCGAATGAACCCGTTTAGTATAATTTGTTTCTTTAAGCGAAACAGCATTTAAAAAATCTTTACTTTTCATTGGAAAAATTGTAATCATTTCCAAAACCTGTGTCCCAATACTTAAATAAAAAGTTATTTTAATTTTTTTAAAGCGCATCTCAATGCTGTAATTAATATTTGATCTTAAATACGCGAATTAAATGCCAAATATGCGTATCTTAAGTTAATAATACAAAATACATAAAATATTTATGTTTGCTTTGTATTAGAAGTACATCGGTGCTTTAAAACAGAAGCAAAATAGAGGACATGAGATGATTAAGGTGAACAACAAAATAATTAGAAATCATGAATATTTTGTCTCATCAGTGGCGTACACAAGTGTGTGTCTTTGGGGATGGGAGAGGGTTATAACCCTCTTCTCTTGAGGGCTACAATTAATATAATTTCCGAGGTAGTCCTCAAAACTCTGACTCAGGTATATGAACCCCCGCCCCCAAATGACACTGAATATATCAACCCCTTTCCATTGGAAGATTCTAGGTACGTCACTATACCTCGTAGAAAAACTTCAACTCAAACTGCCTAATGATCATGTACAAAAAGAAGAAATATTCGCAAATACATTAGCAATAATATTCTCATATTTCCATTACTGGAAGATATTATTGCAATACCTTTACTTTAAAAAAAATGAGTGAAATGCATCTTAGAATGTTCATATTTTACTGAAATACAACTATAGTCTTAACAGATTATATTTCTGTTAAGTGTTTATATATTTTCTACTGATATTTGGTTTTTTTATATACTCTTTTTATTATGCACCCATAAGGATTAGAATATGCTCACTAGTTATTATTGCAAAAATGAGCAGTACTAGTTATTCAAGCAAGTTAGAAATCACTTCAGTGAATGCTATCTTTGCGACGGTGTCGTGAGAATGCTAACGGCGATGAATAGGTTTGCCGCCGAAGAATTGTATCAAAATTCATTTGGGAATAACTTAGAGGGAGTGAAAATCGGAACAGTATAAAGTATATTTCCCTGTCGTATACAAAATGGTAAAGGTAAAAAGAGAACATCCCTTTTTTGTCAGGTGTGTAGAAAGCTATCCGGCATGTTTCTTTACTATATGACTTCTACAGATACATATTACGAGGGATAATTGGCTCCGGCATGTCGAAACGAAACTTCCAAGGATGCTTATGATTTATCTATGAAACACGATACCTACCTGGAATTTGGAAATAACAATCTCTCCCAGTTTAAGCTAAACAAGCCAAATAATTCAGAACAAATTCTAACTGTGATAAATTATATCAAAACCAACTTACCTTTGCTGATATATTGTTTACCGTCATCGGCAAACGAATGCCAATTATTGCATTCAACTAGGGTTGTAACAGAACCTGATTGGTTGTTTCAGACTAGTTCTGGAGCACGCGCTTGTACGTCTGTAGCAGGCCTTGAGCGTTAAAGCTGGTATTGTATACAAGAAAAAAAAATTTGGGTCCATCTTCGTTACTTTCTTCTTGCTGAGGATCGAAACTCGAATTTCCGGTGTGTGATGCGATGCCAAAAGCAGTAGCAGTGGAGCGAGTTTTTTCACACCCTCCTAGCTCAGATTAGCCTGGCAGACGGGCGCTTCGATTTATTATATTGAGCAATATTACATGGAATTTCGAAGAATACGTTTTAGGAAAAAATAGTTTTTTTGTTCAAATTAACTAAAGTTAAGAAATTACCTTTAATTTTTATATAAAAATATTTATATTTTACACATATTATTTCTATATTTTTTATTCATGAGAATTTTAAGAGAACCATTGCTTCCCTTGCTTCCATGGACGCTTCCCCATTGATAGAGATATATATTTTAAATATTTCAAAATATTTAAAATAATATTAGAAAGTTCCAAAAATTTCCAAGATTAAACAAGAATCTAATGTTTTTAATGCAGAATTCCTAACATCAATTTTATTTAAGGTAATAAATACTCGGTCTGTAAATGGTAGCTAGGTAGTCACTGGAAGGAGAGCTATGCACCAATCCCCTGTGATGATGCATAGAACCGGCCAGGCCTAGCACTTAATGTCCGACCCCGCCTTCTCGTGGTGCGGACCGTTAGTAACTTTCAAAAGAGATACTCTCTTGTGGAAGTGAACGGAAGGGGAGGGCTGCCAGATTAGTGTGGCCTACTGATCTGGACAACTATGGCTACTTTTCTTTTTTTTCTACCCTGCTGAGGAGTGGTCAACCACACAGGGTCCTGGTGCTGACCATATAAACCTACTGGACTGGAGACATATGGCTCTGAGCTTGATTATGGATCCTGATTTTGCTGCACTGGTGGGCTTCTGTGGAGGGAAAATCTTCCGCTGTGTTTTCTGTTTGTTTGTGGGTTGACAGCCCCAAGTGAATAGATTCACAGGATATGTTTATCAGCTGGTGGATAATCCTGAGCAGAAGTCATCGCAGGCACCTGAACTCTTTGCTTCTATTGGCATCGTCAAATTCTACATTGGAGGAAGTCTTCCAGTGCAGATGGCGTCAGCCTTTAGTAGTGGGGGAACGGGTCTTTGCCCCATGTCTGCGATTAGGGGGCTGTTTGATATTGTCGGCATTCCCTCTCTCAATAAACATAGTTTCTTTAAACATCCCACTAACCATTTTCTCTCCATAGGTAGTTGGAATGTGAGGACTCTGCACAGAGCTTTTTCTCTTGATGTCCTCACACAAGAATTCCACCATTATAATTCAGATATTCTCGGCTTGCAAGAGACCAGATGGACAGATAAAGGTCAGATTCTTAAAAATAATCTTAAATTTCTCTTTTCAGGGAGGGACGACAATAAGCATCACCAAGGCGTGGGTCTGCTTCTCAGCAGACACGCTAGCGATGCTCTTCTAGGATATGAGTGTATTAATGAAAGGTTTCTTACAGCAAAATTTCAGACAAGCGTTAAAGACTTGAATGTTATCTGCTGTTATGCCCCCACTGAGGATGCCGATGAGGATGAGAAGGATAGGTTTTATGAACAACTTCAGGATATTTTGAATTCTGTCAAGAAAGGAGATATTACCCTTGTTCTTGGTGACTTCAATGCCAAAGTTGGTACTGACTCTGACCTTTGGGGAGGAGTAATAGGCCCTTTTGGTATTGCTAGTTGCAATGGCAATGGGCAACGTCTCCTACAGGTAAGTAAACTCAATGGATTCAGAATAACTAACACTTATTACAAACACCGCGACATACATAAGTACACATGGGTTTCACCTGATGGGCTGCATAAGAATATGATTGATTATATATTAATTAACAGCAAATGGGCTAGTTCTGTTAGGAATACCAGGGCATATAGGGGAGCTGAAATTGGATCTGACCATTACCTAGTTAAAAGTGTCTTGCAACTTAAACTTAAAAAGTGTTGTGCTAGGGTTAAAAAATTTGCTTTTAATACTGAAGCTCTGAAAGTCCCAGTTATAGCCAAAGCTTACCATGATAGGTTACTTAGCCATTATGACAGTCATGGTATGCTTACTACTGAAGTTGAGGAAGAATGGGATCATTTTAAACAGGCTTTTTTGGACTAACAGTACTCTTTTAGGAAAAAAGGAGCAGAAGAGACAGAATTATCTGAGTGATAAGGCACTTGAGCTTATTTCGGAAAGAAAAAACTGCAGGAATGTCTTTAATCAATATCCTACTAGTCCTAATAGAAAGCATTACAGAGAACTTAATAAACGTGTAAAAGATCAGTTAGCTGCTGATAAGAATCTTTGGCTTGATGGTTTGGCTGACAAAGCCGAGGAAGCAGTTAGACAGCACAACAGCAGAGAGCTGTACCAGATAGTTAATGTTTTGTGTGGTAGAAAACGGACAGGCATACAAGGATTGAAGGATAAACAAGGTAAGGTTATAGAAGGGGAGGATTCTGTCATGGCTAGGTGGACTGAACATTTCAGTGATGTTCTAAACAATGTAGTTAGTTCTACTCCCATTGTTTGCAATGATGATAGATGCATTGGTGGCTTTAATGTTGGCCCTATAACACAATCTGAAGTTATTTTGGCTGTTTCTAAACTTAAACTTCATAAATCCCCAGGGGTAGATGAAATTACTACCGAAATGCTTAGAGCTAGGAATGTTTCGGTTACCACTTGGATGACTGAAATTCTGAATATCTTTTATGATAAAGGCATGGTTCCTAAGGATTTTACCAGAGCTATTGTTATCCCTATTTTCAAAAAAGGTGATCGCAGTTCTTGTGATAACTATAGGGGTATCAGCCTACTCTCTGTTCCAGGTAAAGTTCTTTCCATGATTGTGCTTAATAGAATTAAGAATCTGGTTGACAGTCAATTGCGTGATGAGCAATGTGGATTCAGAAGTGGTAGGGGATGTGTGGATCAGATATTTTCACTTAGGCAGATTCTTGAGAAATGTTTAGAGTTTCAGAAACCTTTGGTTGCTAGCTTTGTTGATTTCAAAAAGGCTTTCGACTCTGTTGATCGTCATAATTTGTGGTTGATTGTGAAATCATATGGTATACCAGACAAGTTAGTTAACATTATGAAAGCTCTCTATAATAACACTGAGTCGTGTGTGAGAATTGGTAAGTCTTGTAGCAATTGGTTTAGCATTACTTCTGGTGTTCGACAAGGGCGCATTTTGTCTCCTTTTCTCTTTAGCTTGGTTATTGATTACGTTATGCGAAATTCACTTCAAGGGAAAGATTTTGGCCTTAAATGGGCTGGAGATACGAAAATTTCTGATTTAGATTATGCTGATGATTTAGCCGTTTTGGCAAATGATGTTGATGAGATGAACTATTTCATTCGAGCTGTTGATGAGACTGGTAGTAGAGTAGGTTTGGTTATAAACAGAGAGAAAACTAAAGTGATGAAAATTGGTCAAGCAGGCTGTGATTCAGTTAATCTGAATGGTTGCAGTCTCGAGCAGGTGTCACAGTTTAATTATCTTGGGAGCTATGTAACAGATACTGGTGATGTGCGGCATGAGATTAACAGACGAATAGGGATTGCTGCCGGGACTTTTAAGAATCTATGGAGAGTGTGGAGAAATAGGCGTATACACCTAAAGACTAAAATTAGACTGTATAATAGTTTGGTTCTTTCTAGGGTTAGTTATGGTAGTGAAACTTAGACACTTTGTAAACAAGATAACAGGAAACTAGATGCTTTTGATTCCAGATGCTTACGCAGTATCTTGGGCATTAGGTGGTTCAACTTTGTAACTAATGATGAGGTTAGGCAAAGGAGTTTGCAACCTCCTTTAAGCAACATATTGTGCAGAGAGAGACTCCGTTGGTTTGGCCATGTTGCCCGTATGAATAATTATAGATTGGCCAATAGGGTTATGAACAGTGTGCCTAAAGGCCTCAGAAAGAAGGGGAGACCTAAGATGCTGTGGGCAGACAATGTCAAACAGGACCTTGTTAGAATTGGTGTGCAGTGGCCAGATGCAGTAGATGTAGCTCAGGATAGACTTGCTTGGAAAACTAAATTGCACGGTCTGGTTGGACGTCCGTAGCCCATGGCTGCTTGAGGATGATGATGATGATGATGATGAATAAATACTCCACTGAATTGCATTCCCTTCTGACGCTATAATGGTTATTAACCTAAAAAATCTCTAAGGCAGCGGTAATTTCGTGGTTAAACGAGATTACCGCTGCCTCAGAGGATTTGAAGAATCATCCGAATAAGGTCATAAGATGGTCATATAAGAAAAAGATGTTTCTTAATACTGAAGAAATCAATCGTTGTTCTCTATTTCCTAGGAAACGTTATCTAAAATAATTTTGCATTCCAAAAAAGCAATAAAAATAACTCTTTAAATAGCATGAACAGCTCTCTCTGTGATTTACAACAACGTGTGGAAAGTTTTAAGTATTGAAATCTGTGAAATATTACAATCATTTAAGGTAAAAATACACAGAAGCAAAGGATTTGTGAAAAGTTATGATTTTGTATTACGAAATTGTACAAGCTACCACTCATTTAAAGTAGTAAAGTACTTTTAATGGTATACATAGCCATATAAAAATAAACATATTATCCATATATAGAATTTGTTTTCATTTAATCCACGACTCGCAAGCATATTATCTTGAAATTCTTCGAAAGATGAGTCCTAATAAGTCTAGGTATTACTATTTTCTGAGACTAAGCTGTAAGTGTTATGTCATTATGCCGAGTTTTAAGTTCACTCCTCATGACAACGGCGCGTACTGCCTAGACAACGGTGCAGCGAAGGACTTCTCTCTGGGATTACAGAAATATTGGTAAAAGTATCGTAGAAATGGCCTGCAGCGAGAAGAATAAACAGAAGTAAGCCTAGAGGAGCCGAACTTATTGCCAGTGAGTCAGGTCACAAGGATTAGAGATGGGCAGCAAATGTTCGTGCAACGAACGGAAATGGCAATTCTCCAGCCGGTGGCACGCGATGACACAGGATACGGAGAATGGCACCCACGCCGGCGTGGCCAGAAATGCACATCAGGCTGATCCGTTGATTGATTATAAAAGGCCTCTCGTATCGAAGGATTAGACTTTTTGGACTGGGTATAAGTTATGTACTGTAGGTTCGATTCGGGATGAAAAGAGAAAAAGGAAATGATACGATAGAAGAAGTAGCAATAGGAGCTGTATTTCTCTTCACTTCACAGAAAGAAACGTTGGAATGAAAATTCAGAAAAAGACCACTAAAGTAGATTAGAACTGGTTTCGAATTTCAGAGTATAGAATGACACACACACAGAAAAAAAACAGAAACAAGGAAGGTATTTAGGAGGTTTCATTACAAACGTTTTTATGGAACAGGAAATGAGCAGGTGATGGATGAAATCTTCCAAAAACGTTTTTTCGCGTTCAAACAGACACCATCATTTCCGCAAGCTTTAGTTATTCTTTAATTCCACAACAAACAAATTAAAAACCAAAATTAGTTCTACTAACCTATAAAGGCTAAAGGAGCATGTTGATTAATTGTCAAATTTCACACCTAGGTGTGGGGTGGTGGAGTGGATCCCTAGATGCTTCACTATTTTATGCCTTTGTCCAGTATGAAGGAAAAAAAAATACTAGTGAAGAGATCTTCGGTACATGGACACAACTGCCAAAAAAAAGCCCAATTACCTTTCATTTTAGAACCAAAGGAAAGGCTTTTTATAGTATCAATGGAGAAAAGGCTTCCAGCTCGTTCAAACAATATAAAACGTATTTATCAACATTCGCATTTGATTCATTACCATACGATCACGCAGAACACATTTATATTTCCAAAACACTGTTTCTGAGCTCCAAAGGATGTGATTAAAAACCGAGCTCTCCACAGTTAGTATTTAATTTCAGACAATGGAAAATTACGAACATAAATCTCCCTGTCGAAACAACACTAGCACATGTTAAAGGATGAAAACATGGTCATAGTGAGCAATTTGGAGCCAGGTACAAGTCAGGAAAAAGAGCAAAAAGGATGCTCAGGGCCATCGGTCTGTTCATAGCGGGATCACTCTAAACCGAATTGATTTGAAATATAGCATGTGCTGTCTTCCAGTTATACTGTCGATAAAGGAACAAAAGACAAATATAACTAAGATTACTTCAGGCAACCTCTCAGTGAAGGACAGGTAGACATCTAATGGCATCTGCCTCGCCCACCCTGAGGGCCCCCTAGTACACTAAAGGACGAGCAGAGGGATAGCTCAGATCAACACTTAACAGGTCATAAGACCTACAAAAATATCCTAATTCCAGAATAATCAAAAATTCTCAGCAAAATCTCTTAACCAAAAGCGCTAATAAAAAAACGAAGGAAAGCCAACGCAGGATGATCAGCCTTCCAAAGACTGTCATAAGTGTCAACTAAATGCAATGTACGCAAACAAGTTTCCGGATCTTTAAGATCAAGGTCACCTTGCATATTTGGCTGGTAGAAAACAGTACTCCTTAACGGATTATTATTCTTTAGGGAAAGAAATTATCAAACCAAAACAGCGACTTGCCGACAAAATAATACATGGTGCCGACAGTACATGTATCGTGTGAACAAATTTCGAGAGGAAAATGAAATTTGCAATTTTTTTCTCCCATGAATCATGAGGTCCAATGACCTTCACACCTGACAACGTAATAATGTGTGGCAATCCCGGTGTTCCGCAATACAGAGACTGCACTACACCTTAAGGGAGTTGCCACGAAACCACATCCACTAGTCAGAGAACATCAACGTAAGCCTGTCGAGTAATACATTCCAAGTAGAACTATGGTATCTCTCTGTGGTAAAATACACACACAAAAGCTATGTGTTAAAATACACACATAGAAATCTTACCGGCCCTTGTTGGCAATGGCAGTAAGATGAGGTGGAAGATTCCACTTACTCCATGTCAAAATCATTGATTTATCAAGATTGCTTCAGTGGCTTTGCAGTAGTATTCAAAGTGTGTCAAAGTGTTCAGTGAATGCGGCAACAAATGCCTCATGTCTAACGAAGAAGGAAATGTCATTCGCATACACTGCGCACTTCACTGCTCAAGCCTCGGGTCGGGAACTGGAATTTCCAAAATCTCGACGCTTTCAAAAAGCTCTCGACGCTTTTTTCTTTTTTCAAAAAAAGATCGACGCTTGGCTACTGATCAAAGGGACCTGGGTTCGAGCCCCGGGTAAGGCATGGATGTGTGTGTTGTTTCTCTGCTGAGGTACTGCCATCCTCGTCAGACCCTCTACTATGGCATATAAACTAACAGGCTCCTGTCAGAATTCTGTGGCAAGCAGCTTCTTGAGGGGGTATTTGTTTTTCACTTTTATAGTAACTTTTAGCTTCAGAATCCTCTTTTTGTATCTCATTCGAATATTTGATACTTTTCTTGGGAGCGTGTCCGTGTCAGCTCCCCTTAGGGTGCACCCTGTCCCCTTTATAAGTTTCACAGCAAACCTATTAAATAAAAATTACTGTCTGAAAATCATAAGAACGGACTTTTGCCAGTTGATCGCAAATGCTTTTTAATTAAAATAAATTAGAACGCATATCGCCTCTGGCGCACATGAGAATCTCGCTTTCAAAGAGAAGGAAGATTTCCTTTACATACCGTTGTTTCATTCCTTAACAGTTTTAATTCTAGCTAGCGGATCATAGAAAAAATGCAAATAGTATTTTATTAGTAAACACACCACATAACAAGCATTTGCCTTTTAATTCTGAAGTCTAAAACGTTGCATTTCCCACACCTCTATCAGAAAAGTGGATAGATTATTGCTGTCAGTAGAATATCTCTTAGAAATTACCACTAACTATTCCATGTATATTATTTTTGAAACTCCAAATAGTTTTGCCGTTTCATATTTAGTGATCCGTAAAAATATACAGTATGTATATTAAAACTACTAGATGATTTAAAACTGACTGTGAATTATATTTCAGTAGTACGAATCAAACTAAAATGATTTTTCTAATTATCATTTTCATTGTTTCCAATCAAAACTTCATGACGTTCACATTCCACTACCAAAATTTAATATTGCTAGTTTAAAAACGTCGTTTTGCAATATTTGTTTGAAATTTTGGAATTTGTAAATTTTTTCACCGTTAGAGGGCGCAATATGGTTTTTAGAATATTTAAAAAGTATGAATCATAATGTTTTATCAGTTCCTACTAAAAATTTCATTTTTATCAGTTCTAACTCAAAAACAATTTTTCATTTATCTCTAAAAGCAAACAATTATCTGTTAGAAATAAATAATAATCGGTTAAAACTAAAAAAGGTCTGGTCTAAGGGGTCAACTTATTGTTGGCAATAGAAACTTCGTGACGTTCATTTTCCACCAACAAAATTTCAAATTTCTAGCTTAAATGCATCGTTTGCAAATTTTAGTTTGAAATTTTGGAATTTTCACAGATGTTTCAATGAACCATTGAATTCCCACAAATGTTCAATAATAGCGAGGTCTGAAGATTGAGGTGGCAGGGTAACTGCTGTACCTCATCCTCATGCTCTGCAAACCACAACTTCACATGTTTTGCACAATGCACGGGTGCATTATCCGCTTGAAATAGATTGGGGACAATGACTTGATTAGGGAACAATGCCCGGAACATTGGGTGCAGGTGGTCCCCGAGATTGGATTCGTACGTTGCGGATGTGACACGACAAATTTTGATAGACCCTGCAAAATAACTAATGGCCCTAAGGAATGCCATGCATGATATGGCATCCCATAGCATCAGGGATCCGCTTCCATGCTTCACAGTCGGAACCCAACAGTCGGGGTGGTATTCTTCTGCAGGTTTTCGCCAGACGTACACTCTACCAATGGTGGGAAACAATGTATAGAACGATTCAATAGACCAGATGGCACGTTGCCAGTCTTTAGCATCCCATTTTTGTATGTACTTTGCACCACCTTGCACGTTTTGTTGAATTGATGTTGATATTCAGAGGTTTGTTGATTGCAGCACGGCCATTGGTTGTTGATTCCAGCACAATGAAGTTCCCGACGAACTTTTATGACAAAACGGGATCATTCCGACGGGTTTTCAACTCTGTTGCCATTTGTGGTGACGTGGTCTTGTGCTTCCGATGTACAATCCATGCCAACCTTCGCCTCTTCCTATCTGACAATTTCATATGGCATCCACAATTTGCACGTTTGCAGGCAACGCCCTGTCCTTTTTGATAGATAGTCCATAATCTTCGATACAGTTCCTCGTATTTACACCTACTATTTTCGCCATTCTGGTTACTGAAACTCCTGCAAGATGCGCACCAATGATCGTGCCTTTTTGGAGGTCACTGAGATATGACATTGTCGACAATTACACCACAACAGCTGTTTCACGTGCCCCCTACATGATAGCCGACATCGTATTTCTTCCCTTTATATACCTCACTTCACGTGTGACGTCGTCCCTGTGATATGCATACGGAGCATTGCGTGTACTGCAGTCGCCTTTGGTGTTTCCATTATTTTGATAAACCCTTGTATGTGTCACTGATAAAGGTATGGAACATGCAAATGACATCCCAGCATGCTTAGCATCATGCCTATAAAGGTAAACCTTGTGTAACTTCATGTAATTATTGGTACCATGTCGTATGCTTTAGCAATTTCGAAAGGGACATGATTGTTGGAGCGCATTTGACAAGAGTTTCATTCACTAAGATAGCTAACTCTCTAACGTTTCAGGAGGAGCAGTTTCCAAGGGCATGCTTGCATGGGATTCTAAACGGAAGCCATCATATTCAAAAGGCAACAGTTGGCGCAAACGCATACTTCAAAATCGTAATATTCGACCTAAACCGGCGAGTTGCAAGTGAGCAGTTGTGCATAGACGTGAAAGGTCAGTTTCGTCAAAAACAGACGCCGAGAACTACATAGAGCTCGATATCACGGTCGAGTTGCACATCAAGAGCTACTCGTCAGACTTGTCAACGCACGTCGTCGTGTCCAGTGGTGCAAAGAGCCCAAGCAGTGGAGACTTGAGCAGTGGAGGAATGTGATATGGTCTTACAAATCATCCTACACTTTGTTTCCGACAAATGGACGAGTGCATGAGTGACACCAATCGAAAGAAGCTTACAAGTCTGATTTCTTGTTTCATACTGTTAAGGGTTCTAGCAGTTCTGTAATGATGTTGTAAAACTCTCTTTGGTTGGTTTGGGTGCACACTTTCTGTTAGAGTCGTCGGTCCTCCCACTGGCTATTACGTATGTTTCGTTGTGGGGGTGGGTTATCGCACGGTAAGGATCGATAACAGTCAGTGGGAGAATCGACGGAGTCTGACCGCACCAGATGCCAACGGAGTGAACAAAACAGATGCCCGCAAAAGTCGGTAAATTCGTTATGAACTCTAACATTATTTGAACTGTAGTTAAAACTATATTGTGTTAAGAGTGAAACTATATTATATAATAATCTGATAAAAACCTGTGTTTAAACTATGAAGAACATAACAGTGGAATTCTTGAGCGAGGACATCAAGATAATGATATCTGTGCAGAGTCCTCATATTCTAACTAACTATGGAGAGAAAATGTTTAGTAGAATGTCTAAAGAAACTGTGTTTATTGAGAGAGGAAGCGTCAACAACATCAAACACCCCCTAATCGAAGGCATGAGGTAAAGACTTGTTCCCCCCACTACTAAAGACTGAAGCCATCTACACTCTAAGCATCTCTTAAATTAATCTCTTAAATTCTGCCATCTACACTGTAAGATTTTCTCCAATGAAGGTTTGATGATGCTTGTAGCGACAAGAGTGTAGGTTCCTGCGATGACCTCAGATCATGATTATCCACCAACTGATGAAACGTATCCGGTGAATCTGTTCGCTTGGGGCTGTCAACCCATAATCAGAAAACACAGCGGAAGATTTTCCCTCAACAGATGCCTCCCACTACAAAAAATTCGGAATCCATAATCAAGCTCAGAGCCATTATTCCATTCCGGTTGGTGTACATGGTCAGCACCAGTCCCCTGTGTGGTTGACCACTTCTCAGCAGGGTAGAAAAAAATGGGGCATAGTAGTCCACACTGATCTGGACTACTATTTTGATGAAAATGCCTTTATTTTGTTGAAATATACCAAATATCGCCAGTAGTACCCCGAATAGAACTCGGGAATAGAAACTGAGAATACTTAATTTGTTCACTTCTCTAGAATTGTGGTTCACAATACAATTCTCTTTATCCCAAAATATGCGAACTGATTCCTGTTTTCTCTGCCCGGTGTTATAACTCTAGCACTTGCCTAGTATTGTTTAAATCTTCCTCACTCAAAGTTTCTAACAAGCCAATGCATTATTTTAGTAAGCATTAAACAATAGTGTAAAATAATACTCTTGCAATCATAAGAGATTAATAAAAGAACAAGCTTTACATCTTGGAAGTTTTGAACACAGTAAATTCTTAAAGTTCAAATACATGCTTTAGATAAGTTTTCTTCCCTGTAGCTGGTAATTTCGGTCCCTGCAGCAGCTTGTGACCCAATGGGTGAGAAGTGCTGCTCTACAGAATTTAAGAGATTGCGTTAAGTGATTAAGAAATAAGTGGATTATATTAGTTTTGGTTTCAATATCATTTGTTGTATACGTTTATAAATTTGACTTATAATATTTGAAAAACAGTTTTTTCAAGATATCATAATTTTTCTGTCAATCTTTTGCATTTTATGAAAATTCCAACATGGGCGTTTTAGGATATGTTACTAATGTCGCCCAGCAATAATTTTCCAGCTTTATGTCTTTTTTATTTCTCTAAATGTATGAAGTACACCATATGTATGGTGAACGTCAAAATGTATTATCTCTAGAATGTTTTTACCGAAAACATTCCGTTTTTAAAAATTTCCTCCGTTTCATAAAAGTTTTAAATAAAAGTCGATATGAGGTGAATTTCCCCAACTATAGTACGCTTCCCTTTACATTCGCGAATACAGTCATAGCTCATATTCAAATTCAATTTCAATCATAGTTGCTTTGTGATGAAATGCATCTTTTATCATTAGAACAAAATAAAGAAAATTTTCTTTGGGACATAATTTTAGTCTACTGCATTTTATAAAATGTATTTGAAGCAGATTATATCGGTCGATCGAGATGTGTAAAACCGCCGTTCACTTTAGATCTCTGATTTTGATTAATGCTAAAGACATATTCATTATTATTGCACTTTTCGAAGTGCTTGTTTTCCACTTCTCATCATATTCGAGCTGTAACGAAGATATAACATGATTAATATTTTCGTTTTCCGTAACAGCCGATGCAGTATTGCTGTAAGATTCTCCTTAAATTGAAATAATTTATTCTTGCAGTTTATAGCAGAAGGAATTCTTTGATGAGTGAAAAGAAATGCGTATGTGAAATATTAAACACTACGTAGAAATTCCATAGAAAGAGAATTTGAAAAGGCAGTATTGCTGTAACGCCGATAGAAAAATCCCGAATCCAATAATCCTTGACTCGTATTCAATTCTGGACAATTCGTTCTTTGACTCATCTAATGTTAAGCGTGATAAAAGTTTTCGGAAAAGCTGCAACAATTGATTTTATTTAGCCTGTTAATTCCAGTGTAGATGAAGAGTTCAGAAATTCGTAGTTAACTTCGTCTATAAAAAGTCTGTTTTGCTAAGTTTTTAAAGGAGTGGAATTATCAGCATGACATTAATGTTCATTTCCTTCGTCAATTTAAGATACTTTCCCACAGTTGATACACGATGCAGTGGAAGGTTAGAAAGGAAGCAAAGAGTCCTCATCTTAAAGAGATGAATAAATCCTTTGTCATTTTCAGTCACAGACGATGGTCGTTGATCGCAACGGATTTCAGATTCTGTATCGGTGCATTTTTCTCATTTACAATGGCTCGAAGGCATCGCAAATCGTTTCAGTTGCACGTAACGCTTTTTCGAAGACGAAACTGTCTGCAAAGTCGTTTTAACAAAACATTCCACGGACAGCATTCTTCTAAGTACAAAGAGTCCGGCGCAACCAAAAGCGTCTGTCAATTCGTCAAATTGGAGTGAACATGAGCTAAGCTTGTTTTTTTACGCTATGCCTTAACGTCTTTTATCTTTCGAACTACGATTTCCTTTTCAAACTGTCAAACATCGAATCGGTTTCTCCTGAAAACGTCTTTTGTTTTCTTCTCACCTTTCAGCAATATCGTACTTCATAAAAATGAGCTATATGAGAAATGATGCGACACTCACAATCTCATACAGAAGTTTTGATTTTATTTTTAAATTTTTATTTTTAGTTTTCAGATCTGTAGTTTCGTTTTCTTCGGTTTATTGCCTACAGGAGTAAATGGATGAAATAAACGGTTTCCAAATGCCCTTTCAAATTCTCTTTCTATGGAATTTCTACGTAGTGTTTAATATTTCACAAAACGCATTTTTTTCACTCGTCAAATAATTCCTCCTGCTATAACCTGCAAGAATAAATTCTTTCAATTTAAGAGAATACATTATTAACTGATGCAAGGCTTTCGACGGATATTGATATTTAACTAATTTCATTGCTTCAGCTTTGCATATTTCTGGGATTTCTGTGCACAGTTTGAGGCGCATTCTGCGAAACCACATTCCTGGATCAAACACTTTCAATCAAAAAGTAAATGCATTTACAAATCAAATTTAAAGTTCGATTTCTCCTTTGTATCAGCTTTGATGCTTCATCACCCCAGTTTGTTTCTTACTTCAAACAGAATTGTTTAATAACTGAAATTTTTTTTTAGCTCAATTAGAAATTTTAATTTTGCCTCTTAGTTTCCACTAATCAAAACATTTTTCATATTAATTTCGTCATAGTTTTCCACACCTTCGGCATCGACTGTCGGTCGCATTCAACAGCGTGAGCCTTTCACCCACACCTAATTCGTTTAAGGATGCATGTACAGTGTTTGGTGGCTATAAAGTAACCTTTTAATGAAGTCGAGTTTTACAGGGCATCGGTAACGGAGTGGTACTACGTTAGATCGCGGATACAATGTTCAACTGCTGAATTCTGAGATAACGATTTTGAGATGAATTGAGGTGATAATGCACAATTGTTTAAATCTCAGTTTGATCATATGGTCGTTTGCTCTAACTGTGCGGATGTGATTACACATGAAAACAAAGATGTCAGATAACATATCACTTCAACTTCTGACCTTCATTTCTTTGGTAAATGACAAGGGAAACGAAAGAAAGGGATAATTTTCATGTATTGCAAAAAGGAAATACTGGAATCACTATATTGGGCAAGTTGTTTTATGGTAAATCAAAAACACTTGTCAAAAGTTGTTTCATGAGAAACCAGGTCAAGGCTGATAGAGCTGCTAGGTTGTCTCCATCGTTTATGTTAAGAAACTCACGCTTCCTTTTAAAACAAAGAAAAATCATAAATAAAAATGAAAAGTAATGGACCTTAAAGGAAAATATTACTTTTCAAAAATATTTGAGGCTACAAAACCTTACATCCCAAGAAACCAAAAAATGATGCAATGTAACAGCAGAGAGAAAAACTTTGTCAAGAGCCTTTTTGATTATAGGCGCTTAAATAAATAGGATACTTATTTGGCCAAATACGGAAAATTTCATTATGGACAGTCTTTAGAATCGTATCTGATACGAGCCATGCAACGTAAGACTTTATATTCATTCATTAATAATACGGTAGAAAGCGAGTTTCAGACACATGAACGACTGCTGCAGTGATATCTGGTTGACACCTCCATGTCATGTATTTTGCAGCTTTAACGGCAACTATCGGATTGGGCGCGCTCCTACTACTGTATTAGGCATATGATGCCAGATGTTAGCGACAATTTTCTGCTATAAGCGACGCTCAACTTCCTGTTATCTCACTGTCATTTCAGCTTTTGTTGGATCCCACTGAGGTTTCAACCTTTAAAAGTTATTTATTTTAATAAATTTAGACAGATATTTTTCATTCGCTACTCTCAATACCAATGTAACGTAATACAAAAATTCAAAGAAAATAGAACTTATTTTTAAATAAAATTCTTCAATTCAAGAGCAAACACTAAACTCATTAACATAAATTTTAAAATATAAATGAAAGTTAAATAATAAAGTTATATATCTGTAGAGTTGTATATTAAACAAAGTGAACAACATGAAAGCATTAAATAGATACGAATCTTCCACTTGAGTCTAAATTCCAATGTATATTTATATATATGATATATATAAATTGTTGGTGTAAGATGTAATATACACGAAATTACTTGTGATTTTAACACAAAGCTTGATAGTGTTAAGATAGATTACAAGCAACAAATTGATAGTGTAAAGACTGATTGTAAACGCTAATTTCAGATTTTTAGATATGAAATATTACCCTCTTTTTTGTGATAATGGTAATCTTAGTGACAATAATGTATCAATAGAAATACAACTAAACCATCCACATATGTTAGCCAGTCATATCTACCACAAGATGTTCATCAACTTCGTAATTTTATTGGACTTTGCACCTACTATAGAAGATTTGTCCTGGGTTTCTCCAACACCGCAGGGCCATTACATCGTCTAACAGAGGAGGGCCAGCGGTTCATGTGAACCACCGATGTGAATAGCCTTCCAACAGTTGAAGCAGGCTCTTTCCATACCACCAGTGTTAACATATCCACAAACTGGAAAACAGTTCATAATAGATACTGACGCAAGTAACACAGGAGTTGGTGCTGTACTTTCAGAACAACGAGACGGACAAGAAAACGTTATTGCATATTTTAGCAAAACCTTATCTAAACTAGAAAGAAATTATTGTGTCACACATAAAGAACTGTTAGCAATAGTAAAAACAATAGAACATTTTCATCATTATCTCTATGGCCAGAAATTTCTTATACACACTGATCATGCTGCAATCAGGTGGCTACTAAACTTTAAAAACCCTGAAGAACAAATTGCTAGGTGGGTGCAACGGTTGCAAGAGTACAATTTCTCCATCGAGCATTGAAGTGGCAAAATGCATAGGAATGCAGATACCCTTAACAGACGTCCATGTATTGACAACTGTAAGCATTGCTATAATGCAGAGTTGTAATGTGGTACTAAAGATATACTGCTCGTAAGACAAATAACATCAACACAAGAAAACAGTGATAATCCAAACATTTGGAACACAATAGTAATAAGAAAGGGACAACTAGACGACGAACATATAAGTCCAATAATAAATTTTATTTATATAAGACCTAATTGGAAGCAAATCTCGAGGTATAGCCCAACTACTAAAAGTTATTCGCGCAGTGGGATTCCTTAGAAGTGAAAGACGGTACGGAAGATGGGAGAATCCTACTGGACGACTGATCCGTTGGCAAAATAATTCTTCCTCGCTCCCGAGTGGAACTAGTGATGAAAGATGTGCATGTTAGTGCCACTGGAGGACACTTCGGTGTTAATAAGACTTTGGAGAAATCCAGGGAACGATTTCATTGGCTGAAAAGTAGGGCATACGTTGAAAGATGGTATAGGCAATGTGAAGCC
Source organism: Ryuthela nishihirai (assembly GCA_038380435.1). Taxonomy (NCBI): domain Eukaryota; kingdom Metazoa; phylum Arthropoda; class Arachnida; order Araneae; family Heptathelidae; genus Ryuthela; species Ryuthela nishihirai. Next base: position 72,056,385 of record JAWZYU010000003.1, read on the forward strand.
TGTGCAGCAAAGAAAGCCCCTAAGACTAGGAGTCGGGCTAAGTTGCAGACGTATATAACTTTGGTGCCCCTTTTGAAACGAACCCATTGATTTAAATGGTCCGTTTCCTAGGACTGATGATGGAAATCGCTATTTATTAGTGGTAATTCAATTATTTCACGAAGTTGCCTGAGGTCTATCCCATCCAAGATCAGGAGGCAACAAAGTTGCAGAAATGATAGTAAATAATTTGATTAGTAGGTATAGATTGCCTTTGCAACTCCACTCAGACCAAGGACGGAATTTTGAATCCAATGTGTTTAAAGACATCTGTCAACTATTAGGCATTCGGAAAACATAACAACATCCTTACACCCTCAGTCGGATGGTATGGTTGAGAGATTCAATAGGACAATTGCACAACATCTAGCATTATTTGTCGACGACCATCAACGTTATTGGTATCGCGATATACCACTCTTTTTGTTGGCATATTGAACAGCAGTGCACGGAAACAACTGGACAGACACCTTCCATTTCCATAATGCTCTTTGGAAGAGAATTACCTTTCCTCTGTAACGTTTTATATGGTCTGCCCGAAGCAAAGCCTGTGTCCACTTCACAATACGTGCAAAAATTACAACAATGACAAGATGAAATCCACCATTCCGCCAGACATAACATCAACTTGGCAAGCGAGAGAACCAAAACGAGATACGACAGTGAGACAAATGGGACTGTTTGCAATAAAGGAGATCTTGTCTGGCTGTAAAATCCACTTAGAAAGCAGAGACTTTCTCCAAAACTTCAGAATCCTCGGGAAGGTCAATATATGATAGTTAAACAGGATTAATGACGTAGTGTATCGAATTCGTCGACGTCCAAGTTCAAAAGTTCAAGGTGATTCACGTGGATCGTTTGGCCCTGTTTCATCGATTCATCGAAGAACTGAAGAAGTTTCGGAATCCAGAATTGTTCGGGACGAACAATACCTAAGGAGGAAGCAGTGTTACGACAAATGAATACGCTACAATGAACTTGTGATTAGATGTATAATTTTGATACTAACGTGTAAGCAAACGTTAGTATCAAAAGCAGTGATGTATCAGTGTGCGAATTACATCACTAACTACTTCGAACGAACTTAACTGAAAAAGAAATAATAAGTTGTTGTAGTAAGAGAAATTAGAGTGTGAAGAAAAACGTAGTTTGTTTTAGTCTGTGCGATATATTGCAAAGAAGAAACGTTTTTTTGGTGAGTTCGCTGGACGTTCGATAAGTTTATTTATGTTGATCCTGTTAGCGGACTGCCAAGAAGAAAAAGGATGCTTAGGACACTTAAAAATCCGGCTGAGGAAGTTTTTGTGTTAGTCGAACAAGCAGAGATGATCTCAATCTTTTCTGTAGGAAGAGTTCATCGTTTAATGCATAGTTATCTTTAGTTTGTTTACAAAAATTGGTAACGTTATTCTCAATAGATTGCAGATTGTTCACAAATATGATTGTACCAATTATCGACTGTTGTAAAAAGCCTTAATTTTATGCTTTGAGTGTATATAGTAGAAATTATAGACGAAATATCTCTTTGTATGAATAGTAATAAGGTGCTAAGTTCTTCTGAAGATTTACTTTTATACTGATAAAGATTTGTGTTTGTTGAATTCAGTTTACATAAATATTTTCATTCATACTTTTGTAATAAATTGCATCATTTTAGAATTATAATTCCTAAATACTATTCTGAACTCACCCTCAGTTTCCATCCGTTTAATTCATAACAATATGAAAGTATTAAATAAATACGAATACTCTACTTGAGTCTGAGCTCCTAAGTGGATAGGTTCACGAATATGTAGAATACACCCAATTCTGGTTTTACACAGTAGATAGGTTCCAAAAGAAACCGTGCAAAAAATAAAATACAGTCCATATGTTAAAATAGAAGATTGTTTCTGGACGTGAAAACCCAGTACAAACAATAAGTTTTTTTTTTCAAACAAATCATATCAAAATCTGTATTTAGATCTTTATTTGATTTTTATTCATTTAAACACATTTTTATTGTATCCTTCCTAAAAATAATGTCACTAATTCAAGAATACAGAAGTGCTAAAAATATGATTTACATATGCTTATTAACTATATTTTATTCGTTGTCGCTTTCTGACAATAGACGTATTCGTTTGTGTAAGACTGGAATTTAATCACTTTTATCGCTTGAAACATTTTGGCCGTCGTGTTCATACTCCAATGATGAAATGCTCTCTGAAGTATGGGGAACTAAACTATCACTTGTTTCCAGTGATTCTGTAGTTTGATTAGTTTTGACAACGAGCTCTGTAATCAATCGTTGAGATCCTGCTTTAGATATTTTTTCTTGAATATTAATATTTTTCCAGAATTGAATTCAAATGGAGATTTTTAAAAATGCACCGTTTGTACCGTGTTAGATTAAAATAAATCGTGTCAAAATAGAATTGGAATTTTTTCTAAACTGTGTTAAATCAAAATCGTGTAAAAAAAATCCGTGCAAAAACAGAATTGTGTGTATATATTTACAACATTAGCTAGAACAGTGTTATAAAAAATTTAACACGTGAATTATATAATTTTTCTTTTTACTGGTATTTTTCTGCGTCATCAGAATCTAACCAACCCTATATTAATCTTTAGAAAACTCAAATATTCTTTCATTTCCCATATTAGTCGGAAAAGCATTAAAAGCTTTCGTTCCAAATAAACAAAAATGCTTTTGGTTAAAAGTTATTTTAGGACAAGGCAAGGTTAAATGCACAGTTGATGATAACCGTGTATAGTGATAAATCTTAACATTAGAATTATCCCAGTATTGTATATTGTTTACTAATAGGTGATAAATGTATATAATTTCCTAAGTCGTAAGATATTTAAAGTTTTATAATAAATTTTATATTGTTAAATATCTTTTTTTAGCACGCATTTAATACATAATTTTGAGAACATTTTAGTGGTTTCAAATTTGTTTCCTAAATACCTTCTAAAGATATAATGCTATATTTCAAATAAGACGTTACCCATGAATTATAAATAATTTTTAACATTGATAAATTTATAGAATTGGTATAGAGAGTAGCATTATCGCAGGCAATTAATGATTTAAATTCCTTGACGTATTCTGGTTTAAGGAGCCATTCCAGATGAATTATGGAATGGCCCTTACACCAGAACAAGGAAATTATGCATGAACTTACATTAACTTCAACTTATCCTGATTCACGAGAATAAAAACTGATGTCAATAAGTCAGAGTTTATGCATTAAAATATTAGAGCAGCAGTTTCAAATTGTCATATTAAGAAACTAAGTGAAGCTAAGGAGAAATATCTGCATTGCAAGAAAGATTACAATAAAAGAAACAACTGTAGAATAAACATAAATACAAATTGATACAGCAGAATAACAACTTCGGAATAAGTGAAAAGATGAAAAAAGAAAAAGCAGACGTTTCGTTTGATAAACTCTTGGAGACAATTTCTTAATAAATTGAAAACTGTATTTAAGCCAGGTCAGATGAAATGTCTTTTGAATGGTAAAAAATAAATTATTTTATTATTGTCATTATGATTGTTAATGTAGTTGGAAATACTATAAGTTGAAATAAATTAAGTGGTTTTAATTTGATCGAATTTAATTTTACGAGCAAGGTCAGAATAATTTCCCATAATCATATAATACAAATTCTGTAGTAGTTTGATATGAAGTACAAATGATATAATTGTGAAGTCCGTAAAATCAACATACACTCAAAGTGCCATTTCTTTAAGTACAGTTCCAAATACGTACAGTCGCTCAAAAAATATCCGAAGACTATGGTTGATTACAGAATTCAGAAAAAAATATTTGGTAACGATTTTTTTATAAAGTGATCTGGCAACCTTCGTGTACACGAAGGTTGCCAGATAAAGAATTGCCTTTATAAAAAACCCTTAACAATAAAATTAAAAATAAACCATTTACAAGTTGGCTCGATCTACAAAATATCGTTCAAAATTAGTGAAAAATGAATCAAATTCTCGTGAACTTCTAAAATTGCTTTTAGACGTATTGGTAGAGTAGAATAACAGTAATTGCTTTAGTTTTAACTTGTTTTTATTAACTTCTAAAATATAATATTCTAAAATATATTTCTAAAATATATTTTTATAACTACTTAAATTGGAATTATTGCTGTTAAATTGTCCAAATTCTTTAACTTTAAACAGCGAACAAATATTGTTAAAAAGTGAGATTTAAATTGATTCAACTGAGATCTTTAAATTATATTCAGCCAAAGTTTTAAAAAATGGTTATTTAATATATTATTGAGTTCTATATCTCAGTTACTATTGATATAACATAGAACTGTACCTAATAAAGCCACCACTGAGGATCTATTTATATAATAAACATTTCCCTAATAGCTAGATATACCTTAAATAGTTAAAGAAAATTGAAATTGCAATTTAACACTTTTTTGTCAACAGAAATCTACCTTACTGTAGTCTTCTTATAAAGTTTGTTCGTCATCATCTCTCTGCGTCTTCCCGTTGTGACGTCAAAACCCCTAACCAATGACTGTCGAAAAACGCTCTCTCGCCGAGTGGCACCATCCTTCCTTCATTCACTATGATTTGAAACACGATAAAAAAGTTTATTGATAAACTGATGCGCGTGATTTCCTTGAAATCGAAAATTTGATCATTGAAATAATTCAAAAATAATAAAGGGCCCAGCACAAATCCCTGAGGAATACCAAAATTTATCTTAGCATTGGAACTGTAAAATTTTTTTTTAATTTTCACCTATTGGCTCCTTACTGTCAGATAACTAGACATCCAGGATAGCATTTGTCCTCTCATTATAGCTGCTTCCAATTCATGTAATAAAATTTAATGTGAATCATGTCATTTCTAAAATTGCACCTTATGTTACTATATTTTTTCGGAAACCAAATTGATTATCGAAAAAAAAAATTATTTATATATAATTTAAATTTTAGACTTAACTCTATTTTCTATAGTTTTAGAGAAAAAACAGACAGGATAGATATTGGTCGAAAGTCTTTATGTTTTTTTATCATAGATACTTAGGATATTTCTATATTTTTATAATACTATACCAGATTTATATCAGAGCTATCATTTTCCTTTAACTTAAATAATCTATTTCTTTCCTTAATACAGTTTATTAATGCATCCTTAATTCAAGGTTTTAATTTTTTTAACTGGCTTTCGGTTTGGGGGAACATGAAAAGCTTCTTTAATCAACCTATGCAATTCATTTATAAAATACTCAAAAAGAAACATTCACTTTTTTTTTCATTATTAATAAATGACCAATATTTGTTTTTTAATAATTTCTGTAATTTGTTTATATTTACTTTACTTTTATTTCCTTTAAATATATTTTCATTCTCAGTGTAAATTGAAATGTCTTTACATTCAGTGTTTAATCCAAAAAAAATGGTTCGAAATATATATATATATACATTTTTAGTAATGTAAGCCATTACATTCATATTTAAATTCCTCACAAATAAATGATCAAGGCAAGTACTCGATCCCTCTCTGGTAACTTCATCGTGAGAAGAAGAAAATTAATTTGTATTTAACAGCTAACCTATCTATCTACAACAGTATCTTGTAATTTTTAATCACTATTTAAATCACCTTGCAACATTATACTACATTGTTCATAAGAATCTTTAAGTTTCTCTTCTAGTTCGCCAATGAACTCTGTTTTTGAATAGTGAAGATATCTTTAAAAATTAAAGCCATTTATAAAATAATTGTTAGTATATAGGATGTAAAAAATAATTTAGTATATATAATGTTTAAAATCTGAATTACAATCCAAAACCTGGATATAATCCTTTATATCAATTATAACTTCGCCGGATTTATTCTCTTATGTGTATTTATAGTAAGTATTATACTCATATATTTTGAAACATTGAATTTTATTTTCTTTGACCCAAATTTCTGAAAGAATGATTATGCCTGGTAGAAATTTAGATAAATTACACAACACTATAAAATGTACAAAATGCTTTCTAAAACTCTTTATATTATCTTAAGGTGTAATTCCTCCACTATCCCAATAAAAAGATACATTTTAATAAACGTTTTCACCTACAAATATATGTACCTTACAATTCATTTAATCTGCATAAACATCATCGATAACATCCCTGAAATTTGTTTTAGTATTATCAGTAAAAATTTGAATAAAATGGAAATAATGGGTAGTATCGTCTGTTACCCCATAATAATTATTAATAAAGGCTCTGCGACACCATCGTCACTAGAAACATTGAAACTAATATCACATAATTCAGAACGCATTATTTCTAATCTCAATAGAAATTAGAACAGTCATTTATATATACACAAACACACCGAAGATCCAAAACATTATGACCAGCGCGTCTTTATGCCAATCGAAGCAACTGCAGGTAAACGACAGCGCGTGTGAAGGTCATGAAACCGTATAAATGACACCTGATACTTAGCTCTGTTAATCAGTGTTATTCTTGTTCTGGTGGCAACACTTGTGTGGTTGCAATGTGGTTTGTCTACTAGGAGTTGTTATTATATATCGAAATTATGTATTGTTTATTGTCTTATTCTCTTACATTTTCTTAAAATATAAATTTAGTCAGCATAAAAAATCTTAGTTTCAACATAAGATGCTTAATATTGAGGTATAATTATCGTAATGAGGATATAAAGTTTCGTGGGAGGTAACTAAATAAGTTTCAGCAAATAGCGCCATCTACTGTCTGGATATGAATCTCCTGAACTGCAATTAATTCGATTAATGTTTAATTGTAAATATATGTATAATTTTAATTAAAATATGTCCAAGATTTTTTTGTGCTCATTGCTCACATGAAGTGTTTTATATAAATGAAGTTTTTCAGTGCAAAGTCCGATGTTAAGATTTCTTCCATCCCAATTGCATTGGAACTACTGACTCAAACTTTAGAAAGCTTAATAAGGAAAAGAGAAAGAACTAGAGGTGCAGAGGGTGCACTATGTCTTCAAAATCCTCATCAACTTAGGTAACTGAACTAGATCACAAACTGGAGATGTCTGGACTTGGAATTACAGATGAATATGTTACTAAAGAAACAAGAAATGAGTGTAATTCGTTAAAGGAGAAAATAAAGACTCTTGGTACTGAACTAAGAAACTTCATAACAGATATTAGAAATAGTAAGAAGCAAGATATAAAAAATATTAATAGTAATATAAAGTAAATTAAGGATTCTTTACAGTTTAATAATAGTCAAATAGAAGAATTCATGAAATCTCTAAAAGAGTTAAAACAGAAATAAAACAACTGGGGCAAGAAAATTTTGTTTTAATGACAAAAACTAGTGTTATGAAAACAAGAACTTAGTGAATTCAAGAATGATTTGAATGACTTGGAATTGAGATAAAAAAAAAAAGCACAAACATTGAGATTGTAAGAATTCCAGAACAGGCCACAAGAAAATGTACTTGAGATTTTTGAAAAGGTCTAAAATCTGCTTGATTTTTATGAGTTGGATGAAGTTGATGTAACCCATAGAGTTCCAACTATGAGACAGGATAAAATTAAACCCATTATTGTTAAATTTAAAAATACTAATGTAAAAAGTAAATGGATCCAAAGTGCGAAAAAAGAAAGGTAACTTAACAGGAGATATGATAAGTGATAAATTTCAGGATAAGAAGGTATTTCTAATGAACATCTTACTAGGTTTACCAAAAAGTGATTCTATATAGCAAAACAATTTAAAATTTCCCATAATTATGATTATGCAGAGATTAATAAATGAGTTATCTTTTTAAGAAAAAATCAAACTTCAAAGGTGCATAGAATAAAATGTGAGGAAGATTTAAAATCTCTACAATGACTTTACACACAATTGATTATATGACAGAGTACATGCTTGCTGAACAACATAAAACTTCTGTGTTTGAGAGTCAAGATGACTTTCAAAATGTTTTGCATGAGGGAAATGCAGATTTTGATTTTATTCACTTCAATATCAGAAGTATTAGAGAAAACTTTGCTGAGCTCTTGTTGATCTTTGAGGATGTTCTTCAGAATTTGGATTTGATTCTCCTGTCAGAAATACGGATCGATGAAGAAGAAGTTGATCTGTATAAAATTAAAGACTTTAATATGTAATATCGGTGCAGAGTTTCAAACAGATCAGATGGTGTGATTTTGTATGTGAGAACTGATGACTTTCATTTTCAACAAGAAGAATTTCACCTGCTTGGTGCTGAGGGTGTTCACTTATTTGACTCAGTTTTAATTACCTCTATTATTCTTATCCACAGATCTCATACTGTTAATATTGATACTTCAAACAGAGAATTAAAGACGTTTAAGATCAATAACTTCTAAGAACTTATTCTTGATGTGGTTTCTTTAAGATAACTAAAAAATAGGCTATGTAAGAAGGAGGAATAAAAATATTTTTAAAGGTAAGCAACCATTGATTACAGATGAAATAATTTTTTATAAATGGAAAAAGAACGGCTCTATAAGCAATTTAAGAAAATCCTGGAATAACTCAGCTTGAATTTCACTATAGAAATCATTCTAAATTTGTAAAAAATAGGATTAAAGAGGTTAAAAATAAATAATTTTGTTTTGTGATAAATTTCACAATTGTTGAAATGATAAAAAGAAGCAATGGAAGTTCATAAATAATATACTTGGTCTGAAACAGAAAACAAATGTTTTACCTGAAAGAACAACTTACACTACCTTGGTTAATGAAATGAATTCTGTATTCACTTTTTTCGATGATAATACAGGTCAACAAATGAATGATTTCAATGCATTCCCCAATGAATTTACTTTAAGACAATCACAAAATTCTGTCTTTTCTTTGATGCTACTAACAATGAGCTAACTAATATAATAAATAACTTACATAACACAAAAGAGTGGGTCATGATGGGATAACTGTTAAAATGCTAAAACATTTTCTGTAAATACCATATTCACATTTTGACTCATCTAACAAACATTTCAATCCAGAATGGATTCTTTTATGATGATTTAAAAAAAAAAAAGCTTTCGTTTACCCTATTTATAAGTCAGGAGACAGAAATCTGATAAATAAATATACACAAATAACTGTGCAGCCAATATTTTCAAAAGTGATTGAAAAAATTGTAAAAAAGAGAAATATTGGCATATCTGAAAAGCAATTTTTTTTTAATGATTCTGAGTTTGGTTTCAGAAACAACAGAAATACTTAACAAGCTATGTTAGATACTACTGGAAAAATTGTTAAAAGTATTAATGAAGGGAAAACAAACTAGCTGTTTTTCTTGATGTTAAAAAGTCATTTGAGACACAGTTAACATTGAGCTTCTGTTAAAAAAATTACATTAGTGGCATAAGAGGTAATTGTCTAGAATGGTTTAAACATTATTTAAAAAATAGGAAACAAGCTGTCTGTATTGAGCCTCAGATTAGTGATTATAATACAGTTAAGGCATGTGTACCGCAACAAGGATCAGTTAGGTTCTCTGATGTTCTTAACTTATTTTAATGATTTTTGTAATCTTAACCTTAATGGATCCCTTACCTGTTATGCAGATAATGCAGATGATGCAGCCATTGTTTATTCAGCCAACAATATAACCGAACTGATGTTTATAGTTGAGCAGAATTTGATGCAAATTAATTTCTGGTTCTATTTAAATAAAAAATCCTTACGTGTTAAAAAAACTAAATTTCTATTACTTTATCTCATTAGGGATAATGCTAATTTTAGTTTAAGATATCATAATACTTCCTGTGATGTATTATAATATATTGAACTAAAATATTGTGCTCAACTCAATATTGTGCTTGTTCATATTTAAAATATCTAGTAGTAATCAGGATCTGAAATGAAAATCTCACGCAAACGGGTGTCCTAAAAAAACTGAGAATTGTTTGATACAGATTATGCTATTTAAAGAAAATTTTGCAAGAAAATATTTGACTTTACTATATTATATTTGGGTGTATTCGGTATAGGTAGTCGGGGAAGGGGCTAATTATGGACACAATTTAAAAAAATCCATGTTTTGTACACAAAAAAATTTACATTTTTGGCTTTAATGTAAAGTCTTCTTTTTTCATTAATATGTTAATTAGTAAACACTTCTGTTGTATTAGACAAATTTGTTTTTATAATATTCGGTTATTTCTCTTTATTAATGAACAATGTATTTTGCATTTCATTTTACCTTATAATTCAAGACGAGTTGAATTAATAAAAACGTTTTAATGCATTATTCACGTTATGTCGCACCAAAGTATTTTAATTTATTTGTTTACAATTTAAGGATGGAAAGCCTCTCATTGTTTAAAAAAAGTCTAAGAGAATATGTTTTTAATATTCCGAATTTTGGAGAATACATAAAATGCCAGCTAGCGTTTATCTCTTTCTCCCTAGCTTTAAGTAATACCACATTGTAGCCACCGCCACTAGAAAGTGTTGAATAGTAAAATCTTTTGATTCCTGGATGGGCAGATAGTCTGTCCTTTGGTTTCAAGTTTGTAAACTTATTTTTATTTTCTTTCATTTTCCTTTCTTTTGTGTTCTTTTTTGTTTTTATGTATTATGTTTTATTATTTATGTTCTTATGTATTATTGTATTATACGTTTCCTGTTTTTAGGGGAGAAGAAAGCATTGTGGTCAATTTTTGATTTCCCATTTCATTCTCCATCGCGTTCGAAAGATATGACGAAACAACCTTTTGTCAAATTCATAAACCAACAGACCGACAAACCGGCAAATGTCAAAGCCAAAAGCAATAGGAAGATTCATTATCTGAGCAAAAATATCCGGACACCCCTTCTGAGTAGTGGATTCGCCCGTATACTTCACAGCCATGACCCAAACCTGTATAAAAGGGCGCACATGGCCTGGCAAACCTCATAGACAAGCATGAACAGGAGAATGGGCCGTACGACAAAGCTCAGTAACTTTCAACGTGGCACGGTTATAGGATGCCACCTTAGCAACAAGTCAGTTCAGGATATTTTGGCCCCGATCAATGTAAATGATGTTTTTGTGAAGTGGAAATGCCTAGGAGCAACAACAGTGCAATCGCAACGTAAAATTACAGAGTAGGACCACCAAATGATGAAGCGGGTGGTGCACCAAATTATGAGCGGGCTGTCCTCAGTTGCAACACTCACCACCGAGTTTCAAAATGCCTCTGGAAGCAACGCAAGTACCATAACAGTTCTTCACGAGCTGCAAGAAATGGGTTTCCATGGTCGAGCAGCAGCAGACAAGCCTAGCATCAACAAGATCAACGCCAGCTCGGTTGGAGTGGTGTAATGCACGGCGATCTGGAGTGTTAATCACGCTTCACCATCTGGGAGTCCGACCGACGAGTCAGGGGTTTGAGGATGCCAGGTGAAGCTACCTGCCTGACTGTTTAATGATTTATGCATGAAATGAAAGCTAATGCCAACTGTGAAATTTGATGGAGGATGCATAACCCTCTGGGGCTATTTTTAATGGTTCAGGCTTGGTGCGTTCTCAACAATCCTATGCTCCCAACTTTATAAATAATTTCTCTTGGACCTAAAATTGGACATTTTCCAAATTTACGGATATTTCGTTCGGCGAAGACCCTTTCCTGCACCAACATGACAATGAGAAGACTGTGCATGAATGGTTTGATGAGATGGATGTGGAAGAACCTGACTGGCCTGCACAGAGCCCTGATCTCAACCCCATGGAACACCTTTGGGATGAATTGGAACGCCGACTGCGAACCAGGTCGAACCGCCGACATCAGTGACGGGTCTCACTAATGCTCTTGTGGCAGAATGGCAGGCAACTCCCGCAGCAACGTACCAAAATAGTGGAATGCCTTCCCTGCAGAGTGGAGGCTGTGATAGCAGCAAAGAGTGGACCAACGCGATATCAATTCCCTTCCTATTACCTGGAGATTATGGATGAGCGAGTGTACGAATACTTTTGATCATATATTGTAGGTAAAGATAGGTAAAAATAGAAACCTTCCCATGGCATCATCCCTGCAGTTCTTACAGTAGATTGCATTTAAAAGTTATTTAGGTGAAAGTCACTGATTAAGCTTTTACCGTTGATGTAGAATATTTGTCGATTCTGTAAATTTTAATGAAATGCTTTTGGAGAATGAATTCGTTTTTATTGCTTATCTTTCTGTTGCATTTCGCTCGTCCTTTACCGGTTGGTGGATTTGTCCAAACAGTTGTTCCGCCATATCTTTCAAACATGACGGACAAACTTAATGATTTATGCATGAAATGAAAGCTTGTGACGTACAGAGTGTTATGGGCTATAAAATAACCGATCCCCCCTACTTTCTTACCTCCTTCATATTCATTACAAAAGGGGGAATATGAAAACGATGGTTCCGTTATATCTTCACAACGCCAGTGCCAAAAATAACAAGCTATTAGTCAAATAGAAGTCTTGTAACGCTGGAAGTGTCATACGACATAAACAATTGACCCTTCCCCCCTGAAAAGGGAAAATATAAAAAACGATTTTATCGTTATATCTATTGAATGCTAGGGCTGAAAATAGTGGGCTATGCATCAAATGAAAGCTTATGACATGGGAAGTATACCAGGTAATAAAACATGCCCCCTTCCTTTACCCACACCTAAAAAGGGGAAAATATTATTCCTCTTTATCTTCGGAACGCAAGGACCAAACGTAACACGTTTTATGTCAAATAAAAGTTTTTGAAGTGGGAACTGTTGTGGACAATAAAAAAATACCCTGTTGATTTCTTCCTCCTATAAGAGGGAAAACGTGAAAGTCGCTCTTTCACTACATCTTCTGAATGCGAGGCCGTACAGTTTTGAGTGAGGTGTCAAATGATAGCTCATATGAAAACCATCATATAGGACGTCGAATTATGCGCCCGAAAAAGACACGGAAATTTCTCGCGGGTCCACCTTAACGAGTTAAATCTCAAATTGAAACTCGTGACATCTCCAATGCCATGGGCTACCTGAAATATGATTCAAAAAAAGAGGAAAAAAAAATGTGACTGATGTTTATGAGTCATATAAAATGAAAGTTTGTGAAGGCAGGTGTGTTTAGTGACAAAAAATATAAATAAATTGAATAATTTAAAAAAAACTAGCTTCCTAAAAGTAGAAAATAAACCTAAAATATGCAGATGGTGCAATCAGTCACTGAATTCGTATTTACTTCAAAGGAAGATAGGCCCGGGAATATTGTTGAGTTGGCAAATGGGCTCCGTATCTTCCTTTAAGTGAATACGAATTAAGTAACTGGGTTTATTTTCTACTTTTTAGAGCTGGTTTTGAGAGATAGTTTTTAAATTTCATTTTATTTTTTCTATTCTATAACCGCATATATTGGAAGAAGATTTATGATACATGCATACATAACAGTTCTGAATTCCATGTATTAATGTTTTCTTTTTCTTTCATTTGGACATATAGGACACAAGATAATCCTAGAAACTACTCCTACCTTTTACAGGCCTTCTCATACAAAGACATGCCCTTCTTAGACAGAAGTCATTGCTGACCACTGCCTCAGTTAATGCTAACATAACACACGAAGTATGCTCTGCTGGAAGAGTAGCTAGCTCCTTAACCACTATGACAGTTCAGACTTTCTTGTTAGGAACTCTGCCAGTTAAGGTTTTCTTGTTGCAAACAGAGAGGAGGAAAAAAAATGCGCGAACCAGATGTTCCCTCATCTGCTGCCGAAAAGCTCTGGAGCTGTTGCTATTCAGCACGCGGTCGTTGAAGCCGACGTGCACAGCCAGGGATTTGACAGCAACTGGGCCTACATGGCTGACTACTAAGAAAGTCGAGACAAAAAACTTCGATTTATTTTGTTCACTTGGCAAACTAGCAATAAAGAGTCGTGAAAGGAGATTCCGAATTATTTTTGTCTGAGATTTGTCAAGGTTTGAGGACTGGTCACCAAGAACGAAGTCTGGGAATTGAGAACCAGTAAATCGTATTCCTTTTATTTATTAATTACAGAATAACCTGAAAATTGGATTTTCTCTAACACTAGTTCGATTTTTGTATATGATTGCTGCACGTGAATCGGAAGATAGGGGTATATAAAAATATGCATAATAATAACAATTGAAATATGGAAAAAGACTTTAATTCCAAAAATAATGCACCACACATGGTCGAAAGGTAAAAGTCAACTAAGAAAGCCAAAGTTATAAAACATAAATTACTTTAACCATTAATTAGTGGTTACTCTTTTAGTAAATTAGTGGTGGTTACTCTTTAGTTGTGGCTATGAAAAAAAATAGTAGAAAATAAACCCAGTAACATTCATTTTCAATTTGTTTTCAACTGTGGAAATTAGGTCGCACTGAAAAAAAAATGATATAAAACAGGGTGTCAGGAAAAAGAGTTAAAAAGGAAGAAAAAAGGCCGGAGGGAAATGGCAGTACCGGGTTTATAAACCTCATGACTTTGACATTCCACCATCAAAATTTCAAATTTCTATCATAAACACATTGTGTGAAATATTCGTTTAAAAGTTTACCATTTTAAACTTTTTCCCCCGTTAGAGGGCGCAATTTAAACTTTTGCGTGATTCTGAAATCGAGAATCGTAGTATATCATCAATACCTACCAAAACAAAAAAAAATTGTTTAACTTTATAAACAAAATAATCTGAATTTCTACATGTTGACGGACATGGACAGATGGTTAAAGCAATATCAGTTCGTTTCTTTTGAAAACGAGATAAGAAGAAATAATCCTGTTTTGTGTTTCAGCTTCAACACCGTATTTTATAATTAAATAAAAAGACTGAGAAATATTTGCATATACAGTATATGTATAAAAATAAATCCCCCTCCCGCCTCAAGCGACAAACATTTTAAATAGTGCATTTCCGCCAAGATGTTCATTGTTCTTTCAAGAAAGTAAAAAAAAATGTTTCCAATATCTTCATTTCTTGCATTTTGACCTGGAAGCTGACTTCAATAGTTACGAAATGGGTTACCAAGAGTAAAATATCGTCAGTTGATAACAGGAATGAAGCCCTTTGGCGTTGGCTTGAAACTTTTGCGCAATGCACTAAATTCTTCGAAATGGATTATTGAAATAAAAACAAAGAAAATTAAAGGAGGGACAATAAACAACAGCATTGACTCCTTAATTTCGTGTATATTTTTGGCCTGGGGCGCTGAGAGCCGGACTCAGAACTGGTCTATCGGACTGATAAGAACTTTGTCAATTCTATTTATTTATCTTTTTACGTGTTGCGGGATATTTAGAATTGGAATATTGGGGAATTACGTTAAGAAACTGATACTGCAATTTTATTATTATTATTAGTATTATTATTATTATTATTATTTAACAAATATAGGTTCAAGCGGTGCAATTGTTACAGGGGCTATTTAAGTAGCAAGACTATAACAAGGTTTTAGGACATCCTCCTAGAAGAACAATGGTGCCTAATTGAAATATAATTAATAAAGTTCAAAAAAGTAGAGTCCAAAAAGTCGTCATAATATTAACTAAATAAGTACACATTTAGTATTTGAACAAATAGTATCTAATCTTCAACAACATAAGATTTTTTCGTGTTAAATAGTTATCCATCTCAAATAAGACTATGAAGCTAGGATTAAATGGGTTCAATCCAAGCATTCACCGAAGTTGAATCTTGAATGTCTTCGTAATTCCAAAATACATAATGAGGCACTTAGTATATAGTGATTAAACAGCACTGTAACGTCCAACATGATAGGTATCTGCCATCTCAGATTAATAGTACTGTTAAATGGTGTCAATCCAAACATTCACCGAAGTTGAATCCTGAAAGTCTTCAGAATTTCAAAATGTATAATGAGGAACTTAGTATAAAATGATGAAACAGTGCTGTAACGTCCAACACGATAGGTATCTGCCATTTAGGATAAATAGTCCTGTTAAATGGATTCAATCCAAATATTCACCAAAGTTGAATCCTGAAAGTCTTCATAATGTCAAAATACATAATGAGGCACTTATTATATAGTGAAGAAACAGTATTGTAACGTCCAACATAGGTATCTATCATCTGGGATTAATACACCTGTTAAATGGGTTCAATCTTCAGAATTTCAGAATTTCAAAAGTCTTCAGAATTTCAAAATGCATAATGAGGCACTCAGCATATAATGAGTAAACAGCACTATAACGTCCATCATGATAAGTATCTTTTTATCAGTCCTGTTGAATGGATACAATCTAAATGTTCATCGATTATATAAGAGATCTATGGAAAAGCCATGAAAATATGTGTCCAGTCAGGCTAGCAAAGCAAATGGTAAATATTTGAAAAATTGTATTATATAACATCAAACATTGACTGAATAAAACTTCTTCAGTTTAGGAATTTCCTTAAAATTCTTGTTGTATATAATAATATTGTTTTTGCATGTTTGATATTAACTTATGATTGATGTTTAAATCTTCAAGATAGTGTTATAATTTCTTTGTTACCAAACCATATACAGATATTACCATTGGGATAAATTTAATCGAATTTAGATTAAGTAGTTGCTGCAATTCATATTTTAGTTCTCTATATTTTTTGATTTTTTTCTCCTTCTACTCTATGTAAATTATCACCAAGAGGTACTGAAATATCTATTATAATTGCTGTTTTTCCTTGTAGATTAATATGAACTATATCTGGTCGATTATTAGTAACTTCTCTATCAGTAATAATAGTTCTATCCCAATAAATGTTATAAAACTTACTTTCAAGGATTGTTTCAGGTTGATATTTGTAATATGGAGTTTTTTTATCTATTAAATGGGAATTATATGCAAGTTGTTGATGAATAATTTTTGCTACGTTATTTTGCCTTCGTAGATATTCTGTAGAGCTAGCAATGGGCATGCTGCGGATATATGCTGTATAGTTTCAATAGGTAATTTGCATAATCTACAGTTAGCCTCAATGTTGCTACCAATAATATGTTTGTCATAATTTCTTATCTTTATAATTTGATCTTGAATTGCTTCGATGAATCCTTCGGTCTCGCCGAAAATATTTCAATGTTTAAGCCATGCTAACGAAGTCTCTGTATCAATGTCATCAGAAAATAGACTATTAGCATATCGGCCATGTAATGCTTTTTGCTTCCATAAATCGTTTCTTTCAGCAATGGTTTCATTTGATGTAAGTTCATAGTTATTATCATTCATGTGTAGTGGAGTATAACTTGCATCATATTTTATAAAGAATTGAGTAATATGGTTGTTTGATTTAGTACGAAAGTAGTGATGTAATTTCTGGATTTCTTTGTTGCAGAGATATTTCAAATCCAAACGTCCTCTACCACCAGAATTACGTGGTAGATAAAGCCTAATAATTGAAGCATCTGGGTGATGAAGTCTAATTTCATTAGTAATTTACGAGTTTTGATATTTAAGTCATCTAAATCAGTTTTTGTCCAGTTTATTATCCCACAAGAATATGAAATCGCAGGTATAGCCCACATATTATTCGCTCTTATTTTGTGTTTAGCATAGAGTTCTGTTTTTAAAATCTTCTCCAAACGTCTTATATAATTCTTACGAAAAACATCTTTCTCTTCTTTATAGTTTATATTTAGTAATTGATTTATACCAAGATATTTATAACTTTTGTTGATTGGTAGTTATGTAATGCATGTTTTATCCATAAGTGTCATGTTATCTATTTTTTAATTTTTCCTGATTAAATATTTAATATTGAACATTTTTCCAATCCAAATTCTGAGCAAATTGCTTTACTAAATGAATTAAGAATTCTAATAAGCTTTGTAACTGAATATAATTAGAACTGTATAATTTTAGATCATCCATGTAAAACAAGTAATTTATTTTTTCTGTACCGTTTGCTTTAATTTTATATCCATAAGTTGAATAATTCAGCATTTTACTTAATGGATTAAGTGATAGTCAAAACCATAAAGGACATAAACATCTGGAAAAATGCCTCTGGCTATCACAATTGGGTCAGTTTTGTAAGAAGTAGTGTAAGAAGTAGCACTAAGTTAGTTTTCCATTTTGACATACAACATTTGAGAAAACCAATTAGAGTGCAATCGATTTTATATAATTCAAGTACTCTCAAATGCCAAGAATAAGGAATAATGTCAAAGCCTTTTTAGAGTCTATCCAAGCAACTGACATGTTTAGTTTTTTATATTTTACTTGGTTACACATAAAATTATCAATCCATAATTGCTCCTTGGTGCCTGTGGAGTATTTTCTTCAACCATTTTCTTCAAATGTTAATATATTATTTTCTTCTAAATGATGATTTATTTTTCTTGCTATAATAGATGTTAATAATTTATAAAATATTGAAAGACATGTGATAGGTCTGTAGTTCTTTAAGTTATCCAAACCAGTTAAGAATTTTATGTTTCAAAAATGATTGATCTGTCATGAAGAAATTTGGTAAAAGATTAGGATATTTTAAGGCTTCTTGATACTGTGCAATTAATAAATTATGGATCGATGTGAACTGATTAATCCAGAAATTCTGTATTTTATCATTACCAGGGTATTTCCAATTATGTGCCTCTTTTAGTTCATCTTTCAAATTATTTATTGCTATCTGTATTGGAGGCATTTCATTAATATATTCATTTGATACGATTTCATCATTAAGCCAATAATCATTTTCATCATGAGACATAGGTAATGACCAAATATTAGACCAGAAATTAACAATATCTTGTTTATCTGGAATATTGTCTGCATCAATAAGGATTAGGAATTAGGAACATCAATAATATCAGTTGAAAGAGCAGTATAGAATTTATTTTGATTATATAAAAACAGTTTATTCTGGGATATTCTCTTACTCTAAATTATACCTCTTTATTCTTTTGCGCAAAGAAAGGATAGTCTGCTTTAACGTATCAATATATAAACTAATATATTTTCGTAAATCAGGTTGCGATAATTTTAACTTTAATTTTTTAACACTCTTTTTAATTTTTTTTTAAATTTTAGGAGCATGACACTCCTGTTGATAGGCTAAGAGTTTCCTTATTTTACTTCTGGTTTCTTTAATCTTATCTTTTAGCCTCTTTAACCATTTCGATGAGTCTTTTTTATTTTCCAAATGAACTTTGTTAATTGCTTGACTAATTATTTTATAGCCTAGAGTTTCACATTTCGTAATAGCAGAGCAGTATATTAAATTATTTGCATCTTCTAAAGTTTTTGACTCTTGAAGGTATTGAATAAGTAAATCATTCATATTACGGAGTATCTGATAACTGTTTTTTGTTAATTTTATTCTTGGTATTGAAGGTCTATGATCCGCTGATAAACCAGCATAGAGGAGAAGCGTGTGATCCAAATGTTTTTTAAGTTCAGTTTTCTGTAAATTATTAGTGGTAATTACCTCATTATCACATGAAAACGGTTGTTCACATAAAGAAGAAGTAGTGATAGAAGTATTTCTTGAATGAGTTGAGGCAACATTTAGTGATATCATCTTTTCTCTTGCTACATCTTTTTTCAATAAGTCTAATTCATCATCATCATCATCATCATCATCATCATCATCATCATCATCATCATCATCATCATCATCATCATCAAGCAGCCATGGGCTACGGAGGTCCAACCAGACCGTGCAGTTTAATTCTCCAAGCATATCTGTCCTGAGTTACATCTGCTGCATCCGACCACTGCATACCAATTCTAACAAGGTCCTGTTTGACATTGTCTGCCCACCGCATCCTAGGTCTCCCTATCCTTCTGAGGCCTCTAGGCACACTGTTCATAACCTTATTCACCAATCTGTAATTATCCATACGGGCAACATGGCCAGACCACCGGAGTCTCTCTCTGCACAATATGCTGCTTAAAGGAGGTTGCAGACTCCTTTGCCTAACCTCATCATTAGTTACAAAGTTAAACCACCTAATACCCAAGATACTGCGTACGCATCTAGAATCAAAAGCATCTAGTTTCCTGATATCTTGTTTACATAGCGTCCAAGTTTCACTACCATAACTAACCCTAGAAAGAACCAAACTATTATACAGTCTAATTTTAGTCTTTAGGTGTATACGCCTATTTCTCCACAATCTCCATAGATTCTTAAAAGTCCCGGCAGCAATACCTATTTGTCTGTTAATCTCATGCCGCACATCACCAGTATCAGTTACATAGCTCCCAAGGTAATTAAACTTTGACACCTGCTCAAGACTGGAACCATTCAGATTAACTGAATCACAACCTGCCTGACCAATTTTCATCACTTTAGTTTTCTCTCTGTTTATAACCAAACCTACTCTACTACCAGTCTCATCAACAGCTCGAATGAAAGAGTTCATCTGATCAAAATCATTTGCCAAAAGGGCTAAATCATCAGCATAATCTAAATCAGACATTTTCGTATCTCCAGCCAAATTAAATCCAAAATCTTTCCCTTGAAGTGAATTTCGCATAACATAATCAACAACCAAACTAAAGTGAAAAGGAGAAAGATGCACCCTTGTTAAACACCAGACGTAATGCTAAACCAATTGCTACAAGACTTACCAACTCTCACACATGACTCAGTGTTATTAAAGAGAGCTTTCATTATGTTAACTAACTTTTCTGGTATACCATATGATCTCACAATCAACCACAAATTATGACGATCAACAGAGTCGAAAGCCTTTTTGAAATCAACAAAGCTAGCAACCAAAGATTTCTGAAACTCTAAACATTTCTCAAGAATTTGCCTAAGTGAAAATATCTGATCCACACATCCCCTACCACTTCTGAATCCACAATGCTCATCACGCAATTGCCTGTCAACCAGATTCTTAATTCTATTAAGCACAATCATGGAAAGAACTTTAGCTGGAACAGAGTGTAGGCTGATACCCCTATAGTTATCACAAGAACTGCGATCACCTTTTTTGAAAATAGGGATAATAATAGCTCTCGTAAAATCTTTAGGAACCATGCCTTTATCATAAAAGTTATTCAAAATTTCAGTCATCCAAGTGGTAGCCGAAACATTCCCAGCTCTGAACATTTCTGCAGTAATTTCATCTACCCCTGGGATTTATTAAGTTTAAGTTTAGAGATAGCCAAAATAACTTCAGATTGTGTTATAGGGCCAACGTTAAAGCTGCCAATGCTTCTATCATCATTACAAACAATGGGAGTAGAACTAACCACATTGTTTAGAACATCACTGAAATGCTCAGCCCACCTAGCCATGACAGAATCATTCCCTTCTATAACCTTACCTTTTTTATCCTTCAATCCTTGTATACCTGTCCGCTTTCTACCACACAAAACATTAACTATCTGGTACAGCTCTCTGCTGTTGTGCTGTCTAACTGCTTCCTCGGCTTTGTCAGCCAAACCATCAAGCCAAAGATTCTTATCAGTAGCTAACTGATCCTTTACACGTTTATTAAGCTATCTGTAATCCTTTCTATTAGGACTAGTAGGGTACTGATTAAGGACATTCCTGCAGTTCCTTCTTTCTCAAATAAGCTCAAGTGCCTTATCATTCAAATAATTCTGCTTCCTCTGCTCCTTTTTTCCTAAAAGAATACATTTAGTTTCCAAAAAAGCCTGTTTAAAATGGCCCCATTCTTCCTCAACTTCAGTATTAAGCAAACCATGACTGTCATAATGACTAAGTAACCTATCATGGTAAACTTTAGCTATAACTGGGTCTTTCAGAGCTTCGGTATTAAAGGTAAATATTTTAACCCTTGCACAACACTTTTTAAGTTTAAGTTGCAAGACACTTTTAACAAGGTAATGGTCAGATCCAATTTCAGCTCCCCTATATGCCCTGGTATTTCTAACAGAACTAGCCCATTTGCTGTTAATTAATATATAATCAATCATATTCCTATGCAGCCCATCAGGTGAAACCCATGTGTACTTATGTATGTCGCGGTGTTTGTAATATGTGTTAGTTATTCTGAAACCATTGAGTTTACTTACCTGTACGAGACGTTGCCCATTGCCATTGCAGCTACCAATACCAAAAGGGCCTATTACTCCTCCCCAAAGATCAGAGTCAGTACCAAATTTGGCATTGAAGTCACCTAGAACAAGGGTAATATCTCCTTTCTTGACAGAATTTAAAACATCCTGAAGTTTTCCGTAAAACCTATCCTTCTCATCCTCATCAGAATCCTCAGTGGGGGCATAACAGCAGATAACATTCAAGTCTGTAATGCTTGTCTGAAATTTTGCTGTAAGAAACCTTTCATTAATGCACTCATATCCTAGAAGAGCATCACTAGCATGTCTGCTGAGCAGCAGACCCATGCCTTGGTGATGCTTTCCATTCTCCCTCCCTGTAAAGAGAAATTTAAAGTTATTTTTAAGTATCTCACCTTTACCTGTCCATCTGGTGTCTTGCAAGCCTAGAATATCTAGGTTATAGCGTTGGAATTCCTGCAAGAGGACATCAAGAGAATAATCTCTATGTAATGTCCTGACGTTCCACGTTCCTGCAGAGAGAAAATGATTAGTAGGATTTTTAAAGAAATTAGGTTTATTGAGATTGGTAGGGCCAACAATATCAAACAGCCCCCTGATCGCAGGCATGGGGCAAAGACCTGTTCCCCCTCCGCTAAAGGCTGAAGTCACCGATGCTGGTAGGAACTTCAGGCACCATCTTTTCAAGTGGACTTTTTCAAGAACCATATGGCCTGCCTGAGACACATTACTCCAGTTTAGGCTTGACGATGCCCAACTAGCTAAGTAAGGTTCAGGTACCTGCGGTGGCCTCTGATTAGGATTATCCACCAGCTGATATAAGGTATCCCATGCCTCTGTTCACTTAGAGCTGGCAACCCAGAAGCAAACAGAAAACACAGCGGCAGATTCTCCCTCAACAGAGGCCCACCAGTGCAGCAAGTCCAGGATCCATAATCAAGCTCAAATCCATAAACAAGTCCAGTCTAGTAGGTATAAATGGTCAGCACCAGGACCCTGTGAAGTTGACCACTCCTCAGCAGGGTTGAAAAAAAAAGAAAAAAGTGGCCATAGATGACCAGATCGGTAGGCCATACTGAACTGGCAGCCCTCCCCTTCCGTTCCCTTCCAAAAGAGAATATCTCTTTTGAAAGGTACTTAACGGCCTGCACCACAAGAAGGCGGGGTCGGACATTAGGTGCTAGACCTGGCCGGTTCTGTGCATCATCACTAGGGATTGGTTCACAGCTCTCCTTCCAGTTTACGCCTAGCTACCATTTACATTCAGCAGTACATAAATTTCTTTTAACAATATATCTAACTTGATCACATAATCGTTGTTCTGTAATATTAATATCTGGTTCCAAAATCTTCCATTCTAAGTGCAGTCTAGATATATAGCCAGTCTTGTTCTTCTCAAGCTTAGTAGCTATATAATAGGCTCGCGTCACATTTTTATTCATAGATTAAGTCCATTTCATGCGGCAGATTTGTTTTTTTAACAAAGCAGCGGGACCATCTTTAGACTTGTCCAAGCTACTATTGCAATGACTTAGATCTTGAATCAATGAAGTATTTACACCTGAGGCAATGTAATGCCCTAAGTGTTGTCTTTTACTAGCTCTTATTTTGTTCAATGGAGAATGTGTCAGAATATTTGATGATTGTGCTTCGTCATAACAGGTAACGAAATAATTGCTGTCGTATGAGACAAGCGAAGTATTTTTCAAAATTTATTTGTTATTTATAGCCATAATTGAGAAACTACCAATATAAGTATTGTGTTTGTAAAAGCAGATGATTAAAATTATCTTGAGTAATCCTGGTACGAGTAGAATAAATGAACAGCAGGCAAATATATATAAAGCATGCGTATGCATTCGTTTACTTCAAATACTGTTGTTAGGCAATCATCAAGTTCTATATATAAACAATACACTTTTCTGCTGGAGAAATTATACCTAGTAATGGAAACATAGTAGTGAAAGCAGATATGTATAGTTAGTTTTAAACAAAATTAGATCGCTTTTATATAACTAAACTAGAAGTAATAACCAATTATGAAACGAGCAAAGAGGAAATTGAAAGTAACTCCCACAGAAACAGATACCAGATTTCTATTATTATTATTATTATTATTATTATTATACATCATGTCTTATTCTCTTAAATACACTGCACTTTCCATTAATTCCTGACAATATTTATAATGGTTACAAACTTGTTTAATAAATAGAATTCAGAAAGTTAAAATAGGATATTATTACAGAAAAGAGATTAAAATATAATATGGTGTACCAAAAGGTTCAGTGTTAGGTCCCCTTAATTTAATGCGTTTATTAATGATTTTTGCGATTTGGATATAAAAGGCAAAATAATTACATATGTTCATGATGTGACACTGAATATATACAAGTACAAGACAGAAAAATGGAAACAGTTCCAGGTTATCTCAGTGCAAAATCGCATTCAGAGCTCAATAACTTCTTCAATATGATTTTTATTGGAAAATATTACTAATGATTAATTAAAGATCTCACTCAAATATATATAAATCTTGATTTGGAAAAATATTTGTTCAGTATTCAAAGAGTTATTAAAGCTGGAATATTTAACAGGCTACAAAAATTTACCCCCAAAATTTAATTAAACATTCAAACAGGTTAAGAGATCAGAGATCATAGTTGATTTTAGTAGAGATACCTAAAATCTCTGCAAAAACTCTAGTAGAGTCAACTATAACCTGAAAGAAAACTACTCTAGTAGGAGTGCTGAGATATACACTTTCTGATCTCTTAACATATTTTATAGTTTATATTAAATTTTAGGTTCAATTTTTGTAGCCTGTTAAATATTCCAGTGTTCATAACTCTTTGAATATTGAACATATTGTTTTAAATCAAGATTTAGATAGATTAGATTAAGATCTTTAATTTATTTTTACATATTTTTTTATTTAAAATCATATTGGATAAGTTATAAAGAAGAGCTCTCAATGTGATTTTAAGTTGAGATAACATAGAAGAGTTTCTATTTTTCTGCACAGTACCTGTACATCTAAAAGTAAAAACAGTTTAAGAACTGAAATAAATGAAGTTTTAAAGAAAAACAGACAGTGTTTTGTAAAAAAAAAATAGATTATTTTTAAATGTAGAAAAGACAAATATTTAAACTTTAGATTCAAGTGCAATATTCCAGATATGTTAGAAAATAAATTATTCTATCATTATTTAAATGTACGGGTTCTGAATGTTTATGCAAACCAGTTTTAGGTGTTCATAATTTAAATATTTATGATTGTATACTGATAGTCGATTAACTTTGAAACATCTTATTAAATACTCGATTAAAAAGTTTAACCCAATCACACCTAATTTACATTACACTAAAAGTTCTGTTAGCAATCACTTTCAAAATTAATGTATAATCCGTGGATTAAATCATATTCGAAATATGGATTAATATCATGGGGAGAAGGACATTACAGTCGTATTTAATCAATTATTATTAAAAAAATAATTAAATATATATTAAAAAAGTAAAAATATGAATGTTAGATTTTGTTATAATGATTTACATATTCTTCAATTAAGAAAATTATATGTTTATAGCATTATATTATATATTATATTAAACAGAAGGATGTGCATCGCCTCTGGCGCATATATCAATATATGCAATCTCGTTTTCAAATAAAATGAAGCTTTCGCTTCCTACTTTTTCATTCCTTAAACGTTTTAATTTGAACTAATCGATTATGGAGATATACACATAATAGTATTTAATTAATAAAATACAACATAAAAATTATTTGCGTTTTATTTTTAAAATTTTATAAATTGCTTTTCTCACACCATTCCGAGAAAAGAGAGTACATTTTGCTATCAGTGGAATAACTCTTGACACTCTACCACCGAAATTTCGAAATTCTGCAATAAACAAATCACTTGCAGCATTCTTTAAAGTTTTCGCCATTTTGATATTTAGTGATCTCTAGCGATAAAAATTAAAACTATCTAAGTATCCGAAAAATGCGAAATATAATATATTGTTAGTACCAATCCAACTAAAAAAGAGTTCTCCAATTATCTCTTAAAACTAAACAGTTGCGTTTCCCACCCACTCTTGGCGTAAAGGGCCAGCTCATTGCTATCATTGGAAACTTTATGACCTTCACATTGAACCACCAAAATTTCGAATTTCTAATCTAAATATATCATTTGCAACATTCGTTAAAACATTTGGAATTTTCCACTTTTTCCACTATTAAATAAATAATAAAGAAAAAATACCCCCTCAAGCAGCTGCTTGCCACAGAGGTCAGTTTATATGCCAAAGTATAAGGTCTGAGAAGATGGCAAGCGTGCTAACCACTCGGCCACGGGAATGGCTTTTGGGAGATTCAGAAAGTGCATATCGTAATATTTCATCAATACCTATTGAACACAAAAGGAGTTTTAATTTCTCTCTAAAAAGAAACAATTACCTCTTAAATCACAAAAGATGCATCCTTCCAGGGTTCAAGGT
Organism: Ryuthela nishihirai; assembly: GCA_038380435.1. Lineage (NCBI taxonomy): Eukaryota > Metazoa > Arthropoda > Arachnida > Araneae > Heptathelidae > Ryuthela > Ryuthela nishihirai. Next base: position 72,082,893 of record JAWZYU010000003.1, read on the forward strand.
ATCAACTCATTTTTGCCAATGGAAACGCCATGGCCTTCACATTTCATCACCAAAATTTCAAATTTCTAGCATAACTACATCGTTTGAAATATTAGTCTGAAATTTTGTAAATTTCTATTTTTCCCCATCAGGAGAGAAATTATAGCATTTGGGAGATTCGGAAACTGCAAATTGTAATATTTAATCAATACCTATCCAACACAAAAACTAATTTTTTATTTATCTCTATAAACAAAGCAGTTTTTTGTCTACTACTTTTAAATATTACTGTAAAACATTCCACTCCAAGATGTTATTCCATAACTTAGATATGACAAAACAAAACTATTATCTGATTTATTTTTAAAACGAGATAAAAAAAAAACATTACACACTTTCCTTTCTCTTTAATGCTTGTTATGAAGCTAGTAAGATACTTGGTATTCTCCTATCCTGAAAAATTCCCATTGCTCTCCTATCCTGAAATCTGAATCTTTCTCTAATCCTATTGTTTCTGCTATCCTGAAAAGATCCTATTGATCCAAATAATTATCGACCTATCTCTCTTACCAGCATCACCTGAAATTATGAAGTGTTGTATTTTATCAAAACTTATTTTCTTTCTGTTATGTAATAACATAATTTCTGATGAGAAATACAGATTTGTACCTGGTCGATAAACAACGATACAGATCTGACAGTGCCTAAATACATGGACATCAGCACTAGAAGGCAAATCCATTGGCATTATATTCCTTGACACTGAATAAAAGTAGTAGTAGTAGTAGTAGCCTTTATTTCCATTTATATTATTTATGATACAGTACAATTATTTACAATAATTTTGGAAATTTACCATACCACAAGAGTTCAAAGACTCGTACGTGGAGTATGAGGTTAAAAAAACACATATAAATATTAAAGAACAACATTATAAATATATTATAATATTAATACTTTCTGTCAACAGATTAATTATCTGTAAAACAACATAATAACAAAATCCGAAAATAAACTGTAAATACACCAATTTTTTATTCAAAATTTTCACATCCCGAAGAGCAAAACAAAAGAACGAATGAAAAGAATTTAACAATCTGAATATAGGGGCAGTCCCGCCAACCTTAAAGCAATTTTTCTATATCTTCAATATCACAAATCCAGTCCCTTAGTTTCCGAGAAAACGTATGAAAATTTTGCTCATTTTTTATAAATTCAGGTAATCTGTTTAATATTTTTGGCGCCAAAAAATACAATGTTTTGCATAATAGTTTTTTTCGGAAGTGGTACAATAAAATTAATATGTGCACGTGTTCTGGTATTCTGCATTACTTTTTAATGTCACTTTCTCTATAATGCTTTTTTAGATATAAAATTATATTATAAACATAAATTTTCCGTAATGGTAAGATATGTAGATCATTATAAAAACATTTAATACTGTCATATTTTTTTTCTTAATACACATCTAATCACTCTATTCTGGATAGTAACCAAGGATTTAATATTACTGTAAAACATTCCTCTCCAAGATGTTATTCCATAACTTAGATATGACTTAACCCAAGCATTATATATAAGCTTGAAAAATGTTAAGTTCATAAAATTTCTAAGGTAAAGCAATTTTGGAATTATTGCATTAATCGTTTTTGTCAAATATTTAATATGGTCGTTCCAATTTAACTAACTGTCTATATACACGCCAAAATATTTATAACAGTCTACACTTTCAATAGCTTCACAAGCACACTGATGTCCTATACCGTTTACAGAATGATAAAATAATTTATTTTTTAATATATCGACTTTATTATGCTTTAAACTAAAATATAAATATTTCGTTTTATTAAAATTCAATAACAATTTATTTTTTAAGAACCATTTTCTAATATTACCCAAGTCTTCATTTATTTCTTGAATTAAAATATTCTCATTATCAGCCGCATATATAAAAGCTGTATCATCAGCAAAAGTTATTATTTTTCCTTTTGGTTCAAGATTGGAAAGATCGTTTATAAATACATTAAATAATATTGGTCCCAACAGAGAACCCTGTAGAACTCCATATTTTAGTTCAATTCCCTTACTAAACAAGTTTGCCATTTTTACTCTTTGAATTCTATTTTTCAAATATGTTTCCAACCATTTCAAAACATTTCCTCGAATTAGAGCCATTTCAAGTTTTTTTTTTATCAGCAAATCATGCGAAACCGAATCAAACACTTTTTTGATGTCCAAAAATAGCACAACAGTTTTCACATTATCATTTAAAGCTCTATATACTGCGGAAGACAATTGCAATATATCATCCTCAGTACCTATATTTTTTCTAAAACCATACTGATGAATAGAAAAATAATTATTTCTATTCAAAAAATTTAAAATTCCAGTTTTAAGTAGCTTTTCGAAAACCTTTGAAAAAATTGAAAGCAAGGATATCGGTCTATAATTTGCAAAATCTAAATATTCACCTCCTTTGTACAGTCGGTCAAAAAAGTATCGGAACGCTATGGTTGTATACAAAGTTCAGAAAAAACAACTGGCAATGATTTTTTTAGAAATTAATGATCTGGCAACCTTCGTGTACCGTATACGAAGGTTGCCAGATCATTAATTTCTAAAAAAAATCGTTGCCAGATTTTTTTCTGAATTTTGTATGCAACCATAGCGTTCGGATACTTTTTTGAGCGACTGTACATTGGGACAACGGTTGAATCTTTTAAAATTGAGGGGAAACATCCTGATGATAACGATAAGTTAAATAAGTAACAGATCTACAATATAGCGTTTTATCTCTTTTAGTGTCTCCACAGATATCTGATCTCTTCCTGCTCCTTTTCCTAGTTTTAATGATGCAATAACTCCAAAAATCTCGTCCTCTAATATATAATCAATAAAAATGAAATTTAGAGATGAAATCAATTTATGACTTTCATTATCAACATAATCAGGAATTTCCTTTACGAGATTACCAACAATTTCTGTATAGTATGTATTACATTTATCAATAAACAACCCTGGATTTTCATTAAAAGAGTAAATAATTTATTTATTTTTATTTCTGAAGGGGACATTGAATTCTTTTGCTGCCTACCAGACAAATCATTTATAATTTTCCAGTGTTGTTTAATATTAAAGTCATTATCTAAAAATGTTTCTATATAATACTTTGATTTTGCTTCTTTAATTAGTTTTAATAATAAATTTCTATATTTTCAAAAATAATTATTAAAGTTTGTATTAAAGGTTTGATTTTTACTCAACTTATATAACTTATTTTTCTTTTTTAATAGAATTTATAAGAGCTTGTGTTATCCATGGTTTCAGCCTCTTTTCTCTATTCTTTAAATGTATAATGTCTTTTGATAACTCTATCATATCCTACAATTGCAATAAAAATAACTTAAATGAAGCATTTACATCATTTCCTATTTTAATTTAATTCCAGTCTTACCCTTCAAAGATTCTTTTAACTTGTCCAAATTTATCCTACGTTGTGTAGTTAATTTTTTCTGATTTCTGTTCAATTCTAACTGAAAATTTATTCCTATAAAATAATGATCTGTAATATTAAGTTTAATAATATAAGTAGTTAAATTATTTTGGATCGTACTTCTTACAAATGCATGGTCCAAACAAGTTTTTTCTTCCTCTCTACTGATCTCTCCATGACACACATTAAAGATATTTGACTTAATCAGCTGTAAATATTCGTGTTTAATTTTATTATTTCCTTTTAGGTTAATATTTATATCACATATTAATGAAACGTTATTGTTATTTATGGTTTCTAATTTATTTTCTAGTTCTGTAAAAAATTTGTTTTGTATAGGAATGTAACCTGCAAAATGCTAATAAACAGAAATATTATATTGTTTTATTTAAAAGAAATTTCTACCATATCAGCAGTAGTAAACACATTATTATATCCATACACTGTTATGCACTGCTTAACAAACACAATCACTCCACCTGATCTACTTTCATTTCAGCATTTATAATAAGCTTTGTAGTTTGGTATTGCATACAATTGTATTTCGTCGTCCCCAATCCATATCTCTGTTAAAACAATTATATCAGGTTTAAGTTCTACTCAAAGGAGTTTGCAACCTCCTTTAAGCAGCATATTGTGCAGAGAGAGACTCCATTGGTCTGGCCATGTTGTCCGTATGAATAATTATAGATTGGCGAATAGGGTTATGAACAGTGTGCCTAAAGGCCTCAGAAAGAGGGGGAGACCTAGGATGCGGTGGGCAGACAATGTCAAACAGGACCTTGTTAGAATTGGTGTGCAGTGGCCAGATGCAGTAGATGTAGCTCAGGATAGACTTGCTTGGAGAACTAAATTGCATGGTCTGGTTGGACCTCCGTAGCCCATGGCTGCTTGAGGATGATGATGATGATGATGATGAAATTTAAGTAAGAAAAAAAATAATCAAAATTCTTCCGCAAACTTCTGATGTTACCCATAATAACATTTATACCACCAGGCCATTTATACAAGTTTTTATCATAAACATTGCCACTATCTATTATACAGACCCTGTATATTTCTTCCAAATTACAATCATCAAAAACAGTAATTGTTTCCAAGTCATTGCCATTGTTCATCATCTCAGTACCAGAATCAGTATTGCTACTCATCATTTTATTTTCCATTTCACTAGTCCAGTAACAGATTTAAGTCATCGCTATTCCTAATCCTTAGCACCTTTGATGTTTAAGTTTCCCTTACGTAAAGGTTTGAGTCCTTGACCCATACAAACTTGAAATCTTTTTCCTTCTGTAATTTCTTTAGTTAATACAATAACTGCTTATTGTCTTGTGTTAGATGATCATTTACATAAACTTTGCCATCAGGCAGCCCCTCATATATTTCCTTAGTGAGTAATGTCTTCTTTAATTTCCAACACTTCATCCAATTTTCCTTCATTTTTCTCGTAGCTAGTTGGACGATTATTGGTTTAATTGTTTTGTTTATATTTCGTTGGCACTCTATGAACGGCCTGTATATTCATTTCCTCATCCTGTACACTTAATACACTTGCGATACGAGTAACGCTCTCCTTCGCATTCTCATTCATTGTTTCAGGAACTCCCACTATCTCTAAATTACAATTCCTACTGCTTTTCTCTAACTCATTCATTTTCCTCTTTAATCCCTTAATTTATTTCTGTAAAGTTTGATTTTCGGTCATAAGTCTTTCATTTTGTTGTTGGACATCTTTGATTTGTTTAGTTAACTCAGTCAAAATTCTTAAAAAAATATCTAATTTGTCAGAACAGTAAGTAGTGCATTTTTTTTATATCCCTCCAGTTCTTTTAATAATTCATTTTTGGACTTGTCATTTATTTCTATCATGTCCTTCCTAAGATAGGTTATCTACTTACTAAACATTTCATCAATGTGTTTAATCATTTCAACAGAATAGGATCTATCTTCTGGTACTTCTGGTTCTTCGAGTGTCACGTGAACCACTTATGCCAACACTCACTTCACCTCTCTTCCCTTTCCCTACAGAATCTATCCTACACCTGTGACACTTCCATCGGTTTTTATTCTCAGAGCTCATTTTCCCAAAAATTGTTTCTACAATTCCAACACAATAAAAATGAAATCTTAAACTACACTTTCCAGCACAGTGCAAAGTCTCCGTCAGATCAACGATATTTATACCACACTCAGCACACGGATTTCCCATCTTACAATTTAATATACCTAAATATTTAATTGATAATATATCTCCTAGTAATCTATTCAATTTCTTAGCAAAAGATATATGCTACTCTACTAAATCAAAACAATTTAGGAGCAAGAAACGTAGAACATCAGGTTGACGACGCCACATCGCTTCTTGAATGAACTGCGTATTTCAGCAGATAGGCTAACTTAGCCTCCAGCGTAACGGCAGATGACGGCTCTCGGCATTTCTCACCATCACACGTTACACTCCATGCATATGCGCATTAGCACATCAGGTTACGTATCTTCGTAGTAACGTGGCAAGTATAGATTATCGTGAATAAGTCAACTTATAAATCATCACGAAACATATAACTTATGTACTTTGCTCTTCTCAAACTAAAATATCTTCATGACAAAAATCAGAGAAAATTTCAAGATATTAATTGAATAAATAGCATATTTTAAAGCATCTGAAACATGACATACCTAGCTTCTAATGAAATTGTTGCCAAAAAAAAAACACTTCGACAAGCTTAAATTATCAATCTTATTCGAAATTTCTAGCAAATTATAGTAATCCCAGCAAAATGCTTCAGTTATTCACGCCTTATTTTCAATGCGCACTCAATAGATTAAAGTCGGCAACACATTGTCACCAATTAAACGATTTATTAATGGTATCGTTCAAGGCTCTGTTTTAGGTGCATTGTTTTCTGCTATTTTCGCCAGTGAAATTCCCTCTACTTTAAGGCCTTTTGCCAGTTTTGTCTATGCTGATGATATCAAATTCTACACTACTCTTTTCAACACTGAGGCCCATCACTTACTTTAGGAAGCGTGTGATAAATTGCACAGTGGAGCGCACTTAATGCTCTACCTATCTCGAAGGGTAAACCTACAATCTTTAATACAGGTCACAATAATATACAACATACCTATTCCCTTTATTCCTCGGATATTGGAAAAAGTGAAAGGCACACTGACTTAGGTATCATCCTAACTCCCCAACTTATGTGGGGAGTTAGAATGATACCTAAGTCAGTTCAAACAAAATGTTGGGAAAAGGATAGTGTCCCCACTTATCCTTTTCACAACATTGCAATTTCTTTGCTATGAAGGCCAACCGTGTCTATATATGACTTCGAAATGCTGCAGCAAGTGTAACACAAGCACCTTTGGTAAAAACATTCATCACATAATTTTGTTCGGCCCATTCCAGAATACGTATCTCCGGTGTGAACCTTACTTACCATGTGTCTGATACTGAAACTGTTCAGAAAGTCCAAAGATCTTTTACAGTAAAACCATTGGGCTTTCTCAGCAAATCATACCAACAGATATTAAATGAATTATCACTGCACTTTCTCGAATGGAGACGACTTGAGTATGATTTAATCATATGCTGCAAAATCATCCATGGACTTTTGTACTTTAATCACGACAACCTTTCTTTCACACGGTCAGTAGCAGGATTAGACAACATCCGATTGTATTGTTTTCCCATTTTCAAGGTACTATTTCTTTGTAGAGAAAAAAGAGTACGGAATGATCTTCTGGACGACTCTGTCATCTCTCCTACCATAGCCATTTTTAAAAAGCAATTACCTATGTAAATATCTCAAATGCCATCAGTTTTATAACTTTTTGCCTTCATCTCCAGATTGCCAAAGGATTCATTTATCTGCAGTCCATTTTCTTATATGTGATGTTGTACATAACCATTGACATCATTTTATGCTTGCAATGCTATATATGTTTGTATAAATTGAAGAAATATTTCGACGTATTTCTTCAAATATCAAGGAAGATATCACTCTGAATTTAACGTCAATATCAATTTTAAAGGCACACAAATTTTCTGTGTGTGTTGGAAGAAAGTTCATAACATCAGTTAGAAGGGATCTTGATCGGTCGCCGGTACCTCATCCGTCAGAGCACCTGACATGTCATCAAGAGGTCGTGGGTTGGTATCCCACCCAGCTCAAGACAATATTTCTTTTAAAATTGATGTTGACCCAGCTCAAGACAATATTTCTTTTAAAATTGATGTTGACCCAGCTCAAGACAATATTTCTTTTAAAATTGATGTTGACGTTAAATTCAAAGTGATATCTTCGCTAATGGCTATATGCGTAGTAAGGTCCAAAACTTTCCGGCCCAAGGGTAATAGAATCAAAGAATAATCTTTATTTTTCAGTATAATCACCCTTTATTTCAATACATTTTTAGAACGGATAATTAACTTTTCTATACCACTGAAAAAATAATCTGAATTTCCGTCCTTAAAATGGTCTAAAACTGCAGAAATGACTTCTTCATCAGTTGTAAATTTTTTTCCACGCAGATCCGACTTAATTTTGAAAACAAAAAATAGTCGCTAGGGGCTAGGTCGGGGCTGTATGGTGGGTGATTTAATTCTTGGAAACCACATTGCTGAATAGGAACTTTCGCAGCAACTGAAATGTGCATGGGCGCATTGTCGTGCAATAGCCTCACTCCCCGGAAAGGCTTTCCTCGGTGTTTCTCTTTGATGGTATCCTTCAATTTGCATATTAATGACGGATAATATTCACCAGTAAATGTAGCATTTCGTTCCTTAAAGTCGACTAGCAGAATCCCCTGTTTTAAAATTTAAAAAAAATAGTTAAAAAATAATAAAAATTTAAAAATTAATAAAAATAATAAAAATTAAAAAAAGTTTAAAATTAAAAAGAGTTTTTTAAATCTAAACGCCATTTAATTTCTGCCGGGCTTTCGCCTTCTTTGGTCAAAATTTTAATGACAGCGAGATACTTAAGTTTAAACATTTTAAAATATTGGGCAAGAGCTCTTTCTCTATGTGACGCTAGCTGGAGTGCTACTGATGCTAGAGCTGTAAAATTTTAACTGCAGTGCAACAAAACATAGGGTGGGGGGTTGATGGAGTTAGACCTGTCAATTCTTGTTCTAACATGTTCGGGCCGGAAACTTTTGGACCTTACTACGTATATGTTTGTTTTGTTAGTTTTTCCAAATGGAGTCAGTGTAAACGATATTTATATTACATTATTGCTATTAAATTCAATTAATGTTAAACTTCTAATCAAAATGCAAGATCGACGGATTATACTAACCTAATTGTTCTGCCCCCTAGGTAAAGTATTATACATAGAAATTGTATATAATATATTTAGCACGAATCCAGGAGTAATAGAAAATGAAATTTAAACAAATAAAATTTCAAAATTATTAAAATTATGGATTGATGAATTTATTGATACCGAAATAATCCTTACATAAGAAAAATTATTTTAGTATTGCATAATTACTGTTATATATAAATGTGATGGATATTGGTGCTCTTTATAAATCGGTAGTATAAATTGAAAATTTAAATTTCTCATTTACAAATGAAGTGAATTTTAATGTTATTATTATTTTTCAAAACATTTTAATTCTGCAGGCAAGTTTGCTACTGCTTTGGATGGTTGATATTCAAAATAATAATTGAAATAAATATTTAAGAATATTTTCCATATTACACTACATGAAATAAAAAAATGTATCATTTGTAAGAAATTATGCAAATGTGACGAAATTTAGTGAGGCGGTAGTATATGGAAATGCATGGAAATGATTAGGTTTGCAGGACGATCGAAACGATTGGACAGGCGCGAGATGACGTCACATGTGCGGAGCAGTCGAACACAGATAAAAGCAATCAAAGCTCCCTGGTTGATTAAACGTTGTGGAAATTGTTTTAAACCGCTAAAGATGCCCTTACGCAGACCTCGACAACCATTCCAACAGTTAACAGACTTTGAGCGTGGAAGAATCATCGGCTTAGAAAAAGTGATTTGTCGTATAGAGATGTCGCCGACCTTGTTGGCCGCAATCCCAGCACCATCGTACACCTATAGCGCCAGTGGGTTCAAGAAGGATCTAGCACACGCCGACAAGGATCAGGAAGACGACATATGACCACGGAGCGATAGGACCGCCATTTGCGACTCATGACATTGCTTGACAGATTCGCGAGTACAACGCAACAGCAAAGGGATTGGCAACAGGTAATACATCGAATACCTACCAGGCAGACGGTAAACAACAAGCTTTCACAGTTTTCATTGCGAGCCTATCGTCCGGCACTGCGTTTGCCCCTCACATCTGCTCACGTGCAAGCACATTTTCAGTGGTGTCGCCTCAGACAGAACTGGAACGAACAAGAGTAGAGTATCGTGGTGTTTAGTGACGAATCTGGTTCTTGTCTTGATCCGCATAACGGCAGACAACGTGCTCGCCGTCATCCAGGAGAAAGGAATGCCACCCAATGCACGCAACATCGTCACACAGCTCCAGCACCTGGTTGTCTTGGTGTGGGGTGCCATTAGTCGAACATCTCTGTCAGAACTGGTCATCATAAGGGGATCTCTTACTGCCCAACAATATGTTGCCAATATTTTGCCTCCAGTGGCTGTCCCATTTGTTCAGCAGTACGAAAATAACGCCCGTCCCCACACAGTCCGCATTAGTCTGCAGCATCAACATGAGCAAAACGCTCAGGTACCACCATGGTCAACACGCTAGCTGGACCTTCCACTTGTTGAACATGTCTGGGACATGATTGCCCGACAGCTCCAGCAACACCCAAGAGGTGTGCCAACCACTGAAGTTGAAATGGAACAGCGACTTCGCGCTCTTTGGCTTTCTATCCATCAGCAGGACATTATAGAGCTGTACGATAGCCTTCCTCGCCGTTTTCATGAATGCATTGCTGTGCGGAGCGGTTCAACATCATTCTAATTATAACACTATACCCGGTAGGTAAAGTGGTATAAATATAAATTTTCCATATTTTTCCAATAAATTTTCCATATTGTCTTTTGATAATGTAATCAGTCGCACATCTCAGTGCGTGCTAACAGCTGCCTGCGTTTCAATAAAATGGCATTAATCCTTCCAGATTTTAGATGGTTTACATGTTCTGATACAGTCTCAAAAACATATACGCAAGAAGAAATTCAAAGTATGCGTTAAAATATCTATTAAAATGAATTTTTTTCTCGTCTCTGATATATATAAGAAGATGAAACTTAAACTCTATTTTAAATCACGATGTTTACTTAGGCAGCTCGGCATTAGTCAATTTATGCCATATGGTCTGAGCGCTTTCGTGCGGCTATATTGTAGCTACAAATCTTCAGAGACATAGCTTAGGCAATTAAACACGTTAGCTAATATTTCAGTGATTCTATGCTAACAACAATTAATTTTTCTGATATATATAATTACATTTCACAGCACATGTATATAACTATTTTGACTCTGAATCTTAAAATTTTTTCCTCATCAATATGCGTAGCAAGTCGAGTCGAATGTTTCTTTTGATATTGTCCAGATATTTAATTTCACCTTGGACTACTGAGTGCAGGGATAAGGCCTTGGGGAAGAGAAATTGCCCGATGGAAGCACTATAGCGATGATGTCATCTCGTCATCTGGAATGCCAACGAAGCAACATTTTCGGAGATCCTTAAGAACCTGAATGGACATTACCCAACTATAAAATTCAAGAAAGGACAGGAGCTCGATCGCAGCATTATATTTCCAGACATTTTATCACAAGAGGACACAACTGTACATTAGAAACCAGCGTTTACAGAAAACCTATATCCGTCTCAAGCTTCATTCCAGCGGATTCGCATTGTCTACAAACATATAAAATGTCAGCTTTTCGATCCGCCTTTTATCGGGCAATTAAATGCATTTCTAAGCCAGAAACCCTAAAATCAGAGATCGACTACATTTTCCATACGGAAGAGAAGCAGGATACACCAGCAGAACTATTAATAAAATCTACAGGATCACCAGAAATAAAACAGTAAACCCTAACATCCAAGCAAAACCCAAGAGAGAGTCCAAATTGATAACAGAAGTGAAATATTCACGAAATGTGCTCTTTTCCCCAACTTTATATACTGAATATACAATTCGTACCCTAAAACGAAGGATCTACGAATGCAAATTAGATTTACAAAATCAAAAACCCAGCACAGGATTATCGAAATTAACACTAGAAGGAAAGGACGAAAAGTTTTTCGATCAAGCATACTTAATAGCCACCTCCGTCACCAAAGGACAAACCCTAACCAGGTAAAGCTTAGAAATTTACCAGAATCGAGAAATTGTCTGCAATATAGGCACACCCGTCCCTCCAGCAGCATGGCGGCTGATCCTGCAAGAAGCAGAGAATCCCCACCCAACGAAAGAATTCCTCCCAACACATATAAACAAACAGCCCGTATGCCAGCACCAAGCGGCGCGCATGCGTATTAATGGCTATCAAGTCCCAACAATAGTGGAATGTGTGAACAGTGATATCTTCGTTTAAGGACTATTCCTGTAATTGCTAAGGAATATTCAAAGAATTCAAGTAAACTTTTTATTTTGTGAAATAAAGCGCGGAAAACATGTGACAAACATAGTTAACAAGAACCAGATGCTCGAAGAAGCTGACAGTAGTATGACAGCAACGACAACGAGCGGCAGCAGCAGCCACTATATGGCCGCGAGATGGAGACGCTGATCCCCAAGGCCCCATCCCCTGCACTCAGTAATCCAAAGTGAAATTAGATATCTGGACAATATCAAAAGAAACATTCGACTCAACTTGTTACGCATATTGAAGAGGAAAAAGCTTTAACATCCTGAGTCAAAATAGTTATATGCATGTGCTGTGATGTGTAATAAGAGATACCAAATTTATTTATTGTTGTTACTATAGAACAGTGATTCCCAACCTTTTGGAAGACACCACAGAATAGAAGAGATAAAAAGGTTGTCACAGAAAATTCCATTAAATTTATTTATTTGACCGCCCCTCTTGACTGCCTCAACGCCCCCCATTTGCCTCTGGATCCTCTACCGCCCCCATGGAAGGCTCCAGCGATCGCCCCCGTTGGGAATCTATGCTATAGAACCACCAAAATACATTGGTATCCATAAATTAAGGAAAATACCTATATTTAGTCAATGTGAAGCTAACGTCAAAGCTCTATAACTTCTAAAATAAAATTTTTTGTTCTGAAAAATGTGATTGCAGATAAAGATCTTAATCAAATAAATCAATACTCGATTTCAACAATATTCGTTCAGTATTTAATGAGTTTGGAAGTTGGAATATTTAACAACAGCAATGCCAGTCGTAACAACCTTATACAAAACTGAAGAATAGTGAAAGAATTCTTTACACAAAGTTTTAAAATACATAATTATTTTATTAAACACTTTGAAGTTTCAATCAACTTCTGAAGTCAATTTTTGTGGCTGGCATTGTTATCGCTAAATATTCAAACTTCCAATCATTCATTAAATACTGAACGAATATTGTTGAAAATCGAGATATTGATTTTTTTTGATTGAGATCTTTATCTGCAATCGCATTTTTCAAAACAAAAAAAAAACTTATTTTACAGGTTATAGAACTTTGACGTTAGCTTCCCATTGACTTAGCATAGGGATCTTCCTTGATTTACGGAAACCAGTGTATTAGCTAACTAACCAGTGTATTGCCTAATATATGTCTCTGAAGATGTGTAGCTACGTTAGAGCCAAAAGCGTTCAGACCATATGGCATAAATTGCCTAATACCGAGCTGCCTAAATAAACATCGTCATAGTGTTTTAGTTTCATCTTCTTACGTGTGTTAAATAGTTCAGAGAAGAGAAATGTTTTGCATGTACAAAGCAAAGACTTCACTAGGTCATTCACTTTTCCAGATACTCCAATTCTCCAATGTCAAGATCAAGGTTCTCCAGAAGGTGACGTGTACCTAATTGGCACAAAGGTTGCCACTCATATAGTTCAAGATTTTGTCTCAAAGCTGAAAATACACAATTTGAACATCTGCAATTGTGGATCATCTGATCGAAAATTTTGTCTCTCCTCATGTGAACATTCTCGTATCTGAATTATTGAACAAATATTTCAAAATTTTTACGCGCATGTTTAAATTTTTGAGAACCTTTGTAGGAGTATAAGGTAACCAACTGTCAATTTCCAAAACCAGGAAATTCAGTCTGCAGCTGTACATTACTTCTAAAACTTTATTACTGATGAAATAAGCAGAATTCCAAATGAGACTAAATAATTCATTTGTAGAATACCAATTAGAAAAATTAACCAGATATAAAATCGTAGGCTTTCTCATATCGATAATATGATTATCCCCAACCAAAATTCATATTTTTAACATATGTGTTTCAACCCTAATTTGCATGTAACCAATATTTGACTTTCAAATATTACTGAAACTTCATTTTTCTGAGATCTGGGTTAAAAGTGATAATAATCAATTTCTGATAATTTATCTCCAGAAAGAGAGGAAAGCGACCCTCAGTAAGCTTCACATGTGCCTAGTGGAAGCCATGAACATCAGACGAATTAAATACAATGTCAGTGGTAGCGCAGAGAGAGAGAGAAGTGTGCGATCTGTGAAGCTGGTAATCAATGGGATCCTGAAAGGCAGTTCGCAAGCGAAAGAGTTTGAGGGCAAAGGTATAATATAAAAGGATCTCTCACTTTAGGATTCAATGTATTTTAGGAAACACGAATATTCATTTGTGCCTAAGCCAGAAATTATCTAAGCACACTCTAATGCTGTTCGCTACTGTGATTACAAAGAACGTATTGCTTGTGGGCCACACAAAATGACTTCACAAACCGCCTGTTACAGTTCCTTGATGTAGGCTGTAAAGAACTTGTCTTCTCGTTTCGCTGTCCTTCAAAGAAAAAAAGACTATACATTAAAATATAAACGAAAATATTTCCTTGTAGAGGGTGTAACAAAATTACGGAGTCATAAGCTTATTCTAGCAAATGTTCAAACTAAAATCCGCGTTTTGTACTTTCAGCGACTGAACGAAAAGTATCCCTATTGATTTCATCATATTCCTCTTTAATAAGCTCACCGAACAGAAAAAGTATGCGCTTGTGTAATTTCCCACCTTACACTGTGTAACACCTGCCTTCGCATGAATTATAGCAGCAATCCGTTGGATATGGACTCCACCAGTCGTCGGATATAATTTACTACAATTCTAGTCCATTCCTCCGACAACACTACTAGTAGTTTAGCTGGATAACGTGGTTGCGTATTTCTGTGTTTCATCCTCTGTTCGAAATAATCCCAAAGGTTTCCATTGGAATACGGTGACTTTACTGCCAGTTAAGGTGTCCTCATGCTCCTCGTGTCAATCACAAACAGTTTTTTTCCTTTGCACCATGCAGTTGCCCTCCTGGAACACCGGAGTGTCTATGTTGTGTTCGTACTTCACATGAATCACAAAAAGGAACACCTGGTCGCCCAGAATCAGTATATACGACATACAGACTTCCTGATTAAATGGAATATAGGTAAAGCATCTCGAACATCACAGAACATTCTAGCTTGAATAACACCTTCGACACAATTCTGGATGGAGACTCCTGAGATATACTCTCCGCCTTCTTTCGTTGGAAAGCATACATAAAAGCGACTCATTTGACTTTGGTCAATGAGTCAATTAACGGTTTTCCAGTTACCTGCAGTCCAATGTCCAAAGCGCCAAGCACAATGCGACTGGGCTGCTTCATGTGCAGCTGTTAACATGAATCTCTTCCGAGGCACTATGAGCCAAATAGCCATATAATGCAGTTCTCTTCGCGATGTTCTTTCTGAAGTAGACTGATGTGGTCCTTCACTGATGTCCTGTAACAATTCGTCTGGTTTCAAATCAGTCTGCAGTCCCTAATCGTGATACTAGTCGGCGGTCCCTGTCGGCGGTTTCAGCAGGATGCCCCATCCTGCTGAAAACAGAAATGTCGTAACATTAAAAGCGACATATCGTCTAAGTACAGCTCAAACATATCTTTCCCGATTTACAATGTCATAAATAACATATTGTCCGAGTAATGTTAATCCATGTATGCCACACCAGATCATTAGCTTCAGATCATTCTGAACACGAGTCTCTTCCATCCAATGGAGGTTCTCATTCAACCATTAACGGGAGTTGTGGGGATTAACAATCTCGCTTGGATGGAAAATATTCACTAAACAAAAATATCGGAATAGATGGCCCTAATTGCTACTCTGTTCTCAAAACCTCTTCGCATCTGTTGCAATCCTCCCCGAGAAATTCCTTTATGCGTATGACTCTGCAATAGTGGCACTTATTTTGATTCAAAATTCGTGCAATAGACATGTAACAATTTTTCCTTTTCTTGGCCCAATTTTCTTGTTGTTCTATGGGGAATCACCACAAACACAACCTTGGCTAATACATTTGCGGTGTGATCAGCGGGGGATGGTTACTTCATTATATTTTTAAACCCCATTTCCAGTTTCACTAACTTTGACACTGTTTTTTGGTGAGGCACGAGCTTTCTTGCCTGTTGGCAGGGGGAAGCTCTCACATTTACTCATTTGTATTAAACTTCTTACATGTAAGAAGACTAGTTCAGCTTTTTCTTACATAATGTAATCCATTTCTTATATAATGTAACCCATTTATGCTAGAAATATAACATTTTGGGGATGGAATGTGAAAGTCTTGAAGTTTCTATTGGTAACAATGAGTTGATACCATAGGGTAGGTGCAAAACGCAACTTTTTTTTAAACAGATAATTGGAAAACTCTTGTTTCGTTGATTGGTACTAATGAAATATTATAATTATTGTTTTTCAAATCCTTGAGTAGTTTTAATTTGCATCGTTAGCGATCACTAAATATGGAAATGGCTAAATCTTTAACGAATGTTGCAAGTGATCTGTTTTTGGCAGAAATGTGAAATTTCGATGACTGACTGTCAAGAGATGCAACTATGCAACTAAGAGCAACAATTTTCCCCTATTTTCTCAGAGGGGTGTGAGAAAACAAATCTTTGCATTGAAGGAATAAAGGACAAATACTTTTTATGTTGTATAAAAAATATTCCCTGAAGCAGCTGCTTGAAACAGGGTTCTGACAAGAAACCTGTCAGTTTATACGCAATAGTAGAAGGTCTGTGAGGATGGCGGAACCTCAGCAGAAAAACAACACGAAAATCCATGACTTACCCAAGATCCTTATACTCTCTGCGATCACTAGCCAAGCGTCCACTCGGCCACGGAGCAGTATGCTGCCTATGTACTAATAAAACGCTACTATTTGCATTTTCTCCATCATCCGTTTTTCCGAATTAAAACTTTTAAGGAGTGAAAAAGTAGGTAAGGAGCAAAACTGCATTTTCTTTTAAAACGGGATTCCCATGGGCGGTAGAGGCGATATGCGTTCTTCTATTGCTTTTTTCGTAACAACTTTACAAGAACATTTTCCCTAAAAGCGTCATTTATCATGTCCTGTTGTGAAAAAAGAAAATTGTTATTCTTATCATACCGTGTTACTCTGAACTTCATAAACTTTCTCTCCATGTTATGATCCTTCTTCGTGTTGGGCAGATATAAAGCAGGGATCTCCGACCTTTTTCATGCCTACGGGTACATTTCAGAGTTTATGAAAGAGTAATTGGCACCAATTAATTAACGTGGCCCTTTTTTCGGGGCAAATAAATTAATAAATTAAATAAATGAATCCCAAATAATACACAAAGCAACATTTAATGATACAAGGACCATACAATCAAACAATGAGTATTTCTATGTAAAATGGAGATAATAAATAGAGAGATATTTCTATGTAAAAATTTGATTATATTCATATTAAAGCAGTCCATCATTCTTTCTGATATCCGCACTCACATGGACAGTTCGTTAGTGTTTCTGACACTGCATATTCTGACACTGCATATCATCGGGGAATATTTCAAAGTTAGGAGTGTAGTAGGATGATGCTGCTGTTCGCAAACAGTCATCAAGTTGGGCATCAGTACGATCGAGAGCTATTCTTTGATTTTATAATGTGAAAATGGTTGAAAAAAGAAAGAAATTCGCAACACTGAGTGGAAACAAGTAAAATTTTGATCTTTTAAGTTGCATCTTTTAAGGAAGGATTTTTTTTCGCTCAACCAGATTATAAAAATTCTCATGTGATGCGTAGGATTTCAAAACAACTTGATTTTGAAAGTCCAAATTCTTCAGGTCCATTTCTTTTGCCCTTGCTTGAATGAGTCTTCCAATGATTGCTTGGCACTTAAGAGGATCTACAAAAAACTCTATCACTGTCTTAACAACGGTGAGCTGTCGAAACCTCTTTTCGAAATGCTCCGGAAGTATTTGAAATGTTACGAGGGAAACCGCACTTGGTCCCTTGAAGGCTGTTGATCGTATAGTAGAATGATTAACTTTAATTGATATTCTAAATCCCGGTTTTAGTAGAGATGCAGGTAGTCAGTTAATTCACTCAAATTGATTTACTCAACTCGGCAGTTAGGCAACAAACAAAGTTTAATCAAAAGATAAAGCTGATATAAAAAGCTGCATTAGGTTGCTTTAAGGAGGTCGAAGCAGATCAATTCTAATGTTAACAAGTTCACTAAAGATTCTCTGTTCACTGATATCTGAAGGTTCTTTTGAATCGATAACTATGGAGTTTACCTGAGGAGAATTAAAATCTCTCGTTATCTAGGCTGGATAGTCCGTCAATTGGGTAGTCCAAATCCTCGTCTGATGTATTGGCACTCGGATAAATATTAAGTAAAGATGAGAGCAGACTTTTATTTGAAGATCTCAGCTCATCTGATGCAGCTCAAGAGCTCACTATGGGGAAATCCAGAGGCTATGCTTTCAGCGAGGGTGGGCGCTATCTAGCTCAGATTTTCTGATGCTCTCTCTAATTGACTAAAGGAAAAGAAATCCGAGAGCGTGCGGGGTTCAGGATAATATCTTTTCTACCTGATCCAAAAACAGCTCTCAAATCTTACGTTCTGGTTCTCCATTGGTTCGCTAGCGAAGGAACCTCATAGGGTGATAACCATATTAGGCATCCTACTGGGATGTGGGTTTTCAGGGAAACTGAATCTCCCAACAGTCTGAAAATAGGGGAGTCCATATACGGTTCAAGAGTGGGAGAAGCGATAGAACTCAAAAAAAAAAAAACTTCTGGGTTCTATGCTCCTTTTGGACTTATAAGAAGCTAAGCGGTTTTCTTATATTAGAATTATTTCTTCAGTATTAGTTATCAAAGGTATGCTAATATCATGATAACAGAAAGTAGGCAGCAAATGGAGACGGGTTGAAATCACTTTCACAAACCATCCTCTCCATAGTTACCAAATTTTATAAGCAGATTCCTCTGGGCCACCCTGTAAAAATTTCGAGTCCATACGTGGAATAGAAAGCGGAGTAAAGAATGAGTTTGCGGCTACATGTGAACGAATGACTTTGCGGCTACAGTGAATCGGGCATCGGTTGGAATCTGGCATTGTATTTTTGAACTTTTCTTTGTGCTACAAAATGTAAACGAAGTTCACATTAGAAATATCTTCCTGAAGAGACATACGTTTTTTTCTAGTTCAGTATTAAAACTAGAAAGACACATATCACCTCTAGCGCATATGAGAATCTCGTTTTCAAAGACGAAGATGTTTTTCTTTACCTACTCTTCCATTCCTTAAAAGCTTTAATTTGAGCTACCGGATGATGTCAAAAATGCTAATAGTATTTCATTAGTAATTGTACAACATAAAAGTATTCGTCTTTCAATTTTTAAATCTGAAAAGTTGCATTTCCCACAATTTTTTCAGAAAAGTGGGTCAGGGCATATATCTTAAAATTACCACTAATTTTTCAAATTTCTATTCAATATATCTTATTTGTAAAACTTGATAACAGCTCTCCTATTTCATGATTTCAGTAATCTGTAACGATATATATACACAGTATACTGTATATTAAAACAACTACGTATTTAAAAAATGTAATATTTCATTAGTATTAATCAAGCTAAAATGTATTCTAATTATCATTTTCATTGTTCCCAATCGAAACTTAAATGAGGTTTCTGTTTCTGAGGATACCTCGTTGTAATATTCGCTTGAAAGTTTGGAATTTTCAATCTTTTTCACCTTTAGAGGGTGTGAGATTAGAGTATTTTAAATATTACGAAAGTGGGACTCATAATATTTTATCAATTTCTATCTAACCTTAAAAAGATTTTTTCATTTATCTCTAAATACAAACAATAATCTGCTAACACAAAAAAATTGCTACCAAAATTTAAAATTTGTAGGTTAAATACGTCGTTTGCAATATTCGTTTAAAATTTTGGAATTTCCAAATTCTTCCACCATTTAAGGGTGAGTTATAGTTTTCGGAAGATATAAAAACCGTGAAACATAATATTTTATTAATTCCTATCTAAACCAAAAATAAATTTTCATTTATCTCTAAAAACAAACAATTATCTGCTAAAACTAAAAAGGTGTCTTTCCCCCCCCCCCTGGATCTAATGGGTCAACTCATTGTTGCCACTGGAAACTTCGTGACCTTCACATTCCACCACCAAAATTTCAAATTTCTAGCATAAATATATCGTTTGCAAAATTCGTTTGAAAATTTGGAATTTTCAACTTTTTCCTCTGTTAGAAGGCATAATTATATCTTTAGAGAAATTCGGAAAGTGCATATCGTAATATTTCATCAATACCTATCCAACACCAAAATAATTTTTAATTTATCTCTGTAAGCAAAAAAAGTTCGATGTCTACAGAGAGACACACAGAGACAGAAGACAAAGCGAAACTATTGTCTCGTTTCCTTTGAAATCGAGATAAAAACTCATAATCTTCACTACTAAATTTAGCCTAAAACACTTGCATCGGAAAAAACCATGGCTCTCACAGCAACAGCTTTTTGGAGACCCCTGATACAAAGAAACAGCTGTTTACATATTATCATTTTTTTAAGAACATGGGAGATGAATTTTTCATATCCCTTTAACGCTCCCCACGACACAAGCTTAAATTTGATACAAAATTCTTGACGTTCGGTAATGGGAGTACGAAGACTTAGCGTAATAATCGTTTTCACAATTCAAAAAACGGACCGACTGAAAAACAACGAAATAAAAGCGGTAAAAGTGCAGTTAAAAAAGAAATGTAGTCCATAGCTTCATTTGTTAGTATGCCGTAAAACCACAAAGAGCTGTTTTTTTTTTGAAAGAAAAGGAAATTTTAAAATTGTTTTTCCATTGTAATTTCCCCACGTCGCATATAAAAAAAAAGCATATAACAAGGAAAAAATGCAGTCCGTAAGGACAAATTTCCTTCCGAAGTGGAGGAAGGATAGATGTTTTTAGTGGTAACGTAACCACTGTAGTAGTCACTAAAAACAACAAATGTCACGATGTTTCGTTATTTTATATTAACCAATACTGTCAAATGTTGATATTTATTTAGTTCCTCCTCTGACAACCTTCTCTGGTTAGAGTTAATGCACGTCAAATATGGATATCTGGATTAAAAAACATCTAACACGTTTGTTTCGCGAATCGCGTGCGAAATTTTATTATAGGCGATTTGGGAACGCTCTATTTATGGGACTTAGAATAAAGCACAATTCATCCTCGAAGTTAAAACGTAAATGCGGTCCTCTTCACAAGAAAATGATCTCTAGATACAACAGCCAAGGACTCACGGTATCGTTTGGAGTCAATGAGAAAGAGAATAAATTTACATAAAACATTTTTAATCCTCCAATTTAGCGGCAAAAATAATAATAAATAAATTAAACTTTTGTGTTAGAGTACATATTTCTTCAATTGTTTTGTAATATTTCTCGTAAACATTTTAATTTACAGTGTATTGAAATTTTTATGCTACTTCAGCAGAAAAGTTTCGTGCACATTATAGGAACAGTACAAGAAATGACTGGTTAAATTATTTCCATTTTTTCATCGTTTTTTATACTCTACAAAGCTGATAGTTGTTTAACATGACGTATAAACCATAATAATTATCAAAAAAGTAGTATTCGTGTACATTTTTGAGACATAGGTTCCTCTAACTTCTATGTATTTTCCCCAACTTTCATTTATTTATTCCCAATGAGAGGTTAATTGGGAAGGTAACTGTCATTCTTTTCTTATTTTCTTTTAAATTGTAAAATATAAGAATCTCTAACTTAATAAGGCAAAACCCAACGGAGCGAAGAATGTTAATTTGGTAGCATGCGGAAAATAACTTCGGTAACTATTCATTGTGACCTGCTTGAGCGTTTGCGTCAGAGAGCTATCTTCATCCGTAAGGCAAATGTATGACTTGGGAGCAAAATCTATTCCAAAAACAACAAAAGGAATTATGCGTTAGAAACTTTTCAGTTCCCACTGAAGTGATAAATGGAGATCAGGTTAAGAGTGGAGAAATGGAAGGATTCATTCATGACCACGTTGTATTAAGAGTCAGAGAGAGAAACAGAAATTGTTTCGGTTTTTATAAGAAAAGTGAGAAGCATTACTATTCATCTGGTAAATGAAATCTATAAGCTGCATAAAAAGAGATTTAATGAATTTCGGTAAGTCCCATTTCGGAGACAAAATGAAGTTATCTTGTATTCACAGCGACCATAAGGTTTATTTGAAGACTCTATCTTCCATTCTGCTAACACTGAATATAGGGGGTTGACTGTCTCGTGCAGGGTGGTATCCGAACTCCGCTTCATAGCACGTCAGGTGCTCTGACCGTTACGCTACCAGCTACTGATAAAGATTCCCCTTTCGTTGCTGTTAAGTCTCATATCCTAATTTGAAGTCGATGTTATGATTGCAAATAAAGTTGTTGGCAGAACAAAACAGCGAAGAAAGTGACTTCAAATAAATCTAATGATCGCTGTGAATGCAAAAGAGATGACTATAGGTTACTAACATGCATTACTCAACATGCATAATGCATGAAGAAATGTGAACATATGCCCAAAAAAAGTACCAGTTGGACCTCTTTGGTGTGGTTCTGTTGTTGTTCACGAGCCTGAAACAGATTCCGCAAACGTCGACTTAATCTATAATCGTGACATATTGTTCTAGGCGGATTTTTTCCTATCCAACTAGAACAGTTTCTGCATTGCCCTTTGTTCCGTTGTTCGACATTCTGGAATCATGTAAATGATTATTTCCACGCACAATTTCATTTGAAATGCCGCAGAACAAGGCAATGCCATTTACCTGCCACTTTTGGAAACCAGATACCCAAACTAATTTGCCTAAAGGAGCTCATTCTTTCACTTATGCAAAGCAGCAAAAGCCGCTGTCAACAACACAGAATTATTGCGTCTGGCGCCAAGTCTTGGAATCGGACACAACGAAACAGAATATCCCAGTAAATCCTCTGGACCACTGCTCGATGTTTCCCACGAACGGACAGAAAGAGTACAGTCACGTGATTTAGGAACAATGATATTGCAGCAAGAACTGGTCAGAGTTTCGTCCCTTACCCGCCTCCCCATGCAGAGAGAATTGCAGGGGCCAATGAAACGCTGGATAGCTGCCCTTTGTGTGCAAGGAGCAGAGAGGGAGGAGAGGGAAGCGACGACAGAGCAGAACGTTTTGGCGAAGAGAGGAGCAGAATCTTTCTCAAGTCACGAGAAAGAGATGCTTGATTGTGTAATCTCGATGCATTTCCTGTACTTCGTGCACTCTACAAAGTGATGTAGGTTACTATTACTTCCAATACGAAGCTGTTTAAAAATGATAAGATTTAATTATGATGAGAATTATTAATTATGCATGAGAACAATTAATTGTGATGAGAATTGCTAATTATGCATGAGACAATTAATTGTGATGAGAATTGCTAATTATGCATGAGACAATTAATTGTGATGTGATTTGAAATAACACTAAGAATAAATGTAAATAAATGCCTTTAATTAAACCATTACCTGCGGCTGTTTATTCATATTTCTCCGTGTGCGTGATGTAGCCTTATCCGGCCAGATGTTTGACAGAAGTGAAATTACTGCCTAAGAGATTTTGACTCTTCGATAATTTTATCACATCTGATATTACAGTTTAAGTATTTTAAAAAGGTACACCGCAATGTTTGGAAAATGATCACGGATAAATTAATACATGGGATAATTGCAAATTTACCATTAAGCCCCCCTATATAATAATATACTTGAGACTATGTTATGAGACTTAACAATAACAGCAGGGAAAGTCATGACCAATGGCAGGGCGCTCAGCGGTCAGAGCACCTGGCATATTATCAGAAGGCAGTGGATACGGATCGCACCCAGCCGGAGACAGTTTTTTTTTTTTACCATATACGCAAAATGACTTCAAATAAAATTAGTTTTGGAAAGCCACCTAAAAGAGGAAAATCGCCGAAAACAAGTGCGTACCTTTTAATATTAGCGCGATACTATACTGCTCACAAAAATTAGAGGATATTTCAAAATGAATATGAAGCGAAGAAATATCCCCTAATTTTTGTGAGCAGTTTAGTTAGAGAAATCGAAGAACTTATAGACACAAGTACACTTCAGCAATGATGTGCGGGATTATCTGAACACCACTTTTGGGGTCGATGAATAGTTCGGGGTCAACCCGTCAATATCGCCCGATTTAAAATGTATCGATTTCTTCCTCTGGGGAACATGAAGAACCTCGTGTACGAGACTCCCATTGACTCAGATGAAGACCTCGTCGCAAGAATCGCTGTCGCCGCTGCAATTGTTCGTGAAATTCTGTGAATCTTTCAACATGTACGGTAATCAAAACTTTGACACTATTATGCATGCAACGCTGTTGCCGGTCGCTCCTTTGAGCACTTTCTTTAGATAAACATGTTGTTCACACTTGTTTCCATTCATTTACGTACCAGCGCCACCGATATTTCTGTCAGCACCCTCTAACACTCAAGGGTTATGTCAGCGGACATACATTCATAGACAAAAAAAAAGGGTTTTCCTTGGTGTTCCCTATCTCCCATTGAAATTTGTACAGATAGTTTCGAAACACCCTGTATAAGGGTGGTTTCCTCAAATAGTCGAAATCGCGAATCGGATAATTTTGCTGTATCTGCTTGTTATATAAAAGTATATATCTCACGAAGTTGATTGCTTTACAATTCCCTTTGTACTAAAAAAAAAGCGATAGCCAGAAGAAAAATAGTACTCTCTGTATGCTTCAGACTATCACTTTCGGTGAAATCTCACCTCTGTTTCCTCATAACTTACGGAATGATTTTGCTCAAACCTGTCAGTCATCAAAACAGCTTTTGCAGTTCCACTGACCGGAAAATTACTGAGACCATTAATGATTCAACATCAATGAACAGCAAATTATGCAAACAAGGTAATTCTCGCAACTGTGAATAAAAATATTTTTTGGAAACTAACTAAAAATTTTGCATCCTAGTCCTCCGTAAAGCTTTTCAAAATAGTGCTCAAATAATAAGTTATTTCAACTTTTACGTCACCGAATGTACAAAATTATGTAATATACATCTTAACAATACATACAGTCGCTCCAAAAAATATCCGAACACTATGGTTGATTAGAGAATTCAGAAAAAATATCTGGCAATGATTTTTTTAGAAATCAATGATCTGACAAGGATTTTTTTTAGAAATTAGTGATCTGGCAACCTTCGTGTACTGTACACAAAGGTTGCCAGATCACTAATTTCTAAAAAAATCACTGCCAGATCACTAATTTCTAAAAACATCATTGCCAGATATTTTTTCTGAATTCTGTAATCAACCATAGTGTGTGGATATTTTTTGAGCGACTGTACACGTATATCATCTAATATATGCATATAGACCAATGGTTCCCAATTTATGATCCTCCATCTGTAAGGTCTGTGAAGGAGTAATGGGGGGAGGTCCACGTGCTCTAATGGCAATAATACATTTACCGCGATTACTTTGGTCATATTTAGCTTTAGGCTGGAATTATCGCAATATGTAATTGGCTGTTGATGACATAAGAATTTTTTAAGCATCGCATTTGTCGGCCAAATGTTTAGATTTTAATTTTGAAATAGCCAATAAATGAACAGCAGATAAAGCATTGCGACAATAGCCGATTTTTGAGACTTTTAGGGAGTCTCGTGGTGAGCAGGACCGGAATAAGTGTTACGGAACGCATGCAAGTACGTGGCGCAGAAAGGAAAAGGCCATCGAATTCACTTTATATGATCACGGCACTGAGAAGGTCGCGCGATTTTTTTTTCTTCTTGCGTTTGATTGAATTTTTGTCTATAATAAATAACTGTTTCAATTTTAACCTTTCGTCGGTCGCTTTCTGTTTTGTAACACGGATGGTCGCATTTGGTCTTACAGACCCATGACATGGATCTTAACATTAAAAACCTATGTTTCAGGGTTTTTTTTATGAAATTTTAACTTTTTTTCTTTTTCCCTAGTTTCAAACATATTCTTATCGCTGATGTACACAGCAATCTCTTTTGGGACATAAATAACAGCCTTATTTTTTTTTCTTCTTTCAATAACCAATTTCACTGTTTTATACTTGAGAATGACATCAAAGCATTTCTAAATATCAGAGAGTAAAAGACTGCTACATATCTGAGAGGTTTTCCTGTCTGTTTTTCTATTTTCAGAACCCTCCCAAATGTTTCCTGCCCCAAAAAATCCTCTCCCCCATACTTTAAAAACATAGCAGAAACTGCTTCTAAATGGCAAGAGCAAGAATTACCACACTCAATATGCAGGTTCCTCTAATTGTTACCTTAAATCAACCTTAGGATTAAGACCGCTAAGATTTTTCTTCCCCTGAAATATATCTATTGAAAGAGCACTAGGAACTGTTTCTAAATAGTAAAAGCTAGATATTGGTATGAAATACACTATATGGCAGTTTAGCATAAAAACTAAGAATTTATTTTTTCTTTTTTTATTTACTGGGGGCCAGCAAAAATTCTAACTTTTGGTTTCTTCTAAGAATTTTTTAAACTTTTTAACTCCTTTATGTCATGTATCTTGTTTAAAAAATAGAGCTTTTATGTGTGTTCCTGGTACAACAAAACTCAATATATCCAAAAGATTTTCCCTGACCATAACACCCGGATGTACATCGACGGAAGAATTGTGGCCCTGCTACTGAATAGAGTAAGTTCGTTCCATTGGCTCCTAATGCTACTGTAGAACTCTATTCCATTAAGGCACAGCAAGTTCTAATGTCACAAGACGCGATATAAAAGAGATGAGAAAAAAATAATTTTTATGCTAAACAGCCATGTAGGTATTTAACACCAATATTATTAGCACAGTGAAAATTCTATACTTGGTAAGAGCTAGAACCTGTAAACTGAGTATACATTTTAATCGTAACGTATAGCAATGTAAGGTTTAGGACCCTTAAAATTTTTTCTCCCCGCAAAAATGCTCCCAACCCCCTAAGAAAGTGGTTCGAACTGCTTTTAAATGGTAAGAGCTTGGACCACCAAATTCAGTATACAGTTTCCTCAAACCGCAACTGAAGGTAAAGAAAGAGTTCTGAAATGTTTTTTTTTCTTTAGGAAAATTGGGGAGGGATCACCCAATTTGGACACCCAATTCGGTATGCAACTTGCCCTCATAGTAGATTAAAGAGATGTAGGGAGTTGACCACCCAGCTTTCTTTCTTGTCCCCAGTTCCCACCCCCATCACAAACACGGAAATACTGCGGAATTTTTCATAAACGATAAAAGGTAGGATGACAGAATCTGTTATAGAGTTTCCTCTTATCCTCACTTTAATCAATATCAAGGTTTCACCCCATCTCCCCCAACCTTCTCCTCTCGTAGATCGTAGATCGTATAATCATATTCGATGTACCGGGTAATAATTTTACCCCTAACCATCTCCATCATAAAGATATGCCTATTTGTACGAGTAAGAACAAAATATATAAGTAAACCACTCTTAAGTGGGACCCTAAGGGCAAACGTAAGAAAAGCTAAAAAATAACAGTAAAATTGTATAAGAAACCTAAAACGGGTAGCTCTCCTCAGAGAGCGTTACCCCTTTTTAAACCTCTTGTACTTGTTCAAAACAGTATGATCGTAAAGAATCAGAGGAGAAATAATCTCATTGGGATTATTGCTTACAGCCTCAAAAAAAAAACTTTTTGAGGTGCGTTTTATATATATGGCCGATGCCCAGGTCTTAAGAAGTTGTCTGTTAGTGACAAACCAGGGGGCATCGACCGTAGTTCTCAAAATCTTGTTTTGTAAGACCTGAATCTTACGAATATTGGTGGGTGTAGTATTCACCCATATGGGTGAAGCATATAGAATCACCGGTATGATGATCATATCATAGAGTAAAAGCTTATGATCAATCATTAAAATGGAATTTCTCCTAAGGAGTGGGCCTACCTGGCCCCTCAATGAATTGACTTTGGAGATTATGTTATTTATGTGATAGTCCCACTTTAACCTGTTATGTATAACAACCCCAAGATATTTGACTGAATCACTCCAATCAATGGGAATATCTTGTAAATGGAGGCAAGTGGGATGCGTTATACGCTTTCCAGTAAAAAAGGTGGCAGAATTCTTGTCAGAGTTAATCTTCATCTTCCATTTTTCGTACCATGTGCCCAGCTCGGTCAAGCTATGTTGCAGCCTCTTCACAGCGATAGCAGGACCGAGGGAGGGAGATAGTAAGGCAAGGTCGTCTGCGTAAAGTGCAACATGAATACGATCAAAGGAAGGTAAATCGTATAAGTATAAAGAGAAGAGTGTAGGACCCAGAAGGGAGCCCTGAGGCACACCTGCAGAGATGACTTTTCTTGTAGACATGGCAGATCTAATTTGGACTTTAATGTCCTATTGGAGAAATATGATTGGATCAAACAAATGTCCAGATGGCACTTCGACTTGTATAAGCTTGTGTAAAATGCCGTCCAACCAGACGTGGTCAAAGGCTTTGGCCATGTCCAGGAAGACGGCTGCAATGGACTCCTTTTTGTTAAGGGATTCAGCGCCACCTAAGGATCTGGTGTTCGGTAGATCGATTCCGCCTGAAACAAACTGTGTCTCAGGTAGAATAGGGTGGCATTATATTTATAAATTATTAGGATCTCAGGCAGAATAGGGTGGATTACATTTATAATTTATTTACATTTTTTAATATGGAGAGAGGTCGTCAATACGATTGAGCAAAATCTTTTCAAAAAGCTTACTAATTGTAGACAGCAAGCTGATAGGACGGTAGCTGGATGGAATACCGGAGTCGTTGCCTGGTTTATGTAAAAGCATGACGATAGCATTTTTGCAGACATCAGAAAATATAAGATTTCGAAGTAAATAATTGAATATCGAACAGAGATGCACAATGGCTTTCTTTGGAGGATGCTTGAGCATCCTGTTCGAAATTTTGTCTTGACCTGAGGCTTTATTCAATTTTAGGCGTTTGATTGCCAGCTGAATTTTCAGTGGTGATGTAAAATTCACCTTGCTCCGATCCACCTGATCGAAATGGAGAAGGGATTCCCTCACCAATCCACAGGTATGATGGTCAGATAGATCAAAGTTCTCACGGAATTTCAATTCGAGGGCGTCCGCAAAAACCTCGGATTTATCTTCACTGAAATGTAAACCAGTTTCTCCGTGTATAGGTGGGAAATTGGTAAATGGTTTTTTTTAAAGCTTTAGTCATCTTCCAAATGGAATTATCGGTTGTAGACAATGATTCAACTTTCTTATTCCATTGTTCACTTCTGAAAGCTTTGAGGCTGGATTTGACTTTGAGTTTAAAGAGTTGTAAAGCCTCTTATCAGACGTAAATCCATGTCTCTGCCATGCATGTCTTACCTTGTGTTTCTCCTTAATGAGGCAAGAGAGATGCGATGGCAGGACATAAAAATCTCGCTTTGTTGTAAATTCCACGCTAGCTTCAGTTTTGGAAGTTAGCAATAGGGTTTTAAAGTCATTTATTGCATCATTAATGAATCTACCATTAGAACGTTGGCAGCTTCCAAGAATCTTGATGTTTACAAGAACCTTATAAAATTTCCAGTCAGCACCGACTAAACGAACCAGTCACAAGAGGCGTGGAAAGGTGTAAAGTCAGTCAGACCGGCAAATGATCAGAGTTGAGTTAGTTGATGACACTAAGATCATAGTTTGGCAAGAAGTAGAAAACTTTGTTATGCCCAGAGGGCATAAAAACAATGATAAATATGGTAGACCAGGGTACTAGATGAAAAAGGTTTCCTGATCGAAAACCAATGGCCTATATCTCTTGAATCTGCTCATAGGATCATGATCATACTTTAAAATGTTAGTAATGAAATCGTGAGGATTCGTGGCCACAGCTTCTAAGAATTTCTTAGAGATCTGCTTTATATGGGTGTAATTATGTTGGACGCCTAAATTACCATGTATTTGTCTGTTGGTCACAAACCATGGGGCATTTATAGCCTGTCTCAAGATTTTATTTTGATAGATCTGTTGTTTCTTAATATTTGCCTTTGTCATGTTAGCCCATATGGGGGCTGCATATGTTATAACAGGTCTAGGAACTGTATGGTACAGTAGTAACTTGTGATCAATGGAGAGGATAAAATTCGTCCCCATCAATGGGCCAAGTTGGCATCGAATCATGTTTGCTTTTTGCAGAACATTTTCAATGTGCTTGTCCCATCTGAGCTTGCTATGCAAGTAACGCCCAGACAGTTTTCTGCCAGTTAAGTGGTATATCGAAAACGTTGAGAGTCTGGGGGTTAGTGACTCTTTTGGTGGTAAATATAAGTGAAGCGCTTTTCTCAACATTGATTCCAATCTTCCATTTACTGCTCTATCTTATCCAAGCATTGCTGTAATTTATTAATAGCAATAGATGCGCTCATCGAGGGTGAGAGAAGAGCAACATACATAGCAGTAGTGATCCTGTCAATAACAGGTTAATCGTAAAGGTAAATAGAAAAGAGCACTGGTCCAAGAAGGGAGCCTTGTGGTACTCCAGTTTGATGGGATGTATCGTAGAAAGGCTCTTTTTAATCTGTACTTGAAATGTACGATTGTTAAGGTATGACTGTAAAAATTGTATAATTCCTGATGGAACCTTAGCCCTGACAAGTTTATACAATAAACCATCTGTCCAAACTTTCTCAAAGGCTTTGGCCACATCAAGAAAGACTGAGGCAACGGTTTCCTTCCTATTCAAGGATTCAGCAGTCTTCTCAACTACACGGAGGATCTGATGCTCAGTAGACATCCTCTTTCTAAAGCCGAATTGCGAATCTGGTATGATGTGGTTCTGATTAAGAAAGTCAGAGAGTCTATTGAGAATCACCCGCTTAAGCAGCTTGCCCAGACAGGAAAGCAAGCTAATTGGGCGGTAACTTTGGGGGGGACTTGGATTTTTCCCTGGCTTTAGGATCATTCTGACCTGAGCATTCTTCCAGATGTTCGGGAAGTTACCGTATCTGATGAGTAGATTGAAGATTGAACGCAAATGAACAATTACCTTTTTCCTCAGTTTTTTCATCATTTTGTTAGTTATGAGGTCAGGACTTGGACCTTATTTCGCTTAAGGTTTTTTATTGCATCTTTAATTTCCTTGGGTGTGGTAAAAAAAAATATTAACGATAGGAAGTAATGATGTACGAATCTGAAGAGTCCATCCTCCACCTCTTCATGTGTGTCTTCATCAGAGAGATCATGATTTTCCTGAAATTGATCCTCCAGCGAGATGGCAAAAGTCTCCGCCTTCTCTTCACCGCTAAAGAACACTCCCTGGAAACCATAAATAGGTGGGAGGTTATCCTTAGGATTTTTTAAAGTTTTTTTAAACTCCATATGGAGTTATCATGCACAGAAAGATTGCTGATTTTATCCTTCCAGCTATTTTGTCTAAAATCCTTAATATAATTTCTGATTTGTTCTTTTAGTTGGTAATATAACTTTTTATCTTCTTCATTCCTATTTCTCTGCCATTTATGCCGTGATTTATTTTTATCTCTGATAAGTGCTAAAATGGTAACAGGAAGCGAAGCCCAAATTCAAACTCACCTTCTCCTCTAAATAGCCCCTTTAAATAAAAGAGTAAAGAGATTATTTCCTAAACGGTAGGAGTTATGATAATCGAATTCGACACATAACTTCCTCTCATCATGAAATGGAAATTGCGAATTAGTTGGGACAAGCGAAGGAACGCTAAGTCCCTTCCGCTGCAGAGTCTAAACTTGTTCGTGATCTTCTGCTGCAAGTCTAAACTAATCTAACAGACGCTTCACCCCATTGAAGGAATGATGGACAGCAAAAAATACATACATAGGCGTTCTGGAGGCGAAAATGGTCCCAACACTGCAGAAGCTGTTTCCTAACGGCGATGGGGTATTTCAACAGGATCTGGCTCCATGCCACAATTCTGAGCTTGCTAAGAGCTTCTTAACACAGCAACATTTGAAGGTATTCAAGTGGCCAGGAAATTCACCCGATCTAAACCCCATTGAAAATTTGTGGGCCATTATTAAAGGGCGCATATCTAAGATGGATTGCACGACGAAAACCAAAATGATAGAAAGTGTCATGAAAGTGTGGTACCACGACCCTGAAGTGAAGGAGATGTGTGGAAAGTTAGTGGCATCAATGGTTGAGAGGGTGAAAGAAGTAATTAAAGCTAAGGGGGGTCACATTCACTATTAACTACACTATTAAACAAATAAATATTTTAGTTGTGTCTTTGTTACTGCATTTTCCTATTGTCCCAACTAATTTGCACAGTACTGTATATTCAAATGAAAGCCTATATATCACAAAAATAATTTTCCATCCATCTCTTAAAACAAAAGGTTCCCTCACGGCTCCACTATGGTTAGGGTGGAAATCACTGCTGTCGATATCGACATCTTCACCGTCAGATCCTACCCCAAAAGTTTCATTTTCTAGCGTGAATATATCGTTTGCAATATTCCTTTAAAATTTGCCATTTTGCAACTTCCACCATTAGAGGAGGCTTTTAAGGTTTCTCACTTTTGGCGTCCTCTGCCATTGAAAATTCAAGCTAGCGGATGGTTGGAGAATAGAAATTAATTACTAATATCTATGTAGCACACAACGAATTTTTCATTTATTTCTGAAAACGGAAAATGGCGTTTAACACTACCACTGTGGTAAAGGGGTAAATATTGCTGACAATTTAAACTTGTTAGCCACCATATTCTATCAGCAAAATTTTGAATTATGATACAAATAGATCGTTTGCAATATTTGTTTTAAAGTTGTCGCATTTTCCATGTCTTTTCACCGTTATAGTGCGCATACTAGGAGTTTCGAAAATTACGAGAAGTAACATTACATCAATGCCTATCCAAATTGCTAAATAATTTTTAATTTATCTCTATGAAAAAAAATTGTTGTCTTGGTAAATGAGTTTCTTATATACATAAGTCTATTATTGCATTTGATTCATGAGACCTAAACATTTTTCAACTTCTTCTATACTTCAAAACGTTCAGTTATTTTTGTGATAACCAGCTACAATGGGAAATATTAAACTATATCTGATATCCCCAAATAGTCCTATAATCGCGCTGGGTTTTTGAGACCCATTTGTTTCAATTATGTGTCCTGTTAAGTAACTAATGGTCAGTTCTAAGCGAAATTGCACCAATGTATAGTAAAGGAGTGCGCTTATATCTACCGAGAATGGATTGGTCCTAGCTAGCGTCGGAGGGTTAAGGAAATTAATTAATATTTAAAAGATTTGGAGGGAATGTTTTTACAATATATTTTGCAATTTGCAATCAGTTATTTGACGAGACCTTTGTAACGTAGGGGCACACATTTGCAGTATTAATTATATCCTCATAATCGCCAATATAGATAAATATACATTCAATTGTTAGAGCATTTTTACGTCTCCACAGTAGCCATGACATGGATTTCTTTCCGGATGTCAATGATGTGCCAACGAAAAACATCTAGCATTCTTGTCCTACAATAAACATGGACTGAACTCGAGTATCGTTTAGATGGCGTCTGTACAACTAAAAGCGCTCACGTGGATATTATTTTGTTGTAAAAATAAAAACGTCTATATCTATAGAAAAAAATAGAGGGATATATATATATATTACTTTATGAGTTACTAATTTCCATTTTGTGACATTACTTTGTGGATATCCTGTATTTTATCAAAACGTTTCCCATGCCAATTTTCTTCTTGCGATATCACAAAATAAAGAGACTTATTAATGCTGCTATTTTAAAGATATTATTTATATTTATTTATTGAGAGGAAAGTATAAAAATATACGCTAGTACCGCTCAAGACATCAAAAAGCAGAGAAATGTTTACAATGGGATTACCACGTGCCGTGGTTTACACTATGATGAACACTTAACCCTTTGAAAACGTACAATTACATACATAAAGAAGCAAAAAAGGTTAAAATTTAAAACATGTTAGAAAATTGACTAAGTAGATTGTATTTAGTCAATCTTTGAAAACATGCAAAGTTGGGGACAACACAACATTGTTAGGTAAAGAGTTCTAACTCTCTCAACTCAGCATATGAAGGAATCATATTTAAAATTTGTTTTGGCATAAGGAATATGAATACACCTAAGGTACCTCCTTGTTATACCCGAGACATGAATTAATGTCTCGGTCGGATTTCAATACAGAAGGTTATTAATGATTTTATAGCATATTTTTGTTTCAGATCGTGAATCACCCTTCTCCGCTACAAAGAGTGAATATTGAGAATTTTCAATCGTTCCTCATAGCTTCAGAACTTCAGTTGGAAAGTCCAGGTAGTCTCTTACTAAATCATCGGAGTGGATGTTAAACTAGATTGAGGTCAGAGGTCATATGGGGAATCACTCAGGTCTGATTTTCGGGAAAACATATCTAAGTATGAAAAACACCGATTAAAAGGAAACCTGAACGGAAGAGCCCAAGGGCAGTGGCGCACTCAGGAAAAAAAGGGCAGTGGCGCACTCAGGATTTAATCCTGGGGGGAGCCGAGGGGCCCGCTGGCCCTTCTCAGGCAAACGAAGTAGCGCTCGGTCCGCCCGAGCACTACTTCGTTCGCTTTGTGTTCACAGCGACCATGATTCCCGAGAGCTATAGGGTATTCCCACCTTATGGTGACCGCTAATCCATATGTTATAGAAATAGAAGTATAGAGATAGAAGTATAGAGATAGAATAGATATATATATATATAGTATAGAGATAGAATAGATATATATATATATAGTATAGAGATAGAATAGACGACACAACATATATATAAGTATAGAGATAGAAGACAGGACACAACATAAATATAAAAAATGAATTTTAATTAGGAAAAATGTTTTTGGAAAATTTTCTAGTGTTTTTCCCCCCTTTTTCTTTGGGGGGAGCCAGGGCCCGTTGTCCCCCCCCCCTCTGGGTGCGCCACTGCCAAAGGGTTTCAATAAGTATTAAATTTGTGCAAAACTATCGAATACAGCATAACAATGCACAATTATAACTTCACCATTACCGCATTCAGTTCTATGCTTAATATCGTATCCTACACTGAATCATGAGATCTAATTCTTTAGTAGATGGAAAGTTGGCTAGGTCCGGGGTTCGATTTTAGGATTATAAACTATTGTATCCGTGCGTTTTCCGTGGTGAATTTATAAAAATAGGATTGCGAAACTCAATGAGAGCTCCAAAAGAATTTGTTCAAATATCCGAACTGATGCAATTTTTGAGAGCATTTTTTGGGGGGATATTCTAGTTACGAGAGATGAACTGAGGCACAATTTTAGAGCCAGCCCGAAGTTATTGAACCGGGGCCAGAAAATGTTTTATAATTACTGAGACTGAGATAATCTGAGCCCAATTACAAGTAAAAATTTTCTTACACATCGTAAAACACATTTGCAAAAATGTGTGCCGCTAAATCGTTTCTTTCTTTCTTCAAGGGACGTGATATTAGTCAGTATTACTTATAGGCGTGATATTAGTCGTATTTCTACAAGGGGCGTGATATTAGTCAGTATAACTTATTCTTCGTATTATTATCATCATCAACTTTGTTTTTACCAATCTTTCTGTTGCTTTTGGCTTTGACATTTGTCATTTGGTCGGTTTGTCGGTTGGCGGATTTGACAAAGCGTTGTTCCACCATATATTTCGAATGCGATGGAGAAACTTAATGATTTATGTGTCAAATAAAAGCTTGTGACCCCGTAGAGTGCCATAGGCTATAAAAAATTGAACCCCAAGCTTTCCTCTCCCCGAAAAAAGGGGAAACGTGAAAATTATTCTTAAGCTATATCTCCACAACGCGAAGGCCGAAAGTATACACGTCAAATGAAAGCTTGCGACGCGGGGCGTGTCGTAGGGTATAAAAAATCGACTCCCCGTGCTTTCTTCTACTCTAAAACACGGAAAATGTGAAAGTCGTTCTACTGTCGCTCTGACGAAATCTGAAAGTCGTTCCTAGTCGTTACGAGTTACGCTCTAGAAAGTCGTTACGAGTTAGGTGTAAAATGAAAGCTCGTATAATTACGGTCGTAAACTATTTCAAATTTTTCCCCTACTATTTCCCTCCCCCCTGATAAAAGAGGTGGCGGATTTTCGCGGGGTTCGACTTTAACGAGTCGTATCTCAAATTAAAGCTTGTGACATCTCCAATGTCATGGGTTACCTCAAACATGACTCCAAAAGGGAGAAAATTTCTGGTCAATGTTTAGAGTCATGTATCAAATGAAAGTTTTTGAAGGTAGGTGTTTTAAATGACAACAAGAAAAATATAAATAAATTAAAATATTAAAAAAAAAACTATCTTCCTATAGGGCCCTAAAAAGTAGAAAATAAGCCTAAAGCATATCGATGATGCAATCAGCCATCGAGTTCGCATTCGCTTCGAAGGAAGATAGGTCACTGATTTACCTACTCGACAAGATTGTCGACGCCCTATCTTCCTTTGAAGCGAATACGAACTCAGTGACTGATATGCTTTAGGATTATTTTCTACTTTTTAGGGCCTTATATGAAGATATGTATCTTTTAATTTTTTTAATTTATTTATATTTAAAAAAAAGGTAAATCGAACTATATAATACAATGGGTGATCTAGAAGCTTCTTTAGCTTATCCGGGTTTCACATGTTCTAAATTAAAATCAAAAGGAGTTACTCATTTCGATTTTAACTTAAAAAATTAAATTTATTTATTATTGTGGCCAAGCCCTGACGAGCTAGGGTTCGGCCTGATCCAGAATTAATATCTATTAGTTACAGTTACTGGCAACAGATGACAGCACAGGTCTTTAGCTTGCATACTAGTCACTAGTATCAAATCCTTGCCCAGAAAGGAAATATTTATCTGGTAGGGTAATCTAAACGAAATCGTTAGAGTGTCTCTCCTGAATGGCAGTAGCGGATTTAGGGAGGAATCTAAGCAGTACAATATTTAGGAGCCCTATGGTGTGTAGTTAGAATGAACTCTGCAATTATGAAAACACTTTTCATTTTTACATGCTATTACTGAAATATGAGCATTTTACTATCACAATAATAATCATAAAAAATACGATAACATGATCAAAACATGAATTTCATAGAACGATTTGGGTTTCTCTCGGTAGCAGGGAGCCTGAGTGGCCCCTGCATCAGCTTACTAGGAAAGCCGTTCTGCTGAATCGTCGATCCCCTGTGAGGGGGGTGATTATTTAATTTACAAAGATTCGTTTTTGTTTACACTAAACTCTTTTATCTAAATACTACACATGTATATTTATTTGTCAAAAATACAATCAATACCGACAAAAGTTTTAAAACATAACATCCAACAGTTGATTCATTTAAATATAATATTAATATTGGGGCAATAGTAAATATTCCATGTTGTGAAATAAGTAAGTACTCGTAAAAAGTGCATTCGTCAGAGTGGCACACGAAATTACCTTCAAGAAATGAATTCCTGATCAGAGGCAATTTTCATCAAAAATAGCGTCAACGTGGGCCACAGATTTTCTTTAAACAAACCTTTATTAGAAGAAATTTGGCACAAATGTAATTTACAATGGTAATTCATAGTATTAAATATACCTGAACATATCATATTTATTCCATGACCAATTATAGAGTAAATTTCTGTTCAAATAATTAAATAGTTATTACTAATTGTTGCCTGTAGACAATATATATTCCAAAAACAATAAAATTTCCTTAGTTCATAATAAAAAAAAACAGTAATTGTAAATTTTAAACTTCACTTTTCCTATGTTTTTCAATGTAAAATGTTTAAAATTGTAAAAAATTTCAAAATTTCAGAGAGAATATTTATATTACAACAAACACATGAACAAAAACAGTGAATTAAATACAAAAATATTTCTTATGAGTGATTTTTAAAGTAGGTTATAAATAAGAAAGCAAGACTCTTTGCAGAAATAATAACCCACTAGTTTGTGGGTGCAGTTATCCATATTAAATACGGTTTTCTAGATAACATTTTACATACAACACATGATTTACACAAACATTTAGTTATTGTTTATACTAAACTGTTTTATGTTAACACTACATAAGTTTTTTTTTTTTTCTAATAATGCAATCAATACCGACAGAAGTTTTATAGCATAGCATCAAATCAAAGAAGTTGATAATCATTATTTTTCTTCTTTAAGAAATTGTTGTTAATTGTTCCTGATCAAAGCAGTGAATGATTTGCTTAATAAATTAACGAAATGTCGAATAGCAATATTTTTTATGAACTTTGATATTTACCAATTGCAAAATATGTAGAACGGTATTCCTAACGGTTACTCTAATTAAGTAATTATTCCAGTTTTGTCTGCCATGTTTTATTACTTGATACACATACATAATTTCCGAAGCTGAAAATTTCCATCTTACCTATTCTTGAAAATACAAGATTTTATTTTCTTAATTTTAACATGTAGCTAGTAATGTGTTTTTGCTCATATTCTAATGATTTAGTAGTTACACGAGTTTGTCCCCAAGAATCGTTACTCCGTAGAGTAAATAATATTTTACCCAGGCATTATAAATTAATTTTAAAATAGGTATATCTACGAAACTCCTTATGAAAAAAAATTTTAATTCCATACAATTAATTTTGTTTACTCTCATTTAGGTGGATTTTTCCAAGTTAATTTCTCCCCAGAAAAATTATATTTTTTTCCGCCTTCTATTATTTCAAATGAACATTCTGCATCCAACCAATTTTCTTGTACATGTAATAAGTTGATTTTGCAATACTCCTCATTTGAAAAATGTTGATATTACTTCCTGAATAGATCAAAGCATTGTCATCAGCAAAAGCTACTAATGCACCATAATACTCGTAAATACAAAATTCTTCATTATATACTAAGAACAATAGTGGTCCTAACCCGATCCATGTCGTACTCTATATTTAATTAGAAATTTATTGCTCATAACATTTACCTACTTTAACTATTTATTTCCATCCACATAGCTTTTTAACCAACACCACTTTCTTCCGTAATCAAAAACGTTACAGTGTGGAAGAAGGTAACTGTAAAATCATCTAAACATTGACAAGATGAGACTCAATCTCAGAAAAAGGGGAAAAAAAAGCTTTGTCATTTGCTTGCGTCACCCAGAACGTAATTGAAATTACTGTAAATATAACTTTCATACTGCAAAATAAAAGTCAAAATACACCCTCTGTTTATGCAACACTTTACGCAGTTTCTGGTAAAGGTCAGAGTTAACATTGATTTACTGAAAGTTGTTTAGTAATCACCAGTTTTGTTTTTACTAAATTACATGACAGAGCCATAAAAAAATAAGGAATTTTTTTTCTTGGACACATATAATATCCATGATCTTAAAATGTAGAAAGACTACTTCGTATTTCATTTTATAGTTAAAACTTGAAAGAAACGTTGGACATTGATTAACCAAAAAAGTAACTTTTAGACTTAGCAGTGTGAAAAAAAAACTAAGACACCGGCATGCTTCTGAGTTCGAATTCCAGTCAGGACAACCAATTTTGTTCAACTCCTTTTTTCAAATCAGATGTATTCCAATTTTGAAGTACTTTTCTCAATAACGTAATTTTCTGAAACGAATATCAGATTGAGTCTATCTGAAAAATTCTGTCTGCCTTAGTAGCAAAGTACGGAAATCTTAAAATATCAAAACGGGAGCACATTAACTGGGTATGAGATAATTTGGTGGACGACAACTGGGAGGATGACAATTGGGCAGACGATAAATGGGAGGACAATTGGTGGACGACAAATGGGCGAATTCTACAAAACTAAACTGTTTAAAAATCAACATTGTCGATATTTATATAAATTTCTTTATTCCGACATTGAAAAAGGAGAAGATCTAGAGAAATCCATTTCTTCCGAATGAAATTTTACAAATCAAAAGACAAGTAACCAATGGAGTCACTATTGGGATATTTTTCGCTGATTCTTAATTCAACAAAGGGTTCACGTGTACTCTCTGTAATTTTTGTAGTTTTTTTTTAATTTTGAGTACATACCTTCTAGCTAAATCAAATGGATTCATTACAGGAAACAAAACTCTGCAAGGATATCTGCATTCTCACTAATCCGATTTCGATAAAAAATATTTTCTAAAGGTCACTTTAAATTAAAGAATGATAAAGAAACAAACGCATTACATGATACAGAAACAGCCGATATTTTTGTCTATTATCGCTAATCAGATTTCGGTTAAAATAAATTATAGTATTTTAATTCCGTTTTGTTCCTTCTAAGTGAAGCAAATGGCAGTCAAAGGACGCAGTGTAAAAAAAACACATCACATAAAAATGTCGGCATTCTCATATCCGATATTCAATAAAACAAATTTTTTAAACGTCCTTTGTTTCTAGACGAAGCAATCGAAAATCATAGCAACTCACAGAGGAAACTGAAACAGCTCATATTAACATCTGTTCTCGATAATCCAACTTTGGTTTAAATGGAATTTTATATTTTTATTCATTTCTGCTCCTTCTTCAGGAAACAATTGGAAATCAAAGGAATTCATAGTGGAAACTGGACCACCCGATATTTACATCTCGATAAACCGACTCTCATTAAAATGGATATTTTTATTCATTCCGTCTCCTTTGAATGAAACAATAGGAAATCAAAGGAATTCATACAGGAAACTGAAACAGCTAATATGTAGTATATCTCTTCTCAATAATCTGACTCTGCTTATAACGAATTTTCATATTTCTATTAATTTCTGCTCCTTCTAAAGGATGCAAATTGAAATCAATGGAACTTCTTGAAGGTAATGGAATAGCTCATTTTAACTCTCTTATCGATAATGCGACCCTGGTTGAAACTAATTTTTACATTTCTCTTCGTTTTGTACTCCTCCTAAAGAATGCAAACGGAAATCAAAGAAACGATACTAGAAACTGAAGCAACCAATATTTACATCTGTTCTAGATAATCCGATTCTGGTTAAAACGGATATTTACGTTTCTCTTCGTTTCTTCTCCTCCTAAAGGATGCAAACTGAAATTTTAAAAAATTCAGGAAACTTAAACAGTCCATGTTATCATATATCTTTGATAATTCTACTCTTGTTAAAATGTAATTTTATAATTCCATTCATGACTGCTCCTTCTACAGGAAACAATTGGAAATCAAAGAAACGCATACAGGAAACTGAAATAGCCGATATTTACATCTATTCTCTATAATTCTGAACAAAACGGAATTTTTTTTTATTCATTTTACACCATGCAACATTACGTAAAGCATTGATATGTATTTTCTTTAATCGAAAGTTTCTGCATAAATATTTTTTTAAAACTCTGTCCTTCCAAATGATTCCTGGCCAGATGTCATAAAACCAATTATCAAAATACGGAATCTCTCTCGTTTCTTTCAATGCTTTGATCAATCATTTTTAGTTGAATTACCCGACTCTTATGCCAGTTCATAGCACTCATTAAAAATACATGTTTCTCCTCTACAATCAAGTTCATTTCTTGATTCAATAAAATAGATTTTTCCCCTTTTTATACATTAGTAAATTACATTTTCGTTTCTAAGTAGAGCTTCTCCTGCTGTTAAATAAAAACTGAATGCCAAAATAATGCATTAGAGGAAATCAAACCGTGCAGAACTGTAAGTATTTACATTAATTGGAATTTCAATAAAACAAATTTTGTTTTCATTGCCTTCTGAATAAAGAAATCGCAAATGAAACGAACACTGAAATCTACAAGAAACTATCACAGCCAAAATTGGCATCGGTTACTTCTAATTCTGTAAACAAATTTCCTTTTACATCCACTGTTATCGAGAACAGATGTAAGTATCGGCTCTTTCAGTTCCCTGTATGAATTCCTTTGATTTACGTAAGTTTCGTTTAGAAGAAGCAAAAATGAATAGAAATATATAAATCCGTTTTAAATAGAGACAGATTAGGGAGGACAGCTGTAAATATCAGCTGTTTGGATTTTGTCTATGAATTCGTTAGATTTCTTATAAGAAGATGGTTTCTTATAAGAAGAGAATAAATGAATTGAAGCAAAAAATTCCATTTTATTCAGAATCGTG
This sequence comes from Ryuthela nishihirai, assembly GCA_038380435.1. NCBI lineage: Eukaryota > Metazoa > Arthropoda > Arachnida > Araneae > Heptathelidae > Ryuthela > Ryuthela nishihirai. The sequence continues at coordinate 72,124,996 of JAWZYU010000003.1, forward strand.
CTATTTCAGTTTCCTGTATGCGTTCCTTTGATTTCCAATTGTTTCCTGTAGAAGAATGTCATGAATGGAAATATAAAATTGCATTTTAACAAGAGTAGGATTAATCAAGGATACATGAAAATATGGGCTGTTTCAGGTTCCAAAACGATTTTTTTTTTATTTGCGATTGCATTCTTTAGAAGAAGCAGGAATGAATATAAATGTAAAAATTCGCTTTAGCCAGAGTCGGATTCTTGAGAACAGATGATAATATTGGTTCTTTCAGTTTCCTTTGATTTCCGTTTGGATCCTTTAGGAGGAGGTGGAACGAAAAAAATGTAAAAGTCAATTTTAACCAGAATCGGATTGCAGAAAACAGATGTAAATATTGGCTGCTTCAGTTTATAATATCAGTTTCTTTGATTTCCATTTGCATTATTTAGGAGGAGTACAAAACGAAGAGAAATGTAAAAATTAGTTTCAACCACAGTCAGATTATTGAGAGCAGATGTAAATATAAGCAGTATCAGCTTCCTGTATGTAACCGATTGGTTCCGATTCCTTTGATAACCGATTGCTTCCTGTAGAAGGAGCAAAATCCGACCTTCTTAGAGGTCGGATTTTGCATAAATATCGACTATGCTGATTTTTAAACAATCGTTTGTATTTTGCCGGATTGCTGCACAGACTTCCTAAAAGTGTCGTTACCTTTTTCTTTTGGCTTAGAATTAGTGTTAATAATCGCAAATTATCTCTAGCCATTTCCTTTTCGTACCGAATTGACGTATCCACCCAATTGTCGCATATATCCAATTGTTGTCCACCTAATTGTGATCAACCCAATTGTTTATAGTCCTTTCAGTTGTTCTCCACCCAATTGTCTTCACGCAGTTGTCGTAAGCCCTTTTAAAACAACGTTTCTCATGAAGCAACAAACTGGCAAAAGTAAACAAAATTATTCTGTTAATTCCTATTTCAGCATGATCGTATTCTCCAATTTCAAACTTTCAGAGATTCTTTAGTAATGAATGCTAACCAGCTCTTAGGCTTGCTAGAAAAGATATTTTGTTGGTCTAGTAGTTTATCAAGTATTCTTATAGTTGTCTTAAGATTACTTGAATAGCATAAGAACTCACCTCTGATATATGCATTATAAGATAATATCAGAATTTTCACCTCAAACATTGCAGCAAAAGATAACAGAAAGTTGAAATCGAAATGGAAATGTACGATTATTTCATTTTGTTTCTTTCCTTGTTCCTAGATGAAGGCACTAACCAGTCACCTTTTACAGGATGACCCAAACATACACCATATGATGTGTTATGCCTGACTTATTGGTGTGACATTGAGACAGAATGTGGTGTAAACGTATGGTTATACGTATGGTACGTATTGGTTTTCTGCTCTGCGTCCATTGATTTCCATTTGCTTCTTTATAATATATATAATAATATGAGGTTATGTTCATCTTTATTGATAATCTCTTGTCACAAAATCTGACTTAAAGTTTCACCGTAAAATCTAGCTGCCGCCATGAAGACGCCGCTGAAAAAATTAAGTCTTTTCACTATCGTTTATTGTAAAATTAATTATTAAACTTCATTGAAATGTTAAAATCTTTTCAAGAGACAATAACTTAATAGAGTGCGGTATTTGTAAACGCAAATCTTAGAAGGAAAACCTTTTACTAATGAGAAAGTAGTTAATAATAAAATACTTAATTTAAAAAATACTTTATTTACTTATTTTAAGTATATTATTTACAGTAATCAACAAATTAATAACGTAATCAATAATTGAAATTCCGGAAAAAATAAAAGTGGGAAGCAAGAAACTCAATTGATCAAAAAAAAGGATAAGAGTAGGGGCCAAGGGACTCTTTCATTGCAGTATAAAACGTTTCCCCCTTCGTTTTAGAGGTCTTTAAATAATGTCTTAGAAAATGTGTGAAATACAATAATATATAATAATAACAATATAAATAATAATAATTTATTGCCATTTTATTTTTCAGTACAAAGATGTTATGCTGTATAATAGGGTGGGCAGAAAAAATTCACATTTTTTTTTTCAAGTCGTAATACCGCGGAAAAGTTGCGAATTGGGGAGACTAAAACGGGGTTAAAAACGAGATAAAATCGGTTTATAACTTTTAGTCGCGCATGTGCTCTAAATTTTGCCGAAATTTGGAAAAATTCACATATTACGATAATTTTTAACATTTTTAAATTAGCCTCTTCCCGAATGTAATAGCTCAAATTCTTATGTATTAGAACCACAGAAAATAATGTTTAAATATTATTTAACTCCATCAACATCTTCCGGTCGCGCATTGCCTTCGAAATTAATGAAAGTTTGAAAAAAATTTACAAATAAAGGTAGATCACAGTTCACGGAAAAAAAACACTAACAACTTGCATGTTCTTTATATTTGTTCTTTATTGAATACAAGTTTAAATGTTTAAAAACAAATTATTTTAGACCATTAGTAATATTTATAAACAGATTTTTTTATTGAAAAAACTAAATTTTTGTATGAAGAGTCGTAAGTCCAAGAAACTCATGTTGAACAATTGAACATCTCCGTTTTCACTCATTCTTAGCTGAAGGTACTTTGAAATCTGATTTATGGGCGAAGTTAGGCATGGTTGGCCTTGACAGCAGAGTCGTTCTGATAAAATCATCCCTAGACCCAGCTCCGCAAACTTTTCCTGAGGCTTCGGTCACGAGTTTCACACATCGTTCAACTGCCTGTGTGTGAACTGGGAATGTCTTGAATGTTATATCCCAATTAGGGACTGAGTAACTTTGAATATGTGATTTAATCTCATCGTCACTGATATCTTTAATAATGGGGGAGAAGATAAATCACAGTCCATCCAGTTAATTATTTCCGAGTAGTCTTGAGCCTTGCAATTGAGTTTTGGCGGCATGAATGTTCTGATAGTTGTTCTCTTTTGATCTAACTGTCTCGCCTTTAGAATTCGTCGAAGTCCGAGCTCTCTTATGTGTGTCATGGCTAACATTAAATGTTCTGGATGAGCGAAAAAGCCATTTCGTTCGATCACAGGGTCGACAATATTACGTAAATCTTCAGGCAGGTACCTTGAAGATTGTATTGATTGGTACAAAAGTTTTGGTCCCTCTGTAAAGCATTTACTTGTTTTAATACTAAACCACATTGGCAATGTGGTTTAGTATTATTATTAACAAGTGTTTTTTTTTTTTTTTGAACTGTGATCTACCTTTATTTGTAAATTTGTTTCAAAATTTAATTAATTTTGAAGGCAATGCGCGACCGGAAGATGTTGATGGAATTAAATAAAATTTAAACATTATTTTATGTGGTTCTAATGCATAAGAATTTGAGCTATTACATTCGGGAAGAGGCTAATTTAAAAATGTTAAAAATTATCGTAAAAATGTGAATTTTTCCAAATTTCGACAAAATTTAGAGCACATGCGCGACAGGAAGATATAAACCGATTTTATTTCTTTTTTACCCATTTTCAGTCTCCCCAATTCTCAACTTTTCCGCGGTATTACGACTTGAAAAACAAATTTTGAATTTTTTCGGCCCACCCTGCTGTATAATACAATTCACATAAAACAGAAAAGGGATACTAGGTAAAAAATTCAATACAGAATTTCAATCGGTTACCTCTAATTCTGTAAACAAATTTCCTTTTGTATCCACTGTTATCGAGAACAGATGTCAGTATCGGCTGTATCAGTTCCCTGTATGAATTCCTTTGATTTACGAAAGTTTCGTTTAGAAGAAGCAAAAATGAATCGAAATATATAAATCCGTTTTACATAGAGACAGAAAAACCTTAACTAAATTTCATTAATCATAAACTTGTGTCAAATCATATTACATAATATTATATCACAGCATAATTATTATCTTATTTATTAGCGTCTAGTTCGCCTATAACGCTGTATCAGTCTTATTTATGTTCTTTAAGACAATCACTACATACCTCTTTCTTCATCATCATCATCATCCTCAAGCAGCCATGGGCTACGGAGGTCCAACCAGACCGTGCAAATTAGTTCTCCAAGCAAGTCTATCCTGAGCTACATCTACTGCATCTGGCCACTGCACACCAATTCTAGCAAGGTCCTGTTTGACATTGTCTGCCCACCGCATCCTAGGTCTCCCCTTCTTTCTGAGGCCTTTAGGCACACTGTTCATAACCCTATTCGCCAATCTATAATTATTCATACGGGCAACATGGCCAAACCAACGGAGTCTCTCTCTGCACAATATGCTGCATAAAGGAGGTTGCAAACTCCTATGCCTAACCCCAACATTAGTTACAAAGTTGAACCACCTAAAGCCCAAGATACTGCGTAAGCATCTGGAATCAAAAGCATCTAGTTTCCTGTTATCTGTTTACAAAGTGTCCATGTTTCACTACCATAACTAACCCTAGAAAAAATCAAACTATTATACAGTCTAATTTTAGTCTTTAGGTTATACGCCTATTTTTCCACACTCTCCATAGATTCTTAAAAGTCCCAGCAGCAATCCCTATTCGTATGTTAATCTCATGCCGCATCACCAGTATCTGTTACATAGCTCCCGAGATAATTAAACTGTGACACCTGCTCAAGACTGCAACCATTCAGAATAACTGCATCACAGCCTGTCTGACCAATTTTCATCCCTTAATTTTCTCACTGTTTATAACCAAACCTACTCCAATACCAGTCTCATCAACGGCTCGAATGAAAGAGTTCATCTCATCAACATCATTTGCCAAAAGGGCTAAATCATCAGCATAATCTAAATCAGAAATTTTCGTATCTCCAGCCCATTTAAGGCCAAAATCTTTCCCTTGAAGTGAATTTCGCATAACATAATCAATAACCAAGCTAAAGAGAAAAGGAGACAAAATGCACCCTTGTCGAACACCAGAAGTAATGCTAAACCAATTGCTACAAGCCTTACCAACTCTCACACACGACTCAGTGTTATTATAGAGAGCTTTCATTATGTTAACTAACTTGTCTGGTATACCATATGATCTCACAATCAACCAAAAATTCTGACGATCAACAGAGTCGAAAGCCTTTTTGAAATCAACAAAGCTAGCAACCAAAGGTTTCTGAAATTCTAAACATTTCTCAAGAATCTGCCTAAGTGAAAATATCTGATCCACACATCCCCTACCACTTCTGAATCCACATTGCTCATCACGCAATTGACTGTCAACCAGATTCTTAATTCTATTAAGCACAATCATGGAAAGAACTTTACCTGGAACAGAGAGTAGGCTGATACCCCTATAGTTATCACAAGAACTGCGATCATCTTTTTTGAAAATAGGGATAACAATAGCTCTGGTAAAATCCTTAGGAACCATGCCTTTATTATAAAAGATATTCAGAATTTCAATCATCCAAGTGGTAACCGAAACATTCCCAGCTCTAAGCATTTCGGTAGTAATTTCATCTACCCCTGGGGATTTATGTAGTTTAAGTTTAGAAACAGCCAAAATAACTTCAGATTGTGTTATAGGGCCAATGTTAAAGTCACCAATATATCTATCATCACTGTAAACATTGGGAGCAGAACCAACTACATTGTTTAGAACATCACTGAAATGCTCAGCCCACCTAGCCATGACAGAATCCTCCCCTTCTATAACCTTACCTTGTTTATCCTTCAATCCTTGTATGCCTGTCCGTTTTCTAGCACATAACATTAACTATCTGGTACAGCTCTCTGCTGTTGTGCTGTCTAACTGCTTCCTCGGCTTTGTCAGCCAAACCATAAAGCCAAAGATTCTTATCAGCAGCTAACTGATCTTTTACATGTTTATTAAGTTCTCTGTAATGCTTTCTATTAGGACTAGTAGGGTATTGATTAAAGACATTCCTGCAGTTCTTTCTTTCCGAAATAAGCTCAAGTGCCTTATCACTCAGATAATTTTGTCTCTTCTGCTCCTTTTTTCCTAAAAGAGTACTGTTAGTGTCCAAAAAAGCCTGTTTAAAATGATCCCATTCTTCCTCAACTTCAGTAGTAAGCAAACCATGACTGTCATAATGACTAAGTAACCTATCATGGTAAGCTTTGACTATAACTGGATCTTTCAGAGCTTCAGTATTAAAAGTAAATTTTTTAACCCTAGCACAACACTTTTTAAGTTTAAGTTGCAACACACTTTTAACAAGGTAATGGTCAGATCCAATTTCAGCTCCCCTATATGCCCTGGTATTCCTAACAGAACTAGCCCATTTGCTGTTAATTAAATAGCAATCAATCATATTCTTATGCAGCCCATCAGGTGAAACCCATGTGTACTTATGTATGTTGCGGTGTTTATAATAAGGGTTAGTTATTCTGAATCCATTGAGTTTACTTACCTGTAGGAGACGTTGCCCATTGCCATTGCAGCTACCAATACCAAAAGGGCCTATTACTCCTTCCCAAAGGTCAGAGTCAGTACCAACTTTGGCATTGAAGTCACCAAGAACAAGGGTAATATCTCCTTTCTTGACAGAATTCAAAATATCCTGAAGTTGTTCATAAAACCTATCCTTCTCATCCTCATCGGCATCCTCAGTGGTGGCATAACAGCAGATAACATTCAAGTCTTCAACGCTTGTCTGAAATTTTGCTGTAAGAAACCTTTCATTAATGCACTCATATCCTAGAAGAGCATCGCTAGCATGTCTGCTGAGAAGCAGACCCACGCCTTGGTGATGCTTATTGTCGTCCCTCCCTGAAAAGATTAATTTAAGATTATTTTTAAGAATCTGACCTTTATCAGTCCATCTGGTCTCTTGCAAGCCGAGAATATCTAAATTATAATGGTGGAATTCTTGTGTGAGGACATCAAGAGAAAAAGCTCTGTGCAGAGTCCTCACATTCCAACTACCTATGGAGAGAAATTGGTTAGTGGGATGTTTAAAGAAACTATGTTTATTGAGAGAGGGAATGCCGACAATATCAAACAGCCCCCTAATCGCAGACATGGGCAAAGACCCGTTCCCCCACTACTATAGGCTGAAGCCATCTACACTGGAAGATTTCCTCCAACGTAGAATTTGACGATGCCAATAGAAGCAAAGAGTTCAGGTGCCTGCGACGACTTCTGCTCAGGATTATCCACAAGCTGATAAACATATCCTGTGAATCTATTCACTTGGGGCTGTCAACCCACAAAGAAACAGAAAACACAGCGAAAGATTTTCCCTCCACAAAAGCCCACCAGTGCAGCAAAATCAGGATCCATAATCAAGCTCAGAGCCATATATCTGTCCAGTCCAGTAGGTTTATATGGTCAGCACCAGGACCCTGTGTGGTTGACCAAACCTCAGCAGGGTAGAAAAAAAAGAAAAGTAGCCATAGTTGTCCAGATCAGTAGGCCACACTAATCTGGCAGCCCTCCCCTTCCGTTCACTTCCACAAGAGAGTATCTCTTTTGAAAGTTACTAACGGTCCGCACCACGAGAAGGCGGGGTCGGACATTAGGTGCTAGGCCTGGCCGGTTCTATGCATCATCACAGGGGATTGGTGCATAGCTCTCCTTCCAGTGACTACCTAGCTACCATTTACAGACCACCTCTTTCTTAAGGTGCACAAATTAAAATTTTCTTTTATTCACCCACGTATACATATCATATTAAAGTTATAAAGTTTCTAAATTTTTCACTCCTGACTTGGACATTAGCACATGTTCCTTATCATGCCAACGATTGTCACTTTTTTTCATTACCTTTCTGTCATCATTTGGTATGGTAGTGCCGCTGCACTGGCGTTTAATATTTTCAGAGCCTCTGCTCAGCTATCTGGTTTTCTGCAAGTGACGTCATTTCACTCTCTCACCTGGAATGAGCCTAGTTTCTTTTAGCATTTTAACATTACCTTACAATTAGTTTACACTTAACTAATCTTACACTTAAAATATATTAAAATAAAATGAAACATTGTGCATCCTTACGTGCTAATATTAGTGTCAAATATCTACTGTATTATGGCACACCAGCATTTTAAGAGTTTTTAGCATTCAAAAATATTAATGAGCTAAAGTAGATAGCAAACTAGTTTGAATGCAGAATACTTTTCAGCTTCTTTCAAATTATTATCTAAATTATTCCAAACTTTTGCGCCCTGAAAGGTTAGTGATGCCTGTCGATAATTTGTTCTGCAGAATGGTAATTCTATTTTTGCCTCTGTTACCCTAAATAGTATTCTCAAAAGGAGGTATAACCCATTTTTCCCCCTCCCCTAGATCCAGCCCTGGCTAATGCATTATTCACGCAAAAGTCGGCACTGCTGAAATACTGGCACTACATATATTTAGTTCATTTCAGTCTCATCACTATCTTGTCGCACCGTATATGTCTCTCAGGATTTAACCCCAATTTTCCATAGGATCTGGCACTCTCCAACCATGGGTTTATCAAACACGAGCTAAGTAGTAACTAACATAACCACGCTGTCGACAAGAGAATACTTATCATATGCTATATTACGATAAATGTTTACTGCAAAGGTCTATTTTACCGTTGGGGCAACAGTAAGATACTGTATTCTGATTAAATATGTTGGTGACACAATTTGTGGAATTTTTTTCATAATTGAAACCAATGTTATCGCAATGATGGTGAAAGATTAGTGGTCATTTATTTTCACAGGAGGAGTGTATTCCTTCGCAATTCTTCACAAAGGGAATCCTTCGCAAGAGGATTTTTCCATTGAAATTGAAAGTAAATTTCTTCCGTGCAGATGCGTTCCGCCAATCGAAGTTCGCAGATCTAGCAAATGGGTGTTCGAGATTCATTTGGAAATATAATTATTTTTTATTAAATCTTGTGCTCAAAAAGAAAATAATACTATTACTTAACACGAAACTTTAAATCCGGCTTCTGTGCAAATATTAGGTTCTTCATCGAAATCGCTTCTGTTTCTCCAGAAAAAAATAATACGTCACTAATGTTTTTAATGAATGTTTTGTTGTGGGTGTGCTCTCCGCCCGAAACGCCAGTGATGCTCTTCAGGATACGATTGCATTAATGAACGATTTCTTACTGGAAGATTTAAAACTAGTATTAAAGACTTGGATGTTGCTATACTCCCACCGAGAATTCTAATGATAACTACAAAATAGGTTTTCACAAAGACTTCATGATATTTTGAACTCTATCAAAAAAGAATATGCTACTTTTGTGTTGTGTGACTTCAGTACCAAAGCTCGTTTTGTTTTCTGCCAAAGATGGATCGTTTTTGCATTAGCATTTTTGATAGAAATGGGGAACCTACGGGTAAATATTTGAATAACTGCATAATAACTAAAACCTACTACAAACACTCTGATATTTATAAGTATGCGTGGATTGCAAGGAAGGGTGATATATTTTACATTACTTAAACAGCAAATGGGATACCAGGTTTTGTGGAGAAGCTGAAATCGAATCTGACCTTTACGTTGTAAATGTCTGTTGCCACTGAAATTCAAGAAATGATGTGCTAAGGTTAGAAGAATTATCTCTTAACATTGATATTATGAAAGACCCTGAAATAGCAAAAGCTTATCTTAATAGATTTCTTTTCGTGTTCGCGTCCAGTAACATGGGAGGTTGAATATTCAGATGTAAGAAAACCGCGATAGTCATTATGGCTATCGCGGTTTTCCTACACCAGAAGATGAGGAAGAACCCGAACATTTAAAAAAAAAGTTATTTTGGAAGCCAACGGTAGTTTTATGAGTAAATAACGGAAAGAGAAAAGTTATTTGAGTGATATGATACTCGATCTTATTTTTGAAAGAATGAAGTGTAGTACACACTGAATCAGTACCCTGCTAATCCCAACAGATGGCATTACAGAGAGCTTAATAAAGGATCGGTTAAATGCTGATATGCATTTTAAGATTAATAGGTTGGCTGACAAAGCAGAGCAAGCATCTACATGGCACAACAGCTGAGAACTGTACCAGATAGTTAACATTTTGTGTGGGGGAGAAAAACAGAATGATACGCAAGGATTGAAAGATGAGTCATTGAAGGGAACGATTATGTCATCGCAAGGTGAACGGAACATTTCAGAGATGATTTCAACAATGTAGTTAGTTCTACTACTATGGTTTGTAATGGTGATAGATATGTTGCTTGCATTATTGTCGATGAATATCACAATCTAAAGATACTTTGGCTATCACTAAATTAAAGCTGAATAAATGTCCAAGGCTAGATGAAATTACTACTGAAATGATTACAGCTGGATACGTTTGTGTTATCATTTGGCTGAGAGAAATTTTGAATGTTTCATGATAAAGTATGGTTCTTCATGATTTCACTAGAGCTGTTATTATCCCTATTTTTTAAAAAAAAGGTGATCGCAGTTTTTGTGATAGTTAAAAGGGAATCAGTGTGCTTTCTGTTTCCAGGTAAAGTTCTTTCCATTACTGTGCATGATGGAATTAAACATTTGCTTGATGGACAACTCGGGTTTAGCAGTGGGGATTTAGAAGTCGTAGGATCAGATTTTTTCACTTAGGCAGATTCTTACGAAACGTGTAGAATTTCAGAAACCTGCGGTTACTAGCTTTGTAGATTTCAAAAAGGCTTTTGACTCTGTTGATCGACTAATTCCTGGTAGATCGTTAGATCATGACAAATATGACCAATTAGTCAGCATAATGAAAACTCTCTATAATAACAGTGAATCATGTGTGAGAGTTGGTAAACCTTGTAGCAATTGGTTTACTATTGCTAATGGAATTCGACAAGGGTGCATTTTGTCTCCCTTTCTTTGTAGTTTGGTTATTGATTATGTTATGTGGAATTCATTGCAACAGAAAACATTTGGCCTTCAATGGTCGAGAGATTTCAACATTTCTGATTTAGATTATACAGATGATTTGTCTTTGTTGACTAATGATGTTGATGAGATGAATTCTTTCATTAGGGCTGTTGATGAGACTTGCTGCTAAACAGAGAGAAAACTAAAGTGATTAAAATTTGTCAGACAGATGGTACTTCATTTGCTTTGAACGGCTCCACTCTTGAGCAAGTGTCTCAGTTTAATTATCTTGCGAGCTGTTTAACAGATATTGGTGATGTGTCGCATGACAAAGCGAAAAATAGGGATTGCTACTAGGATCTTTAAGAATCGAATTGGCATATGCATCTAAGGATTAAAGTTAGGCTGCATAATAGTTTGGTTTTTCTAGGGTTAGTTTTATTAGCGAATTTTTGACCATTTGTAAGCAAGATAACAGGAAACTTGATGCTTTTTCTTTCTAGATGCTTACGCAGTATCTTGAACATTAGGTGGTTTCGCTATGTAAGTAATGATGAGGTTAGGCAAAGGAGTAGATAACTTCCTTTGAGCAGCGTATTATGCAAAGAGAGACTACGGTGGTTTGGCCATGTTGCCTGTATGCGTAACTTTTGATTGACGAATAGGCTTATGACAGCATGTCTAAAGACCACAGGAAAAGTGGGAGACCTACGATGCGATAGGCAGACAATTCGAAATTAAGAATTGGCCTACAGTGGTAAACTGCAGCGGCTGTAGCTCAGGACAGATAGGTTTGGAGAAAAAAATTAAAGTCTGGTTGAACCTCCGTAGCCCATGGCTGGCATCAGGATTTTATGTCAAAGTAATATATTAAACTGAATGGACAAATCATTATGTACACCCTGATAACAATATGCAAAGCAGAGGCATCGCGTCCAGTCATATGGGAGGTTGAAACTAGCAATGCCTATAAATAGGGCAGGTCTCTACGCATTGGAAACGAGTCACCGAAAAATAATCATGCATAATGCGACGTAATGATTTTGACCGTGGCCAGAGAATAAATGTGAGGTTGGGTTAGGTTGTTTTTACCTCTGAGCGGCACTTTTTCTCACACCACGGGATAAATAGCCAGGTCACATGGACCCCGAAGGCTCAGAGAAGGTTGGGGGAGGGGACCCACTGGAACAGCTGTTGGGAGACAGATGGTAGCCTCCCGTCAAGGCCAACCAGCATGTTCTTTAACGTGCACAGAGTATGGCTCTCCTGCACACGGGGTCACAACTTAAGGTCCCATCCGACGAACGGCGGCCTTTCCAAGCCCATCGGTGTCCCCTACTGACCATGATCAGGGCAGGATAAATGAGAGGAAGGCCAGTTGTTCAATCACTGCAACTGCTGAACCGTTGGGATTTCCACATCACCCCGTCACATGTGTATACCAACACTACGTGAAATATGCCAAACTTGGAACCAGCGGGAGAAATGTGGACATAAACGTGCAAATTGCCTCTCGCAGTGAGAGCAGACTGTCCCGCATCGTTACAAGGAATCGCACGGTTATCATGGAGCAGATAACTTTGGAATTGAATGAGGGTGCGGCCACAAGCTTATGCACAAACACTATTCATCGTACCATGAAAAAAATAATAGGCTATGGCAATCGACATCCACATCGTGTCCCCTTGTTGACTGCAAGGCACTGAAAGTTTAGCTGAAGTTTGCAAAGGCCTATCGAACCGGGAGAAGGAACTGTACTGGAAACACTTCATCTGGTCTGACCAATCGTGATTTCAACTGTATCACGCCGATGGGAGGGTGTGTGCGTACCTTCCAGGTATGCAGTACCTTCCAGGTATTGCACATGTTTCCAGGATGCAGTACCTTCCAGGCATTGCACTGCTTCGAATGATGCAGTAGCTTCCAGGCATTGCACTGCTTCGAATGATGCCGTAGCTTCCAGGCATTGCACTGCTTCGAATGATGCCGTAGCTTCCAGGCATTGCACTGCTTCGAATGATGCCGTAGCTTCCAGGTATTGAAATTCCAGGTACCAAATTCCAAACTACACGAAGCGATGGACCCAGCATGCCGAGTTGGGTCATAAGACAAGTGGAGGCGGTGTAACAGTTTGGGGTGAATTTACATGGGCATCCTTGGAGACCCTCGTACCCGTCGATCACTGGCACAAAGAATGTGAATATCCTCGCCAATCATTTATACCCGTTCGTAGAGATTCTCTTTCCACACCATGACGCCATCTTTCAAGGAACAATGCACCACCGCATTCTTCCAGAGTGGCGACCAATTGTTTCCAGGAGCATTCAAGTGAGTTTACCACACTCGAATGCCCCCTTGATCGCTGGACCACGACCCCATTGAGAATTTGTGGGACCAATTGGAAAGATCTATTCGAACCCGGCAACGAACTGTGGATGTTCTATGACAGGCGATCCTCGCTTCATGGGCGTCAATACCACATCTGTGTTTTTAATACCTCATTGAGTCCTCACCAAGACGTCTGGCTGCTGTTGTGAGGGCAAAAGCTGGAGCAACAGGTTATTGTAATAATTTGCCCATTCAGTATATAATGTAATTTAATCCGAAATTTGAGAATAATTTCAATTCAAATTTGAGAATAATTTCTAATATTCATTTTTGTATTACTAATAAATAACGCGATCAGATGATTCCACCTGATGTCCTGTTAATTATCATGGTTAAAGATTAATTTCAATCTTTTCTAAAGGAATTGGAGACAAAGAATTTGCTAACTTCGCATCCTAGAGAAATCTCTAACCTTTTCATTAGACATTTCCTTCACTGGAAATTTCTGATGTAATGAACATTAGAACTCTGCGAGGATAACGAAAGGTCTATCGGCATCCGAACCAGCAAATTTTTTCAGGGCCCTCATAATAACCGTCGAGGTTTTGCAAATGCTTGAGGGCTGATGTATACTTGCGAGTAAAATAAATTATTATTAATGGGTAAGTGGAAAATGTACTGTGGTAAAGTAATAAACCTGTATTTCAGAAGAACATGCTTTACTAAATATTAAATTAAAATTTTGTTAAATCTAATTTTCCAATTCTTCAGCGATAATTTTATTTATTTAAATGCAGTCATCTGCGATAAGGAAAGGACTTTTTTTTCATTATTACCCAGGAACTCCACTCTTTATTTCATTTCTTTACATTCACGAAGTACATTTTGTGATCTGAAATTTTCACAGATTTAATTTCGATGTTTGAGGCAGCACTGGAGAAACTCTTTGACCTTATATTCTGCTCTGTCTGCCAAAAAGATCACTTCTTCCACTTAAGTTTTTCTTTTAATTTGTGTTTTTATCCCAATACATTTTTTAAAGTGAATATCACAGTAAATTCGAACTAAGGCTTTTATCCATTACCTCAAGTAGTATATATTATGTCAGCTATCAATAATGAATGAATATTTGACTATATTCCTAATGATAAATTAACTTTAACTTCACAGGATTTTACAAACCGCTACACTTGTAAATTTACTGTACTTGTTATTAAAGATTTTCATTATTTGAATAAAGATTAATATCTCTTCAAATATAAAACATGGAATGCCGGTTTGAATAATGCTTATGAAATTTATACTATAAATATCTGGTTTTTTTTTCATCCCATGTTAGAAAATTTAATTTATTAAAAAGAACTGCAGGAATTTCCTTAATCAATATCCTACTAGTCCTAATAGAAACCATTACAGGCAGCTTAATAAACATGTAAAGGATCAGTTAGTTGCTGATAAGAATCTTTAGCTTGATGGCTTAGCTGACAAAGCCGAGGAAGCAGTTAGAGGGCACAACAGCAGAGAGCTGTACCAGATAGTTAATGTTTTGTGTGGCAGAAAACGGACAGGTATACAGGGATTGAAGGATAAACATGGTAAGGTTATAGAAAGTGGGGATTCTGTTATTGCATTGCTTTGAATGATGCAGTAGCTTCCACGCATTGAACTGCTTCGAATGATGCAGTAGCTTCCAGGTATTGCTTTTCTTCGAATGATGTAGCAGCTTCCAGTTATTGCTTTGCTTCGAATGATGCAGTAGCTTCCAGGCATTGCATTGCTTGGAATGCTGCAGTAACTTCCAGGCATTGCACTGCTTCGAAAGATGCAGTACCTTCCAGGCATTGCACTGCTTCAAATGATGCAGTAGCTCCCAGGTATTGCTTTGCTTAGAATAATACAGTAACTTCCAGGTATTGAAATGCTTCGAATGATGCAGTAGCTTCCAGGTATTGCATTGCTTCGAATGATGCAGTAGCTTCCAGCCATTGCACTGCTTCGAATGATGCCGTAGCTTCCAGGCATTGCAACTGCTTCGAATGATGCAGTAGCTTCCAGGCATTGCACTGCTTCGAATGATGCCGTAGCTTCCAGGCATTGCACTGCTTCGAATGATGCCGTAGCTTCCAGGTATTGAAATGCTTCGAATGATGCAGTAGCTTCCAGGTATTGCACTGCTTTGAATGATGCAGTAGCTTCCAGGCATTGCAACTGCTTCGAATTATGCAGTAGCTTCCAGGCATTGCATTGCTTCGAATAATGCCGTAGCTTCCAGGTATTGTATTGTTTCGAATGATGCCGTAGCTTCCAGGTATTGTATTGTTTCGAATGATGACGTAGCTTCCAGGCATTTCACTGCTTCGAATGATGCAGTAGTTTCCAGGCATTGCAGTGCTTCGAATGATGCAGTAGCTTCCAGGCATTGCATTGCTTCGAATGATGCCGTAGCTTCCAGGTATTGTATTGTTTCGAATGATGCCGTAGCTTCCAGGCATTGCACTGCTTCGAATGATGCAGTAGCTTCCAGGCATTGCACTGCTTCGAATGATGCAATAGCGTCCAGGCATTGCATTGATTCGAATGATGAGGTAGCTTCCAGCCATTGCACTGCTTCGAATGATGCAATAGCGTCCACGCATTGCATTGATTCGAATGATGAGGTAGCTTCCAGGCATTGCACTGATTCGAATGATGCAGTAGCTTCCAGGCATTGCACTGCTTCGAATGATGCAGTAGCTTCCAGGCATTGCACTGCTTCGAATGATGCAGTAGCTTCCAGGCATTGCATTGCTTCGAATGATGCAGTAGCTTTCTTGTATTGCATTGCTTCGAATGACGCAGTAGCTTCCAGGTATTAAAATGCTTCGAATGATGCAGTAGCTTCCAGGTATTGCATTGCTTCGAATGATACAGTAGCTTCCAGCCATTGCACTGCTTCGAATGATACCGTAGCTTCCAAGCATTGCAACTGCTTCGAATGATGCAGTAGCTTCCAGGCATTGCACTGCTTCGAATGATGCCGTAGCTTCCAGGCATTGCACTGCTTCGAATGATGCCGTAGCTTCCAGGCATTGCACTGCTTCGAATGATGCAGTAGCTTCCAGGTATTGCACTGCTTCGAATGATGCAGTAGCTTCCAGGCATTGCGCTGCTTCGAATTATGCAGTAGCTTCCAGGCATTGAAACTGCTTCGAATTATGCAGTAGCTTCCAGGCATTGCATTGCTTCGAACGATGCCGTAGCTTCCAGGTATTGTATTGTTTCGAATGATGACGTAGCTTCCAGGCATTTCACTGCTTCGAATGATGCAGTAGTTTCCAGGCATTGCACTGCTTCGAATGATGCAGTAGCTTCCAGGCATTGCATTGCTTCGAATGATGCCGTAGCTTCCAGGTATTGTATTGTTTCGAATGATGCCGTAGCTTCCAGGCATTGCACTGCTTCGAATGATGCAGTAGCTTCCAGGCATTGCACTGCTTCGAATGATGCAGTAGCGTCCAGGCATTGCATTGATTCGAATGATGAGGTAGCTTCCAGGCATTGCACTGATTCGAATGATGCAGTAGCTTCCAGGCATTGCAACTGCTTCGAATGATGCAGTAGCTTCCAGGCATTGCATTGCTTCGAATGATGTAGTAACTTTCTTGTATTGCATTGCTTCGAATGACGCAGTAGCTTCCAGGTATTAAAATGCTTCGAATGATGCAGTAACCTCCAGGTATTGCATTGCTTCGAATGATACAGTAGCTTCCAGCCATTGCACTGCTTCGAATGATGCCGTAGCTTCCAGGCATTGCAACTGCTTCGAATGATGCAGTAGCTTCCAGGCATTGCACTGCTTCGAATGATGCCGTAGCTTCCAGGCATTGCACTGCTTCGAATGATGCCGTAGCTTCCAGGTATTGAAATGCTTCGAATGATGCAGTAGCTTCCAGGTATTGCACTGCTTTGAATGATGCAGTAGCTTCCAGGCATTGCGCTGCTTCGAATGATGCAGTAGCTTCCAGGCATTGCAACTGCTTCGAATTATGCAGTAGCTTCCAGGCATTGCATTGCTTCGAATGATGCCGTAGCTTCCAGGTATTGTATTGTTTCGAATGATGACGTAGCTTCCAGGCATTTCACTGCTTTGAATGATGCAGTAGTTTCCAGGCATTGCACTGCTTCGAATGATGCAGTAGCTTCCAGGCATTGCATTGCTTCGAATGATGCCGTAGCTTCCATGTATTGTATTGTTTCGAATGATGCCGTAGCTTCCAGGCATTGCACTGCTTCGAATGATGCAGTAGCTTCCAGGCATTGCACTGCTTCGAATGATGCAGTAGCGTCCAGGCATTGCATTGATTCGAATGATGCAGTAGCTTCCAGGTATTGCACTGATTCGAATGATGCAGTAGCTTCCAGGTATTGCACTGATTCGAATGATGCAGTAGCTTCCAGGCATTGCATTGCTTCGAATGATGCACTAGCTTTCTTGCATTGCATTGCTTCGAATGACGCAGTAACTTCCAGGTATTAAAATGCTTCGAATGATGCAGTAGCTTCCAGGTATTGCATTGCTTCGAATGATGTAGTAGCTTGCAGCCATTACACTGCTTCGAATGATGCAGTAGCTTCCAGTTATTGCATTGCTTCGAATGATGCAGTAGCTACCAGATATTGAAATGCTCCGAATAATGCAGTAGCTTCCAGGTATTGCTTCGAATGATGAAGTAGCTTTCAGGCATTACACTGCTTCGAATGATACAGGAGATTCCAGGTATTGAAATGCTCCGAATGATGCAGTAGCTTCCAGGCATTGCACTGCTTGGAATGATGCAGTAGCTTCCAGGTATTGAAATGCTCCGAATGATGCAGTAGCTTCCAGGAAATTAAAATGCTTCGAATGATGCAGTAGCTTCCAGGTATTGCATTGCTTTGAATCATGTAGTAGCTTCCAGGTATTGAAATGCTTCGAATGATGCAGGAGCTTCCAGGTATTGAAATGCTCCGAATGATGCAGTAGCATCCAGGAAATTAAAATGCTCCGAATGATGCAGTAGCTTCCAGTCATTGCACTGCTTCGAATGAGGCAGTAGCTTCCAGGCATTGCACTGCTTCGAATGATGCAGTAGCTTCCAGGTATTGAAATGCTTCGAATGATGCAATAGCTTCCAGGTATTGAAATGCTCCGAATGATGCAGTAACTTCCAGGAAATTAAAATGCTTCGAATGATGCAGTAGCTTCCAGATATTGCATTGCTTAGAATGATGCAGTAGCTTCCAGGCATTGCACTGCTTCGAGTGATGCAGGAGCTTCCAGGTATTGAAATGCTCCGAATGATGCAGTAGCTTCCAGGCATTGCACTGCCTCAAAGATGCTTAGCTTCCAGGTATTGCATTGCTTCGAATGATGTAGTAGCTTCCAGCCATTACACTGCTTCGAATGATGCAGTCGTTTCCAGGTATTGTATTGCTTCGAATGATGCAGTAGCTTCCAGGTATTGAAATGCTTCGAATGATGCATTAGCTTCCAGGTATTACTTCGAATGATGTAGTAGCTTCCAGGCATCGCACTGCTTCGAATGATGCAGGAGCTTCCAGGTATTGAAATGCTCCGAATGATGCAGTAGCTTCCAGGTATTGAAATGCTTCGAATGATGCAGTAGCTTCAAGGTATTGCACTGCTTCGAATGATGAAGTAGCTTCCAGCCATTGCACTGCTTCGAATGATACAGGAGCTTCCAAATATTGAAATGCTCCGAATGATGCAGTAGCTTCCAGGCATTGCACTGCTTCGAATGATGAAGTAGCTTCCAGGCATTGCACTGCTTCGAATGATGCAGTAGCTTCCAGGTATTGCATTGCTTCGAATGATGCAGTAGCTTCCAGGTATTGAAATGCTTCGAATGATGCAGTAGCTTCCAGGTATTACATTGCTTCGAATTGTTTTGCAGCCATGTCTATTTTCCATTTACAATGCTCCAAAAGTGAAGATAATACAGAAAGATTCCCCAAAACGGAATCAATCTCTTGAAATGCTTTTTTTTCTTTAAATCCGAAACATCCACGTATATATAAATACATGCGAGTACACACACGTTTCAAGTAGATAGCAATTAAATTTCCGTTTCAAAGGGAAATTGAAATCCTAAAGCTGTATTTGAAACTAGTTTGAAATACATACTAAGAGCAAAAATTTGTGACTAAGAAGTTATTTTTTCGTCTGTCCTTATCGAAGCACAGAGTGTAGTAAATAAAGAGTCTGTGAAGAAATAAGAGAAACATTTGTCGAAAGTTTTATCTCGAGGTATCCGAGATAGAAGAGGACGGAAGTGCCATGAAAATGAAATAGTCAAGACGAGATCTTCCGTTGCAGTTTACGGAGTGGACAGTGCAAATTGATTTTCTCCATTTTCGGCAATCTCCAGCTCTTGGGAGTTGGGAAAGCGGACGCAACTCCGAACCCTTTGACTCACTGGTGATTTTATTTTCACTTTTCTGTAGTCTCGACTAGGCCATACGTCATTCCGTCTTCTGAGGGTTTGGGAATCAGAAAAACTCTTTAAGGCGAAAACATTTTTCGATCCTTTAGAAAAGCGTTGGACAAACGTAATGCAGTGGAGAACGAACACCATTTCCTGATCGATGAGGAAAGGTCCTCTCTCTCTCCTGGGAAGGGGAGGACACAGAATTTCGTTAATATGCAACACGCCCACCAATTAGTAGAGTTCGGAGGATAAATCTTTGTTTTGTAGATAAGTTGCGAAAGCTGTGAAATATATCCTAATGTTATTAAGTCTTTAAACAAAGAATTCTTCGATTTTCTTTCGATACCGCATTGATTTCTCACAAATAGCATTGAAGTTGCTATTTGTGATGAGTAGCTTCCAGATATGCACTTGATAAAGGTAACGTAGGTTAATATTGATTTCATTTTTGTCGTTAAAAACAATATCAAGAAACTAAATGAATCATGTCCTTTTCTCAAATAAGAACAGAACAAATAAAATGTGCCATACATACATACATACATACATACATACATACATACATACATACATACAAAATCCTCATGCAGCTGTGGGCTACGGCGGTCCACTTATCAACTATATAATAATAGGATAAAAGCCCCTATACATGTGATACATGTAACGCAACAAGTCATGAAACATCGTATTTCACACAACTGTTTCAAAGAGTGGAAACACTTGATATCGTGTTTCCGATACTGTTGCAAAGTGTCATTGCATGTGGTAGTTTCATGTCCCAGACGAGTGACCTTGAAATATGACTCATGACACTGATGCATGTTTCAACTCTGGATGACCGCATCAGGGTCATCCTCTGTTTCAACAGTAGCTCAATTCAGTCGGAGTCGTTACTCAAGACAAGATGGGTAATGATCGCGATTTGATTAAATAGCTTATTAATTTTTATAGACTCCGTCCTGTTTGTGGGATAAGAAATGAAAAGAACATATAGTAACCTATAGGCTAGGAACCTGTGCCTCAAGACGTTCTTCTGCGGAAACGGCTTCCCTCAGTAGAGTATTTAAATTTTCAATAATGCTGCGAACTTTGCGTAACAAATTATGGAACCCCACAATGTCCATTCTTAAATAATTTAAAACATCGGTCGTTTCCTTAGCCTACAGATCTCTCAGTAAATTCGTATTAGAATATTTTCTTCTGTCTGGCGCATACCCTCTTATTACGCCGCTCTTTAACCACTTATTATGCCGCTTTTTGCATGCACTAAAAACAGCCACACCGAGTGCTATTCAAACAGGTGGTGGTATTTCAGATAGTGCACTCATGATGGATGAATAGATGTCGACTGAGCAGTATCAAACGGTGTACTGAGACTGGAGTCACAGTGTGAATGCAGGGGTTCCATGAAACTTTTTCATGAATCCCTGCATCTCGTATACTTTAACTATGTAACGCACTCCACTTGCCAGATCGTCAAAGGAAGCTACAATTCGAAATCAGAGAACTATCTGATCGAAATGTTTTTTTTTACAAGATTATCAGAAGATTAGTTTCGTTGAATGGAAACTTCACCCTCAGAGTAAAGAGTTCGTACGCTACCTTCTAATCGTTCTATTTTGATAACGTTTTGTGCAACATTCCAAATTTGAAACATGGCACTAAAAACTTTTGAATTTATGCATCGAACAATTAAAAGAGTGAATTATTATTATTTATACGAAAGTGTGCTGTGAAATATTTGCTGTAATATCTGCATCAACTGACTACAAGTCAAAATTTCTAGTTGAAAAATATTATTTTGCTAGATTATCACTAGATTAGCTTTGATTGAATGGAAACCTCACTTCACCATCCAAGTAATCCTTCGCACATTGCGTTTTAATGGTTCTAATCGAGTGAATTATAATAGTGTGCCGTAATACATTCACAAGGATAGCGGCATTTTTAAACAGATTGTTTTATGTGAATTCTAAACTCTATTTCCTGTGATGGAAAGAGGATTAACTTTTCATAATGTTGTTCGCAACTTTCGGAATTTTAACTCATTGCTTTACCCGCCCTATTGGTAAGAATTCTGATGAGTCACTTCTCTGGAAGGAGAGCGCGAAGCGAACCAATAGCGGCTGATCCAGCGGGGGAGGTGACTCCCTGAGTCAGCTGGTGCTTTTTTCTGCCGTGGTATAAAGATAAAGTTTAATAACGTATTAAAGCTCGCTGGTTTGCAAATTAAAATCTTCTTCACTTACTTTTAACAGTTAATGCATTTTAGTAATATCTACATAATTAATTCAAGCACCTGTGCGACAGTACATTAGTGATTCATTATAGTTACCCGTGCATAGGGTCATCAGAAATTGAAATTTGTCAAAAGATAAAATAGACTGGCAAATGATAATTTATTCTGCTTTTGATAAAACTGAAAATTCTAAAATTTGAACCATAAATTGACGTAAATTTCACGATACTCTTTGTTCAATAAGCACTTTCTTCAAAACAATATTACGATTTCATTCGATGTCACCACAGAATCGATTCTCTGTTGTTCTCTTCAATGTTTCTAAAATAAATTTTATTATTATTGTTGTTGTTTTGGAAGATGGCTCCGACAGAAACGGAATTTTGATTTCGATTTTTAAGAATCATATAAAAGTCATTGACAAATTTTTGAGTAGTGATAATTCTGATTAATTTGAGAATTTGCGCTGTATTTGTAATCAAGTAATAATATTTTATTCTCTTTATGTTTCATTTCTAATATACAGTACAGGGAAAAAATCGCTATACCTGGAATGATTAATGCCATTTTATTGAAAAGCAGGTAGTTGTCAGCATACACTGAGATGTGTGATTGATTACATTATCATAAAAAAATATGAAAAATTTCCACTTTTCCTACCCGGTAAAGTGGTATTAGTATGATGTTGAACTGCCGCGCGAAGCAATGAATTCATGAACACGGCGGGAAGGCTATCCTACAGCTCTATAATGTCCTCTTGAGGGATAGAACGCCAAATAACGCGAAGCCGCTGTACCATTTCAGCGACTGTGGTTGGTGCACCTCTTGGGTGTTGTTGGAGCTGACGGCCATCATGTCCCAGACGTGTTCAACAGGTGAAAGGTCCGGCGAGCGTGCTGACCATGGTAGTACCTGAAAGTTTTCCTCGTGTAGATACTGCTGACTAATGCGGGATGTGTGGGGCGGGCGTTATCTTGCTGGTCCCGTGCTGCTGAACAAATGGGAGAGCCACTGACTGCAAAATGTTGGTATCATATCATTGGGCAGTTAGAGATACCCTAATGATAGCTAGTTCTGACGAAGATGTCCGACTAATGACACCACGTGTTGGATCTGTGTGACGATGTCGCACACACTGAATGGAGTGCGTTTCCTCTGGATGACGGCGAACACGTTGTCTACCGTCGTGCTGCCCAAGATAAAAACCAGATTCGTCACTAAACACCACGGTACTCCACTCTTGTTCGTTCCAGTTCTGTCTAAGGTGACATCACTGAAGACGTGCTTGCATGTGGGCATATATGAGGGGCAAACGCAGTCCCAGATGATAGGCTCGCAATGGAATTTGTTACGCAATGCCATGCGTCGCAAATGGCGGTCCTGTCGCTCCATGGTCATACATAGTCTTTCTGATCCTTGTCGGCGTGTGCTGGATCCTTCTTGAATCCACTGGCGCCATATGTGTACGATGGTGCTGGTATTGCGGCTCACAAGGTTGGCCACATCTCTGTACGACAAACCAGCTTCCCTAAGGACGATGATTCTTCCACGCTCAAAGTTATTAACTCTTGGAACGGCTGCCGATGTCTGAGTAAGGGCATCTTTAGCGGTTTAGAACAATTTTCACAAGGTTTTGTCAACCAGGGAGCGTTTAACTGTGTTTGACTGATCCGCACCTGTGATGTCAGCTTGCGCCTGTCCAATCGTTCCGATTGTCCTGCAAACCTAATCATTTCCATACATTTCCACATACTACCGCCTCTCTAAATTTCGTCACATTTACATAACTTCTTACAAATGTTGCATTTTTTATTTCATGTAGTGTATTTTAGTAGGAAACAATTAATATTTATGAGGATTTCACAAATGTAATGTTTAGGATTCCAGTTTGAGATACTTGATCCCGTTAAAGTTCACAAGAAATTTTTAAAAACTGGAAATTAAAATTTATCCATGAGAGTTTTCACTTTTCCATAAAAATCATAGAAGCATTGTAATCATGGGAAAATAATCAATCTCAGGTGACCTTGAACACGAGAAATCAGCATTTTTTGTTTTCAAAAGAAAGTGTATAAAATCTGATAGATGTGTTTTTCTAATATTTTTGTAACAGGAAAAAAATTGAAATAGGGTCATACATACATATACGTACATTCATACACAGATACATAATTGTCAACAGCCATGAGAACTACTGTAAAATTTTCTTCTTCAAATACGTCTATCCTGAGCTACAGCCGCTGCATTTGTGCATTTTACGACAATTCTAACAAGGTCCTGTTTGCATTGTCTCCCAACGACATCCACTTTTCCTGAGGTCTTTACCCACAGTGTTCATAACCCTATTCACTACCCTATAGTTATGTATACGTGCAACATGGCGAAAACAAAGCAGTCTCTCTCGGCAAATATGATGCTCAAAGCAGGTTGCCTAACTTCGTCATTATTTATTTCACCTAATTCCCAAGATACTGCGTAAGTATTAGAATAAAATGCACCAGGCTTCCTGTTAACCTACTTACAAAGGATCAATGTTTCATTACCAAAACTACCCATAGAAAAAGCTGAATTATTATAGAGACTAATTTTAGCCTTTAGATGAATGCGCCTATTTTTCCACATACTCCATAGATTCCTAAAAGTCCCAATAGCAATTCCTATTCTTCTGTTTATCTCTTGCCGCACATCATCGTATCTTTTACACAGCCCCCAAAATAAATAAACTGAGACACTTGCTTAAGTGTGCAGCCACTCAAAGCAATTGGCAGTAATAAAACTGAAGTGCAATCTGACTGAACAATTTCCAACGCATTAGTTTTTTCTTTGTTTATCCCTAAACCTACTCTACTACCAGTCACGTCAACAGCTCTAATGGAAGAGTTCATCTCGCCAATATCATTGCCAAAAGGTCTAAATCATCAGCATAATCTAAATCAGAAATTTTCAGATCTCCAGACCAATAAATCCCAAAATCTTTTCCTTTGCAGTGAATGTCGCATAACATAATCAATAACCAAACTAAAGAAAAAAGGAGACAAAATGCACCCTTGTCTAACATCACAATCAATGCTAAACCAATTGCTACAAGCTTTACCAACTCTCTCACATCACTGTGTTATTTTAAAGAGTTTTCATTATGTTAACTAACTTGTCTGGTATGCCATACGATCTCACGATCAACCACAATTTATCACGATCAACAACGCCAAACGCCTTTTTGAAATCTACAAAGCTAGTCTAGTAACCAAAGGTTTCTGAAACTCTAAACATTTCTCAAGAATCTAAGCGCAAAAATCGGATTTACAATATCCCCTACCACTTCTGAATCCACATTGCTCATCACTCAGTTGTTCGTCAACCAGATTCTTAATTCTATTAAGCACAATCATGCAAAGAACTTTACTGGGAACATAAAAAGTGATCACAAGAACTGGTTTTGTAAAAAAAAACATAAAAGGTGATCGCAAGAACTGTGATCACCTCTTTTTTTAAATAGGGGTAATACTAGCTCTAGCAAAATCCTCAAGCCTTTATCATAAAATATATTCAAAATTTCAGTCAGCCATGTGGTAACAGAAACATTCCCAGCTCTAAGAATTTCAGTAGTAATTTCATCTGCCCATGGTGATTTATGTAGTTTAAGTGTAGAAATAGCCATAATAGCGCGAGCCGATTTTAAATTTTCTTGCAAGCCGATTGTTAAATTGACAATGGTGGTAGACTGTAGACGTGCACGCACTTCAATCCACATTGGTTAGAGGCATTTTGACGATAAGCTTATATATGGTGGCATGGAAAATCCAGCCCGGACCAAAAATATCGATACGACAGAGTGATCTGTTAATTTTTTTAAATGTGAAGTAGGCGAAAGCAGACATAGAAAATAATGATAGCATCGAAAATCACTGGGGATCATCAAAATCAACGGAACGAAATTTTGAATCTGTTGAACGACCAATTAGAGAAGGAACATCATCATGTTTGCCATTGACAGAAATAAATAAACCACCCTTCACGGATTGTTGAAACGAAAAACAAGCGAGTGTGTTTACAGAACAGTACAAATGGCTTCAAGCAAAAGAAGGTAAATTAGGATGCAAGAATTGTTCAAAAGTTAAGTATTTTGGAGTAACAGAAAAACATGTCCATGTGTCCAAGGAATGGGGCATATGTTTAGTAACCACAAATGTCAGTAATAAAATTACTAGGCAAGATTTTTTCCAAAAACAAATTAGGGAACACGACGTTTCTAAAGCCCATACTAAAATTCAAGATTTGTTAAGTGAATCGGTTAATGACTCAATTTCCAATTTAGTACACAAATTTAATAATAAAAATATTGATGCTACCGTAAATATTTTCAATACTGTTTATAGTTTGATAAAACGCAACAGGCTTTATCCGACTTTGAGGCAGTATTAGAATGACAAGAAAAAAGTGACTTATATTCATACACAATACAGTGGAACATGTCACAAAAGGAATTAAATGAAGATATTTAAGAATTTTATAGAAGAAAATGCCAAAATCGAAACGAAGCATCCTAATGATTTATCTGCAGTGCGCAATTCAATCCGCTCCCACACTAATAATGTTATTTGTCGCTTTAAAAGAATTAGTGTCTACTACAGCAGATGGTGCTTTTAATACATTATTATCTACTTAAAGTGATTGGCTTTAATAATGACTATTTGAAAGCGAATTTAACAGCATTTTGATCTGATGGTGCTAATAGAATGTTGGGAAAAAAATCTGTAGTCTCTACTAAATAGTTAGAAAATTTTTCCAAAGTCAATTGGGAATATCTGAAATAAAACAAGTTATTCATTTTAAAATATTTTTGATAAAATTTATTTTATTTATTAACCAATCTAATAAAAATCAAATCAAGCTAGAAACTGTAGCTAAAAACTTGAAATTATTAAAATTGGTCGAATACTAAGACCGCGATGGGTGGCATTTAGTTTACGAGTTGCTATTACTGCATGGCACGAATATCATGCGTTATACAGGGTGATTCAAAACTTATCGTTCAAATTTCGTGGGGACGTAGGGAATACGTCAGGAAACCGATTTCACATAGGAAAGTATGTCCGCAAACGTCATCTACTCGAACAAAATGGACAAGTAAAGTGAACACAAGGAAACAGTACAGTTAAGTGGTAACGAATGTGACTTTTATTCCAACAAGGTAAAGTACAGGTTCACAGTAAGTGCTCAAAATTGCGACCATTTACACGGACACAGGATTCACAGCGCCGTTGCATTGACCGCCGAACATTTTCAAAAACGCCTGGCATATCACGGACAATGCCGGCGGCGGCCACTATTCGTGCAACAAGGTCCATTTCACTGTCGACGGGGGTCTCCGCTAGCTCTTGATGCATAAAACGATTCATCTTATCACTAGTAAGTCAGCTCGTACACTGATAACAGCGGGAATGGTCGGGCGAGCTGTACACTGGTTGGGTACACAGAGCCCCCTCTACATACGCATGCGTACATTTACGGACATACTTTCCTATGTGAAATCGGTTTCCTGACGTATTCCCTACCTACCCACGAAATTTGAACGATAAGTTTTGAATCACCCTGTATATGCGTTTTTCAAGTTCTTCTTATTCTTGTCTGACAGAACGATCAGCTAACATTAATTTTTGCAAGACTTTTCTAGAATGAATGACATTCTGGAAGAATCTTCATTACTTTCAACTGCACTTCAGTCAAGATCAACTCAGAAAGAGCAAAAATTAATTACTCTTACAATAAGAGCTTTGGAAAATTTAAACGTTGGTCCTGGAAAAACACGAATCTGAAGTTGAATATTTGATTAAATCAGAGAAGTTGAAAGATATTCCATTTAATAAAAATAATAACTCAATGATCTTTCTAGGAATACGTAACTAGAAAATAAAATTCAACACATGAATTTACGCCTTTTATCAGACGGAAATAATGATGAAAACAGTTTAAATTATTTCCATTTATTAGAACCATCTACCTTACCTTATGAAGAACTAACTTCACCATGGATATCTGGGGAAAATATTTCACCATTTAGTCAAATTTAAAAAATTCGAACTTGATTTGAACGATTTTTCAGGATTTTGTAGATTGTAATGTAGGATCAAAAATATTTCAATGAATTCAAATATTCAAAAAGCTAAAACGATAGCACTATTGCAGTAAGTAGTGCTGAAGGTGAAAGAAATTTCAGTTTAATGAACAAAATTTGTACGAGGATAAGAAATCGTTTAACAATAGATCACATATCGGATTTAATGACTATAAATTTTGTTGAGAAAAGAGTTAGGGGATTGGAATGGAACTCCATTTGTCAACTAATGGTTGAATCGCAACCATAGATTGGCTAAGGATACAAGAACTTGGCAAAAGTCTATGAAATATTTTATGAGAATCAATTGTATATGTGAGAATTGCAATATAAAAATTAGTACTTTATTATTGTTTGAAATTTTTGCATTCCAAATTGTTGTAAATTACAATAAATATAAACACATATTCTGGTCTTGTTTTTTAGCGAGCCGGTTGTTAAGCGTTTACCAGCACACCACTGCTGCTGAAGGGCCAACATTAAAGCCAGCAATGCATCATCATTACAAAAAATGGAAGTAGATACATTGTTCAGAACATCACTACATGCTCAGTCCACTTAGCCGTGACAGATTCCTCACCTTGAATAACCTTACCATGTTTAACCTTCATTCCTGTATACCTGTTCTTTTCTTCCTTCACAAAACATTAACTATCCGGTACAACTCTCTGCTGTTACTCTGTATAACTTCTTACATTGCTTTGTCAGCCAAACTATCAATACAAAGTTTATTATCAGCTCTTAACTGATCACTTACAAGTTTATTAAGTTCTTTGTAATGTTGTCTGTTAGGACCAGTAGGATCTATTGACTTAGGACTGTCAACCTAGAAACAAAAAAAAACCACTGCGGTAGATGTTTCCTTCAACAGAAGTCCACCAGTGCAGTAAGCTAAGGATGCATAATCAAGCTCATAGCCATAATCAAATATTCAAGTCTGATAAGTATAAATGACAAGCATCAAGATCCTATGTCGTTGATCACTTCTCAGTAGGGCAGAAAAAAACGAAAAAGTAGCCATAGTAGTCCAGAACAATTGGCCACACTGATATGATAACCCTCCCCTTCCATTCTCTTTCAAAAGAGAATATCTCTTTGGAAAGGTACAACAAACTCACACCACGAGAAGTCGGGGTCGGGATTTTGGTGCTAGACCTGACCGGTTGTGTGCATCATCACAGGGGATTGATACACGTGTCTCCTTCCAGTGAATGCCTAGCTACCATTTACAGACATGATATGTAAAACTTTTATAAAAAAAAGATATTTAAATAGCCTTTTTAATTCTTATGAATCAGTTTATGTAAACTTTTAGTGGTTTGTAGAGTAAGCTATTGTATTGAAACTTACACCATATGTACAATTAAAGCACGTTTTAAACTTGGTTTCTGCATTCCTATCGTGATTTGTCATGTTTATACAAGCGGACACGGTGTTTTCTCGCGTGCACATATAAAAAAAATCTCTTCTCTAAACGGATTGTACCATGGAAGAACAACGAGCTGTACTATGACGTTTTCACGCTGAAAGTATACCCTTATCGAAGATTAAAAGAAGAATGTTGGCATAATACGGGGAAGTTGTTTTAATCGTCAAATAAGCTCACCAGACCAAAAATAGTCATCTTCCATCATAAGATGGTTACATCCGTTCGACAGCAACAGAGAACGCACCAGTAATAAACGCATCCTACAAATAGCTGTTCCGTGCGCTAGGGGGGTTATACAGTGACAAGAAGTGGTTGTGTGCCACGTGTGTGTTTTTCGCTCCATGAAACATGGGATGCGCCAAAGATGTGAATGAGTGGTAAAAAGGTGTTATTACGTTTGGCCGAGCCAAAGGGTACAAGAAGTTGCTGCCTTTGCAGGTGTGTCGAAATGCACTGTCCAGAGGGTCTTCCAGCCGTGGTGTACATCGCAGTCCACCGCTAATCGTCGCCAGAACTGCGGCAGAAAGACTGTGCTCACCAATAGGGACTGCCGCAGTGTGTCACGCACTATTAGGGCAAACCGCTTTGCAACGAGGCAGGAATTGCTCCAGTCAATGCAGGCCTACAAGAAGCTGTTTCTGAACGAACACTCCGAAGGGAACTGCATGCCATGGATATCTGGAGCAGAGTACCGCGGAAGAGACATATATTAACACTAAACTTACTGACTCGTCATATAAATATATATAATAATATATAATAAAATGTCATATCATGCACACAATGGAACCTAACACCTTACACATGAAATCATGTACCTTGCTACTTGATCCCATTGTATCCTGGTCTATGTTCTATATCCTACTGTGACCGGTCAAATAACTGGTCCTTAAAAAAAGTTATAATTTTTGCAATTGAACGCAGATAATAATCAATTTGGTACTGAATTAAATAATAAATGAAACAACTTTAACAAAATGAAAAAACAAATTTACTTTTTTCATTTCAACTCTAAACATTAGAAGGAAATGAAAAATGAACGGTGGCTCTATAGTTTCTCGCACTTATAAATAAATAATGCATATCTTATTCATTTTCAATGCATTTTTACAAATTATTCAGTTCTCAAATGTACATTGCCACACACATTTTTTTTTGCATTTTAAACAGATTTTCGTAGTTTTGTTGTCTTTGCAATATCTTACTTGGCAAGTTTTTCATACATCTGAAACTGAACTTATATTTGTTGATGTTTTCGGCATGTTTCCTTTTTTCTTTTTCCTTCAATTCTTGATATTCAGCTGCAAGGTTTTTTCAGCTAACTGAAATAAAAATTCCTGCCTTGAAATTTTCCCTCCTGTTGTTTCTTTATATATGACTCATGCATTTATTCCAGCTAGATCAAGAATATTGAAAAATATTTGGAGGGGTAATCTCCAAGATTTTGATTTCACGCTGTAATTTTTTTGCCATTTGATCCGTCACATCTACACCGAATTTTGTGCTGTTATAAAATCTAATCGTTTCCGGTATACGCTTATCACCTTTTTCAGTTTCTATTGAGTTATGCATTGAACTTAGTAGAACCGTGTTTTAATTTAGTTTGCTTTTAATTTAGTTTTCTTATCAAATCGTATAAACCTCATAATTTCACTAAATACATTCCTGCTCATGGTTTTTGAAAACAAAATGCAGGACCCCATTTCTTATTCCATAAATATGAGATGTGTAAATTTTTACCTCATATGCGCAGCGAGCATACAGCAGAGCAACAAATGCATCTAAGTTTGCAGCATTTAGTTCCCATTTAGTCCCCAACACTCTAAATGCTTCTGCTTCTGTTCACGTTCTTACATGTTCCATCATACGGTGGTCATTGATTAAAGAAAATGCAGTCTTTACTTTCCCTTTCATTATATGTCGTTTAGCATATCCTGTCGGACCTGATACTTCCCTAAAAGTATTATGAACTGCTGCTCTTCCAGGTTTGGAACCTTCTATTTCTTCCCAAACTGTTCCATCAGCAGCAGTTTCGATGCGTTGGTCCTCTATACCACTCTCACTTTCGGAACTCAATAAAAATCTCCTTCTCTTTTTCCCTCTACCTTTATTCAAAAATATTCTCCTCTTCATTTTTCGTGTCTGAAGACTCATATTCGTCGGTTGTGTCAAATAGGTCATCATCTTTTTTCCATGTTATCTTCAGTTTCAGAAAGTTCCAGTTCATCGAATTCTGAACAACACTCTTCGTCTATGTTATTTATTTTTTCAAATAACGTCATATTTTTTGAAAGTCTCGACATTTTTGGGATAAATATTCGCAACAGAATAATGCATTAAAGACGAAATATAAAACTTACGTCTAAGTATTGTTGGTTCACTTTTTCTTACTTCAAAATAACACTAATAACTTGAAATGTTCAAAATAATAATCGATTCTTATTTCAAAATGTAGTAAGCTCTTTATAACTTTTATACTGTGATGCTCTCCATTGGAGTTATAAGATTGTACTGTCACCCAACTTTGCGGTGTGCGCACACTTTTGCCATGTATCTTGTTATCAGCCTATGCACGTGCGTAGCAATTGCTTGATCGCGGCTCCTTCAGATCATATATCAAAGGTTCATTCCGCTTTCAAATTGAAGTCATGCCACACTTTGGTAGCCTTTCATTTATTACCGACTGTATAGTTTTAGAATTGAGTTTCCAGGCTATATAACAGAAATCTTTCAACTGGTCGCGGTAGGTAGAACAGGCTACATATATTTCTCAGAAAAAAGACAATAAGAGCAGATGTAAATACCGAAAAAATCATTGGACGTATAAGAAAAGTCGTAAAGTTAAATAGTGATGTGATAACGTTGCATGTGGGAAATTGTACGCAAAAGTTTGAAAAAGTCAATTTGACCGGTCGTGGTAGGTTTAATGTTAACAGCTCTGCACAAGGCTGCACGGTTAAAATGGGCACGGCGCCACAAAGACTGTACTGTCGACTCTTGGAAACGTGTGATCTGGTCGGATGAGTCACGTTTTTGCTTGTATCGAATGATGCAAGGCGACGAGTACATCGTAAGCCGCCATGAAGCCTTCTATGCGGACTGTGTGCAAGGTTCTGTTCAAGTTGGAAGAGGGTCTGTGATGTTCTGGGGGTGTTTCACGTACGAGGAAACGGGTCGTGTGGTTTCGGTGACGTCACACGTAAACCAGAAGGGCTATATGTAGCTACTGGATGACCACATGTTGCCTTTTGTGCAGCATCTCCACAGTGAACACCAGAAGGATACCCCAGTTTTCCAAGACGACAATTGCAAGGGCTCGAAGTGTGTCGAATTGGCATTCCGAAGCCTTTGAACATCTCGACTAGCCCGCCAAATCCCCGGATTGGAATCCCATAGAAAATATGCGGGACTATTTGGAACAACGTGTGAAGCGCCGTCCCAATCATTCGGCCAATCTGGCCAAACTGCGGCATTTGCTGCTGGAAGAGTGGATGAATATTGATGTGCACTACATCCACACACTGGTGGCATCCATGCCAGACAGGATTTCGGCTGTTCTTCGGTCGCACAGAGGGGTTACGCGCTGTTAGGTGACATTCAGCCAGGGGTGACTGATTTTTTTTTTTTTTTTGCCCGCTGAGCCTAACAACTTTAGGCATAGACACTGCTTTTTTTGTGTGTGTTACCTTTTCCCGTAGACCTTGCCTTCCTCTCAGATCTTCTCTGTGACATATTAAACTGAGTCTTCCGTCAGAACATCTCCTTCACGGATAATTGCTTTATATACTTTTCTTCCTCGGGTAGAGAAGGTAAATGTACTGAGGCATTTTCTTCCGTATTGCAAAGTTTGCATGGTCTTTAGTTTTAAGTGCCAATGTACGTATAGACCATTAGCTTTGTATAACTCCAGATCCTACTTCTCCTCTAAGTAATGCAATGTAACCCAGTGGTGAAAGTAGATTTTTAGCTATATGTGGAAAATCACACACAGGCGATCACTTCAGTGAAGTCGTCGTACAGGGGTTATTAAATTGAAGTGTGTGGCGACGAAAGTACAGTGCCCTTAGATTTTCTCACTTTTCATATGCTTTCCGCAAATAGTGAATGATTTAGAGATTTTTAATGCGAAATAAATATTAATATTTTCAAATACTTGCTGATTCCGTTATATTCTTGGATTTCAGTTTTATTGAAAAAAATAATATGCTTTAGATGTTTTTAAAATTATTTTCTTACTTAAAGAAATTTTTTTAGAAAGGAAAATTAACGTTTCACTTGTATTGTAATTTTGAATACTCAACTTACATATTTTAAACTCAGAAGCCAAATATAGCATTTTTTTAGAATAACATTTATCAGAGATTTGGAATAGCCTTTAAATTTATAAAGTTTAATCAATGATTACATGACATACGGAAATTTCGCTTCTGACTTATCTCCGATAATAGATGCGAAATTGCAGACTTTCCGCATCCAAACTGAGGTAGGAAAAGAGTGACTTTGGTCAAAAAAAAGCTGCGAGATGATTTCGTTGAGCGCTCTTGTATGCCAAACAAATTGATCTAGCTTTCCACTCTTGTCACGGGTACTATAGGTTGGCCATACCTGCAGTAGAAAAATTCATCATTTCACTTTCACACGTGATATACGTATTTATTGGCACGCTTAACTTTACATATGATTTGACCTCAATATAGACCTTGTCTTCACCTTAATGAGAAATGTTTAGCGATTCAGCAACGCTAATACCACAGAGTGAAATTGGCAACTATTGGGTTGACCGTGCGTGCATGGGGTTTGGATACCATCGCAGCCCGATATGCAGAAGACCAATGCATCCCAAACTCTCCCCCCTTAAGAGGTAGCCGCTAATTGTAAACTACAACGCCGTTCTTAGTGGACCTGGCAGAATTCCTTCTGTTCTCTCCTAACCTTAATCCACTCTGATAAAAGATACCAAGAAAAGTAACCTCGCTTTTCTTTAATGCAAAACTGCTGGGCTTTTTCTTTCAGTTCCACAGCATTGTTCGTTAAAACAGAACCCATATATTTTTATATCAGATTTATTGTTTGGTGTAATTAAAAAGTTGATAATAATTTTATCAGTGTTTCTAAGGAAAAAAATCTTTATCATAAATTGATATCACAATTTCTTTTTATTATAACGATTCTGATATTTGGGAATTTGAAACGGCTCGACGTATCTAATATGTATAATAAAAAAATAAATACCCGCTCAAGCAGCTGCTTGCCACAGAAGTCTGACAGGAGTCTGTCAGTAGAAGGTCTGTGAGGATGGCAGGACCTCAGCCGAAAAACAACACAAACATCCAGTATATTTCCCGGGGCTCGAACCCAGGTCCCGTAGATCAGTAGCCAAGCGCGCTAACCATTGGCCATGGGACGGCTTAGTAAGTATACAAATGCTATAGATTCTGATACTGAAGGTTAAATTCCAAGGGATGAAAATGATGAAAAATCATTAGAGAATTCTTAGTTGATAATTTTGTTACACCTCTCAAACAACTGTTTATCACTGGTCTGATAAGGGCCTGTTGATTTAAGACGTCAGATGACTTATTATGAAGGCGAGATCTCAGCAGAAAGAAAATAGCCATACCTGTAGGGTCTCGAATCTAAAGGGTCCTCTAAGGGTCTCTATAGGGTCCCATAAACATGAAGGGAAGCGTGAAAACCACTTGATCACAAGGACAATGTCAAGCTCAATGAAATTGACAAATGCCAGTTATCAACGACGCAGTTTTTGTTAATAATTTTGGATCTTCTGTGGGCCTTATTCTGAACTATCCTCTTTATCATTAGTTATCCATTATTTTAAACTTCTCTTTTACAGACGACAATGTTGACATGCTGTGGGTCAATACCAACAAATATGCGAATTCAGTGAAAATGATAGTGATTATAAAAGTCGAAACTGGTAGCTCAATATAAACTACTGATAAAATATGAGGAGGATTAATCATTGCAGTTGCCTTGAGTATGGTCCTTTTTTGGATGTCGAAAATTTCATACTCCAGTTACGTATTAAGACTCAAGGGATATTTCAAAAGCATTCATTATTAATATTTAACGTCAAACAAACAAACAAAATAAATTGGAATATTGTTACTTACAAAGAGAAAATTTACAGCAATCTTTAGTTTTCTCTTCAAACTCTACAAACAAATTAACTGCACTAAAATAAAAATCGCAAAATCATATTCCCCCGTAGTATATTAGCGACAACACTCAGGTGAAAAAACTTTTCTTGGGCCTAAAGCTAATTTTATGAGGAGCGACGAGGGAGAAAGTAAAAATTCGATAGAGATATACCTTTTATTTAATATTCAAATAAATTTAAATAGGGTAAATAAATATATTTACTTTCTTTTATTAAAGTTTATAATTAGATTCAAATTCAAAAATTTAAATTAACATACGCCAAAATTCTTTTTTTTAAATCTTCCAAATAATTTCAGTCGTAGAGTTTAGGAGTGTGCGTATTCTCTTACTGTGTGTGTTTGTATATTGTGAATACATGTCTGTTTAGAACCCGCAGATGTTTAGGAGATGAAGAAACAGACCACCAGTTTTTGAAATGGCTAAAAAGGACAACTTAATATTTAAAATTCATAGCAAATATTTCCTGCCTTAAAATTAAGGGAGGTGTGCTAAGCCAAAATTATGTTTTAAAAAAATGATGTGCCAACTTTTGTGGGACAATAATATTAAAAGAACGTGTATTAGTTTTTCTATTATGGTTACTCCAGCAGCGTAATGTAAAGTAATTAATTGATAAAACTAATTTTTAAAAATCTGTTTTTCCATGATTTTACATTAAAAATTCCCCCCCCCCTTCAAACTCATTACTTAAATTTGGGGAGACATGTGCCACATCGACTCC
This sequence comes from Ryuthela nishihirai, assembly GCA_038380435.1. Lineage (NCBI taxonomy): Eukaryota > Metazoa > Arthropoda > Arachnida > Araneae > Heptathelidae > Ryuthela > Ryuthela nishihirai. Next base: position 72,161,219 of record JAWZYU010000003.1, read on the forward strand.
ATTAAACTGCCTTCCGTTCCAGAAACGTTTAGAATTTTCAATTCAGCAGAATATAAAAAAATGTATATTTGGAAAACGAAAATTACAAGTACACGCAGCTTTACAACAGATTTCAACGTCTAAGTGAGTTCATATCCTTTCTTTGATTTACCACCCTGTTTTCCCAGTTCTGCCTCCGGTAGTGATTAAGACCGAACCCAGACAGCTACGACGGATTGGAACATGCATTGTCGGTAAACTCTTAACGACTTCCCGAAAGACGGCTTTGATTGGAGTTGTCTGTCTAGTTCTGCTACCTACCCGATTTCCTTGCTAATCGTCCAAAAAGAGAAAGCACTACTTCCAATTTCTAGCACTACCCCTTGGCACTCTCTGTCGGCAGAAATGGAATCTGAAGTATCCAGTTTCTAAATATCTTGGTATCTAAATGGTTAAACTTCAGTAATGCAATTAAAAATCGACGAGTTTTTCTTAAAAGGAATGGTTCGCTTTAAAAAAAGAATTAAATTCTCGGTTGAAAAAGCATTAAGGTGAAAAAGAAATCGTTTAACGGAGCCACTACTGAAAAATGTCTTACCGGTACTTCGTACCAGCAAATAATTTCTTGCCGGCGCGTACCGGACTACTTTCACCACTGAATGTAACCCCCTGCTCCCTAACTATCCCTGTCTAAAATGATTTATAAAATTTCTAGAGTAAGTTGCTCTATTAACTGAGATCTTTTGCCTTTACCTGTACTACCAAGGTAAGATTAATTGTTTTAATCTGGATATTAAGGGGTTATTAGGCCTCGAATAGTGATGACCTAAAAATATGCGGAAAATGTCTCATGAAATGAATTCAGCATTTGAATCGATAAATCGAAGAATCAAAATCCAAGCACGCTACATCAATCGGATCAACTCTTTTTCAAAGCCATGCAAGAATAGCTGAAGTATTGTCCTAAGCATCCATATCCTTACTTTCGATTTTTTTTTTAATTTATCAAAGATAATCTTCCGTTCCCTTCTGAAACTTTCTTTTTCTCCCTTTCTTCACCAGATTTATTCGTATTTTCTTCTCTTGGTAAAATATTTGAAACATTTTTGCCCCAAAATTTTCCAAGGCTGATTGAAGCCCAAAAAACTTTTATTTCATGCAAAGCAGCTATTCCTCCAATTGTGAGTCCGTGAAGAACGTTATCAAAACGTTTATTGAAGTAGCATCGTAGATGTCGAATGAAGTAACATTTTTCACTCTACTGAAATTTGTCCACTAGGAGGTTGCTGTTTTGTCGAGATTAAATTCCTCCGCGATTAACAACTGATTGAGGCAGAAGAGGTATTTCAAGAGCCGCATTCTTGAACTCTCTAACGCGAGACGAGGCTTTTCGGAACGTTTTTTTATGCCATTTGCAATAAATTTAGCTACATGCGTAAATTATTCCTTCACTTTTTCACAAAGGCACAAAGCAAGTTACATGCACCATTTGCGAAACAGAACTTTGAAGGAATTTGCACAGTTTACCAAAAATTGCGCTCTACCTCTTATAAACAGTTAAACTCATTCAGAATACCATCAAGTCAGAATAAATTATTTGTTTTGTCAAAACGTTCATTTATCGTCGAATATTCCTTTTTTATATAAAGCTTCGTAAGTCATCAAGAAAAATCTTATCTGACTAGGCGAAAAATATCCATAGCTTCATTTACTGAAATCCTTAACTTTTTCCATTTTTCTTCTTATTTTAATTATTCTAGACTTATTAATCTGCAAAGAAAATTTCATCATAGCACTAAATTCGTAGAAATGGCGCATCGTGCTGCCAATAGTGCTTCGTAGCACACTATTTGCAGATATTAACGTTTCACAAAGTTCTTTATGAAAAGATATTGGCCACTCATCAATTTCTTTGGTTCAGCAGTTTTCACTTCACAACTTTATATTAAAGTACACTCGTATAACTCGGAAATATTTAAATATCCTATAATACCCAATGTTTAAGTTTTACCGGGTTACTAATTTTCAACTCTGAGCATTTGGGAAATACATATATTAATTTTTAAAGAGACTGATCCTATAATCAGCAGGTGGTGAAAGCGAATATCAATGTGTTTCGGTAGTTGGTCAGAATCCGCAGACTAGTGAAAGCCCCTTTGAAACTTAAACCTTGACAACGGTTCTGTGGGGCTACAGATGAAGGGAGCGAAACCAAATGTATTGTTGCGATACGCGAAAAGCTTAACCCCTTTATTTCTGGTGAAATATAAAAAAGATCTAATTTTTTTAATTTAATGAAATCTCCACCAAATTTCCATACTCATCACTCTCATTCTGAATTCCATTTTAATTTCATTTCTTCTAATGCTGTTCTCACAGCTTTGCTACGTTTTTGCCTTGGGAATCAAATTACGAAGCAGAAAAGCATTATTTCCTATCGAAAAAGTGTCTATAATGAAATTTAAATTACGCCAGAGTGAAAATAAATCTACTTAAAAAAACACAATCTTTTAAATGTTATGAATTTTGTTTTTACAATGAGAATATGTTTCACGAAAGCTTGAAAAATATATACTACAGAAGTTTATTCAAACAAAAATAATATTTTTTTAGAAATCGCTTATTAAAATAAATGTAATTTTAGAAGTCTATGTAATATTTCTTTCTCTTTGCCATTTTAGGAGAAAAGTATTCCATATCAGTACAAATTCTTTGCTGTTAAATGTTCCAGCTCCAAAAAATCTTAAATTGAAAGGAACATAAAGTCGGAAACTATTTAATTGAGATGAGATATTCAAATGAAATCCAATGACAATTTTCTAGAAACATCTTATTTTCAGAGTGAGGAAGCGTTGAATTTGCAGGTTACGATTGATCTAGAAACTGAGAAATGGAATGTGTTATATTACTATGTTCCAAGTTCGAAGTTTAAGTATTCTACAGATAGTTGCAGAAATCACTAAAGTGTAAGGAGAACTGTGCATGGTTGCCCAGATCTTGGGTTATCATCCACGGCAGGGGTTCTCAACGTGGAGTACGCGTACCCCTTGGGGATACGCGGTGAACTCTTTTGGGGTACGCCGTGAGAGCTAAAAAGTCGCCAGATCTAGTAACAAAGTCGCTAAGTTTGCATTATTTTACTATAACTATAATTTTATCTATCAATATAAGGGGTACGCCAGTTCCATACACATTTCCAGGGGGTACGTGAAGCATAAAAGGTTGAGAACCACTGCTCCACAGTGTAGTGCTGTTAAGAGTTTGACTACTTAAAAATCGCCCTTCGTTTCAAGCAATGTTCTCCATACACTTGAGTCATTTCTGCGACTGTTTGTGTGCACTTAAGCCTGGCCGAGCACAGTAACGTATCACATACCGCTGCTTAGTTTCCATATCAGCAGTAGCCTACAAAAAATTACGCATGAAAAAATTGCCACCTTTCAAAAGCGAAAAAATTATAGAGACCGACTTCTTACTGTTCTGCTGTTACTTGTGACCGTATCGTGACTTGTTTCAACTTGCACACACTGCTCCGTGGATTGAAAAGTCGTTGTGTTGCAAAATATCATGTATTAACTCGTATGAAAAGCTGCTAATTGTTGGCGATAGCAGTACATGAATTAAGTGATACGCCCTCGTATGTATTTCCGATCATTAATATACATCAGGGTTTCTCAACATGGGGTACGCGGTAAAATTTTTTGGGATACGCCGTGAGAGCTCAAAAGTCGCTAGATCTAGTAACAAAGTCGCTAAGTTGATATTATTATTATATCTATCTATATAAGGTTTATCTATCTATATAAGGGTTTCGCCAGTTACATACACATTTCCAGGCGGTACGTGAAGCATAAAAGGTTGAGAACCGCTGGTATAGATCATTAAAGTTTGAAAACAAAACACACTATGTAAAAGTAATTGTTAATGCCATTACATGTATCTTGGATAAATGAATGGTGCTGAATGCATGTTTATCACTGATTTTGATGTTGTGGTAATATTTGCAAAAACATTACAGAAAATCATTTTCATGAAATTCGGCATTTTGTGCTCGCTATAAGTACTTTGTCGCCACGTATCAAAATATTTTATATGTAAATATATATATATATGTTACGCAAATAAATTTATTTACATTAAAATCTATTCAGCAAAACTGTCTTCCAGCCATATATATTAAATATAACTTATATGAAATATTAGTAATCGGTTAATGAATAAACTGTCGTTTCCTATTTCAGTTAATGATGCCCAATTGTCAATAGACTCGTTGTGCTGCGTTTGCATATGTTATATTAGTTGTAAACAGGTAAAGCACCAGATTTTAACCGATACAAAGTTTTGTAGTGCATATGTAGCATACTTTGGAGTTCCCCTTGGCGATCAAGGCAAATCATGGATTTCTCGTGTGTGCTGTGGTAGCTGCTGATGTACATTAGAAGGGTGTATGGTAGGAACCAGGAGGTGCATGTCATTTGCAGTTCCTCGTAATTGGTTAGAGCCTACTGAACACCACGATTATTGCTATTTTTGCATAGTTGACATAAATCTCTAAGTCGCACTACAAAAAGGCGAAAGATGGTAGAGAAGAAATGTGACGTATCCAAGTATACCTTCATTTATTTCTCTAGTTCCAAATGGCGAAGATTTTCCTATCCCATTATTTATCCAACTCCACCTGCGATATTGTTCTCAGAAGAGGAAACTGTAAGCTCAACTACTAGTGCCGATGAGGACTTTTGCGAAGAAAGCGGCAGCAAAAGTTCTATTCAAACAGAATTAGATAACCGAATCAGGGATTTAGTTCTCACTACATCAATGTACCTTTCGTCATCTATGGTGCAAAGTTTGAATAATATTAATGGGTTGGGTTGTTTTACCTCTGAGCGGCACTTTTTTGCACACCATGGGCTAAATGGCCAGGTCACATGGACCCCGAAGGCTCAGAGAAGGTTGGGGCAGGGGACCCACTGGAACAGCTGTTGGGAGACAGATGGTAGCCTCCCGTCAAGGCCATCCAGCGTGTTCTTTAACGTGCACAGGGTATGGCTCTCTCCCGAACACGGGGCCACGGTTTAACGTCCCATCCGACGGACGGCGGCCTTTCCAAGCCCATCGATGTCCCCTACTGACCGTGGGCAGGGCGGGGAATTTTGCGGAGATAAATCTCAAAGCTGACCCAGCTGGGATTCGAACCTGGGAACTACAGATTACGAGCCTGGCGCGCTACCGACTGAGCCACCCCCGCCCCTAATATTAATGGAGCTGATGAAGAGATTGTCTTGAGCGGACCACTTTCTAGAAGGGATCACCTTCTTCAAGATTTTAAGGTTCAGACGTAAACTTTGCAGAAGACAGTTCGCTTCCTTTAATCTTTTTAAACACTGAATTCAGTTTTGTTATTCTCTGCAATTTCTTTTATTTAGTTATTCCCTTTTGCATAATAAATTTAGGTGCATGAGAGGGCGCAGTAGACTCTTTCTGTTTGTTGTCCTTTTCTGAAGAGTTACTGCTCTGAAATAAGATTTCCTTTTTCTTTTGTTTGCATGAAGATAAAATAAAATTTAAACGGGGAATGAATATTCTAAGTAGTTTCATGGACAGAGCTCTCTTACTGTATTTAGAAGGATTTCTGTTACATCTGACAAACTAATTCCTTTCTTTTACTATTGAAATTATAGCTTCTATGGCTTTTTTCCAGTATATTGGCAATTGTCCTATGAACTTTTCAAACTTTACAGCATGCTGCGGTTCTGAAATAATTATACACTTTCTGAGGTTTGAGGCAATGCGTTCTGGTTAATAGATTTGTCTGATTTAATCACTGTGTGGGGGAAGGGGGTTAGATAATCATTAGAGAATGTTAAAAACGCTGCTTTTGACATTTTCCACACTCACTTTGGGGAAGGAGATACTAAACTCTGCACAAAATTGGCACCACTCTTTCCGTCAACTATTTTTTTCTAATAATATGGGTTGAATGCATATACCTTCTTATGGATACAAAATTCAATTTCTGCAGGTACGAATAAATTGCGATTGAATACAATTTCATTGCTAATTTTTCTAAGAATTTTCCTTTCCTCATTCTGAAAGGAATATGTCAGCCTTTTCACCTTTATTGCGTCAAAACCACCAAAATATCTTCGATAGTTTCTTCATCGAATAAGGATCGATTCCTTTCGTTAGTTCGAAATATTTTTTTAAAAGAGTTGAATATTCAGACACAACTACTTCATTTACAAAAACAATTAGCCTTCTAAGTTTGTAGGCTAGGCCTAAGTTACCAACTCTTACTAAGTATTTTCTTCTCGACATAAAACTGCATTCCCATCTCTGTTATACTGAGTAGTTGATCCACAAATGATTTAATTTCTTTAGCTGTGAGGTTAAGATTAAATTTATGCAAAATATGTTATGCTTTATCGTATAGAAAATCACTGGTCTGTTGTTTACTGGTTTAGATTGAATGTACTGTATATATCTTTTGACTTTGATGACATTTGCATATTTTAGTAGTAACCTAGTTATTATATTACCATCGTTACTATCATTATCTGGATTAACCAAATTTTGAACGTCACTGCTTGATGAAGCAGAATACACTCCCTCAAGGGATTTGTGGCTCTCAAGTCGAAACTCTTTCTTTAACAACAGAATGAAAGTTATTTCTTGCCTCGTTTCCAGATTTTCTGTCAGGTGAGTATTGGTATTGAAATAACCAAATGGAACAAATATTGAGTAATTTAGGTGATTTGTACTGACATGAGAGAAGCTTTCCCTTTCTTCTTCAACTTTTACCTAATTCATGTGGTAACTAATTGGATCTTCTAAATGAGCACAACTAATTGTAATTCAAGAACCCAACTTAAATTATTGATGCGAGTACTTCAACGAATAATATTATTATCATGTAATTTTATTTTCAATGTTTTTAAGGACATCTTTTCGGTTCATATGGCAATAATATATATATCTTTATGGGAAACATAAACATAAATATCTTTATGGACCAATTCTTGATGCATATCTTCGTAATAATCCCGAACATTCGCGACAATCAATTCAGTATTCTATAAGATCAGGTTGCCATATGAACCGAAAAGATGTCCTTAAAAACATTGAAAATAAAATTACATGATAATAATATTATTCGTTGAAGTACTCTAAGTTGGATTCTTGAATTGCAATTAGTTGTGCTCATTTAGAAGATCCAATTAGTTACCACATGAATTAGGCTAAAAGTTCAAGAAGAAAGGTAAAGCTTCTCTGAAGTGAGTACAAATCACCTAAATTACTAAATATTTGTTCCATTTGGTTATTTCAATAATATTCTTAATAATCCACTTAACGTCATCGCTAATGAGCTAAAATAGATGTACTAAATAAATGTAATCTTTCCTTCTTCAAGTAGAGACAATATGGCTCCACTGTTTTGTGTTCTGGTTAGACTCGTTGTCAATGCACCTTTCGCTAACCAGTGGATGTGAGTGTCATTTCATATTTGAGACAATTAGTTCTGGCTCATTAATCATGCGTCCCATTTAATCGTTGTGTGTGTGGTGGTGGAGGAGTCAGAGAATCATTAAACTGTTTCATAAAATCTGCTTTTGACATTCGACGGCATTCACTTTGAGGAAGGTGATGCACATATATATTTTTAGTTAATTTTTGCAATGCATAATCAATATAAAAATTACTAAAAAAATTTGAATTTATCTATAAAATGAATTGAAAATTACATATTATTCGAACACAAAAAAATGAAAAATTGCCTAATCATAAACATCCGTGCCTTATGGGTAACTGAAAGAAGAAGTACACTAATAATGTAAACTGTAAATAGTAAACGAATGGTGTTACTCTTATGTTGTTAGTGCATCGGATGAAGCATCGCGACACTCGCAGATTGCAAAAGTAATACAAATAAGATCGACCCTCGCAATGGTTGTAACAACAAATTTAAATGGGAAAAGAATCTGTTGTGCACCGAACTGTAAAGCGATTTCTCTTCGCAGTGCTTTTCAACTCTTCTGCTTTTGTTTTTTTGAGGATACTTCCTCCCCGGTTTGTATTGGAAAATTAATATGTCCAGGTATTTTCGGAGATTTTCTAAGAAGGACACAAAGGAAAAAGATAGAGAAAAGGATGTATTATTGGAAACGTTGCTAAAGGAGAAGAAAAAAAAAAGATCTTGCTCGATGGTATCTTGTCTCCGGCTCCGCGAAGGAGACTGATATTATCGATACTCTCGGTACATGTGTTATTCAACATCTGGGTCCCATCCAGTCTTCCCTGCATCCCTCCTTTACATCACATTCATCCCCAGTTGCACGACTTGCCTTAGTACGACCTTAACGTTGCTATTGGATAAAAGCGCGGTCATTGGAAGGAAAAAACCAAAAACTGCGACATAAAACAACTATTCCGAATGCATAGACAATGAATGACCCACTTGGCTCCATATTGTATAAGTGCCGCATCTGCATATAGTTATTTTGATCGATTTTATTCATCTAGTTAGTGGGCATAATTCTTTATCGAAACATTTTACCTTTCTGGAAACTATAAAGTTTCAAGCATTTCAAATGAAGCTTGAAATATTTTATTGGATAGGGCAAAAGAACTTTGCTAGCGCAATAAACTTGATTAACAAAATAATTGGTTTCGGATACTTTCAATTAAACATCAATTTCTTTTTGTACCTATGGTGAAATCATTTAGTTTTCACTCAAACCTATTGTAATAAAATAAGGTTCAGCGTAGAAAGTCAATACCTTCTCATTTTCTTCTTCTCGTGACAGTGTTATTTAGCATATTTAGCTGCTGAGTGCAGCGTTATCGCCACCAATTTCTGATCATCCTTTGACTCTTACACACTTCTCAATATGTCGGCATGCGACAGTCGAACAACGTAGTTAATAGGATCGTTCATGATATCATTTCATCTCGAACCAGGATTTCTTCAGATATTCAAGATGAATCGAGATAGCCACTCCTGATACAAAAATAGCCAAACAATATTTATACACACATCAGATCCAAGGTGCTAGTTTGAGGTCTAATTTTTCTGTCTCAAGTTACATTTCTAAGACTGGTCATTTTTACAACCATACATATTCTCCACCCAAAATTGAAAGTGATTTCTACTTTCCCTCAGGTGTAACGCATAACAATAGATATATATATATAAACAAATTGCGTCAAGATTTGAATACTTATGCATATGCAGAATATCAAGTCCATATGCGGCAAATATGAACCAGTGATGGGGAGTTTTCACGCAAACTTTCCTCTGAACGTTATACGTTATAAGAGGAAGATGTTACCAGATAACTTACCAAATATGAGTTGTATTGTCTGAGAAATAAAACCAAATTGGCTTCTTATACGAAAACATAAGGAATGGCTGCTAGTTACTCTCTATGTTTTTCATGATCTTCCCCGAATTTTCCAAAGTCATTCGTCCGCTATCTTTTTAACTGCAACATATAAGGGAAAATCCTTCGGATCAATTTGTAAAGCTTCAAGAAACTAACATTAAAAACATAACCATGTAATGAATTTCTCACACTGTAAACAAAGTAAAAAAAAATCAATGGCTCTTTCCATTCTCGCTCATAAGAAAATGCCTAGAGAAGTAAATTAATATCTTAATGAGATCTCTCAAAATGCTAAATTTTAAGGGACCTGGATTCGAGCCCCGGGTAAGGCATGGCTGTTTGTGTCGTTTTTCTACTGAGAGCCTGCCATCCTCTCAGACCTTCCACTATAGCATATAAACTGACAGGCTCCTGTCAGACCTCTGTGGCAAGCAGCTGCTTGAGGGGGGGTATTTATTATCCTTTATGGAAAGAAGTACAGAAACTAGAATATTGAACGTATCTTAACGCAGTCGAAACATCGTACACTCTAGCATCTATAGTCCGGCAGCATTGAGATGTGGGTAATGTCGCACTATGGTTTTTCCAAATCATGAATTCTTCGTTTTATTTACTCTATCAGCAAATCATAACGCAGAGCAGAGTGTCATATTTCAATATATCATCGCTTCATTTGCCTATTGGCTAATTTAAACTACTATCAACGACAAAGATAGCGCAGAATAACAAACACACTGTCGTCTAGCCCCTAAGCGGTAGATTCAGCAACTACAGTAAAGAAATTTTCTTCCCAGAGCGTAAGTCAATTATTTTTAAAAGAGTACTTTTTAATAATTTTTAATTTATTTAGTAATACCGAAACATTAATGTTTACGGTCTAAAAATGCTTCAGTGTAGCACGGAAAAATGGAGAAAAATAAGAAACCGTACAGAAATATCTGCAAATGCACCATTTGTAGTCTCAGATTAATTAACAGTCATTTGAAAGTATCAAATATATATCTGGCGTCTTTAACAGGCATTTTCACAACTATCTCTACTTGCCATATATCCTGAAATACAAAACATACTGCAATTCATTCACAATCGCAGGTTCTCATAAAAACCTAAACTGCGTGAAGCAAGATTTGAATATACAATTATTGATCAAAAATAAATAAATCACGGTGGCTGCATAATTTGGTAGTATGTAACTGCGTCTTATGAAACTATAATTTATCGACACAAAAAGTTTCACTTCTAAATAAATTACAAACATAAAAAACTAACGAAGATTAGGTCAACAATTTGCAAAGGATAACATGATACGAAAACATTAAAATGTACATAGATATTACTGAGAAAAAATAAAAATGGTATTTCAATTAAAATACACTTTACATCGTGACAACATTTGCTGCAATGTATAGTTGCTTTAAAATTAGGCAGAAATTTAAATATTTCAATTTCATTTAAATCATCAATTCAATGGATAGCATTGTTACCATGTAAATTTATTTTCAATGTTTTTAAGGACATCTTTTCAGTTCATATGGCAACCTGATCTTATAGAATACTGAATTGATTGTCGCGAATGTTCAGGATTATTACGAAGATATGCATCAAGAATTGGTCCATAAAGATATTTATGTTCATGTTTCCCATAAAGATATTTATATTATTGCCATATGAACCGAAAAGATGTCCTTAAAAACATTGAAAATAAAATTACATGATAATAATATTATTCGTTGAAGTACTCGCATCAATAATTTAAGTTGGGTTCTTGAATTGCAATTAGTTGTGCTCATTTAGAAGATCCAATTAGTTACCACATGAATTAGGTAAAAGTTGAAGAAGAAAGGGAAAGCTTCTCTCATGTCAGTACAAATCACCTAAATTACTCAATATTTGTTCCATTTGGTTATTTCAATACCAATACTCACCTGACAGAAAATCTGGAAACGAGGCAAGAAATAACTTTCATTCTGTTGTTAAAGAAAGAGTTTCGACTTGAGAGCCACAAATCCCTTGAGGGAGTGTATTCTGCTTCATCAAGCAGTGACGTTCAAAATTTGGTTAATCCAGATAATGATAGTAACGATGGTAATATAATAACTAGGTTACTACTAAAATATGCAAATGTCATCAAAGTCAAAAGATATATACAGTACATTCAATCTAAAATAGTAAACAACAGACCAGTGATTTTCTATACGATAAAGCATAACATATTTTGCATAAATTTAATCTTAACCTCACAGCTAAAGAAATTAAATCATTTGTGGATCAACTACTCAGTATAACAGAGATGGGAATGCAGTTTTATGTCGAGAAGAAAATACTTAGTAAGAGTTGGTAACTTAGGCCTAGCCTACAAACTTAGAAGGCTAATTGTTTTTGTAAATGAAGTAGTTGTGTCTGAATATTCAACTCTTTTAAAAAATATTTCGAACTAACGAAAGGAATCGATCCTTATTCGATGAAAAAACTATCAAAGATATTTTGGTGGTTTTGACGCAATAAAGGTGAAAAGGCTGACATATTCCTTTCAGAATGAGGAAAGGAAAATTCTTAGAAAAATTAGCAATGAAATTGTATTCAATCGCAATTTATTCGTACCTGAAGAAATTGAATTTGATATCCATAAGAAGTTACATGCATTCAACACTTATTTTTATAAAAGAAATCGTAGACAAAAGAGTGGTGCAAATTATATGCAGAGTTTAACATCTCTTCAAAGTGATTCAGTAGATACGTCGTAGATCGTATAATCATATTCGATGTACCAGGTAATAATTTTACCCCTAACCATCTCCATCATAAAGATATGCCTATTTGTACGAGTAAGAACAAAATATATAAGTAAACCACCCTTAGGTTGGCCCCTAAGGGCGAACATAAGAAAAGCTGAAAATAGCAGTAAAATTGTACCTGAAACCTAAAACGGGTTGATCTCCTCAGAAAACACTACCGTTTTAGGCCTCTTGTACTTGTTCAAAACAGCATTATCGTAAAGAATCAGGGAAGAAAAAATCTCATTGGGATTTTTGCTTACAGCCTCAAAAACTCTTTTTCAGGTGTGTTTTATTTATATGGTCGATGCCCAGATCTTATGAAGTTGTTTGTTAGTGACAAACCAGGGGGCATCGACCGTAGTTCTCAAAATCTTGTTCTGTAAAACCTGAATCTTACGAATATTGGTGGGTGTAGTATTTGCCCAAATGAGTGAAGCATAGAGAATCACCGGTATGATGATCATATCATAGAGTAAAAGCTTATGATCAATCATTAAAATGGAATTCTCCTAAGGAGTGGGCCTAGCTGGCCCCTCAATGAATTGACTTTGGAGATTATATTATTTATGTGATAGTCCACTTTAATCTCTTATGCAAAACAACCCCGAGATATTTGACTGAATCACTCCAATCGATGGGAATGTTTTGTAAATGGAAGCAAGTGGGATTCATAACACGCTTTCCAGTAAGAAAGATGGCAGTACCCTTGTCAGAATAAATCTTTATCTTCCATTTTTCGTACCATGGGCACAGCTCGGTCAAGCTAAGCTGCAGCGTCTTCACAACGATAGTAGACCGAGGGAGGGAGATAGTAAGGCAAGGTCATCTGTGTAAAGTTCAAGATGAATACGATCAAAGGAAGGTAAATCGTATAAGTATAAAGAGAAGAGTGTAGGACACAAAAGGGAGACACCTGCAGAGATGATTCTTCTTGTAGACATGGCAGATCTAATTTGGACTTGAAATGTTCTATTGGAGAGATATGATTGGATCAAACAGATGAGTCCAGAGGGCACTTCGGCTTGTATAAGCTTGGGTAAAAGGCCGTCCAACCAGACCCGATCAAAGGCTTTGGCCATGAAGTGGGTCAAGGAATTCCTACTCCAAAAAGGAAAAACGCGTTTTGGAGGCATATGTAGATTCGACAGTAGGAGAAAGGGAACGCTTGTGCCCTTTCTTTGTCATGTTTTCGATAATGCCCTTTTCCTTGGGCTTTTTAGCAACTTCGGGGGCAACGGATTTTGAAATCCATTTCATGCGCATGATCTGAAGATTTGTCTTGGACAACCTCCAAATCAATGCTGTGATTAGAACATTGTTCGGTCGTAGATCGTAGATCGTTACATCATAAATGAAGTACCAAGTACAAAAGTACCCCTAACCTGCTTCATCTGGATATATGCCTAATTGGCATCAGTTTGAAAAAACAAACAAAAGTAAGCCGCACAATGGTGGGCCCCTAAGGGCAAGAAGATTGTTCGGAGCAGACATGCTCGTTTATGTCTTTCTCGAAATAAAACTTCTCAACAATTGCATTATTAAAACTGATGCGAACTTCTGGCAAAAAGCCACGAATGTCTTTAATATAAGGTAAATGATTCAGGTTAGAATTTACTTCAAAAAGAAGTTTGTTTTTGTCGGATAAGAACGCGCAAATTTTTGCATTATAGCTGATTTCAACATTGATTTAAAAATCAGATGTTTCTCTGCGGTCCGGAGGATTATTTCCGAAACAGCTCTCTGAGTGGGCCGCGCCAGAGAAATCAATAATGTCAGACCTAGACATATTGTATCAATCAAGGTGAATTTTTAAATACAAAAAACACATAATAAGGATTCCAATTCTGGAATTTCTGGTTTCCGGATGTGCCAATGTTGGCAGTGTATGTGTGGTTTATCCAAGCTGATTTTGATTGAGTGACTTTTAATCTCCATTTTTTTGTCTCTTTGATTTTTAAAGAACGTAATGGGTAAAGGCAAAAAGCCAGGCACAAAATTCAGAAAGATAGCTAGAGTGCCAATCAAGTCCAGCGACAATCAACAAACTAACAAATTAGGAAAGCACATAAAAAAATGGAACTATCTAATCTACATAGAAGTCTATCTTCTAATGACCAAAATAACTATATGGCAAATAACGAAATTTTCCTGAAGTTTGACAAACTCAAGAGAGAAAAAAAGAAAAATAAGCAAAAAAATAACAATGAATCTAAATCCATTGAACCAGAGCATTTATCTGAAAATTCTGAACAATCTTCGAATGAGGACGTAAAGTCCATTAATTCTGAGCACAGTAACTACTCTCAAGATGAAAAAAATATTACACCAATTATCGTCTTTAATAATAACTTCAAACTTGTAGATTTTAGATGACACAAAAGTGACTGATTTTTTTCTTCACTTTGTTAAAAAAAAGATATCAGGGGCCATTTCACAAAAAAGGTGACCTCATATTATTCCCTGACTCAGAACAGGATCTTCAAAAATTAACGGAAGTTACTGAAATTTTGAAAACAAGAGTTGCATACAGATTCCCCCAAAGTGACTATCTTCTTCGAATTTTGGAAGGGGTAAATATTTAATACTCTGACAGTTTTCTTCTCAAAGAGCTTGACAAATACAACATCTTTCACGTAAGGCGTATGAATAGATATTCTCCAAATGTCAACGACTCTGAAGTGGCCAAAACTCCAATTGACAATGTTGTAATTAAAGTAGCAGCTGATTCTCTTCCTACATTGGTCTTTCAAGAGTCAGAGTAAGGCCATACTTCTTTCCTCCAGCAATTTGTTTAAAATGCAGTCGCTTTGGACACTTAGGATCGGCATGTCAAGGAAAGCTGCGTTGCAAAAGATGTTCAGGGCCGCGTTATTACAAAAATTGCAACTCTGACACATTATGTTGTCCCAACTGCTCTGGTGAGCACCCCTCTACCTATTTTACTTGCCCTGCTAAAAAAAATCGCATGCAGAACAAAAAGAATCCAGGATCGACATGAATGCAGCTGGAACGCTTCTTATAAACAGGCTCTTATTGAATTAAGCTCTGATTCTGATACTTCAACACCATTGACTGATAATGAGAACACGATAACGGCAAAAAGAAATATTATCAACTTCAAATCCATCATAAATACTATACCAACTACACTACAAAAGGAAAAAGAAAAAAGAGTAAACCAGATAATGACTCTGATATAGTAGAAGACGAAAAGACATCTAAATTACTGAAGAGGTTAAAAAATAAAACATCAAACCGTGACATTCCTAAAGATAAAAAAATATGGAACCACAACCTTCCACTAGCTTTGAAAGTCCAAACTCATATGCACAAGTGGCAAAAAATTTCTTCATGTTGAAAAGCCAAAAAAAGTGCTGCAGTCTCCATATAGCATTGAAGAGATATTAAAAATGAAAACATCTCAGTCAACCTGGTGATAGACTTGATTCTGCACCTTTGTAAGTTTAAATGCCAATCCCAGGATGAATACTCAGTGCTTGAAGACATTATACTAAATTTTAAAGTATAATTCTGCTAGTGACTTTGCCCTGCTGCAGTGGAACTGCAGAGGCGTATATTCTAAGAAAGAAGAAATTGTCTTTCTAAGTAAGTAGAAGCAATTAAGTGTGATAGCTCTTCAAGAATTAATTCCAAGAAAAACTATTAAAATCTCGTCTTATTTATTTCATTCTAATTTTGCTAATCATAAATTCAAAAGGTGTTGGATTTTATATCCATAAAACTTTAAAGCATAAAATAATCTTGATAAAGTCTAAGAATATCAAACTTGAAGTCTTAGGACTGGAAATCCTACTAAATAATTTTAAACTTACTATAATTAATATTTATAATCCATGCAAAATAATTAACAAAGAAACATATGCAAATATTCTTTCTCAAATTTCTCCTCCTTTACTATTTGTGGGTGATTTCAGTTCACACCACACAGCATGGTATCATATTAATAGAGCTTGTACGCATCTGAATAATTTTATTCTAAAAAGTGATTTTATTTTACTTAACGATAAATCTTGCACACATGAAAATCCCTACAACGAAAGATCTATTATTGATTTATCTTTTTGTTCTCCTATTCTTTACAATAAACTTTCATGGTCCCTTCTCACAGACACGAGAGGAAGCGACCATCATCCTATTTTAATTATATCTTGCTTAAAAATATCTGAAAAAAATTTATTAAATTTAATGACTGGTATTTATTTCATAAGATCCTTATTCAAAATTCCCCATACCCTGGCACAATCAATTATTCTATTTCCTTAAACCATTGGAAAATTTAACTAAATCATGTTTCTCAAAAATTACAAATAAAAATCCAAAAATTCATAAAAATATATGGTATATGAACAAAATCACGACTATACGTAAAACAGCAGAAAATAAGGTAAAAAGAACTCATGATTTTAAAGATATATTTTTTTTTAAAAAAACGTCTTGGTTAGAAGAAAGTTAAAAGAGCTATAGAGAGAAAACTGGAAAGTTTTTGCGAGTTCATTGACCCCTAAGTCTTCACTTTCGAATATGTGGAAGGTTTTCAAAAAAATGACTACTGTGTCACAACAAACTACTCCATTAACTGAAATAGCACTTGATCAAAATTTATCTATTCTCCAAACTGCAGATCTCATGGGAAATAGCTCAAAAATAGAAAAAAAATTTAGTTATCCCACGAGAAAAAATATTTGAAAATTTAGTTGATATTTTTTTTTTAATTTCACTTCAGATATTCCTATAATGGATGCAAAATTTTCCATTGAAGAATTAAATTTTGCAATTAATAAATTAAACTTAAAAGCCACTCCAGGTCCAGACAAAATTCTGAATAAATTATTTGTACATCTACCTTCCTTGTGGAAATCCAAACTTTTAGAAATAATTAATTTTATTTCGCTTAAACATTCCTATCTATTATCATGGTCTAAATGTTTTATAATATTTCTGCTAAAACCAGGCAAAATACCATTTGATCCAAAATCATTCAGACCCATATCTCTGCTTTCAAACTTTTTAAAACTCTTCGTAAAGCTAATTTTTAGAAGATTAACTTGGTTCATTGAAAGTAATAATATTCTCCCTTTTTCTTTTTTCGGTTTCAGAAGGAGAAAATCACCTAAAGAATGTGTTTCAGCTTTAATTTCTGATATCCATATCGCCAAAAGTAAAAAACAAACTACAGTAGCGGTTTTATTTGATCTTTCATTAGACTTTGATTCTATCTGGCCTAAAGGTCTGCTTTTTAAACTATAAATTTAAACATTAGTGGCCATTCTTTACAATTTCTATATTTTATCGTAACCAAAAAATCCTTTCAAGTCAAAATAAATAATTGCCTTTCAGATTATTTTAATATGCATCAAGAATTAGGTTCAATTTTGAGCCCAATTCTCTTTAATATATATATAACTTATTCAAAAATCACGACCCAAAAATAAAATTTGCTACTTTTGCAGATGACATAGTCATCTGGAGTAGTGATAAAAATATACAAAAACTTGAATACAGATTACAAATACAAATTAATAAAATATTAGATTTTTGAAAACTTTGGCATCTTTCAATTAATTTACAAAAAACTTTTTGTATACCTTTCATAAAATTTAAATCAGTTCCACCTGAAATCATTCTACATATAGATCAACAACAATTAAAACAAGTCAATTCAATTAAATATTTGGGTATACACTTGGACTCATGGCTTAACTGGAAAACTCATCTTCTCCAACAACATAGTAAAGGATGCAAATTATTAATTTTTTAAATGTTTATCAGACACTAACTGGAGTACTCCACCCAACTTTTTAATATATTAATGTAAATATCTAATCCGTTCAAAACTTGAATATGGACTCGAATTTACTGTTGGAACTAGCGACCAAAATCTTAAAAAGTTTAATGTTCTTCAAAATCAATTCATCAAATCCGCATTAGGTCTCTATAAAAGAACACCCACTTTATCATTAATAGGAGAAACGGCAATCGCCCCCTTCCAAATTAGAATTAAAATTCTCTTAATTAAATATTTAACACGACTTTTCATAATAATTCCTTCTCATCCTTTTATTCAAAATTACCTCAATAATTCAAAAATCTTTAAAAAATATAACAATAAACTTGACGAAGATGCCTTATTAAAAGTCATATTTAATCTCTCTACCTCAGGGGAGACTTTCAACTTCATAGCAGACTGGAGCTTCCATGGCCTCAATATACAAACTAATCTACCGGGTATTTTTTCAAAAAAAAAGTTTTTCTACAGAATCATTAAGAATTCTTACAACTTCTTTTGTAATTTAACCTATAAAAAACATATCAGTACCTTGACTAATTTTAATGTTAGATATCTAAAAAATAATATCTCATTACAGTGGGTACCACTCCACTGTAATATTGAAGGAAATGAAAAGGTCAATGAACTCGCGAAAAATGCAGTTACTCTATCCAATATTTCGCAAACTTTATATTTTTACACACATTTCCAAAAAATTATTAATTTCCATGAATTTTATTTAACATACAGTTATTTTAAAATTAATGGCAGTCTTCAAAATAATTTCAGATTTGGACTTTCTTCTAACATACAATATACCTGTAATTTTAATTTACCTAGACCACTGCTAATAAAAATCTTTAAACTGAGAACAGGAGCTACCACACTTAATCAGTACTTATTTACAATTAAAAAATAACTACTCCAAATTGCACTCTCTGTCACACTACCGAATCTATTAATCATGTAATTTTAAACTGTCCAAAATATGCAACGGCACGAAATACTTTTTTCGAGAAATTAGAATTACTAGGTATTAAAAAATTTACTATATTTAATATTTTAAATCGTTCAAATCTAAATATAAGAAAAAAGTTTTTAATTTTGTTATACAATTTCTTCTCGAAGCTGAACTATGGAAAAAAATTAAAAATATTATCAACTAAAGAAAATTCACAACTCAATTTTTACTATTCTAATAATGCTTTTCATCACTCTTAAAACCAACTCAAAAATTCCTGAATTTCTATTGAAGCATTGAGAAAGCCGGCAACGGACCTCTCAGTAAGCGGTGACGTAATACAATACAACAGATAATAAAGGTGAAAAACGATGATAATAAGATACTAAACAAGTAAACAGACTATAATCATATAAATATTTAGTGAATTATTCAAACTTTCAAAATTTGAAAAATCGAACTGAGAAGTTAGTAACGGAAAAAAAAACCCGGTTCAATCCGGATTTGAAAAAAAAATGATTTCTGTAGAGTACCAGAAATCAATCAAAAATAACTAGAATTAGAAAACTGAGAATAAAATAAACGAATTAAATATGTAAAGGATTCAAATTTAATCAGAATAAAACTAAAAGCATTAAGAATAGCGATAAACTAGTGATAAAAATTCCAGTAACGACTGGAAGGAAATACTAAACTTGCAAATTAGAATACCTCAACGGAGGATTTTGAGCTTACTTGGAGAGTAGAAATTATATGTATATTTCCAAACTAATAACGGCCAACTCTAGGCTTGTACTTATACTAATTGAAGGATGTATTGAATATTCAAGGGTGTCTAAACTTTATTAGAACTGAATTGCGAAATTTAATATGAAAAACCCTAACTAAATCCTATCAGTTCCAGGTATAATATTAGCTATATCTAACTAACCTTCCCACCAAAGGCGACAACAGGGTTTTCACCCGATCTCGCATAAGACTAATGGGAAATTATAGTTTAATCTTGATTTAGCTAATCAAGTTTACTAAAATAATCCAGGAGCGAAACAAAAGTACGTCTTCACTCTTCAAGGTCTGAGCTCCAAGTCCCTGTAATTCAGTATTAATATTATTCTAAGTGACTGAGTGATGAGAGTTCCTTATTCAGGCTTTCTCAAGTAATTTTTTAGTTAGAAAAGCAAGAGATTAGAAAATGTTGAAGTAGTGATGATTATTTTTATAGATATATTTACATTTTTTCAAACTGTATATTATTATGCTTTTTTGGCTTTTTTTAAATTAATTAAAGTTAATTAGTTTAATTTTTTTTAAATCCTCTTTTTCACTTTTTTTTTTAATTTTCTCTTTTATTTTATATTTTTTATATAAATATATTGGTATATTAATTTTTTTAAATATTTTATAAAAAATTTTCATTATTATTATTTTCAAATTCTTTTATTATTTTTTCATATATTTTCAAGATTTTTAAATTTAGAAAATTTGTTTAAAATAATGTTAGTTTCAAAATCTCAAATACCTAATTTTTCTAAAGCATTAAAAAATTATTTTCTTTGTTGTTGATATTGTGTACAGTTCAAGAGAATATGAGGAATTGTTTCTAGT
The DNA here is from genome assembly GCA_038380435.1 of Ryuthela nishihirai. NCBI lineage: Eukaryota > Metazoa > Arthropoda > Arachnida > Araneae > Heptathelidae > Ryuthela > Ryuthela nishihirai. The sequence continues at coordinate 72,181,712 of JAWZYU010000003.1, forward strand.
GTTTTGCAACTGGTGCAATTTGATGAATTTGCAAGTTTGAATTTATATTTGAGGTCATTAAGTAAAGCTGAATTGGTTCTGAGTCTAAGGATAATTTTGCTTTCTTTACGAGAAAATTTTAAGTTTTCAATTTTGGAAATATTATTGGAAATATAATACCTAAAATTGTTTGTGGCAGATGCGTGTATATTAAAATATTTTTCAGTTAATATACACTCTAGGTTTTTTATTTCTGCTTTAATATTTGTGTAAAAAATTATTTTCATAAATTTGATTGAGATTATGAGCATTTTTGGCCAAAAGGATCTACATGTTCATTTTCCTGAATTCCAACATGGCTTGGAATCCATTGTAATTTGATGTGGTTATTTTTTTTGTAAATTATTTGAATTTAAATCTAAAATTGTTTTAATATAGTAGTTGTAGTCCGAGTATAAAAATTATTGTGCTAATGTTTGTAAAGCCCCTTTAGAATCGGAAAAAATAACGATATTTTGGTTGTTAAGATTTAATGTAATCCAGTTGAGTGCTTCAATTATTGTTGTTATTTCAGCATGAATAATTGGCATAATATGCTTACGTTTGAAAAAGTTTGAATAATTTTTGTTAGGCACAAAACAAGCTGCTGTTAGTGAGTTGGGTTCTTGTAAAAGAATCCGTCTGTAAAAATTTGAAAAAAGGAATCATATTTTCCCTGATTATAAGCTTCAAACAATGTAGCGGCTGCCTCATGTGAAATATTTTGTTTTGAAGATAGATTTGGAATTTCTAGATTAATTTCTGGTTTGAAATAATTCCAATCTGGGATTATTTCGGAAATATCCCCTTTTAGAGTAATGTTAGAAATTTTTTTACAAAACTTTTTAAAGTTGTTTCATTTTGAATAATTTTAAAATAAGGACTAGCTTTAAATTTTTTGTAAAACGGGTGTGATGGAAGTTTAAAATGAAGTTTAAAGCAGTATTTTAAAATTAGAGTTTTGTGTCTGAGTTCAGTGGGAGATATTCCTGTCTCTGCTATAATGGAGAGTGTTGGACAAAAGATAGGAAGTTCAAGGGCCACTTTTATACATTTATTTTGTAAAGAATTTAATTTTTTGAATTTGATGTAAACAGGTCCGGTGATAAATTCCATTCCATATTCAAATTTGGTACGAATAAGATTCTTATAAAGAGTTAAGAGGTAAAATTGTGGGGTACCTTTATGTTGGAATGCAAAATATTTTAGAAAATTTAGAAGCTTAAGACCTGTGTTATGCACTGTATCTAAATGATAAAACCAGTTTAATTTAGTATCAAGGTGTATGCCAAGAATTTTACATTTTGCCAGCTGTATGATATTTGTGTTATCAATTTTTAAAACATATTGGGGAGAATAGTTGTTTCTTTTATGGAAGGGGATACAAAATGTTTTGGAAATGTTGATACTGAGATGCCATTTTTTGCAATATGCTGCAAGTCTGTCTAATTGTTTTTGGAGATTTTGTTGAATTGTATAGTCATTTTTATCTGAAAAGCAAAATAGTAAGTCATCCGCATAAGTAGTGTATGTGATGTTTTTGTAAAAAAAATTTTGTATATCTGCAAGATAAAACTTAAATAACAAAGGAGACAAAATTGAGCCTTGAAATAATCCTTTCTTAATGGTTATCTCTTTGGAAAAATTAGGATCGATTTTGACTTGTAGAACTCTGTTTTGTAAGTAATTAAAAAATATTGTATAAATTAAGTACTTAGGTTAGCATATAATAGTTTATGAATTAATCCGACGATCCAGACAGAATCGAAAGCTTGTTTAAAATCTATAGAGATTAATACTAATGTTCGTTTTTTCTTGTTTGCTAAAATAACATCTTGTAGTAGTAATGAAATACATTCTTTCGCTGAGCGATTTTTCCTAAATCCAAAAAAGGAAAAAGGAAAGGTACCCCTGGACTCAAAAAACCAATGAAGTCGCTTGAATAATAAGCGTTCAAAAAGTTTAGCAACATTTGAAAGGTGAGATATGGGTCTATATGAATTTATTTCACTGGTGGTTTCCCGTTTTTAAGTAAAAAAATTATTATAACTTTTGTCCATGATTTTGGCAATTCTTGTTTTTCCCAAATTTTATTGAAAACTTTTAATAGTTGACATTTCCAGGGCTCTGGCATTAATTTAAAAATTTTGTTTGAAATGTTATCGGCCCCTGTGTCCGATTTAAAATTTAGTTTATTTATAGCACATTTTAATTTAGAAGGTGTGAATGGTTTATCTAATATATTTATGTCATTTCTAAAATACTTTGCGTGAGTTATATCATTTTCAGTAAATAATCTTTCAGTTTGAATTAAGGTCTCATTTTCTGTGATTTTTAAATTTTTTGCAAAAAAAGTTTGGTGTGTCATTAAAATTAATATTGTTTTGTAATGCTATTTCAGCTATTGGGTTTTTTTTACTGCATTTATTTTATTTTATTATTTTTTATTTATTTATTTATTTTATTTATTAATTTTCCATGTTTTTTCCTGGTGTATAGGTGTTAAGTTCACTAGTAAAATTTTTCCCGTTTTCACGATAAAGTTCTTTTCATTTTTTCCTGACCTGAGTGTTGATTTTTTTGTAATTGTCTGTGTCTGTAAAGTTTCTTGATCTTTTGTATTTATTTTCCGTTTTTTTTCCGGATCGCTATTAGTTTGTATATGTGCCAAAAATTGCGTTGAGTTTTTGGAATTTTATTTAAGATTTTTTTGAAAGCATTTTTTGTAATATCAAAAATTTGATTAATAAATTCATCATAATTATTAATATTTCTTGAAGGTACATTTTGCTCTAAAATGTGTTTAAAAAGAGGCTAATTATTAAGGTGTATGAGTTTTCTAAATTTTATATTAAAAGTGGAAGAAAGTAGGATCGGATGGTGGTCACTGCCTCGGGTGTCCGGGAGCAGTGACCATAAAATTTTTCAGATAGTTCCGGTGAAATTAAGAATAAGTCGATAACTGAGCGATGTGCATGGGGGTTTTCATGGTGGTAATTTTTTGATTTAATGAAATTAATTCAGAAGTGGCAATAAATTTACTTAGTGAAACACCAGGAGAGTCAGTTTTATATGAAAACCATGAAGGGTGGTGACTATTAAAGTCACCAAGAATTATGTGTGGAAGCGGAAATTGTATTAAAATATCATTTAAAAATTTTTTAGATAATGCCAAGCCTGGATTGTATATATTAATAATAGAAAAAGACACATTGTTGAATAGGATTTGCACTGCAAGAATCTGAAACAAATGCATATCAAAATTTATGTTAAGCAATTTGTGTTTAATATTTTTGCTTATAAGAAAACCAATACCATTATTATTTAATGAAACAAAGTATGTATATTTAAGAAAATTTGTGAAGTTGATATCGCGTTTTGTTTGCAATTTCTGCAGTGCAAATATATCAATTGAGTCATATTTACTTAGTAAGATAATTTCCTCCCTTTTAGAGTCCCCTGCAATTCCACTGCAGGATGTTGAGTTTCTCATTCTTTGAGTTGGACGAGTATCTCGCAGATCATATTGTAGGCCTCTTCCGAGGGACAAATGTACTTTAGTAGATTTATGATGAGATCAACAAATAAATTACACGAAATGTGATTTGAGCTGATTTCATTAGCGATGTCACATGGAGTTAAAATGTTTTAAGTTCCATTTTCTTGCTGTTATGTTTACTCGATGTTTCACTCGATGTTTTAGTTGCCTGAGCATAAGTCATATTATTGGTAGATTTGTTCATTTTTTTGGTAATATTCATCGTTGGCCGTTTGCTGGGTATTCCAAGATCCATTGACTCAGATGGGGTAGTATTGGGGGCCTTTGAAATTGAGGGTTTGCATAAATCTCTTTCCCTTTCTGTTGATATTTTATGTGCATTTTGTTGTCTTTTAAGAGTTAATCTTTCCATAATGTTATGTCTGTCATATCCATGTAAGGTCGAAAGATTATGTTTATAAAGTTCTTGTGTGTCATAAGTCTCAATATCAGATTCATGATCAGAAATGTTTGTTGATTTTCTAGCAGCTTTCGGCGGATTGAAAATCTGATCCATGCGGACCTTGTGGAGAGCTAGTTCTTTTTTCGCTTGGAAGTAAGCAGCCAACCAGCCAATCTGCAACGTATGCTGGAGGCGCATGGCCCGGCAAGCAATTTTTTTGTGGGGCATGCATAATATGTTTCCGGATGTCCTCCTCCACAGTTCGGACAGCAGAAATCTGATGATTTGCAAGTTTTGTAAGAGTGTTCTTCGCTGCATCTCTTACATCTAGTCCTTCCCCGGCAGACGGAAATGACGAAGCCCATCGATAGCAATTGGCACAAAGTGCCGGCGAGCCGAAATAGTTCCGAACGTAAAAATGAGAGGAGCCGATGTAACTCTTCGGGGTATATTTTCGTTTGTGGTATAAATGATCACATTGTCAGTTAACTTTTTTGTGAAGCCGTTTTCAGCAGAGTTCCGCACCATTCTTCGTACTTTGAAAACATTATACTCTTTAAGTCTCTGTAAGAGTTGCTCATCTGAATATTTTTGACTAACATTCAGCATTAACCCCATTGAGAAGTCCTTAGAGGGAAATCTGAATTCGACGTCGATTTCCAAGATATTGTCAATTTTTTGTAGTTTTTCCATATCTTCAATAGTTTTAGGAAAGACGTTGATATCCCCCTTAATAGAGGGAAAGTAGGGGTTCTGAGCCAGTGGCGGGTCAATGTTAATCCTATGGGACCCGCCACCCATGTGTGGAACAGTGGCGGGTCAATGTTAATCCTATGGGACCCGCCACCCATGTGTTTCAAGCTGGTGGCGGGTCATTATCAAGCACATTGCTCAGAATTCTCACTGCTTTTAAGACTGAAGTCGGACAATGGTGAATAAAATACCTCCCTCCAGTGATGTAATAATCTGAAATTATATTATTCAGTTAAATTGCAGATAATCCATTCGTAATTTCCACCGACATCCATCTTGGTTTCCACAAACCCCGAAATTTTTTCGAGTCCACCATTTAGAAACCTGGCGTCACCACAAACTCCCGTGATTTTGCCGGTTGTCCACCATCTTGGTTTCTACCCTCATCCGCATTTTTTTTTTCTAAGTCCAGAGCCGCCATTTTGAATCCTGACGTCACACGGGCCGTGTGACTCATCTCGTAGTTAACAACTCTCATGGTCTCAGAATTCTCCATCCTAATTATGGAGCCATCTAGTGTTTAACGAACGTACCCATATTTGAAAAAAAAACTCTTTCCCAGGCGGGTTTTGAACGCGTTATCTTATGGAGCAGAAGCTTAATCTGCGCGCTAACGCACACGGCTATAGCTTGTTACTTACGCCGGTTGCTTAGATGTGTCTGAAGTGGGGATAAGCGTTCTTTATTAAACAATCTCGGTTGGTTCTATTTCCTTCTCGAGTTTTACATTGATGTATTTTTATTAACATTTTTTTTATTTTTATTAATGTATGTTTTTTTTTATTTTTATAACCAACGTATTTTTATTTCTTTTTAATTCGTGATTATCCTCGTAAATCAACCCCACATATATTTCTATACTTTAATGTGGTAGTTGTATATTTCATGTATTTATTCCTTATTAATTGAACATTTATCCATAACTGATACCCCCTTTATTAATATGCAACCTCTTTATTAAACACTTATAAAAAGTTCCATCCCCATCGCACGGCTAACCTCGTAATTTCCACCGTCAAACTATTTAAGTCCAACCAAACTTTCGGTGGCAACCCTTCTCAGAACGGCTGATGCAATCCTCCAAATAATTACAAAGTACCTTATTCATATAATTCTAAGTCCTGCAACGTGCATTTCGCAACAAACGTTCAGTACCTCACACCTACAGGGACACGTTTTACTGTCGGATGGTTTTACAAACTTAAAGACCCTACGTATTTAAAAAAATATATTATTCCAAACGGAAGAATCGCACATCTCTGTATAATAATTCGTATTTTTTAAATATCCACATATTTTAATCTTGTATACTCATGCCAGTAGTCTTATCGGTTCATAGCTAAAGGGTGAGTGGAGATTGAACTCGGATGAACGCTATTTGCTACTGATTATTTATTTCCTTCATTTAATGCAAGAGTTTGAGTAAATAGTCCTTTGAACCAAATGGTGCCACTATCTTTTTTTTTATATCCTCCTGAAAATCATTAATTTTCATACTAAACCATTTCAAAAAAAAACATCGTAAACGGTTTTTAACATGGTCCTGTGTAAAGTGTGTGTGTGTGGGGAGGGGGGAGTCCTTACTCTGAATAATTATTATCAGCATATATGGATATACGTTTCCCATTCTGCATCAACAGACGAAGCAATAAGTTTATATCTTTCTCTCACATTTTTATTCTCGAGCACGTTTCATAGGAAGACATCACAGTAATCATTGCTTGAAAAAATAACTGTTTTCAAAAAGTCCCATTTATCGAGCCCATATTATGTCGGTGGCTGATGTTTTCCCTATCATTCTGCATTTTCACAGAACCACGATTTATTGATTGTCGTCGGTATCATAAGCATTATTTCAGCAATCTGAGAATAGTCCTACCACTTGCGCAACATAAAATAAACTTTTTTTTCAAGTTCACTTATTCCCTCTGTATAATTATTAGTGGTATATTTCATTAGGAGTGATTTTTTTATGTTCATCACATACCCCTCCTGCGGACCACGTTTTATTGACGGTTGCAAATAATCTGAGACTTAAATGTAGCAGTAATGAATATTTTATACCACAGGTTTTACACTGTTTGCTCTGTATAATAATTATCAGCGTTATTTATTTGGAAATATTCCCCACTCTGTGAAAACAGTCCACGCAATATATTTTTAACCTCCTCCCAATTTTACCACGTTTCATAGACAGTAATAAATGTTTTAAGTTCCGAATAGGGCATTACACTCCTTGCTCTGAAGGAAGACTTTTTTTTTTTTACTGCTCATCTCACTCATCATGAGGGACCACGTTTCATTGACGGATGACACCACGTAGGTGACCGTGAAAATGTTTGTAATATTACTCCATATTGGGAATTCCTTGCTTTTGTCGATGGCTGAATTCACTCATGCTGTGTTTAAAAATATTTAATGACAGTAGCCAACAAGCTGGCCAGCTTGTTTTAATGAGCCAACAAGCTGGCCAGCTTGTTTTAATGACAGTAGCCAACAAGCTGGCCAGCTTGTTGGCGTGATGTGTCATTTCAGCAGATCACGTGAACAGAGTCGAAGCGGGAGTGAAGGGTTTTTTTTTCCACGCTTTTAGTTTGCAAAGACACGTCGTTTCTTGTACGCTCTACGTGAGAACAACAGCATAAGTATAGAGGCCCGATCAGAACATATATATCAAAGCATAGTTAGGTGGATTTTTATGTTGCGCCCAAGCTTTCTCATTTCGCTGGATTAATCCAGGTATGTTGAGAGGGTACGTTCGAGTGAGACTTATGTATTATTTTTTTTAGTAGGTTATTGTATTTGACTATTGTCTTCTATTAACGCGCATTCGTGTTGGAACTAGTTTTTTTTTTACGTAAGCTGATACGTATGAGCATGCATAATCAAACAAAATGTACTGGAGATGATAGAATACCTTCAAAATATGCTGGAATACCTTCCACTTAGAAAAATTTTGAAAATATTCTCCCATCCACTGCAGTGTGTGCGTATTAACTGTTATTCCAAATTCACTGCATATAGTGTCTTTCTACCAACATTTGCAATGTGTGCGTATTTACAAATATTCTGCCATTCATTTTACTGTTTTTTCAAAGCAATTTTACCAACCATTTCCTTGGTTTTTTTAAATTCTGAGGGTTCTTTTACGCATTCAATTTAATTAAATTGTCTAGTACATGTAGCAAAGGGCTCATATTTCGATAGAGAAAGGGTACTAGACCGCTGTTAGGAGAGAAATCCTCCTGTCAAGGTCATTCAGAGCGTTTCTTGACGCTAAGAATGGTATTAGACAGATATGCGAAGAATGTGATTCACAGATATGAAAATTATATATATTACTAGTATATTATTGCGATCTGCATTATACAGAGTTAAGAGTGTAAATTCCATTATGGAAAAATAGAATTACTAGGTTACTTTCACGGTACCATCTGTCATTAAAACATGGTTCCTAGCGAGACATGAAGGAAGTGTGAGATACAATGTAAACATTTCATACAGCCTGGCGAGTATAAATATTTTTAAACACAGCATGAGTGAATTCAGCCACCGACAAAAGCAAGGAATTCCCAATATGGAGTAATATTACAAACATTTTCACGGTCACCTACGTGGTGTCATCCGTCAATGAAACGTGGTCCCTCATGATGAGTGAGATGAGCAGTAAAAAAAAAAATGTCTTCCTTCAGAGCAAGGAGTGTAATGCCCTATTCGGAACTTAAAACATTTATTACTGTCTATGAAACGTGGTAAAATTGGGAGGAGGTTAAAAATATATTGCGTGGACTGTTTTCACAGAGTGGGGAATATTTCCAAATAAATAACGCTGATAATTATTATACAGAGCAAACAGTGTAAAACCTGTGGTATAAAATATTCATTACTGCTACATTTAAGTCTCAGATTATTTGCAACCGTCAATAAAACGTGGTCCGCAGGAGGGGTATGTGATGAACATAAAAAAATCACTCCTAATGAAATATACCACTAATAATTATACAGAGGGAATAAGTGAACTTGAAAAAAAAGTTTATTTTATGTTGCGCAAGTGGTAGGACTATTCTCAGATTGCTGAAATAATGCTTATGATACCGACGACAATCAATAAATCGTGGTTCTGTGAAAATGCAGAATGATAGGGAAAACATCAGCCACCGACATAATATGGGCTCGATAAATGGGACTTTTTGAAAACAGTTATTTTTTCAAGCAATGATTACTGTGATGTCTTCCTATGAAACGTGCTCGAGAATAAAAATGTGAGAGAAAGATATAAACTTATTGCTTCGTCTGTTGATGCAGAATGGGAAACGTATATCCATATATGCTGATAATAATTATTCAGAGTAAGGACTCCCCCCTCCCCACACACACACACTTTACACAGGACCATGTTAAAAACCGTTTACGATGTTTTTTTTTTGAAATGGTTTAGTATGAAAATTAATGATTTTCAGGAGGATATAAAAAAAAAGATAGTGGCACCATTTGGTTCAAAGGACTATTTACTCAAACTCTTGCATTAAATGAAGGAAATAAATAATCAGTAGCAAATAGCGTTCATCCGAGTTCAATCTCCACTCACCCTTTAGCTATGAACCGATAAGACTACTGGCATGAGTATACAAGATTAAAATATGTGGATATTTAAAAAATACGAATTATTATACAGAGATGTGCGATTCTTCCGTTTGGAATAATATATTTTTTTAAATACGTAGGGTCTTTAAGTTTGTAAAACCATCCGACAGTAAAACGTGTCCCTGTAGGTGTGAGGTACTGAACGTTTGTTGCGAAATGCACGTTGCAGGACTTAGAATTATATGAATAAGGTACTTTGTAATTATTTGGAGGATTGCATCAGCCGTTCTGAGAAGGGTTGCCACCGAAAGTTTGGTTGGACTTAAATAGTTTGACGGTGGAAATTACGAGGTTAGCCGTGCGATGGGGATGGAACTTTTTATAAGTGTTTAATAAAGAGGTTGCATATTAATAAAGGGGGTATCAGTTATGGATAAATGTTCAATTAATAAGGAATAAATACATGAAATATACAACTACCACATTAAAGTATAGAAATATATGTGGGGTTGATTTACGAGGATAATCACGAATTAAAAAGAAATAAAAATACGTTGGTTATAAAAATAAAAAAAAACATACATTAATAAAAATAAAAAAAATGTTAATAAAAATACATCAATGTAAAACTCGTGAAGGAAATAGAACCAACCGAGATTGTTTAATAAAGAACGCTTATCCCCACTTCAGACACATCTAAGCAACCGGCGTAAGTAACAAGCTATAGCCGTGTGCGTTAGCGCGCAGATTAAGCTTCTGCTCCATAAGATAACGCGTTCAAAACCCGCCTGGGAAAGAGTTTTTTTTTCAAATATGGGTACGTTCGTTAAACACTAGATGGCTCCATAATTAGGATGGAGAATTCTGAGACCATGAGAGTTGTTAACTACGAGATGAGTCACACGGCCCGTGTGACGTCAGGATTCAAAATGGCGGCTCTGGACTTAGAAAAAAAAAATGCGGATGAGGGTAGAAACCAAGATGGTGGACAACCGGCAAAATCACGGGAGTTTGTGGTGACGCCAGGTTTCTAAATGGTGGACTCGAAAAAATTTCGGGGTTTGTGGAAACCAAGATGGATGTCGGTGGAAATTACGAATGGATTATCTGCAATTTAACTGAATAATATAATTTCAGATTATTACATCACTGGAGGGAGGTATTTTATTCACCATTGTCCGACTTCAGTCTTAAAAACAGTGAGAATTCTGAGCAATGTGCTTGATAATGACCCGCCACCAGCTTGAAACACATGGGTGGCGGGTCCCATAGGATTAACATTGACCCGCCACTGTTCCACACATGGGTGGCGAGTCCCATAGGATTAACATTGACCCGCCACTGTTCCACACATGGGTGGCGAGTCCCATAGGATTAACATTGACCCGCCACTGGCTCAGAACCCCTACTTTCCCTCTACTTCAGTCTCTATAATTTTCTCGCTTTTGAAAGGTGGCAATTTTTTCATGTGTGATTTTTTGTAGGCTACTGCTGATATGGAAACTAAGCAGCGGTATGTGATACGTTACTGTGCTCGGCCAGGCTTAAGTGCACACAAACAGTCGCAGAAATGACTCAAGTGTATGGAGAACATTGCTTGAAACGAAGGGCGATTTTTAAGTAGTCAAACTCTTAACAGCACGACACTGTGTTGGATGACACAAGATCTGGGGAACTATTTAGACATTTCTGCAATTAACTTTACACTACTTAAACTTCGAACAGAGTAATATAGCATATATCACTGCTCAGTTTCCAGATCAGTCGTAGCCTGCAAATCCAAAGCTTCCTCACTGAAAATAAGATGTTTACAGAAACTTGTCAAGGAGGTCATTTGAAATTCTCACTGAATTCAATATTTTCCGATTTTGAAATATATTCCTTTCAATTTAAGATTTATTTAAGCTGAAATATTTAGGAGGAAAGGATTTGTACTCATATGGAATATTTTTCTCCTAAATGGCAAAGAGAAGGAAATATTACATAGACTTCTAAAATTACATTTATTTTAATAAGCGATTTCTAAAAAAAAATATTATTTGTGTTTGAATAAACTTCTGTAGTATATATTTTTCAAGCTTTCGTGAAACATATTCTCATTGTAAAAACAAAATTCATAACATTTAAAAGATTGTGTTTTTTTAAGTAGATTTATTTTCACTCTGGCGTAATTTAAATTTCGTTATAGACACTTTTTCGATAGGAAATAATGCTTTTCTGCTTCGTAATTTGATTCCCAAGGCAAAAACGTAGCAAAACTGTGAGAACAGCATTAGAAGAAATGAAAGTAAAATGGAATTCAGAATGAGAGTGATGAGTATGGAAATTTGGTGGAGATTTCATTAAATTAAAAAAATTAGATCTTTTTTATATTTCACCAGAAATAAAGGGGTTAAGCTTTTCGCGTATCGCAACAATACATTCGGTTTCGCTCCCTTCATCAGTAGCCCCACAGAACCGTTGTGAAGGTTTAAGTTTCAAAGGGGCTTTCACTAGTCTGCGGATTCTGACCAACTACCGAAACACATTGATATTCGCTTTCACCACCTGCTGATTATAGGATCAGTCTCTTTAAAAATTAATATATGTATTTCCCAAATGCTCAGAGTTGAAAATTAGTAACCCGGTAAAACTTAAACATTGGGTATTATAGGATATTTAAATATTTCCGAGTTATACGAGTGTACTTTAATATAAAGTTGTGAAGTGAAAACTGCTGAACCAAAGAAATTGATGAGTGGCCAATATCTTTTCATAAAGAACTTTGTGAAACGTTAATATCTGCAAATAGTGTGCTACGAAGCACTATTTGCAGCACGATGCGCTATTTCTACGAATTTAGTGCTCTGATGAAATTGTCTTTACAGATTAATAAGTCTAGAATAATTAAAATAAGAATAAAAATGAAAAAAGTTAAGGATTTCAGTAACTGAAGCTATGGATACTTTTCGCCTCGTCAGGTAAGATTTTTCTTGATGACTTACGAAGCTTTATATAAAAAAGGAATATTCGACGATAAATGAACGTTTTGACAAAACAAATAATTTATTCTGACATGATGGTATTCTAAATGTATTTAACTGTTTATAAAGATATAGCGTGCAATATTTGGTATAGTGTGCAAATTTCTTCAAAACTCTCTTTCGTAAATGGTGCTAGAGTATGATTGAAATGATGCCATCCGACGTTCCAGTATACAATACAGTACTACATCTCATGCAGTACTGTATTTTATATCTCATGAATAGCACCTTGGTGTGCCGAATGAGGCCTAAAAGTAAACTGATATTGAAGCTGCCAGTCAACGAAGATTGTACCTGTCGAATGATCTACATTAATCTAAGGTTATCTAAATCTCTCAGTTCATTCTTATCTACATAAAATTCTATTATTAATATTTTTAAATATATTTTATAATGATGTATGTTTCCTAACGTATTCATTGTATTGTTCTAAACTCCAATTTTTTTGTGAAATTGATTTATTTATATTACAATGGTCGTATAATCAATGTTGTGTATTTTTAAATTCATAATTGTCCAAATAAAAATTTCTAGTTGATTTAGGTCTTATTATTGAAATATTGTTGTAATGATATGCAATTTTACTTTTAAAAGTCAGCTATTAAATTTTTGACTAATTCAATATTAATATGATCAATACAAGTTTTAGAGATTTTTGTTTCATTACTTCTTTTCCTGTATTGTATCTAATGATCCTCTCAAAATTAATTTCAATTAATAGTGTTTAATAAATATCTGTACCATATTTTTTTACTTTTTTTTATATTTAATATTAAAGTTAACAATTAATATTTGATTTTTGCCATTCATTGTATTTTTTTAACAATTTTCCAAAATGTTAATAGAATATATTTATATCGGTACTTGGTGATCTGTGTAAAGCTAAAATATATATAATATTATTTCTAATGATTTATATATAAATAGTTTCAGCTGGCCTAGCCCATTTATAAGTCTTTCTCTCTCTGGTTTAAACTACCTAAGTGCAGGATACTTGTTTTGCCTGCAGATATTGGTAACTCTGAGAATATGCTCCAGTCTTCGATATTCTCGCATGCAAACTGAATGGAACGACAGATGTGTAAACAAGTAGAAGTGGCATAAAATTTAATGTCGTCGGCAATACGTAGCAGGAGACTGGTCGCAGAACGGAAAGGATGTTTGAGGTCAACAATACAAAACGTATCTGACATCCCCGATTGGAGGAAAGCATTTTCAACTCGTATTTGTTGAGAACGATTAGAAAACAGTGGGTTGAGTAATCTTACAAAGATCTGGGGAATTCAGAGTCTAAAAATTGTTTTGAAGACGAGTGATCTCTTTACCTTATCGAATGCTTTCTTGAAATCTATATAAATAGCATTAATTGAAAGGCCAGTGTCGATTGATGTAGCCCAATTATTAATATAGTGAACTAATTGCACTGTACAGGAGCCGCCTCTCATGAAACCAAATTGTTCATGTGGAATTCTTTTCATGAATTTCAATTGTTCATGTGGAATTCTTTTCATGAATTTCAATTGTTCGTATTAAGCACCTGAAGGATATAAATAAGCTTTAACAGGATGAAATGTTCCATTATTTTGGAAACGATGTGTCAGAGAAATTGTACGGTAATTGTAGGAGGATTTGTAAGATCCTCTTTTAATTGGAATGACTATGGCTTTAGTCCAATCCAGAGGAACCCTACCAGTGCCAGGCAGGAGTTGAGGAGGACAGATAATTTTCTGTGAACAACATAATTTAACAGTTTACCCTACCTGGTCTAGTGGTTAGAGTACCTGACTGCTAAGACCAGCATGGATGTTCATGTGTATGTGTTTATTTGTTGTGTGAGAAACGAGGACAAATATAATATAGCATCTAGATTATCTCCGTCCTTTATGTAGGGAAGTACCTTCTTCCTTTTTCAAGTAATTTTAAAGTAATAGTAAAAAGATTTTGGGATTTTGTCTGGTTCAGGTGATGACTTTTTAGGAATTAATAAAATTGCAGTGCTTACATTTTGAAGGTTGAACTGCCCTGAGAACAGGTCAATTGATTGGTCACAGGAAGTTAATATTGTACGCTAGAAACGGTAGTCGCAAACAGTAAAACATTTTCGTACTTTGAAGTAACAATGGAACCATCCTGTTATTTCAAAGGAGACATACACTATATATCAAAAGTATCCGGACACTCGCTCATCCACAATCTCCCGGTAATAGAAAAGGAATTTATATCGCGTGGTCCACCTTTTGCTTCTATCACAGTCTCCACCACTCTGTAGGGAAAGCTTTCCACTAGATTTTGGAACGTTGCTGCGGGAATTTATTGTCGTTCTGCCACAAGAACTTTAGTGAGGTTGGCCACTGATGTGGGCGGTTCGGCCTGACTCGCAGTCGGCGTTCCAATTCATCCCAAAGGTGTTCCATTGGTTTGAGATCATGGCTCTGTGCAACCCAGTGAAGTTCTTCCACACCCATCTCATCAAACCATTCCTGCACGGGAAAGGGAAATGTTGGTACAGGAAAGGATCTTCACCGAACTGTTGCCATAAAGGAGGGAGCACAGAATTGTCGAAAATGTCATTATTGACTTCAGAGTCCCGTTCACTGGAACGAGGGGGTCCAGTCCGAATCATGAAAACAGCCCCAGAGCATGATGCCTCCTCCACCACACTTCATAATTGTCACAATACAGTCAGGCAGTGAGCGTTCGCCTGGCATCGTCCACACCCAGACTCGTCCGTCAGACTGCCAGATGGTGAAGCGTGATTCATCACTCCAGAGAACACGGTTCCACTGGCGCCGTGCTTTACACCACTCCAACCGATGATTGGCGTTGATCTTGTTGATGCTAGGATTGTGTGCGGCTGCCCTTCTACGAAAACCCATTTCCTGCAGCTCGTGACGAACTGTTATGGTGAATGATGCTATGTTAAAATATATTATTAACATTCTGTTGTAAACCAAGTGTTCAGCACATTTTACATTTTCATATCTAATGTTGTTCTTAAATTCTTCATACACAAATATCCTTCCTTGGCAAAATAAAAAGTTGGCTACCCAATTCAAACACATCTTATCAGGGAAGTTTAGACATGTTGAGCCTGCCACAGTCAAAATGAAAGTTTTCGATAAGTAACAAGATCTTCAACTATTGGTTGCAGAGGTAGAATCAGCCAATCAAGTGCAACTGACCACTGCAAAATGGTGACCCATCTCCTGCAGCTTAGTGCTATTGCATTTCAGTACATGCGCATTTGTGTCATCGCTATAATAGATAATGCTGAGTTTCCGGGAGATGATGATAATGTTAAAATTCGTATTTACAATACGAAAGTAACTGAAGTAGACCTGATTCGCAAAGTAAATGTTGTGATTGTCTACGTAACAAGGCAAAAAATGATTTCGAAACAAATATAAAAATGATATTGCATTAATTTAAATATGACAAATAATGAATACTAAATTTGAAATTCGTTTATTATTTTTTGTCATTATTTTTCGTGGGGCAGTTGCCCAGGTGATCTAATGGATAACCTGACATTACATGAAATTTGTGCTGAATTGAACATAGGATGCCCATGTCATATTGCATAAAAAGCTATTGTACCGTTATATGTGCTCCAGATGGGCGACGCTCTTTACCAAAAGAATGTTTTTTCTGATGAAATTAGAAAGCTTATCTATCGCTGGAATAAATGTACTAAGGTAGCAAGTGATTACATTGAAGAATAGTGTTTGTTCATGACTCTGGAAGAAACAGTTTTTTGAAGCAGGAGTTAGATTCATCTTATATATTGTTAGAAATTTATTGTATACGAAAACTGAGCGTGAGTTTAAAAAATTACTTACCAACAAAGGTTACAAATAAACTAATTTAATTATTTATTCCAACAGTTCAAAGTGTAAAAATTCAAACCAATGACAAATATGTTTCATGAAATTAAACCTGTAAGAATGCTAAGCAATTCTCTATCATATTTGAAACAGTCGAACTAAAATTCAATAGATTCTATTTAAAACATAAATAATCTTAATTAACATTAAATAAGTGACACAATCATCTTTATGAATAAACTATAGTTTACTTTTCCAATAGAAGTATTTACCGTAAACACCTTTTCTTACACTAATCCTCTTTCGTTTTTCCATTACCAGACTTCTTCATCATATTAATGCCATCTGATTACGTTTCATAATGCTAACTTCGCTCGAATCCTAACAAAAACTAGCAACTCAACTTTTCTCAAACAACAAATCATTCACCTACAATCGAATACCCTTCTTCCGAATACTTTATAACTTATTATACAATTTTTACCACTGCCGCTCACATTGCAATAAAGATTCTCTTGTCTAGACTAACTACACAGACCCATCTAGCCAGTTATTCACACAATCCTTCTTAAAAAACACACCGTTATTATTTTCGAGTCTCTCTGTTCCAATCGGTTAATGACGTAGTTCTCACGCTTTACAATACGCGAGCATCACAAATGACATATCGCATCATGGTCTTCTTGTTGCACATTCATCTATCGTAACAATATAAATATTGACTCGACCATACTGATTTCACTCAAGAGAAGAGCTGGTATGCAAAGCAATATTTTAAGTCCATATTTGCGTAGTACCGCTATAATATATTACATAATTGCTAGGTATTTGGTGGTATGCTGAAAATCATAATTGAAGAAATAAAAACATAATTGAGAAAGCTGCTTTCTTAGTGTATTTAGAACATTATTGATTTCCTTCTCCGTACGGAAAGATAATGATTGGAAAATAATCTTTGTCACTTTGGTTAAGGAAGAAGAGGGAGTAATAACCATAGTCCGATAGGGTAAGGAGAAGGAAATGGTTAATTCTTTATGGTGATCGTTTAGGACATCGATTCTAAAACTGTTGTACACGAATCTTCTGCCAGTGCTACTCGAAGCTTCATTTACTGATCGATACTGCATAATGATACTTCCAGTATTCAATCACACATGGATCTACATACAGCAGAAGACGATTATTCTAACCTGAAAACAGCTTTCATAGTTATTCAGGTCTTAATAAAAAAATAGTGAATAATGATATCTCCTGATTGCAAAGTAATATTCTTAAGTTCATATGTGCGTAGTACTGCTATAATACATGGAATAATTACTAGCCATTTGGTGGTATGCTGAAAAAGCATAGTTTAAGCTGCTTTCTTAGTGTATTTAGATCATTAGCGATTTCATTCTCCTTACGAAAGGAGAATGGTTGGAAAATAATCTTCGTCAACATCTTTGTGTGATATTTGCAGTGTATTTCCTAAGCAGGTAATTTATATGAATCAATTTCCTTTTCTTTAACCCATATTTCAGTTATTAATCCATTTTCAGTTTAACCCATGTATTCATCATTTAATACATCAGGGCTAAATCCTATTGAATTCAAGTGCTTTGAAAAGTGATCAAAATTGTTCATTAAACTTCTAACATTACCTACTAGTGTATTCATTCCATTTACAGTAAGTTTTAGCATTAACATTTTCGACACTAATTGCTTTAACTACATTAAACTTATACGTTAAGATTTCACCAAACACGTCAAAATGTCTTTCCACTTCCAAACATCTTCGGCACAATAAAAACATTGACATTTCTGACTGAGGTGAAACTACAGCCAGAAATATAATTATCACTACAGTCCATTAATGCATTTATAATTTTAATATATATATTACCTTATCATTTAACGTTATCCAATTTTTCTACGTTTCTCAGTCTAACATATTTGCTTCTTCATCATTTCGCAGAAACACTTTCCCGTCTTTAACTCAAGAAAATTTGAAGTTATTTTCCTTTCCATATTTTTTTCGCGTCGTTCAATAAATGTTTCTTTTCCTGTGTTAAATGGATGCCCCGAACGGCCGCATAAGCTATACATAGTGAGATTCTTTTTTCTGAGAGCATGAAATATGCCCAAAGAACTATACCTGTGTGAGCAATTGCTTCCGAATAAAAGGAGTCTAAAGATTGACGACGTCACATTCTCTTACAACCAAACGGACTTTATTGCAATGGTTATAGAACGGAAGAACACAAAATAGAAATAGTATGTAATGACATACACTATGTTGAAAAAGGTGTCCGGACACTTCTATGTTATGTGAATGGAAAGCCACTTTCAAAGCTCCCTAACATTGAAAATAAACATTTTACACAAAAACTGTTATTGGCGATAAATTGTAGATGTCACTCAAGTCTCTAAATATATTTCCCGCAATATTCGTTTATTATTTAAAGAATGAATGGAAGCAAGCATTTATCTTCAACTTCTGACACTTGTAAAAAAATACTTCAATAGATTAAACACTTGTAACAATTTGTTCACTAATATAAATTAAATATCTGAAGTTTGTAGACGATTTTTTAAGATTTCATATATTTGGAGGCAATGTGACAGTGTCAATTTTCAACCATCTTTGATAGATATTTAAAGAGTCATTGGAGCGGGACCATTTAACAACAGACGACACTTTCACGTTGCCTCCAAATTGATGAAATCTTAAAAAATCATCATACAAACTTCAGATATTTAATTTACGTTAATGAACAGATTGTTACAAGAGTTGTGTTTTATCTATTGAAATATTTTGTTCACAGGTGTCAGAAGTTGAAGATAAGTTCAGTTTCCATTCATTCTTTAAATATTAAATGAATATTGCGGGAAATATATTTAGAGAGATTTGAGTGACATTTACAATTTATCGCCAATAACAGGTTTTTGCGTGAAAGGTTTACTTTCAAATGTTAGGGAACTTTGAATGTAGCTTTCCATTCGCATAACATGGAACTGTCCGGACATTTTTTTCGACATAGTGTATGGTGCAAGAATCACTGCGATGGTAAAACGGAATATCTCTAAAACTTGTCGGTACCGATAAAATCAGAGTATACGGGAGACAAGTAGTACAATGCATGCGGGCTGTGTCGCACAAAAACACAGTGTCGTGGAAATGTTTAGCTGCATTAGAGTGACAGGTATTCGAGGTGGCCACCTCTCATGTCGATACACGATTCAACGTTGTGGAATGGATAACTGAACACGTTCCAATAGTATGAAGTCAACGAACGTGAAGGCAGCACATAAGTGCGCCACGAGATTGACTTTCGGTACACCAGCTCTTTAAATTGGACGACACAAGAAGAAATCCAATGGCGAGAGATATGGGGATCTGGCTGGCATTGAACAGGACTAACAGGTGCAATCCAGCGATCCAGATATGCAGTATCCAATCACTCTCGGACATCGACACTAAAATGATCTGGTACCCCATCATCTTATATCCAAAGGTTATGCAGCCCAGACAATGTACATAGTCCAAAACATTACGGGTATGCCTCACAGGAACAGTAGATACGTTGTTAGCTTATCTGGCAACAGAAATGGATCAATAATGCACTTAGCAATATCACCGCCCACTCGTTCACCGACGGTCTGATGCTGCTATGAATGGGTGACATGTGAATTCACCCATCCATAGCAGCATCAGACTGAATTCAACGTGACCGCACATTGTTATTGTATCAGTTAAAAATGCTGTCACGTGTACACATGCTTCGTCCGTGCACAATAAGTGTCCAATTAAGTGCCCATCTGCCTCATGTTGATTCAAAGAGTCATTCATTCATTAAGCAGTATTGCGTGGAAAGTGACCTGGCTGCAGACTATGCACAAGTGTGTAATGGTACGGGTGAAACCCTCCCCATTACAGAATTCTGTTTATGGCGATCCGGCGTACTCAAAAGTGCTGGCTCAGAGGACGCATACTATCCTATGAGTGTGCAACAGTCCTCCTCAATACGGCTTTCTGCAGTGTTGGTGTTCGCATACTAGCATCAACATGTTAAATAAATTGATGTCAACCCTCCTGGTGGTAAGGGGTAAAAATCATTCTGTTGGTACAAGCTTCTCCATCATCACATTATACCACCAAAATGTCGAATTTCTATTGTGAATATATCGTTTGCAATATTCGCTTAAAATTATAAATTTTAGAACTTCCACCGTTAGTGGACACTATTGATGTTTAGATATATATTTGGCCTTTCGCATTCTCTAAAAGCGAACATTTCAGAAACAGATCTAAAATTTCAGAAACAGATTTGGCATTTTGGTTTAAGGTTTTGACATATTCTGCCCTTTTCCACCTTTAAAGGAACTTATTATATTCTTCAGAGTTTCGAAATACATGAAAGGCAATATTTCACCTTGAAACAGTTGTAAATTTATTCAACAATATCCATTGAGCAAGGAATTTATCCTGATGTTTTGAAACAAATTACTATTTTTCTTATTTTTAATGACGATGATCAAAACGAACTAGGGAATTATAGACCAGTTGTTTTACTCTCCGTAATATCTAATTTTTTTTGAAAAAATAGTGACAAATAAATTATATATTTACGAGATGAACGAACAACAATGAAACCGTGATGTGATGTATTATTTTTATGCTCGCATGTGCTTCAGCGTGAGAATTACGTCACCAGTGGATCAGAATAACAGAACTCAAAAATATAACGTTGTTCTGAGAATAATGAAAAAGTTGATTTGTATTAGTTGAACGAGTTAAATTCTCGGACGAAATAATGTGAAATAGAAAGTTAATTGTATATTTGGCTTTGTGACCGTTAGTCCATGAAGAAGTTTTATAATTGTTGTGTGCGCGGGAGTATAAAAGAGTTTATTAATGTGCATCTTGTTAGTAAACTGGTAAGAAAAAGAAAGAATTCATCGTCTGATGCGTGGTGATCAACGTCTGAAAAGAATTGGTTCTGACAGATCAGTATACCCTAGCTGCAGTTTTGGAGTACTTGATGACTAAATTCCTAGAAGAACGTCATTTGGTGTATAGTTATATTTAGTTTGTTTAAGGAATCGGTATGGTTAGCCTTGGTAGATCACAGGTTTATTCGCAAATATGATTATGCGACTTACTGAGTATTGTAAAAAGCCTTATTTTATGTTTTGAGTAGAGAGTGAGAGAATTAGAGAGAAACAACTATTTGTAGGAATAGTGAAAAGGTGCTATATTCTTTGATGGTTTATTTTCATACTTAATAAGATAAAGATTTGTATTAGTTGAATTTAGTTTATATAAATGTTTTTATTCATACTTTTTTAATAAATTATCTTATTTTAGAATTATTCTTCCTAAATATTCTTTTGAATTTATGAATCGTTAAATTTATAACACTATGAATATCTGGAAAATAAATGTTTCCTCAATAGCATTCACTTTGGGCTTAGAGCAATAATGGGAATGGATGATGCATTGTTACAGGTAACAAATACGATTTACATAGCGATAGATAACATTGATCATGCATTAACAATCTTTCTGGACAATAAAAAGGCATTCGATACGGTAAATCATCAAAAATTATTTAAAAAATTACGAGCTTCTGGTGTTAGAGGAGTTTTATTGAATTGGATTCGTAGTTATTTAACTAACAGAATCATTATCATCATCCTCAAGCAGCAATGGCCTACGGAGGTCCAACTAGACCGTGCAATTTACTTTCTCAAAGCATATCTTACTGATGCCCAAGCATATCTTATTGATGTCTAAGCATATCTTACTAATATCTGAGTTATATATGCTGCATATATCCTAAAAAGGTCCTGTTTGACATTGTCTCTCCACCGCATCCTATGTCTCCCCCTCTTTCTGAGGCCTTTAGGCATACTGTTCACAATTCTATTCGCTAATCTATAATTATCCATACGGGTAACATGGCCAAACCAAAGGAGTCTCTCCCTGCGCAATATGCTGTTCAAAACAGGTTGCCGATTTCTTTGCCTAACGTCATCATTACGTACAAAGTTGAACCACTTAATACCCACGATTCTCCATAAGCATCTAGAAACAAAAGCATCAAGTTTCCTGTTATTTTGTTTAAAAAGGTTCCAGGTTTCACTATCATAGCTAACCCTAGAAAGAACCAAACTATTATAAATTCTAATTTTAGTCTTGAGGTGCATACGCCTATTTCTCCACACTCTACATAGATTCTTAAATGTCCCGGCAACAATCCCTTTGTTAATCTAATACCGCACATCATCAATATCGCTTGCATAGCTCCCAAGATAATTAAACTGTGACACCTGTTCAATATTGCAACCATTCAGATCAAATGAACCACAGTCTGCCTGACCAAATTTCATCACTTTAGTTTTCTCTCTGTTTAAAAACAAACCTACTCTACTACCAGTCTCATCAACAGCTCGAATTAAAGAGTTCATCTCATAACATCATTTGCCAAAAGGGCTAAATCATCAACATGATCTAAATAAGAAATTTTCACATCTCTAGACCAGTGGTTCTCAACCTTTTATGCTTCACGTACCACCTGGAAATGTGTATGTAACTAGCGTACCCCTTGTAAAGATAGATATAACTATAGTTATAATATAACCATGGGAATAAAACGTAAATATATACACATAAAATTTTGTACTTAACTCACATAGCGACTTTTGAGCTCTCACGCCGTAACTCAAGAATTTTTACCAAGTATCCCACCTTGAGAACCCCTACTGTAGACGGTTGAAGCCTAAAATGGTTCCCTCGCAGTGAATTTTCTATAACATAATAAATAACTAAACTAAATATAGAAAAGGATAAAAATGCACCCTTGTCGAACACCAGAAGTAATGCTAAACCAATTGTTACAAGCCTCACCAAATCTCACACACGACTCAGTGTTATTATAGAGAACTTTCATTATGTTAACTAAATTGTCTGATGTGCCACACGATCTCACAATTAACCACAAATTATCGCGATTAACAGGGTCAAAAGCCTTTTTGAAATCAACAAAGCTAGTAACCAAAGTTTCTGAAACTCTAAATATTTCTCAAGTCTCCCTGAACTGAAATATCTGATCAACACATCCCCTCCCACTTCTGAATTCACATTGCTCATCACGCAATTGACTGTCAAACAGTTTCTTAATTCTATTAAGCACAATCATGGAAAGAACTTTACCTCGAACAGGGAGTAGGCTGATATCCCTGTAGTTATCACAAGAACTGCGATCACCTTTTTTGAAAATAGGGATAATAATAGCTCTGGTACAATCCTTAGAAACAATGCCTCTATCATAAAAGACATTCAAAATTTCAGTTATCCAGGTGGTAACCAAAACATTCCCAGCTCTAAGCATTTCCGTAGTAATTTCATCTACCCCTGGGGATTTATGAAGTTTAAGTTCAGAAATAGTCAAAATAACTTCAGATTGTGTTATAGGGCCAATATTAAAGCCACCAATGCATCTATCATTATTACAAACAATGAGAGTAGAACTAACCCCATTGTTTAGAACATCACTGAAATGCTCACACACCTAGTAGAGACAAAAATCATCACTTTCTATATCCTTACCTTGTTTAACCTTCATTCCCTGTATATCTGTCCGTTTTCTTCCACACAACATATTGACTATCTGGTACAGCTTTCTGCTATTGTTCTGTCTAACTGCTTCGTCGACTTTGTCAGCCAATTCATAAAGCCAAGGATTCTTATCAGCAGCTAACCGAATCTTTACCATTTCTTAAACTCTATGTAATGCTTTCTATTAGGATTAGTAGGGTACTGGTTAAGGACATTTCTGTAGTTCTTTCTTTCCGAAATAAGTTCAAGTGCCTTATCATTTAAATAATTTTTTTCCAGCTTTGCTCCTTTTTTCTTAAAAGAGTACTGATAGTTTCCAAAAAAAACTGTTTAAAACGATCCCATTCTTCCTCAACTTCAGCTGAAAGCAACCATAACTGTTATAATGATTAAGTAACCTATCATGGTAAGCTTTAGCTATAACTGGGTTTTTCAGAGCTTCAGTATTAAAGGTAAATTTTTTAACCTTAGCAGAACACTTTTTAAGTTTAAGTTGCAAGACACTTTTAACAAGGTAATGGTCAGATCCAATTTCAGCTCCCCTATATGCCCTGGTATTCCTAACAGAACTGGCCCATTTGCTGTTAATTAATATATAATGAATAATATTCTTATGCAGCCCATCGGGTGAAACCCATGTATACTTATGTATGTCTCGGTGTTTGTAATAAGTGTTAGTTATTCTGAAAGCATTGAGCTTACTTACCTGTAGGAGACGTTGCCCATTGCCATTGCAGCTACCAATACCAAAAGGACCTATTACTCCTCCCCAAAGGTCAGAGTCAGTACCAACTTTGGCATTGAAGTCATCAAGAACAAGGGTAATATCTCCTTTCTTGACAGAATTCAAAATATCCTGAAGTTGCTCATAAAACCTATTCTTCTCATCCTCATCGGCATCCTCAGTGGGGGCTTAACAGCAGATAACATTCAAGTCTTTAACGCTTGTCTGATAATTTGCTGTAAGAAACCTTTCATTAATGCACTCATATCCTAGAAGACCATCACTAGCATGTCTGCTGAGAAGCAAACCCACGCCTTGGTGATGTTTATTATCGTTCCTCCCTGAAAAGAGAAATTTAAAATTATTTTTAAGAATCTGACCTTTATCTGTCCATCTGGTCTCTTGCAAGCCGAGAATATCTAAATTATAATGGTGGAATTCTTGTGTGAGGACATCAAGAGAAAAAGCTCTGTGCAGAGTCCTCACATTCCAACTACCTATGGAGAGAAATTGGTTAGTGGGATGTTTAAAGAAACTATGTTTATTGAGAGAGGGAATGCCGACAATATCAAACAGCCCCCTAATCGCAGACATGGGGCAAAGACCCGTTCCCCCTCCACTAAAGTTTGAAGCCATCTACACTGGAAGACTTCCTCCAATGTAGAATTTGACGATGCCAATAGAAGCAAAGAGTTCAAGTGCCTGCGATGACCTCTGCTCAGGATTATCCACCAGCTGATAAACATATCCTGTGAATCTATTCACTTGGGGCTGTCAACCCACAAACAAACAGAAAACACAGCGGAAGATTTTCCCTCCACAGAAGCCCACCAGTGCAGCAAATTCAGGATCCATAATCAAGTCCAGAGCCTTTTCCAGTTTCCTGTTAGTGTCCACTAACCACTAATAGAATACAAGAAGTTAAAATAAACACACATACCGTGCTTGAACTAAGGTTGAATACAGAGTGCCCAAGGATATGTTCCGCATCCATATTTTTATTGTTTACATTAATGATTTATATTACATTACCTCAGTAGGTAAATTGTCAATTTTTTCTGACAACACTTGCCAGACATATATTGGGTCTGATTCTTCGGTCATTTTTAAAGAAACAAATAGTGATCTAGAATTAATTAGAAACTGGTCCACAAGTAATTTTTAACAATAAATCTGAAAAAGATAAATGAATTTATTTCTACTTGAAGCAAAATTGTTCTGTTGTTACAGATATTTTACATTGCAATATATTGAAATATCATAATACAAATTGTTCATCAAAAGGTCTCTGTAATTTTCATCAAATTTGTTTTGTGTCGTCAGTGAAATATTTAGGTATTTGGATTGATGCATTAGGAAATTGGAACGTACATGTAATATGGGTTAAAGGAAGGTCATCAGTAACTGAGCTCGTTTATATCTCGTAAGACAATTAGTTTTATTTAAATTTATCCGTTAATCCGTTCTCAATTAACATATGGCATAAATTCTTGTGGGGACGTTTATTTCAATAATTTTAAACAACTTTTAGTGCTGCAAAAAGATTTATTCGCTTATTCACTGGAAGCCCGAAAATGCAACCTTCGTTACCTTTTTATCGGAAAGCAAGAATTTTAGAAATGAAAACGTGAAAACTGATACGTAACTTATTGTCACCAATTAAGACGGGATAAAAAAAATTATGAAATTCGTGCATTACATAAAGAAATTTTTACCCGCTAGCACTGAAATTCTTTTCCTCTCTCCCGGTCAACATGAAAAATATCATGAAATATCATAAATTCTAAAAAATTGGGTTTCAATCTTGATTATCTGGAAACTTTTTTGCATTAATTTGTTACTGTTTATAGAAACTGAATTGACAAATTATTAAATACACCTACCTAATAACCTGTTGCTCCACCTTTTTTGCCATCACAACAGCAGCCAGACGTCTTGGTAAGGACTCAATGAGGTTTTAAAAACACAGATGTGGTATTGCCGCCCATGAAGCGAGGATCGCCTGTCATAGAACATCCACAGTTGCCCATGGGATTAGCGGGCTCGAACAGATCTTTCTAATTGGTCCCACAATTTCTCAATGAAGTTGAGGTCTTGCGATCGATGTAGTAAACTCACTTGAGTGCTCGTGGAGAAATTGGGAAGTATGCGTTGTGGCGTTGTCCTTTGAAAAATGGCATCATGGTGCAGAAAGAGAATCGTTACGAACGGGTTAGATGGTCGGCGAGGATGTTCACATATCTTGTGCCGGTGGTGGAGGTCTCGACGGGTACGAGGGACCCCAAGGAATCCCATGTAAACGCACCCCAAACTGTTGCACTGCCTCCACCTGCTTATAATCCCAACTTGGCAAGCTAGATCCATCGCTTCGTGTGGCTTATGCCATACACGTACCCTCCCATCGGCACGATAGAGTTGAAACCGTAATTCGTCAGACCAGATGACGTATTTCCGGTCCTCCGCACTCCAGTTACGATAGGCCTTGGCAAACTGCAGCCTAATCTTTCGGTGCCTTGCAGTCAACAAGGAGACGCGATGTGGACGTTGACTCTTATAGTCTATTTTTTCCTTGGTACAACGGATAGTCCTTGTGTTATACGCTTGTGGACACACCCTGATTCAGTTCCGACATTATCTGCTCCACGGTAGCCATGCAATTTCCTGGTAACAATGAGGGACAGTCTGTGGTTACCTCGAGAGCCAATTACACGTTTTCGTCAACATTTCACCCGCTGGTTGGAAGTTTTCAGTATTTCTCGTAGTGTTGGTATACATGTGTAACGGTGTGACATGGAAATCCCAACAGTTCAGCAATTGCGGCTACTGAACAACCGACCTTCCTCGCACTTACTATCCATGACTACTTTTCCATACTATATACATTTACATATACTATATACTATATACATATACTATATACTATATACATATACTATATACTATATACATATACTATATACTTTATCCATGACTACTTTTCCGTGACTGGTTTCCAACCCGTAGAGATCTGCTCTATTTATAGGCATTGTCAGTTTCAGCGTCCCACGTGACTGGATGCGATACTTCTGCTTTGCCTATTGTTATCAGGGTGCATATAATAATTTTTCCATTCAGTATATAACATAGATATTGAATGTTACTTCCTTTTTGAATATCACACATTCTGGATTACTGGAAATTTTTTGCATTTACTAAGTTATTTTCTTTATATTTTATTCAATGTGACGATTGAGGTTTTCAATTTAAATTGCTTTTTGTATGGAGATCTCACTCTTGTGAAATCTCAAAAGCGTTTTGTATACTGTTAAACATTATCATAAATAAAAATTTATCTATCTTTCTATCTATCTAAGATAAATATAAGATGTCAATTAAATTGAATAGTTTAATATACAGTTTGCTGTTGCCACAGAAGTGAATAAACCGAAAAAGATTTCTGTGAAAAAATTAGTTTGCCAATTCTCGAGACTCGAACACACGTTTCTCCAAATACACAGTGTACTAACCACTAAAGTAGAAATGCCTTGTCATCCTTCCACTGACCTGACTTTATCTGTCATCCCGCACGTGTGGCTGATGGCACGTGATCGTGGAAGGATGACAAGACATTTCTATTTTAGTGGTTCGCCATCCTTCAATAGTAAAATATACACAAGTCAGTAAATCAATAAATAGTTTTTGTGGAAACAATGAGTTTTCCAATTCGGGGAACTCGAGTCGTAACAATGAATGACTTTCTTAATTACATCTTTTTCAGAGCAACATTGGAAAAAGACGTTGCCCTCCCGATAATAGATGGCGCCACCGGCAACACGTGAGTAACGTCACATTAGTGGAGGATTAAAAGCTAAATCTAGTTTAGTGGTTTGAAGACTCTCGCATGAACATGGAGAGATGTGGGTTCGAGTCCCGCGGATTGGCAAACTCATTATTCAACAAAATCTGTTTTCAGTCTAACTGTCTAAATTTCGATTTTAAACAATATCTAAATTTCAATGTTGAACAACAAAGATATCAATCATAAGAATTTACCTCAGAAGTTATTAAAACCATATAAAAGCATTATTTCAAACAATTTAATAAGATAAGTGATTATCTTAAAATTTTGTTCGAATAGTTCTTTCAATAATTGTCAGTTTTACGCAAATTTGTTAGGCCTGACTTTGCCGCTGTTAAGTATCCGACTTTCCATTGCTCTTTAAAGAGCCAACAAATATTGTCGAAAATCGAGATTTAGATAGATTTGAATGATTTTTAAATTTATATAGTTCTAGTTTCCTATAAAAAGCTTATTGCAGGAATTCCCGATCTTCGAATTTGACTCTCACCATGACTTAACATGGGAATGTTTCCATTTTTCTGTCCATATCTTTAGATCGCCTTTCTTAATAACTACTATAGTAAATCACTGGCTGTTCATTCTAAGACGCACGTGATCATGTACATTAGAAAATGGAATAGATGGAATTTGACAATAACATTTTCTTCCATTCGAAAATTATTTATCATTTATTTCTTACTTAAACGTTAATTTATAAAACACAAAAGTGGTGAAGCAGATTTCCTCCCTGCCGATGACTACGGAGATGTAAGAGATGATCTGAGCACAATTAAGCTGTGCACTACAGCTCAAGTTGGCATCTTCCAAGATACAGTTCTTCTCGTTTGGATGCTTCAACGATGAGATTGTGACTGGTCATTAATAACCAATTTGGGTTGCATTGCATCTCGGAGAAAAGGCAGGAATTTCTAATCGAGTGTATTAGAAGGAATATGCCAGCTATTAGGAATTCTCTGCATCCTCGGTCGGATGGAATGGTCGAGGAGCTGTTCAGAAGAAAGACAGCCCGACACTTGACTCCTTTGGATGCAGACCGTAATCGGCACTGAGATCACCACACACCGCTCTTTCGTTTTGCTTATGAAACAGAAATCCATGAAACAACAGACGCTATGTATCAAGCTACATATGAGAGAAATACGACCTCCCGTGATCTCCTTATTTGTATGATCTGAGATTCTCCACACCTCAACATGGGGTAGAGAACACATTGTG
This sequence comes from Ryuthela nishihirai, assembly GCA_038380435.1. NCBI lineage: Eukaryota > Metazoa > Arthropoda > Arachnida > Araneae > Heptathelidae > Ryuthela > Ryuthela nishihirai. The sequence goes on from JAWZYU010000003.1 coordinate 72,211,235, forward strand.
CAGTTAGGCAGAACATCTTACTAGCGAGTGACAGAGCAAAGACTACATATGGCATCAAAGCAAGAGGAGGCAGGTTCAAAGAGGCGGACTCTATGTGGTTGTATAAACCTCCGGAATAAAGGGATAAAAGCCCTAGAAACCTTGGGACTAATTAGTCGTTACTAGGATGGACGAAATGATTTTCCGAGTATGTCGCCGATTAAGGGAGGATCCCACTCTGAGGGTTTAAAAAAAAAATCGATATTTTTTTTGCGTTTTTCGAAAATTTATGAAGTGTAGAATATGGTCCTGAAACAGTTTTCCAAAATTCGAACTTCTTGCGAAGTTACAGCGACAAATAAAGGTCTTGTCAATGAGTGAGAAAATGTTACTTAAATCTTTAAACGCGTTTTTCTCGAAACAGCATTTTTTGAACTGGTAGAGTGCGAATCTCAGGAACCATTCATCCGATTTACATATTTTTTTTTAAAATGCGTAGAATGCGTAAAATGCTAAAACCTAGCGTAGGATTTTTTTGATATTTTAATTATTCGATTTTTAGCGAGCAATTCAGTGCCATATTTTTTAGGGAAAAAAATCACTTTTTTTTAAAAAATGCCGTCATTTTGTCAATTTTTCGAATTTCGAAAAAATCATATGATATGCTGTAGCCAATGTCTCAAAGTTTGTAAAACTGTTAATAATTTTGTTCTCAGATGTTCCTGCGATGTCCGGTGCACTCTACCACGAGGGCGCGTCTTTTGCGCAGAGGTCAACCAATGAGGAGACACAGGACGACCGTTACAATATTTTTACTTAATTTTTTTTGTACAATAAACATGCCTTAACAACATGCAAAAAGTTCGGAGTCATTGCATTGTTTATTATACCCAAAAACAATTCTCAAAATTTGACTATTTTTAGAGCGCTCAGGGTGGGGTCCCCCCTTAACTTTAGTTCCTGTGCTGTGATTCGAACAACACGTGCACATTGTTGCAACTGAACTGAAGGACTTGGGAGACTTTTCACGCATTTCAAAAATTATCTAAGTGTTAATAGAATTGTGGTATTTCTCGCTTTTTTGTCTCTAGATTAGTCTACGAAACAGGTGATTCAATCAGCGAAAGGTCAACCCAGTGTTTAAGAATTAAAGTTAGAAATTAAAAATTTATGTAATACTTTGTTCTCTTATTTGCATATCCATACCTTCTGCAAATTTAGTTTATCGAATTTTGGGTAGTGCATATTATATAAATGCGCTTTATTTATCTCATTAGTACTTCCAGTGCTTTGTCTAATCTAATTATTAATGGCACTGATCATTTTATGTTAATGAACTTGTAAATTCAGCGTCCTTTTTAAAAATTCATAACAACGTATTTTCAAATTCTTTATAATAAAATTATTATTATTTATTATAATTGCTAATTTATATTACACTAGAGAAGAGGAATATATGTCATAGTGGTGGATTTTGTCTAAATGCTGATCTGCCGGAAACCGTTTTGCTAAGGGAAAAATGAAATTGTAAAAATGAATATTTAAGCATAACCCTTCTGACTTTTTTTTCATTTTTTCAAACAACTATTTTATTTTATTTCCTATTTTATCCTCTCGAATGAAGTAGGAATTATTTAAATCATCAATGTATGCGGCAAAATTCCATGACTAATATTTGTTCTGCATTGAAAGATGGTAAAAAAAAATATTTTCTAGAAGCTGAACAATATTCACGGATTATCCATCATGTTTTTCTCTTCTGTTTCTTCGCAATACAAGGATTCGATTCCAGAAGAGAGTGAGGATTCGCGACCATCTGCGAATATTCTGCTCCCCGAGTTGCATTCGTCGCTCTCTTCCATTCTACATAATGTCGTGTCTGCCAAATGGCAGTTGCGACAGCGATGTATATCTATCAGCTGGCAATCTCCCGTATCTCCTCCTTGTCTCCGTTTCCACGTGATGACGGATCGAAAGTAACCTTACCCGTGTCTCGTTGCTCCAGTTCACGGCCGCTGTCAGCACACCGAATTGATTTTATGTAAAATATTTCAGACCTATTCGGCATTCATCGGTAAGTGGAGAGTAACCGAGTTAAGTCATGAGAGAGGGATCAGGAAGCTTAGGTGCTCCAGCTGCTTGGCAACATGCCAATGCACTCTCTCTCTCTGGCGTTTGCTGAATCGAAAGAACTTCCCAATAAATTGTTCCAAATAAACCTGATCCCGAGACTGCGAAGTGCAATAAATTTCCTTGGCTCCTCCTCCAAGCGATATGATGGTATTTAATCGATAACGCTTAAACAGCAGCAAGAAAAGGGTCATAGTCAGAGATACAGTTGCTCGGGTGAAATGCATTTACCGTGTGTTTTATGAATTAATGCAGATGCAGAAAAATGATTGCCTTGATGCGTATGCATTCATGCAAGCACTAGGACCACAGATATTTGCTATCTGAGTAAGAAAAACGAACAAATGTAGGTAAGAAAAGTTATTATGAGCTTGAAACGAATGAAGTATACAAAAACAGTTTTGTTCACTTGGCCTGTTACCTTTCAAGGAGAGTGTACCAGACACATCATAACTCTCCGTCAGATTCTTTTGAAAAGAAAAAGTCTTTTATAACACAGGGATTTTTATCTCTATTGCTCTCCTTGCGAGAAGAGGACCTCGAGATCATTCCCGAGCACCACTGACATCAGATCTTATTTAAGAGATATTTTCCACTTTTTATGGAACTTTTCCATTTGGTGCATTATCTTCGTAGCGTGGCATTCACACCCGCCAAATCTCAGTTGTGCTGGGCAACAACAAAATGCACGAGGGCGGCGTGCAGAATTCACGTTTTAACTCTCAGACCCTTCAACCAGTTCGTGTGATCTCTGATCATTCAGACTCGAAATTCGTTGTCTCGTTGGAATCTCAACCTGTGGATTTTATACCTCTTTGCCTACAAAGTATCACATGGAAATGCATAAATTACCAGTTTTGTGATCAGTAGTTGCGTATTCAAATTTATTAACAACGAGTGTTTTTAATTGCAATTTTTGCTGTACTATTCTTTTTTTAATATATAAAGCTTACGAAACTCGTTAAGGAAACCATCTTTTAAAGATTAATATCCGTTAGAACGTAGACAAAGAGATTCACTTACTTATGAATAAATATCTTAATATTTCGACCCCTGACGGGGGTCGTTTCTCTGTCTCTCAATAAATCCGTTCTGAATAATTCCAGGTTAATTCACATCGCTCATGGCGCCATCTGTTGACTGTATTATTAATCCTTATTCTACTCATGAATGATTTTTTTTTTTCTTTTTAAATTATTATTGTTTTGTTCCAGTCTATTTTATAATTAGTTTTGCTACGTGTCTCTCCAGTCCTGTTTTACTTTGTTCATTTTTTATTGCTGCTTTGTATTCCTTTATTCTTGTTTCTGGAGTTCTCCCCGTTTCTTCGATATAACGTTTTTACATTCACATGTTACTTTGTAAATTTTTCCATTTTATCTGTATATATATAATTCATTTCTTATTATTTTTGGTGTGTACTTTTTTATTTTCTTTTTCAGATGCGAATGCTCTTTTTATATTGTATTCATGATTAACTCTTTGAAGTTTCTCAAAATGACCTTTGTGATGAGGCAGCTTTTTAGTGAAGTAAGGTTTTACTTTTCCTTTATTTGATTTATCTACTCTTTTTTATATCTCTAGGATGAACTTTGTGTAGTAATGGTTTTCCACGAGGTTTTTTCCAGTTTTTTTAGTCATTTCAGCTCCTTTTAATTACGCATTAGCACCTGGAAATGAACGGAAGGAGAGAGCTACCAGATCAGTGTGACCAATTGATCTGGACTTCTATGGGCACTTTTCTCTTTTATTCCTTCCTATATTGCTCAGGAGTTGTTAACTTCGCAAGGTGATGATCGCTTTTATTTACTGTACTGTTTAATGGCTATGAGCCTGAAATTGCTGCAGTTTCTGTTTGTAAATTGACAGCTCCAAGTGAATAGATGCACACTTGTGTCACCTAGTGGATAATCCTGATCAGAGACCATCACATGTACCTGAATCTTTGCTTCTACTGGCATCGTCAAATTTACACTGGTCCTACCTGTTTAGTTTGCTTCACCCTTTTGTGGTGAGAGAAGAGGTCTTTGCCGCATGTCTGCGATTTGGTTGTATTTGATATTGTCGGCACTTCTTCTCTCAATAAACATAGTTTCCTTAAAGATCCTATTAACCATTTAATCTTTACAGGTTTTTGAGAATGTGAAGTTTCTATACAGAGATTATTCTCTTGATGTCCTCATGGAAGAATTGCAGCGTTATAAACTGTTTTTCTTAGCTGGCAAGAGACCAGACGGACAAGTAAAGATTAAATGCTGAAAGGTAATCTTAAATTTCTATTTTCATGGAGAGAGGATGGAAAACACTTAAAGGGCGTAGGTTTGTTTTTCAGAAAACTTACCTATGATGATCATACTCGCTACAAAATCAGAAACGAATCGTTTCTTCGTCAATGTGACATATACACCGAAGAGCCAAAATATTATGTCCAGCGTGACTTTATGCAAATCGAAGCAACTGCAGATAAACGACAGCGCGTGTGGAGGTCTTGTTCTTCAGATGGGAAAGGCAGCGACTTAAGTGAGTTTGACAAAGGCCAAATTGTAATGGCCAGACGACTGGGTCAGAGCATTTCCCAGACGGTAAGGCTTATAGGATGCTCACGATCAGCCAAACATACCTTCAAAAGGTCATCCGAGGAGGGAAAAACCACAAAACGCCAGTGTGGTGGGGGCCGACCACGACTCATCGATCTAGAGGTGAGCGAAGGCTATCCCATATGGTAGAGTCAACAGAAGGGACACTATGGCGCAACTCGCCCATAATTTGAATGCTGCTGACGGGAGTAATGTGTCGCAACACAGAGTACATCCAACCCTGCTGAAAATGGGGCTGCGTAGCCGCAGGCCACTTCGAGTGCTCATGCTAACCTCGGTTCTCTGTCGAAAGTGCCCATATTGGGCACTCGAGCATCAAAACTGGATCTTGAATGATTGGAAGAAGGTCGTCTGGTCTGATGAATGTACTTTGCTGTTGCCCATGCGGAAGTGTTGGAACCAGTATGTACTGTGGAATGAAAACAAGCCGGTGGAGGAAGCGTAATGCTTTGGGCAATGTTCTGCAGGGAAACCCTGGTCCAGTCAATCATGTGCAGCAAACTATGACGTCTACGACCTATCTAAACATCATTGCAGACCAAGTACATCCTTTCATGAAAACGGTATATTCCTCTAGTAGGACCTTCTTTCAGCAAGATAATGCATCATGCCATACTGTCCGGATTGTTTGAAAATGGTTCACGGAACATGAGGAAGACTTCCAGGTCCTGTGCATCCAAATTCCCCAGACATCCAACCAAGCATCTGTAGTTTGTGTTGGAACAGCATATCCGATCTACGGCGGCTCAACCACGTAACTTACAAAAGTTAAAGGATCTGGTGGTAACGTGTTGGTACCAAATACCACAAGAAACCTTTAGAAATCTTGAAATGTCCACGCCTCGCTGGATGAGCTGTTTTTGCGGCACGTGGAGGACCAGCATCATATTTGGCAGGTGGTCACATAATATTTTGGCTCCTCGGTGTAAGCATTGCCACATATTTTTATTGATTCGCCACTGGCACCAAATATATCGGGGAATCAGAGAACCAAGCTGTCTCAATATGATGGAAGTATTATTTGTCACTCACGTTCACAGTGTTATATAAATACTTCAGTAATAAATTTTCGCAGCAAACGTCCTGTTGACAAGAAACACGTGAAATAATTTACTTAAAAATGCAATAGTCAAATTGTATTTTTTCAGCAAATCATATAACTGATGAAAAATAAATTGATGAAATATAATGAAAACAAATGAAATATAATTGAAGGTGAAAAGATTCATGAAAACGTATCTTTTATTTGGGGTAGTGAAGTAAAGATACTTTCAAATATTATAAGGAGTTTGAGAAAAACATTTTGACCATTTCATAGTTTTTTTAAACAGATTCAGATTTATCTTATTGTTAGGCATAATCACTCTTTCAAAAATTTGGTCAAAGAAAATGAAATTCAATGTTATCAAATAAATGGTTAAAATGCATATTATAAATGCAAACAAGACAAAATCCTGAAGAATCATAATGTATGTTAAAGAATATATCCAGGTTTTGGATTGTAATTCAGATTTCGAAACTGCTGATTTATTACTATGTAGATTGAAAATTAACAATTTTGTCCTAAATGTCGTCCGTTTGTACAGATTTCGCTATTTAAAAACAGAGTTTGTTAATGAACTATAAGAGGAACATAAATGTTCTCATGAACACTATAGGATAATGTTTCTGGCTGATTTAAATATTGATTTAAAATTGTATAATATTGTTGTAGATAGTTTAACTGTTAAATACAAATGCATTTTCTTTTTGTCACGATGAAGTTACCAGAGAAAAATCGAGCACTTCGCATTGATCATTCATTTGTGAAGAATTCAAATATAAATAAGTTAATGGCTCATATTATTAAATTATATATATATTTATATCGGACCATTATTTTGTTGGATTAAATAGAGAGTAAAATATTTGCAAATTATATTGAGAATGCTAATACATTTAAAGGAAAAAAAATAAATGTAAACAAATCACAGAAATTATTAAGGAACAAAGGATTTGTCGTTTATTAATAACGAAATAAACAAAATGTTTCTTATGATTACTTCACAAATGAATTGCACATGATGATTAAAGAAGTATCTTATGCTCTACCAATCCGAAAGCCAGTTAAAAAAATTTAAACCTTTAATAAAGTATGCAATAATAAACTCTATTAAGGAAAGAAATAGACTATTTAAGTTAAAGAAAAATTATAGCTCTGATATAAATCTGTTACAGTATTATAAAAAATACAGAAATTTGCTAACTAGTGTTTTAATTGAGAATATAAGTCATGACATTACACTAATGAAATTATAGCAAACGAAAAAAATTTTAAAAGGCAACGGGATGTTATAAAATGGCATGTGTGGTAAACATTAAAATCGTTTAGAAATATCCAATAACAATTTCAGACAAAAATCGTGATTATTAGTGTTAGGGAACATCCAATAGCTTTAACAAACTTGTTTAACGACTATTTCACTGGTACTGTGAAGGATTTAACAAGATTAATTCCTGTAAATTGTTTTGGTGGTTTGCATAAGTTTTGCGTATTCTATAATACGTTTCTATTGAAGACGTATACGAAATATTGAATTATATATGAAATAATAATATATATAGAAATAAAATAGAATAATAATATATATAGAAATAAAAATACATTTATTTTTATTTCTTTCAAATGTATTAGCATTCTCAATATAATTTGTAAATATATTTACTCTCTAAAATAAATGACCAAGGAAAGTGCTCGATATTTCTCCGGTAACTTCATCGTGACAAGAAAATCAAGTTGAAGATGTTAATAAGAGTTTAAACCATAGATTCCCAACGGGGGCGATACCGCCCCCCAGTGGATCCTGGAGCCTTTCATGGGGGCGGTAGCTGATCCAAAGGCAAATGGGGGGCGTTGAGGCAGTCAAGAGGGGCGGTCAAATAAATAAATAAATTTCATTGAATTTTCTGTGACAACCTTTTTATCTCTTCTATTCTGTGGTGTCTTCCTAGTGATTCTGGCATCCACTACCTTCATGTACAGTTTTTCAACTGCAGATTGGACAATAAGTTCCCTGCTACCGCCTACTAGCGTATTGGTACGTCTGAAGTCGACTGAGATGCTCTCAAAAGTTCTCTTCAAGATCACAGATTGGATATAAGCTTCAATATGTTTTCCCACTCCAAGTCGCTTTCAGTATGCTTTATGGTACGTAGTTACAATACCATCCCACGTCAGAACATAAGGTATAATACTAACATTACACTTGTGATTTAGGCTCAACTCATTAGCCAGCAGATCATACTTCCTCTTCTTTTCAACCTCTACTGTCTGCAGGTTATCCTGAGATGTTATTTCTATTTCAATAATTGTAATCTCATTCAATACTTAACATGCACTACTATATCAGGCTTATCATGTTGGACATGTGTGTCCGTCCTGATAGGCAAATCAACCTTGATGCAATAATAATATAATAATAATAAATTTATTATATTTCAATTTTTTTATAATTATTTTTTAATATAATAAAATACTTTTAAAATACCTGTTTTCATAAATAAATATTTTATCTAGCTATGTAAATTATCTTATTGTTATCGCGTTAATAAGCATTTTTAAATTAGCATTAGGTATACCTATACCTAATTTGTTTTAGTTTAGAATAGATTGACGGTGACAAGTCCTTGCAAGTTGGTATGCAAACACGCGGTTCATGCGATTTAACATGTTTCGACAAGAACATGGGAGCTTGAAATGACTTGTTTACGGAGCAAGTGCGCCGGCATCGCAAACATACAAGTTAATGCGTTCACAAAATCAAATCTATAAAAGCCACAGCTCTAGGAATGTTTTATTATTTTTATGTGCTTCGCCGTGATAAATAGTCGTGAATGATAAGTGTTAGAAGTCATTATAAACATTATTTTTATAACTATCTATAAATCTGTTGAGAAGTTAATTTGTATTTGAAAATGTCTGAATCTACATCTAAAAAGAAATGCCGGCAGTACACTATTGAGTATTTGAAATATGGATTTACGTACTCTCCTACAAACAAATCATTATCTATGTGTTTAATTTGCCGAAAGGTTTTTTCAAATGAAGCTATGAAACCTTCTAGGCTACAAGAGCATTTAAATAAAATGCATGCTGATAACAAGAACAAAGATTTATCCTACTTTCATGAACTGAAAAAGCAATATTTAAAACAGCCAACTATGTTAAACCTTTTTGCGTCGTCTTCTAAACAAGATGATGATGTACTATGAGCCTCATATAACGTTTCATTCTTAATCGCAAAAGCAGGAAAACCACACACAATTGACGAGGAATTAATTTTGCCGGCAGTCAAAGAGATATTAAAAACTGTTCTTAATCATAAGACACCGTCAGATATCATCAAAAAAATCCTCTCAGTAATAATTCAGTGCAAAGAAGAATAGATGAAATGGCAAAAGACGTTGAAATATCATTATGTGATTACTTAAAGACTTGCAAATTTTCCATTCAACTCGATGAATCAACTCTACCAAATAACGAAGCTCTACTCTTATCATACATACGATTTATAAAAGAAGAAAAAATTCATGAAGAATTATTATTTTTGAAATATTTGGAATTGATACAAAGGGAGAATCTATATTTAATACCATGCAAAAGTTTTTTCAAGAGAAAGAAATTCCTATTTGCAATATTTTGTCTGCTGCTACTGATGGTGCTCCAGCAATGACAGGGCGTCATAAGGGTTTCATAGCGCATTTGAAACAAGCAGTACCAAATGTACTCGCTGTACATTGTATTATTCATCGACAGCATTTGGTTGCAAAAAATCGAATGAACGTCTGCATACGTCGCTCCATTACGTTATAAATGCAATCAATAAGATTAGAAGCAATTCATTGAATGACCGATTATTTGGTAAGCTTTGTAATGAAAATGATGAAGATTACAATCGCTTGCTGCTGCACACAGAAGTACGTTGGCTCTATAAAGGTGTTTGTCTGAATCGTTTTTTCAATCTATTTGACTCAGTACTGGACTTTCTGGAAGACAGAGACGAAAAATTGCGCGAAAACCTGATTACGTCAAAAAATGACATCGCTTATTTGACAGACCTGTTTAAAATAGTTAATCAAGTGAATTTACAATTGCAAGGTGATGAGTTGAATTTAATTAAAACAAAAAACGTCATAGCTGCTTTTGCGGGAAAACTTCTTCTATTCAAACGAAATCTAGGAAGAGGTGAATACAACCACTTTCCCACATTATCAGCAGTCTCTGCAAAACCGGGAGATTTACTTACTTACTGCCGACACTTGGAAGTTCTTCATGTTGATTTTACGGAGCGTTTCCAAGATATTTTAAACATGAATATACCGAGTTGGGTTTTAGATCCTTTCGCAAACACAGATACTGAAGAATCATCAAATTTGGAAGAGGAACTCTTAGAATTCACGACTAACGAAGCACTCAAAGCAAAATTCAAACATGGATATCAAGAGTTCTGGCTTCAAAAATCAATACCAGTTCTCTACCCTGGATTGTGGGCAATAGTACAGAAGTTTTTAATCGCATTTCCTTCGTACTATATGGCTGAGCGTGGATTCAGTGCAGTAGCTAATTTACTGTCAAAGAAGAGGAGCAGACTACACATCACTGAACGTGGCGATCTGCGATTGATGTTAACGAAATTGGAACCCGACATTAACGAATTGTTAACACTCCACCAGCCTCAACCATCTCATTAATTTTTTTATTTATTATTAACTTTGTTTTTATCTCATTATTATTTATTTCTTATTGATTTTGTGTTTATTTTTAAAATTTTGATAAACAGTTTTATTGTACATTTGGTTGTCGTTTCATTAATTTCTGCTTTATGATTTTTGATAGATAAATAAACAGATAAATTAGGTACAGATAATATGCAACAATATTTTAATATTTCATATAAAATTAACTATTATGGACTAGGGGGGGGTTGAAATTTTTGTTCTCTTCTAAAGGGGGCGATGGTCCAGAAAAGTTTGGGAATCACTGTTGTATTCAGTTATATTGTTATTGAGAGTACTGAATAAAAATATATTTCTATCTGCTTGTGATGTCCTCCCTTTTCCTGTTTAATTGGGCTGCGCTAGAATGTGATGCCCTCACCCGATCCTGTGGTACTGCGCTAGATTTGATGCCCGTATTCGGAATGCAATGGGGCTGGGCAAAATGTCGTGGCCGCCGGAGGACGATGATATTTTACTTATTTATCTTCACCCTTACTTCGGTGAAATGACAGGTTCGCGAGTTTTTAAGCCCGTAGCACCGTACGCCTCAGATTTGCTGCTTTGAATGTTGAATAAAAATATGTCCAACATTTAACTGCACGAGAGTTGTATAGGAACAACACAGTTTATTAAAACTATATATAATTACGTGCTGGGGATGCGCTCAACTCCTTAGTCCTTCGCTGCTTTGCTGCTTCGCTGCATATCGCTGACATTGAGGTGGAGAACCGCACACTCTCAAAGTTCTCACTTTACAGACCACCAACTCGGCGAAAGGATAATTAACTTTTGCCTACAATGTGGTTCACTCTGAATCCATAAGAACTCGATTCTCACTCGGAATCGTACCCTCTCCTTAAGGGTTTCCTTCGAGAAAGTCGGCGTCCTTTTGATGCGTGTCGAAAACGACCTCTCGCTCGACAGCCAGGAGCAAACTGTTGTTTCAATCTCCTGCTCTAGCCTCCTCCACCGACCTCGCGCCCCGGGCTAGTCGTAAAAGGCCGTAAAAGGCCTAAAAACTTTGAGAGTGTGCGGTTCAACCATCTCTCCTGCAATCAGCCAGCCCAGATCTGAAAACAACTTATGTGAGTCACATCCCAGCAAAAGCATTTCAAAGAACACACTTAATACAAAAGATATCTACAATAACAAAAATACGATAAAATACAACAATAAATAAAAATAAATAAATAGAGGGACATGACACTTCCATTCTTCAAAGAGTTTTATCAGTTTTCATTACACTTCTAAAACTCATGCCTTTTCTCACTCTAATTTTCGTGACACTCGGCAAGGAAATTGATAAAATCAACAAATTGAGCAATGTCCCCACTGAAAACTGCCCAGTTAATTAGCTGAGGGCTCAAAACGTCTCTGTCACTCAGAAGTAATTAACTTGATTTCACTTTTAGTGTTCGCGAATCGGGTGACCTTGCCTGTCCAAATAGAACATTTCCCCACAAGTGAAGAACCAGGTGACTTCCGTCTTTTCAGATTTCTACCCCCCTTTGAGTTGCCAGGCTCACCCCTTTGATGGCAATCCCTAGCCTAATTACCAACACCCCCCAGAACATTTCTAAAGGCAGAGTGCTGTTGTATTATTAGGCCCAACTCCGATCGTTTAGAGCAGTGATTCCCGAACTTTTCTGGACCATCGCCCCCTTTAGAAGAGAACAAAAATTTCAACGCCCCCTAGTCCATAATAGTTCATTTTATATGAAATATTAAAATATTGTCGCATATTATCTGTACCTAATTTATCTGTTTATTTATCTATCAAAAATCATAAAGCAGAAATTAATGAAACGACAACCAAATGTACAATAAAATTGTTTATTAAAATTTTAAAAATAAACACAGAATCAATAAGAAAAAAAATAATGAGATAAACACAAATTAATAATAAATAAAAAAAAATTAATGAGATGGTTGAGGCTGGTGGAGTGTTAACAATTTGTTAATGTCGGGTTCCAATTTCGTTAACATCAATCGCAGATCGCCACGTTCAGTGATGTGTAGTCTGTTCCTCTTCTTTGACAGTAAATTAGCTACTGCACTGAATCCACGCTCAGCCATATAGGACGAAGGAAATGCGATTAAAAACTTCTGTACTATTGCCCACAATCCAGGGTAGAGAACTGGTATTGATTTTTGAAGCCAGAACTCTTGATATCCATGTTTGAATTTTGCTTTGAGTGCTTCGTTAGTCGTGAATTCTAAGAGTTCCTCTTCCAAATTTGATGATTCTTCAGTATCTGTGTGTGCGAAAGGATCTAAAACCCAACTCGGTATATTCATGTTTAAAATATCTTGGAAACGCTCCGTAAAATCAACATGAAGAACTTCCAAGTGTTGGCAGTAAGTAAGTAAATCTTCCGGTTTTTCAGAGACTGCTGATAATGTGGAAAAGTGGTTGTATTCACCTCTACCTAGATTTCGTTTGAATAGAAGAAGTTTTCCCGCAAAAGCAGCTATGACGTTTTTTGTTTTAATTAAATTCAAATCATCGCCTTTCAATTGTAAATTAACTTGATTAAATATTTTAAACAGGTCTGTCAAATAAGCGATGTCATTTTTTTGACGTAATCAGGTTTTCCCGCAATTTTTCGTTTCTGTCTTCAAGAAAGTCCAGTACTGAATCAAATAGATTGAAAAAACGATTCAGACAAACACCTTTAGAGAGCTAACGTACTTCTGTGTGCAGCAGCAAGCGATTGTAATCTTCATCATTTTCATTACAAAGCTTACCAAATAATCGGTCATTCAATGAATTGCTTCTAATCTTATTGATTGCTTTAATAACGTAATGGAGCGACGTATGCAGACGTTCATTCAAATTTTTTGCAACCAAATGCTGACGATGAATAATACAATGTACAGCGAATACATTTGGTACTGCTTGTTTCAAATGCGCTATGAAACCCTTATGACGCCCTGTCATTGCTGGAGCACCATCAGTAGCAGCAGACCAAATATTGCAAATAGGAATTTCTTTGTCTTGAAAAAACTTTTGCATGGTATTAAATATAGATTCTCCTTTGTATCAATTCCAAATTTTTCGCAAATAATAACTCTTCATGGATTTTTTCGTCTTTTATAAATCGTATGTATGATAAGAGTAGAGCTTCGTTATTTGGTAGAGTTGATTCATCAAGTTGAATGGAAAATTTGCAAGTCATTAAGTAATCACATGATGATATTTCAACGTCTTTTGCCATTTCATCTATTTTTCTTTGCACTGAATTATTACTGAGAGGATTTTTTTTGGTGATATCTGACGGTGTCTTATGATGAAGAACAGTTTTTAATATCTCTTTGACTGCCGGCAAAATTAATTCCTCGCCAATTGTGTGTGGTTTTCCTGCTTTTGCGATTAACAATGAAACGTTATATGAGGCTCGTAGTCCATCATCTTGTTTAGAAGACGACGCAAAAAGGTTTAACATAGTTGGCTGTTTTAAATATTGCTTTTCCAGTTCTTGAAAGTAGGATAAATCTTTGTTGTTCTTATCAGCATGCATTTTATTTAAATGCTCTTGTAGCCTAGAAGGTTTCATAGCTTCATTTGAAAAAACTTTTTGGCAAATTAAACACATAGGTAATGATTGGTTTGTAGGAGAGTACGTAAATCCATATTTCAAATACTCAATAGTGTATACTGCCGGCATTTCTTTTTAGATGTAGATTCAGACATTTTCAAATACAAATTAACTTCTCAACAGATTTATATATAGTTATAAAAATAATGTTTATAATGACTTCTAACACTTATCACTGACGACTATTATTACGGCGAAGCACATAAAAATAATAAAACATTCCTAGAGCTGTGGCTTTTATAGATTTGATTTTGTGCACGCATTAACTTGTATGTTTGCGATGCCGGCGCACTTGCTCCGTAAACAAGTCATTTCAAGCTCCCATATTCTTGTCGAAACATGTTAAATCGCATGAACCGCGTGTTTGCATACCAACTTGCAAGGACTTGTCACCGTCAATCTATTCTAAACTAAAACAAATTAGGTATAGGTATACCTAATGCTAATTTAAAAATGCTTATTAACGCGATAACAATAAGATAATTTACATAGCTAGATAAAATATTTATTCATGAAAACAGGTATTTTCAAAGTATTTTATTATATTAAAAAGATAATTATAAAAAAAATGAAATATAATAAATTTATTATTATTATATTATTATTGCATCAAGGTTGATTTGCCTATCAGGACGGACACACATGTCCAACATGATAAGCCTGATATAGTAGTGCATGTTAAGGTATTGAATGAGATTACAATTATTGAAATAGAAATAACATCTCAGGATAACCTGCAGACAGTAGAGGTTGAAAAGACGAGGAAGTATGATCTGCTGGCTAATGAGTTGAGCCTAATTCACAAGTGTAATGTTAATATTATACCTTATGTTCTGACGTGGGATGGTATTGTAACTACGTACCATAAAGCATACTGAAAGCGACTTGGAGTGGGAAAACATATTGAAGCTTATATCCAATCTGTGATCTTGAAGAGAACTTTTGAGAGCATAGTCGACTTCAGACGTACCAATACGCTAGTAGGCGGTAGCAGGGAACTTATTGTCCAAGATGCAGTTGAAAAACTGTACATGAAGGTAGTGGATGCCCAGAATCACTAGGAAGACACCACAGAATAGAAGAGATAAAAAGGTTGTCACACAAAATTCAATGAAATTTATTTATTTATGTGACCGCCTCTCTTGACTGCCTCAACGCCCCCCATTTGCCTCTGGTTCCGCTACCGCCCCCATGGAAGGCTCCAGCGTCCACTGGGGGGCGGTACCGCCCCCGTTGGGAATCTATGGTTTAGAGGTATTGCAGGTTCGCCGGCATTTGTCTTTCACTCGATGTCCTGTATCGATGTGATGACTCATCAAAAATACTTTCCTCTTAGTCTTCTGAGCATCTGAAAATCTCTTACTTCCTGCGAAATTAAAGGCTAGTGCTCGCACTTTATCCCGCATTTAACAATTTTTCTTCTTTATCAGGAATCCAAAGGCACCATTAGTTTCAAGCTTCATTCGCCGCTTATTTCCATAAGGCCTTCTGACCTTTTCCTAATAAATTTCTTATTTCTTTCATCACTGCTTTTCATTCAGCTTCTTCCATGTTTGAATGAAACCTTATTCTTGAACAGATGCAGTGCCTCACTCCAGAAACAAATTCTCGTGCCTCGTCCCTGTTAGCACCAAATTTACTTCTACTATTAATACACTTTTTATCAATAGTTACTGACCACTTAGGTCTACTCTTGCTGTCCACTACCATTACTCTCGGACATCTATCTCTTACTGACCACTACTCCTGGACACCGATGTGGTTAGTTTCGTATAGTCCCACTTCTTTTCCGAGGTCAACAATTTTGTTCTCGAATATTCCCGATGGACTTGTCAGATCCTTGTTAATCCTTCACACAATACTCCCAAATTTTCTTCTACACTCCAATCACAATTTTCTGAGCTACTTCTTCCCACTCCCCGAAAACTTGTCCTTCAACGAGAAAAAGCATGGCGTTTTCACGTTGTAGGATTTCCAAAACTCCCTTAGGCTCGACGTATTTACCACGTGGCAATATGCAGGCGAATTGTGAAAATTGGGACTGGTTTTGTGAAAATAAGGAGAGTTGGAAAATCATGGGGAGTTGGCAAAACTCGAAGTGACTTGGAAAATTCTGTAAGATGTTAAAATTAGGATTTTTTTCCTGCAAAATTATAGCTTGTCAGCAAAATCGATACAACTTGGCAAAATTCAAAGCTACTTGGTAAAATACAGGCATTGTGAAAATTGGAATTGTTTTCCTGCAATTAAGGAGAGTTGGCAAAATTAGAAGTGACTTCGCAAATTCAGGAGAGAGGTAGAAATTGGCATTTTTCTATATTATTATGGTGCGTTGGCAAAATCTATGGAAATTGGCAAAATTCGAATCCACTTTTTAAAATATAATTGAGGTTGTGAATATTGGGAATGGTTTTGTGAAATTAAGAAGTTTCGGAAAACCGAGACTACTTGGCAAAATCTGGGGGAGTTGGACAAATCGAGATAACTGGGTAAAATTTAGGGCAGTTGGCAAAAATCAAAATCATTTCGCAAAATACAGGGGAGTTGTGAAAATTTGGATTGGTGTTGTGGAATTAAGGAGAGTTGGCAAAATGGAGACAACTTGGCAAAATCTTGGGGAGTTGAGAAACTCGGAGCAACTTAGAAAAATCTTGGAGAGTTGTCAAAATTCAGGTGAGATGTAAAAACTGAGATTTTTTCTGTAAAATTTTGGCGAGTTGGCAAAGTCGAGACAACCTGACAAAATCTAGGGTAGTTGGCAAAATTCGAAGCACTTGTTAAATTACAGACGAGTTGTGAAAATTGGGATTGGTTTTGTGAAAATTAGTTAGTTGGCAAAATCGAAACTACCTGGCGAAATCTATGTGAGTAGACAAATTTCGAAGCCATTGATGAAATACAGGCAAGTTGTGAAAATTGGTGTTTTTTATGCAGTTTAGGAGAGTTGGGGAAATTGAGTAGAATTTGGAAAATTCGAAGTGACTTGGCCAATTTAAGGCAGATGTAAAAATTTAGATTTTTACTCTAAATTCTTGCCTTTTGCTTAGTACCTCCATCCTGCAACGCGTAATTTATTCCTAAAGCGGATTTCACAGGTATCATGGAAATACCGTAAATGTTAATTTTCTGTAAAATTATGGCGAGGTGGCCAAATTTAGGGTAATTTGCCAAATGCAGGTAACTTGGTGAAATGTAGGGTAGTTGGCAAATAAAAATTGGCGAAATGTAGAGCAGTCTCGAAGCCACTCGGTGAAATACCTGTGAGTGGTTAAAATTGTAATTGCTTTTGTGAAATTATGGAGAGTTGGGAAAATCGATAATAGTCTGCAAAATCAACGGTAGGTGATGAAATTCTCAGTGACTTGCTAAAAATCAGGTTAGTATTTTAGTTAGGAAATTGTTTTGTATAAAACACCGCGATGTTGTGAAAACGAGGCACTTGGTAAGAATTATTATAGTTTCTGCCCCCTGCCCGTCCTGAGACGTACTGAAAAGTAATGCTTTCTCAGTTGACAAAATTTGATTTCCGAATTCAAAAACTTTTGTTCTCTTCCGGGAGGCCTCCCGATTGGTTGGGGGAACTATAGTCCTTCGTTACGCCCCTGTCATCATGTTGACCTGTTGCCATAGAGACACGAAGAAGGTGAGACCTACTCAATAAGAAGAAAACCTAGAAGATTCCCTCACTCACTCCTGTCATGTGTACTATGTCGTCAACACGTGCACGTCAGGCAATGACGGCTACCAATCAAACCAAGACACACTATCATCAGATGTTCCACCGGGCCTTTCCGCTCCCACCAAGGAAGTCGAACAAGAAACCTCAGAGTTAGCGCGCATTGCCTTTGTCTCTTCTAGTTGCTATTGCCGTGATATATGTCTTTTCATTCTGTTACTCTTTTTAATTTGTTCTTTTTTCATAATATATTTTATTTCCACATTGGGGAAAAACACACGACAAAAGAGAAACTATAGTTATCTGTATATGTAGTTTAGTTAGTTTATATTCTGTTTAACCAAATAAATAACCCCCCCCCCCACAAGCAGCTGCTTGCCATAGAGGTCTGACAGGAGCCTGTCAGTTTATATGCCATAGTAGCATGTATGAGAGGATGGCAAGACCTCAGCAGAAAAACACACGCACAACTATGCCTTACCCGGGGCTCGAACCCAGGTCCCTTAGATCATTAGCCAAGCGTGCTAATCACTCGGCCATGGGACGGCGTTTAACCAAAGTGAATGCAAATATTTTGGGTAAAGGGTCCTCAGAATGAGGAAACCAGAGTGCTGAAATGGTCAGAAAAAGTGCTCTGGATTATAATGCTCTAGACTTTTATGTAATCATTTGAGAAGAGTACAATCACCCATTAAAGCGTTTGAGCTTAAGTAATCCTCAAGTAATCATGTGGACGGAGGTCTAACCAGTCTGTGCAATTTCCTCCTTAACACATCTTTTGAACTACAGATGTTGTATTTAGCCATTGAGCACATTGCTAAGTGCAGTTTGATAACGTCTGACCACAGCATCCCAGATCTTCCGCTTCTTTTGTGGCCTTTAGGCTCAATATGCTGCCAAATATTTAAATCGAAGCGTTAAGTTTCCTATTATCTTGTTTATAAAGGGTCAAGATTTCACTACCATAGCGAACTTTAGAAAGAGCCAAACTATTATATAGCCAAGTTTTCTTTAAATCTTCATAGTATGTTAGAAATCCCAGCACCAAACCCTGTTCTTCAGTTTCTCGTGCTTCTCTCGTGCGTCCGTAACTCTCTGTTGCCGTGAACCACGTCTGTGAGTGTGCGAAAGCTCCTCTTTATTTTCAACGCGGTGTGCAATATGATAAAACGACCAACTGCTTCCCAAAGACCTAATATATGACCTCGCTCAAACTCCGCTAACTAAACAAATGTTGCAGGCCTGCATCGTCCAGACATGGTAGCTTCTTCAAAGAGCACTTTATAACACGAAACAAGATAAATAACTTCTTTCTTCACACCCTAGTCCTTAAATATGTGCGACGTGCATTTGCATCTTCTCGTCTCAGTGACGTCATTATTTCATCAAATGACTTTCAATCCTGGATCACGGTTTCTGCTACCCTTAACTATTAACATATTACAATATGACGTTCTTAAAGGAATTCCTTCTGGGTGTATATGTATAAAATATTGGAATACACTTGATTTTGTGGGGATTGGTTCTGCTCAGTGCTTTGCTGGATGAAATGGTTTAATTTGATATGCTTTGGAGACTTTCTGAAATCGGATTAATCGGATAATATTGAATGCTGCTCTGCTTTTTCAGGCAGTCACTTAATGAGGTTTAAATCTGCCCTTTCCAGTACAGAAATCGCTTTATAGACTTCAAAACTTGGCGAGAGGATAACCTAAACTTGCCTACATAACCTAGTTCATACAGAACCGAACCCTGTTCCTTTAAGGTTTCCAAGACACCTACATCACTTTGATGCGCTAAACCAGGCGTTCTCAACGTGGGGTACGCGGTAAAAGATTTTGGGATACGACGTGAGAGCTCAAAAATCGCTAGATCTAGTAACAAAGTCGATAAGTTGGTAACACTGTTGTGCAAAAATGTCATTTTTTGTGTTTATAAATATATATAATTTGCGAATAAAAAATTTAATGTGTATATATTATATATATAATATGTTTTATTTTATTCCTATTGTTATACTATAATTATAGTTTTATATATCTATTCAAGGGGTACGCCAGTTACATACACATTTCCAGGGTGTACGTGAAGCATAAAAGTTTGAGAACCACTGCTTTAAACAAACGTGACGACTCCGTTTCTAAGCCTCTTTCTACCTTTCTTTTTATTGGTGCATTTCGCGCTACCCTCTCTGGATGATTCACAACCTAACCACTCTGGCTACATAAAGCGAGAGAGAAAAGTGCAATGAAATTATTTGCTGCACTCACTTCCATGAGCACATGGAAACTTCATGTATAGGCCATGAATAATGACCAGTAATGAGTAACATTCCCGTTTAAGAAGACACTTCTGAAAAATTCACATGTAGCAGAAATATGTACAAGAATAATAAATAAGATAACAAAACAAATTTGATGGACATGACACTTGCAGTTGCTTCCGTTTCATCGAATTTGACGGACACGACACGTACAGCTGCTTCCGTTTCATTGAATTTGACGAACTTCATACAAAACCTTCGAGGCGAGAAAACAATTGCTGAAAATTTTAAAACTAGAACAGAGCATGAAGTTTTCAGTTATGTTGCAGGATACCTTGCGCATAAAGACAAATCAACTAATTGCACCCTAGGAAGATGTGTCCAACAGAGACGATAAAATTTGGATAGAAATTGGGACTCGTGGCAAATGATTAAAACTTATAGTCCACATTTGATGAACACTGTGAATCTGTTGGAAAATGAGTTCAAAGTCTTGCTTTGAGAAAATATAAAGTGATGCAAGGGTAATTGAAAAGTTTATTGCACATGTTATATAAATAATTTTTTCTTCTATATGTCAGAAGAAATTATAAAGACTTTTGCAAAAACAAGGACTGTGATTAGAATTCTCAGTTTAAATGAAAAAGCACACGGTCTATGAATGCGAAGGCAACAAAGGAAAGTCTCAAAAATTCAAGGCACAGCGACGGGCAAAAGAGCGCAGTAAACAGAAAATAATAAAACACTAAAGTACCACTGCGTTAAACAAACTTTATTCAATATTTGATTATGATCCATTAGCAATATTTTATGGAAATAATGATTGTCAAGATACTATTATTGCCATTTAAGGTGCTACAATATATTATTTTACAGCACCATATTTAAATATTTGAAATTGAAAAAGTTCAGGTTTCAAGTTTTTTATATGAATTTAAACAAGTGACAAAAAATAAAATTATTTTTAGATTATACCCATGATTATTAACATAATTGGAAATAAAATAAAGTTGAAATAAATGGGTACCTGTCGTTTTCTTTCTCCGTGATCTTTCTCACTTCGAAAGTAGTATGATTGTGGGGTCAAAACTTTTCAGGTGTCAGTATCTTAGCAACAGACTGCTGAACTGACTGCTGTTCAGGTGAACTATTTCCATTCTGTGGTATCACGAATCTACTGTGACTGGCTCAACAGTGGTCTAACAACCAGCCAAAGGTTCACAAGTAAGACAGCTACATATGGTCAACTGTAGCGGTGACCAATATGTGTCCTGTCTCATAACAAAGCAGCGACACAGCACAGTGTCCCACCTATAGTCTAGTACAATATTGCAATGTGAAGACCAATATCCAAATGGACAATGCGCCAGATACTAGCTCATATGGGTTATGACAGTCGACAGCCTTCAGTGGGACCAATGATCACTGCGAGAAACTGTACCTTGCATGGGCACGTCAGCACCAATACACGGCCACAGACATGTGAAAATCTGTTGCATAGTCAAGTGAATTCCATTTCTAACTGGGTGTAACTGGATGTGTTCTGGTTGTGTGTAACTGGTTTTCTAACTGGATGTATTCACATTTGGAGAAAGCAACATGAGGCCATGGCACCAGGATTCACCATTCGTGTTTGGTAGGCTGGAGGTGGTGGTGTTATGGTCTGGGGAATGTTTTCGTTGCATAACCTGGGCCCACAGAGCACAGTGAATAGTGATCTGTGGGCCCAGGTTATGCCACGTTTTTGTTGATAGAGTTATGCCACGTATTTTGTTCATAGAGTTGGAGTTGTCTAGATACACTGTCATTGTGAAGGGGTGTATTTGGCCCAGTGGGACCAAATACACCCTTTCACAATGACAGTGTATCTAGACAACTCCCACTCTATCAACAAAAATCAAGTCATGTCACCCAGCCCACGTGTTGTAAACTGATTTCAGGAACATAACAATGAATTCTCCATCCTCGTATGGCTGCCCAACTCAATGGATCTGAACCCAATTTTGCCTATTTGGGATATATTATAAAAGGCGTTCGATGCTCCGACCCTTCACCTGGCAATGCACAGGTATTACAGGACGCATTGTGGAACCTATGGGTAGCACTACCCAGAGCAGTATCCAGATTTCATGGTGCCTAGGGCACAAACATTCAGAAATGCGCCTTTTTACAGTTCAAATGTTGACTGTTAAAAATTAAAACGAATGCCTTTTTTTTTAATAGAAGGAAATCTTGAAAGCAATGGTTTACAACAGAAAAAATATTTACCTATAGACCTATGAAGGTTGTTCTTACATATATAAAATATCATTGCACTAAAAAGAGTATACGTGCTTTCATTTTTAAAGTTAATTTTTTTAGAGAAAGAGAAACATCATCAAACTTGTTTCTTTAAATAAAGCACTTTCAACTAATGACAATCGTAACAGAATTTGTTTTCTTTATCGTAGCTCGCATTTTTTAAACGAGCTAATGTTTTCACTTTGTTGTTTGTCTGTCCTTCTGTAGCTACTGCTGCTGCATTTGTTCACCGTAAGCCAATTCTAGCAAGGTCCTTTTTCCTACTGCCTTTAGGCATACTGTTAGATACTGATATCTATAATTCTAGCAAGGTCCTTTTTCCTTGCTAGAATTATAGATATATAATTTTAGATATATATTTTTATACCTTTAGGCATACTGATATCTATAATTCTAGCAAGGTCCTTTTTCCTACTGCCTTTAGGCATACTTTAGGTATAACTGGCAATATGCAGTTATACATACGGATAACATGGCCGAGCAAACACAGTCTCTCTTTGCACAATAAGCTGCTCATAAAAGGTTGCCGACCCCTTTACCTAACTTCATCATTACTTCCAAAGTTGAACAATCTAACACCCAAGATACTACGTAAACATCTGGAGTCAAAAGCATCAAGTTTGCTGTTATCTACAAAGGGTCCACGTTTCACTACCATAACTAATTGTATAAAGAACCAAACTAATATACAGTATAATTTTAGTCGTTAGGTATATACGGCTATTTCCCACACTCTCCATAGATTCTTAAAAGTCCCAGCGGCAATCCTTATATTTATGTTTATCTCATGCAGCACATCAATATCTGTTACAAAGCTGAAGCACCTATCTTCCACACCAATTTTATTAATTTTAGATTTATCTCTGTTTATCACCAAACCTACTATTTTACCAGTCTCATCAACAGCCCTAACAGAAGAATTCATCTTATCAACATCATTAGCCAATAAGGCCAAATCATATGCATAATCTAAATCAGAAATTTTCATATCTCTAAACCAGTGGTTCTTAACCTTTTATGTTTCACGTACCCCCTGGAAATGTGCATGTAACTGGCGTTGTATAGATAGATGAAACTATAGTTATAGTATAACAATGGGAATAAAATAAAACATAGATAAATACACATTAAATTTTGTATTCATAAATTACATATTTCGATAAACACAAAAATGAAACTTTTGGCACAGCAGTGTTGCCAACTTAGCGACTTTTGAGCTTTCACGGCATATCCCAAAAAATCTTATCGTGTACTCCCAAGGGGTACGGGTATCCCACGTTGAGAACCCCTGCTCTAAACCATTTAAGGCAAAATCTTTTCCTTGTAAAGAATTCTGCATAACATAATGAATAGCCAAAAAAAGACAAAAGGATGCAAAATGCATCCTTGTCTAACTCCACTAGCAATGCTAAACCAATCGCTTCAAGACTTACCAACTATCACACACAACTCAGTGTTATTATAGAGAGCTTTCATAATACTAGCCAACTTGTCAAGTATTTCATATGATCTAACGTTCAACCACAAATTATGTCGATCAACAGTGTCAAAAGCCTTTTTGAAATCTATAAAGCTAGTGACCACAGGTTTCTGAAACTCTAAACATTTCTCAAGAATCTGCCGAAGTAAAAATATTTGTTTAATACATCCCTTACCTTTTCTGAATCCACACTGTTCATCACGCATTTGTCCATCAACCAAATTCTTAATCCTTTTAAGTATAATCATGCAAAGAACTTTACCTGGAACAGAAAGTAAACTAATTTCCTTATAATTATCACAAGAACTACGATCATATATTTTTTTAAATAGCGATAATAATAGCTCTAGTAAAATCCTTAGGAACAACACATTTATCATAAAAAGATATTCAAAATTTCAGTCAGCCATGTGACAACAGAAATGTGCACAGTCTAAGCATTTCATCACTGAACACCAGAACTCTCTTCAACGTTAAACTCAGAGCTAAAGGAAGAAACTCCTTTGTTGTGTGGTAAATGAACTCACCATCTCCTAATAACACGCATATCAAGCATTCTGAGCACTGAGCTGCCAAACGTTGATTTACATTAATAATGACAGTAACCTAGTGTGTTCGTATCCCATTGACAGTAACCTCGTGTGTTCGTATCCCACTCGGTTAAAGGCAATTTTTCTCAGAACTTGGAGCTTAATGTTCAAGATTGTTTACCTTTTATTAATATTTCAAGTATTATATCATTTACCTTTTATTAATATTTCAAGCATTTTCATTTTCGTACCATCGACAAATTTTTGAAAACAGTTGGTAAAAAAACTTACAGTCAGCGAAAATGGCCTTTTGTTTTCCATGGTAAAATATCAGAAATAAAAGGGCTGAACATGTTACGAAAAATATTTTTATCATCACTTTGCAAATGAAACAACCCCAGCAAATCGATGGATATACTTTTTTCAAATTTCCATGGCAAATGTAATTCCGTGTTCAGGGAACCATACCCTGTGCATGCCAAAGAACATGCTAGATGACCTTGACGGAAGGCTTCCGTCTCCTAACACCTATCGAGTAGGCTGCCTTCTCCCAACAAGTTACAATATCAAGTGGGAAAAAGGTTTTGGTCAAAAAAACTCAAAGGAGTAAAAAATATTTTCTATCGTGAACTTAGAGAGATTAAGTGGATTACCAGTTTCATCCATTGAAATTGATTTATTTAAAGAACCAAATTTCGATGATGCCATTAATGTTTTTGCTAACATAGAGAAAAATTACCTTTAAGAAATAAAGTACATATCATCTCTTTAGTGCAATAATTTGTTTTAGAGATGCAAAGATAATCATTGTAAATCTATATGAAACTTTTTTTATTGTATACCAAATCAAAGAATATTTAGTTTTAAAACTCAATATTTTAATCATAAAAAGGCGCATTTCTGATTTTTTGCCATAGGCGCCATGAACACTAGATAACCTCGTCACATAAATGGTTCATTCCAATATGCAATGCGTCATGTGTCCGCGGTGTGCATAATAACTCAGACAGACCAGCTTTCGAGCATCAGTTAGAGTTGTATTTAGTGCGAGAATGTGCAAAACCAGCAACCTGAGCGACTTTGAACGTGGCTTGATAGTTGGTGTTAGTCGTGCCGATTCTAGCATCTCCCAAATGGCCGTCCTCCTGGACTTTTCACGCATAACCGTTTCAAGGGATTACCAGAATAGTACAAAATGCAAAAAATACCCGTGATTGGCTATTCAGTGGATGAAAACAGTTCGTGTATCAAAGGGGTCAAAGAAGACTGACGAGAATCGTGCAAGGGAACAGGCGGGTCACAACCAGGGAAATCACAGCAGAAATAAACTTTGGCGTGCAGAATATCATTTCCGAATGCACCACGTACCGGACCTGTCGCGAATGGGCTACAGCAGACCGATATATACAACAGCACCGAATAGAGGCAAAAATATTATTAAGCTTAGTTATATTTTAGGTATTTTCACATATATTTAAAGACATGTAAAATGTTATACAGCATTGTAAACCTAGTTTCTTTCCCCCTTACATTTTTATCGAGTCGATTGTAATTCTTAGGCCCCAATAACTAGCTTTCCCCTCAATCTAGTCCTGCATTTTCCTATAAACAGTAGGATTCTGTTTAAATTTAATAAGTATTAAAAAGTTATTGCAGAAATTAAAATCTCAGTACAGGCATACCTCGCGGATATGACCGATTAGACACCGCGGATATGACACCTTAGGTGGTTCCAGACCACCTAAGTATAGCGAATAATTGCCTTATTTTCTATTGTAGATGCCTGAGTAATATAGTCTCCACTACTAACCCCTTATTAATATTCATAACCGACTCCACTCTTATTAATATTCATAACTCACTATTAACCCTTATGAAAGATGTCACCTCCTTTATTGAAAAATTCTATATGTCCGCCATTTTGAATTCTGGCTTCATCACCTTCGTGCTACAAACTTTGCAGTTCTTCCGCCATCTTGGTTTCCGACGTCATCACTCATCCGAAACATAGGAATAATTCTAAGTCCAGCTACCTGTGGCGCCATCTAGTGTTCAACACACATAGTATATTAAAAAAAAACCTATTCGCCATACTATACTAGAGACCTATGCACCAATCCCCTGTGATGATCCACAGAACCGGCCAGGCGTAGCGCCTAATGTCCGACCCCGCCTTCTCGTGGTGCAGACCGTTAGTACCTTTCAAAAGAGATACTCTCTTGTGGAAGTGAACGGAAGGGGAGGGCTGCCAGATTAGTGTGGCCTACTGATCTGGATTACTATGGCTACTTTTCTTTTTTTTCTACCGTGCTGAGGAGTGGTCAACTACACAGGGTCCTGGTGCTGACCATATAAACCCACTGGACTGGACAGATATATGGCTCTGAGCTTGATTATGGATTCTGATTTTGATGCACTGATGGACTTCTGTGGAGGGAAAATCTTCAGCTGTGTTTTCTGTTTGTTTGTGGATTGACAGCCCCAAGTGAATAGATACACAGGATAAGTCTATCAGCTGGTGGATAATCCTGAGCAGAGGTCATCGCAGGCACCTGTACTCTTTGCTTCTATTGGCATCGTCAAATTCTACGTTGGAGGAAATCTTCCAGTGTAGATGGCTTCAGCCTTTACTGGTAGAGGAACGGGTCTTTCCCCATGTCTGCGATTAGGGGGCTGTTTGATATTGTCGGCATTCCCTCTCTAAATAAACATAGTTTCTTTAAACATCCCACTAACCATTTTCTCTCCGTAGGTAGTTGGAATGTGAGGACTCTGCACAGAGCTTTTTCTCCTGATGTTCTCACACAAGAATTCCACCATTATAATTTAGATATTCTCGGCTTGCAAGAGACCAGATGGACAGATAAGGTCAGATTCTTAAAAATAATCTTAAATTTCTCTTTTCAGGGAGGGACGACAATAAGCATCACCAAGGCGTAGGTCTGCTTCTCATATGACACTCTAGTGATGCTCTTCTAGGATATGAGTGCATTAATGAAAGGTTTCTTACAACAAAATTTCAGACAAGGGTTAAAGACTTGAATTTATCTGTTGTTATGCCCCCACTGAAGATGCCGATGAGGATGAGAAGGATAGGTTTTATGAACAACTTCAGAATATTTTGAATTCTGTCAAGAAAGGAGATATTACCCTTGTTCTTGTTGACTTCAATGCCAAAGTTGGTACTGACTCTGACCTTTGGGGAGGAGTGATAAACCCATTTGGTATTGGTAGCTGCAATGGCAATGGGCAACGTCTCCTACAGATAAGTAAACTCAATGGATTCAGAATAACTGACACTTATCACAAACACCACGACATACGTAGGTACACATGGGATTCACCTGATGGTCTGCATAAGAATATGATTGAATATATATTAATTAACAGCAAATGAGCTAGTTCTGTTACGAATACCAGGGCATATAGGGGAGCTGAAATTGGATCTGACCATTACCTTGTTAAAAGTGTCTTGCAACTTAAACTTAAAAAGTGTTGTGCTAGGGTTAAAAAATTTACTTTTAATACTGAAGCTCTGAAAGATCCAGTTATAGCCAAAGCTTACCATGATAGGTTACTTAGTCATTATGACAGTCATGGCATGCTTACTACTGAAGTTGAGGAAGAATGGGATCATTTTGAACAGGCTTTTTTGGACACTAACAGTACGCTTTTAGGAAAAAAGGAGCAGAAGAGACAGAATTATCTGAGTGATAAGGCACTTGAGCTTATTTCGGAAAGAAAGAACTGCAGGAATGTCCTTAATCAATACCCTACTAGTTCTAATAGAAAGCATTACAGAGAACTTAATAAACGTGTAAAATATCAGTTAGCTGCTGATAAGAATCTTTGGCTTAATGGTTTGGCTGACAAAGCCGAGGAAGCAGTTAGGCAGCACAACAGCAGAGAGCTGTACCAGATAGTTAATGTTTTGTGTGGTAGAAAACGGACAGGCATACAAGGATTGAAGGATAAACAAGGTAAGGTTATAGAAGGGGAGGATTCTGTCATGGCTAGGTGGGCTGAACATTTCAGTGATGTTCTATACAATGTAGTTAATTCTACTCCCATTGTTTGCAATGATGATAAATGCATTGGTGGCTTTAATGTTGGCCCTATAGCACAATCTGAAGTTATTTTGGCTGTTTTTAAACTTAAACTGCATAAATCCCTTGGGGGTAGATGAAATTACTACCGAAATGCTTAGAGCTGGGAATGTTTCGGTTACCACTTGGATGACTGAAATTCTGAATATCTTTTATGATAAAGGCATGGTTCCTAAGGATTTTACCAGAGCTATTGTTATCCCAATTTTGAAAAAAGGTGATCGCAGTTCTTGTGATAACTATAGGGGTATCAGCCTACTCTCTGTTCCAGGTAACGTTCTTTCCATGATTGTGCTTAATATAATTAAGAATCTGGTTGACAGTCAATTGCGTGATGAGCAATGTGGATTCAGAAGTGGTAGGGGATGTGTGGATCAGATATTTTCACTTAGGCAGATTCTTGAGAAATGTTTAGAGTTTCAGAAACCTTTGGTTGCTAGCTTTGTTGATTTCAAAAAGGCTTTCGACTCTGTTGATCGTCATAATTTGTGGTTGATTGTGAAATCATATGGTATACCAGACAAGTTAGTTAATCTAATGAAAGCTCTCTATAATAACACTGAGTCGTGTGTGAGAGTTGGTAAGGCTTGTAGCAATTGGTTTAGCATTACTTCTGGTGTTCGACAAGGGTGCATTTTGTCTCCTTTGCTCTTTAGCTTGGTTATTGATTATGTTATGCGAAATTCACTTCAAGGGAAAGATTTTGGCCTTAAATGGGCTGGAGATACGAAAATTTCTGATTTAGATTATGCTGATGATTTAGCCCTTTTGGCAAATGATGTTGATGGGATGAACTCTTTCATTCGAGCTGTTGATGAGACTGGTAGTAGAGTAGGTTTGGTTATAAACAGAGAGAAAACTAAAGTGATGAAAATTGGTCAGGCAGGCTGTGATTCAGTTAATCTGAATGGTTGCAGTCTTGAGCAGTTGTCACAGTTTAATTTTCTTGGGAGCTATGTAACAGATAATGGTGATGTGCGGCATGAGATTAACAGACGAATAGGGATTGCTGTCGGTACTTTTAAGAATCTATGGAGAGTGGAGAAATAGGTGTATACACCTAAAGACTAAAATTAGACTGTATAATAGTTTCTTTCTTTCTAGGGTTAGTTATGGTAGTGAAACATAGACACTTTGTAAAAAAGAGAACAGAAAATTAGATGCTTTTGATTTCAGACACTTACGCAGTATTTTGGGCATTAGGTGGTTCAACTTTGTAACTAATGATGAGGTTAGGCAAAGAAGTTTGCAACCTCCTTTAAGTAGCATATTGTGCAGAGAGAGACTCCGTTGGTTTGGCCATGTAGTCCGTATGAATAATTATAGATTGGCGAATAGGGTTATGAACATTGTGCCTAAAGGCCTCAGAAAGAAGGGGAGACCTAGGATGCGGTGGGCTGACAATGTCAAACAGGACCTTGTTAGAATTGGTGTGCAGTAGTCAGATGCAGTAGATGTAGCTCAGGATAGACTTGCTTGGAGAACTAAATTCCACCGTCTGGTTGGACCTCCGTAGCCCATGGCTGCTTGAGAAGGATGATGATGATGATGATGATGATGATGATGATGATGATGATTCTCCATAGCGTGGCTCGATCCCATGTACCTCACCTTACAAGTGCATTTATCTATTATGTCAAGGTAGTATATGCTTTGAGTGCTTAAAGGTGGATGAAGTAGGAATAACTGATCATTATTTTTATAAATTAACCTACGAATTTTTTTATTTCTTTATAATTTAACTCTGGATTTTTTTTTATTTCTGTATATATTTTTATTTCTTATAAATTAGCTTACGAAAAAATTACATTTTTATTTCCTGTATTTATTTTAATTCCTTATTTATTAACTTACGAATAAATCACATTTTTATTTCTTGTAAATCACATTAAAGTTGTTTTTTCTTACTTCTTATTAATTAACTTACGCATAAATTATATTTTTTGTAAACCACATTTAGCTTGGGAATAAATTTTTTATTTCTTGTAAATTAACTTAGGTATAAATAATTTTTTTCCTTTTAAATCTCAAACATTTTAACTTACGAATAAACTATACTTTTTATTTCTTGAATTTATTTTTATTCCTTATTAATTAAACACTTATCAAAAGTGACCCCCTTAATTAATATGCGCCCCCTTAATTAAAACGTCTATCAGAAGTTCGACCCCATCATTAAAAACCCTTATTAATATGTGCCCTTTATTAAACAATTATCAA
Source organism: Ryuthela nishihirai (assembly GCA_038380435.1). NCBI lineage: Eukaryota > Metazoa > Arthropoda > Arachnida > Araneae > Heptathelidae > Ryuthela > Ryuthela nishihirai. The sequence continues at coordinate 72,241,873 of JAWZYU010000003.1, forward strand.
AGTTTCCGCTCCCCTCGTCCTTTGGAGGGAATCTTCGATGATCAATCTATAATCTCGTTATTCATAAAAAAAACCTTTATCAAAAGTTCCGCCTCCTTTTATTGAACACTTATCAAAAGTTCCACCCGTCTTGGATGACCAACCCTTCTCGAAATCTTCACCCTCCCTCAGATGCTATCGTGGATGATGTAATCCTCAAAATAATTGCAAAATTCAACTAAACTTTTGATGCCAACGTTCAGGACATCCCCTCTCAGAATGGATGATGCAACCCTCAAAATAATTGCAAAGTCCAACTAAACATTTGATGCCAACGTTCACGACATTCGTCTTCTTTCATCCCTTTGGCAGCATCTTCGATGGCCAACCTATAAACTCGTTATTCATTAAAAAGTGCTCCCAATCCCAGTTTCTTAAAAAACATCTCATTAATTAAAACTCTTAGCAAAAGTTCCGCCACGCCCCTGAGCGGCCATCTTGAATGGTCAACCCTTCTCGAAATTTCCACTGTCGGTCATCTTGGATGATGTCACCCACCATACTGTCGAACCCAGAATTTTCCGCATCAGACGTGATGTGTTACAACATGTTTTGGAAAAGTTCATCCCGCTTACACCTTAACTGCCATTTTCGGACCAACTCGAAATTTCTCTAAGTCCAGAAACGTCGGATGACGTCACCATTGGCAGTAAACAACCCTTCTGACCAAACCCGCCTTCTGAAACCCCACTTCAACCCCCTTTGCTCCAACCCCATCACAGCAGACAGAGTATGGAAACAATGTTTTAGAAATAATATTCATCCTCTTATCGAAATGTATTAATCCATCAGCCCTTGATGATTAATCACCTATTTTATAAATAAATAAAGTACCCCATCGGAAGAAGACAATCCATCTTGAAATTTCCCTTCGCACCCCTAGACCTCCAAGTGTTTTGCCTCTCTTTATTAAAATTAGTCTCCATATGGTTGAAGAATGATGCCATAAGATATTTGTGGTCAGACATATTCTGCATCTCACTTTTCGCGTCCCGTACGGCGTCACGACTTATTTTGGAACGATGAAGTTATTTTATGTTAAATTACTACCTACATTGCTTTCCATATTTTCATGTTAATATTAAACCATTTCAGAAACCTCACCACACGATTCAGAGGTAGAGAAATTCCTTCTTCGTTACAAATATCAATCCCCTCCCAATTTATCAACTTATTTTCCCTTTTTAATACTAAGCCATTTCAAAGACATCGTTATTGCAACAACACAAAAAAATCACAGATAAAAAAATAAAACTCACCTTCCTATTTTTTATTTCAATAGTTTATTACTAAAGCGGCTCAAAGACATCGAGATTGCATCAGCAAAAGAATAACAAAGAAAACTAACTTTGTAATTCCCGTATATCCGTTACGCGACTTGGTCTCAAGGTTAAGGCTTTTTATTCCTAATACGTATTGTCGCTGTATCCCCAATTCAACGTATCATTCACTTATGCAAAATATTACTTTTTCCTAGGAAGTAACGCTACTCAGTAACAATCGATAACAAAATATTATTTCTTCCTCGGAAGAAAAATCAGCTAATAAAATTATTTAGAAGTAAGATATCGTTTTTAAAAAAAAACTGCAATTATAAACGTTCATACAGGTTTAAAAAACGTCTTTTCCACCATTTACTGATGAACGTGTGATCACAAGATCAATGACTCATCACGCTGATGAAATTTTATTTCGTGTTTTGACCCGCCTTTAGTACATGCATGTTCGTTACGCTTGTTGACAAGGTCAGGTATTTTAGTTGTCTTTCATCGGATAAAAAATAATACTGCAATGATTTTTTGTACACGTTTGAGTTTTATAGACCGTAAGCAATGGTAAAAGTAGAAAACAATTCATACGTTACAGGTACCCTTGCGTTGCGTAAAACATCTATCTTTAATTCTATATCCAAGCACAACATGAAAAGTGTATGTTAATAGAGGTCTGATGAATTTTTTCATATTATCGCAAATGGCTGGATCAGCGGAGAATTGCGGCATCGACACGCCTAGACGTGCAGCGGGCCAACTACGTCACAGGACGATGAATTTTGCGCTTAATTTTCATAGTCATCCTAACAATGCCTTATCACAACCACAGTGGGATCTCGACGGGTTCGCACTGATGAGAGACAGAATCGTTTGTTCTGACATATATGTTGCGATCGGACCTCGGTAAAAGAATTTATATGTCACAAAAATCGATGTTCTCACATAGAACGTACATTCGATACAAGTAACAGACAAAACATAATGTCTATACAAACTATACTAAAAGTCACTCGGAGTGAAACAGAAATGCCCTTCTTAAATAATAGGAAAATTCCCTCCATATACTCTTCCACTTCTTAAATCTTAACACTCTCTCTATTAAAGGTACTGAAAACTTCTACTGTTCTTCTCACTTAATCCGAAGAAATAGCAGGGAGACGCACGTGCGACCAGGAAATGCTGTCGAGTTGATGAAAGCACAACTCATAGGTCATGGGGAACTTACATACTGACCAATGAAACGGGTCCTTCGATGCGAAAACAGATAAACCGTAGCATATCTAAGTCCCTTACTTATGGGAAATGCAGCCTACACGATACCAGCTCACGTGAATTTTATCTTTCTCAAGATCTTTTCAACCCTAATGGCAAAGTGAAATAATTATTCACGTCATTCAAGACGAAATGCAGTGATCAAACGCTTTGCTGGACAGGTCAACGTATCCTGCCATCTTATCTCAGGGGAATCTTTTTGGCTTAATAACGCATCTCAACAGTTTAGAACTTGCAAAAGCTCCTAGTGGTCTGCTAATTTTAAAATGTCCTCTTATACTGTTCATCACAATTAAAAAGTATGTAGCAGTTACTGGAAAAATATGTTTTTTTCCCACCAGAAAAGGAAATAAAGTAGATTAGAAAGGGAAAAACAAAATCAGTGTTAGAAGGAACCCAGACAGAAAATTGTTATTATCATAAGAAATGTGTGTATGCTGCATGATTTACAACATGATGCAGATGTAACAAAATATTTTCAGTGTAAAAATAGAAAAACAAGCAAAAATATTTTTTTAATACGAGTTTCACCGAATAATAGAATAGAACGTGTGAAAGTTGCAATCCCGTTGTGGTGTGAAGTAGAAATAATGCAAAAAGAAATCTGCAGCAGTATAAATGTCATGTCCACGTCATTTGTTAGGTGGTCAACATCCACGGATTTTCAAATGACTTACAGAGTGTATCATTCCTATCACTTAAGTTTCATCATTCTTTCTCGACTTCAGTAGTAAGCAAACCATGACTGTCATAATGACTAAGTAACCTATCATGGTAAGCTTTAGCTATAAATGGGTCTTCAGTATTAAATGTAAATTTTTTAACTTTATCACAACACTTTTTAAGTTTAAGTTGCAAGACACTTTTAACAAGGTAATGGTCAGATCCAATTTCAGCTCCCCTATATACCCTAGTATTCCTAACAGAACTAGCCCATTTGCTGTACTCGAATAATATACCAAATATTCTATATAAAACATTACGATTATATTTTTAATCACATGATATATTATCAATAATGCCACAATGCTAAATCAAGGATTACTAATGTTACAGAAATATGAAATATAAACACTACAGTGAGCACTTTCCTGTATGTGGAAAGTTATTAGATACAGAAAAAACACAATATTCAATGTAAAGAAGAACAGAAATACAAGTACTGAACAAAAAATAGAAACAGTTCTCTGTTAAGCAAATCACATCAGAGCTCAATAACTTCTTCACTTTGGTTTTTAATGAAAAATAAGTCTAAAGATAATTTAAAGATATCTATCAGATAATCTAAATCTCACTTTAAATAATATTTGATCAGTATTCAAAGAATTATGAAAGTTGGAATATTTAACGGGCTACAAAATATTAATCCCAAATTTCATTTAAATGGGCTTGGATTGCTTTACCTCAAGTGGCACTTTTCTCACACAATGGGTAAATTGGCCACGTTATAAGGACCCGAGACGGCTGAGGGAAGGAGACTTGCTGAACATCTATTAGCCTGTCATCAAATATGTTCTTTAACGTGCACAGGGTATGGCACTCTCATAGACAGGGCCATGGCTTAATGTCCCATGTGACGGACGGCAGTTTTAAAACTGATTAAATGATTACAGTTGACTCTAGTGCAGCGTGCATTGCACCCTGTGGTAATCTTTTACCCTGTTTCAATGTATTAATTTTGGGGTTAATTTTTTGTATCCTTTTAAATATTGCAGCATTCATAACTCTTTGAATATTGAATAGATATTGTTTAAAACTGAGATTTAGATAGATTTTACTGGCATCTTTATCTTTAGACATATGTTTCTTTAAAAATCATATTTTTGAATATATTCAGCTAAAAATGTGATTTTCTATCGAGATAACATGGAACTATTCATTTTTCTGTTCAATACGTATATAACCTACATTTTCTTAAAAATGTGATATTAAATAAATCAGTGACAATATATATATATGCTTTCTTATATGAGATAATGGAATATTAAATGCATGAAAAAACAATATTCAATGTATATATAGCAAAAAAAAACATAGCATTCATCTACACTCCTATCAACTTTTTAATGAATTTGAAATTTTCTATCAATTAGAAACTTTCAATCTCTAATACTCAAGGTTTACATGGAAAAAATGCTACATATAATAAAGTCTTATATATATTTCCCTATAAATCGAAATAGCAAATCAATGACACATACATATATATTTTCCTTTAAGAACGAAGTGCTATTAAAGAAAAAAATATTTAATCATTGCAAAATCAGCTAAGGACAGAAATACACCATATGTAGTTGCAAATCATGAAATAAATAACTGCAACATAAATACGTTATTCAATACATAATTGCAACCACTGAGAAAACTTGGGAAAGAGTACAGTAAATAAATCACAGTTATTATGACTGACTGACCTGAAGAATTGGATTGTTTTACCTCTGAGTGGCACTTTTATTGTACACAATGAGCTAAATAGCCAGGTCACAAGCACCGGTCACAAGCAGGTCACGAGCTCAGAGAAGTTTGAGGGAAGGAATGCGCTGAACAGCAGTTAGGAGACTTAGCCTCCCATCAAAGCCATCCACGTGTTCCTTCTCAGGAAGAGAGATAGTTCTCCGACACACAGGGCCAAGGCATAACGTCCCTTCCCATGGACGGCGGCCATTCCTTTCCAATCCCATCGGTGTCCTCTACTAACCGAGCTCAGACCGGGGAGTTTTTGTGCAGACATAAAACATTAATAGAAATTATTTCAAATCGTGTCATTTTATCAATAATTCCACAATGCTAAATCAAAGATTACTAAATGTGACAGAAAAGGGAAATATAAACACTATAGTGAGAACTTTTCTGTACGTGAGAAGAGTTATTAGACACAAGAAAAAAAAATATTCAATGTGAAATAAAATGCAGAAAAATACTATATATTTTCTTAGAAATATGATATTAAATAAATTAATGACACATAGATATATGCTTTCCCATACAAGATAATGGAATAATGAATTCATGAAAAAACATTGTTCAATGTAAATATAGTATCTATCGACACTCCTACCAACTTACTGTATTAATAAATCTGCATGTTATATCAATGAGTAATTTTGAAGCACCACTCTTAAGTTTTTTTATGGAAAAATGCTACAAACAACAAATTCAAGTTTTATTTATATTTTCCAACAAATCAATTACATATACAGATACAGTTTCCTTTAGAAGTGAATAGTTATGAAAGAGAGAAAAAACATTTTTGAAATCATTGCACAGAAATACACCATATCTACCTGTAAGTCATGAAATAAATCACATAAAAATATGCTACTCAATGCAAAAACTGCAACCATTGAGGTTTGTAAAAAGTACAGTAATTTTAAATACGTTTCACGGATTTCTGAAAAATGTTTTCTTAAACTAATTTCCTTTAGGAAATAAGAGTTGTTTAAATATGATGAACCGCTAATGAAGTTTATTTTCTACAATATTAGGAACAAAACATTTCGACAAATAATAATCACCAATCATTAAAATTATCTTTTTCTGCATATTGTAGTGCCATAACTTTTAACGATATTAATTCGTTTTCTTTGTTTGGGATACTGAAATAATTGAACAGTTCATCATAATTGCATTTCTTTTCATGCAAGACTTTTCAACTCTACAATAACTTAGGGTCGGGGGGGGGGGGTTAGTTTTGGCAAAGTTTTTAGATTTGAAATATATCGTTTCAAAACCTCCCCCCTCCTCACCCCTTCAGAATGCTAATAAGGGTAATAGAGGCAAAAATTATTAAAGTTATTTATATTTCATACATTATCAAGGTATGATTTAAGGACTTTTAGAGGGGGGAAATGTTATTCTGCATTGGGAATCCAGTCTCTTGATCCCGTACATATTCCGGTCAATTGTGTTTCACGCCCACACACATTCTCATTTTTCTATATCCAGCTCTACTTAGGGTAATACTAAATTTTGAGCATGGATGAGTAATGCGGATTGCTACAGCACCTTACATTACTGACTAATGGAATCAATTAATATGTAATGGAAAAACAAATAAAAATTTTCAAAAAAAAATAATAATCCTCCTTGACAAGACATTATTTTAAAATTCTACTAATTTTTCCCTTAAGGGAGTGTGCCATAAAACAGAAAAAGTCATATTTCTAACTAAAAAATAGTGCCAGCTTAATTTGATAAAGGACTTCATTAGCATTACACAAATTAGAAATTATGCCTAGTTGTGTGTTATATGCAAAGGAAGTTATAAATTTAAAACTTTTTAATGGAAGAAACAATGATTCTATGCAACGTGTTTATTAGTTTTAATTCTTATCAATATCCAAGATTACATTTTACTTTCCACAATAAAGAACAGCGGCATAGGAAAGACCTCCCTGTCCATCAGACATGTTGAAATATTATTTCTATCATATACTTGCAAAGAAAATTAGTTTTTCTTTCCAATTGTAGAACTTATGTAAATAACTTTATATAGCTTATTACGTAACTATTACATAATTATAATATATATATAAGTTATGTAATAACGTTTTAATAAGTTTTAGACAACAAATTTTTGAAATTGGAAAGATCATTTGCCTTATTCTGTATAATATACTTTAGAGAAAAAATTAGGAATAACAGACCTATTTTCTTACATTATCAATATACATTGGTGCACTCAAGCAAATGCAAGCTACATGTCAGAAACTACCATGTCCCAACTGGAGGACTTTTTTTTTGGAATAATAAAAATTCTTATTTTACATTAGAAGAGAATTATTCAATCATTGCAAAATAAACTAAGCACAGGAATCCATCTATTTACCTACAAATCATTGTCTCTGTATAGAATACTAAGATAATTTGACAGTTCATCATAGTTGTAGAATTAATTTTTCATGCAAATCATTCTACAGAAAGATCATCAACCTTAGAATATATTATGGTAATATCAGATAAATTTTAAATATAAAAAAATAAATACCCTCTCAAGCAGCTGCTTGCCACAGAGGTCTGACAGGAGCCTGTCAGTTTATATGCCTTAGTAGAAGGTCTGAGATGATGGCAGGCCCTCAGCAGAAAAACGACACATACATCCATGCCTTACCCGGGGCTCGAAACCAGGTCCCTTAGATCAGTAGCCAAGCTCGCTAACCACTCGGCCATGGATGGATGAGTATTATTCATTGAAAAAACAAAAATTGGAAAAATAAATTTAAAATTCAAAGGAAAAAAAATTCTTTTACAACACATTTAGTTTTATTTTCCAATTTGTATTATCCTCCACTTCAAAAGGCTGTGCCATTAAAGAGAAAAAGGAATATTTCAAACATAAAACATAATGCTTACATCATTTGGTACAGGTTTCATAAACATTGTCTGCAATGGATACAGGGTTTATCAAAATAACGGAAACACGTACTGGTTGGAGAACATTTCATTAATAAGTTGTAGGCCCACCTCTGGCGTTCAGAATGGACCCAATTCGACGCAGAATAGACTTATGCAAGTCATGCTCATACAGTAATGGAATGTGGGACCATCCTTTCTGCAAAATATGACCGAACTGTACCAGTGATGCAGGAGGTGAAAAGAGTGATCTTACCTTGCACTACAGATATTCCCATAAATGTTCAATAATATTTGAGGTGGCCAGGGCAGCTGCTCAGCAGAGCATGAGGCTCATCCTCATGCTCTGCAAACCACAACTTGACACGTTTCGCACAATGAACGGGTGGATTATCCGCTTTAAACTAGGGACGATCATCAGGGAACAACGCCCGCAACATTGGGTGCAGGTGGTCCCCGAGAATGGATTCCTACATTGTGGATGTCACACGACCGTTCAGAATAACTAATGGCCCTAAGGAATGCCATGATATGACCTCCCACAACATCAAGGATCTACCTCCATGCTTCACAGTCGGAACCAAACAGTCGGAGTGAGGTAGGTTTTCGCCAGACATACACTCTACCAGTGGTGAGAAACAATGTATAGCACGATTCATCAGACCAGATGACACGTTGCCAGTCTTTAGCATCCCAGTTTTTATGTGCTTTGCACCACCTTACACGTTTTATTTCATTGATGTTGGTAATCAGAGGTTTGTGGATTGCAGCACGCATCATAAATACCGGCACGATGAAGTTCCCGACGAACTTTTATGATGGAAGCGGGATCATTCCGACTGGTGTTCAACTCTGTTACTGTTTGCGGTGCCGTGGTCTTGTGTTTACGTTATGCAATCCGTGCCAACGTTCGCCTATTCCTAGCTCACGACTTCGTATGGCGTCCACAATTTTCAAGTTTGGAGGCAACGCCCTGTCCTTTTTGATAGTTAGTCATAATCTTCGATACAGTTCCTCGTGTTACACATACTATTTACGTCATTCTGGTTACTGAAGCTCCTGCAAGATGCACACCACTGATCATGCCTTATTGGAAGTCACTGAGATCTGTCATTCTCCCCTTTATATACCTCACATCGGCGGTGACGTCGTCAGTGTGATATACATACGGCGCATTGCGTGTACTTCAGTCGCCATCACCGTTTCAATTATTTTGATAAACCCCTGTATTTCATATATTATGTATATATTATCTATATATAAATCAAATAAATATTCTCTCAAGCAGCTGCCTGCCATAGAGATTTCACTGCAGCTTGTCAGTCTATACAACATAGAGGTGTGACCTCACCAGAAATACAACACAACATCAGTGCCTTATCCAGGCTCTGGAAATAGACCTGTTAGATCAGTAGCCAAGCACGCTAACCATTCGACCACAAGACTGCTTATACAAGTAAAAATGAAATTTTGAAATTTTCAACTTAAATGAAGTGCAAGTAACAAATAATAAATTTTTGCTCTTAATTTTTTAGGTTTAATGCTTATTAATACCCAATAACATATTTTCCTAAAAAATAATAATAAACGCAGAAAGTGCAGGATTTATCTTTTTCAAAATAATGGTAGTAGCAAAATTCTATTTGTGAAAACAAGGCTTAGATCAGCGGAAATCGTCATATTTTACCAAAAACTAAATAAAGCAAAAATAGAGAAAAAATATGTTAGAGTATGACATTTGCCACATAGGTTAAACATTATCTTAAGCAGCTAAAAATTATTTTGCAAAAACTAAAAATAAAATGAAACTTTCATCATTCAAAAGAACACTAAACAAATACCCTATTGAAGTTAAATGTATGCTCTGTTACTCAGCACATATCTAAGTAATATTCATTTTCCTGTCAAATATCTTTCAATATATGATGATCTACTTTTTTATGATAGAACCGAGGGGTCATCCTTAATAATAATCGTTTCTTATTGAAATACTATATTGTCATAGAGCAGCTAAAACTTCAAATGCACATATACTAATTGATAAGAACAGACTATTAGCATTATGAAATTGAGTTAGGAGAAAGAAAAATTGTTTAGCATACGTAATATTTACAGAGCCTCGATGAGAAATAAAAGCTTTCGGCATCTTTCCCGTCTGAAACTCTGGTCATAAGGAGCAGCAGTAAAATGCAATCTTCTTCGAAAAGTATCACTAAATGATTAAAGCTTAAAATGCAAGTTACACTGCCGGAATCCTTTTTCGTAATGCTGCATTTCCATAGGTGTAATCTATAATAATGCACAGACTATAGCGAAATTATTTGGTTCCTAAAGATAAAAACAAAAGCGCAAGTAAAGACAATGATACATTTTAAATTCATTTTTACTTATTCTGAATTCAACAGCTGATGCTAAATTAAGTTTTATTGCATATCACTGGTCAAGACTAGCTCCTATTCAAGTTTTTATTGCAGAAAATGTTATCACACAGCTGAATAAAAAAAATTGTAAGAAATACTCCCTCAAGCAGCTTGTAGACAATGTCGTCTTTTCGCCCTGTCTGGGATGGGTTGTTTTTTAACCGACCGTGTGTAAGAGTGTGTGCAGAAGGGTACTTATCTTATCAGGATGTTACTACTATCTAGGTGTCCTATAAATATAAACTCAGGTGTACTCTTATATATACATTTTATTTACACAATATTACAATGTACACATGAAATTAGTGACTGCCCACACTCGCTGTACTAAAAGAATGTTGCAAGAAGCTTCAGCGGTTCCACCGCCAGATGAAAGGTCAAAATGGCTAAATCAAGCCTCAGACAATCTGTCTGATTTGCAGAAGGTCTCTTTGTCGGCACACAACTCACTCAGTTCCAAAACTGTTCTCTCCAATTTAAGTGAACTGCCATATGTAGTCACGTGATGTTTCCTTTGGGGATGTTAGGGTATCTCGGTCAATGGGACGTGAACACGTTTCCTTGTGCCATTCCCTATGTCACGTTGACTCTTTTTATAATATAAGGAGGTGCTGAGGCTTTAACCAAACGCACATGTTTAATTTCTTCACCCAACCCGCCAATCAGGATCTACTGCTGGTGCTCGGTTGCTAGGCAGAAAGGGCTCTACATCCGAAATGGCGATTTTGGCTCTCTCCCTTTCCGCCCTAGCTGCACGAGTCGCTATAGAGCTGTTTGCCACAGAGGTCTGACACGAGTCTATCAGTTTATACACCATAGATAAAATCTGTGAGGAAAACAAAATATTATATACAGGAAAACAAAATATTATATCTCAAAAATATAGGTACAAACTTTTAGGGGAGGTAGATAACATCTAAAGGAATGAGAATTGCATAGGAACCCGTAAACGGAAACGTCATGGGAAAGTGGTAACAGAGGTACAAGATCTGAAAGGACACAAGACAGTGATTAATGGGAAAACATTTATTGGACATAATTATTACAAATGGCGTACTAGATGGTACATTTCATAATGTTACAGCAGATGCTCGAAGTTTCCACCATGAGATGCGATACATGCGTGACACCGACAAAGCATTGATTGCCGGACACGGTCGAATACACCTGGAGTTTTTTTTATAGTAGCAGCAGCACAGACGAGCCTTGCCACGAGATTCATGTCAGAATGCACAGGCGATTCATACACGATAGCTTTGAGGTCCTCCCACAGAAAGAAATCAGTGCTCGTTAAATCAGGTGAGCGTGGGGGCCAGGCAACTGGTCCAGTATGCCCAATCCATCGTTTCCCAAAAGACATGTTCAAATGCGCACGAACACACCTTCCATAATGGGGAGGCGCCCCATCATGTTGAAACCACATGTTGCGTGTCACATTTTCTGGACATTGGGCAAGTAAGCCTGGTAGAACCTGTTCCAGAAAGATCAGATACTTCGCGGAGGTCATGTGAGATGGTAAAAGGTATGGCTCGACTAAGCAGTCGCCAACCAAACCTGCCCACACATTTACTGCGAAACGATGTTGTGCTGCATGGGTTCTCGTGAGCCCACAAATGCGCATTGTGCTGATTGAATATGCCATCCCGAGTGAATCCTGAACTGGCCTCCCGAACTGGCCTCATCAGTTCATCCCCAACTGGCCTCATCAGTAAACAAAACATAAGCTGGGAAATTCACATCTTGGGCACTTTCTTGGAGATACCACTGCGCAAAACGCACACGTGCAGGATGATCTGTGGGGAGAAGTAACTGAACCCTTTGGAGATGAAAGGGGTGTAAGCACTTGCCGTGCAAAACACGCTGTACACTGCAACGAGACACTCCTAAGGCAGAGGCAACTGCACGTGTGCTGGTACTAGGATTAGTCTCCACAGCTTCCAACACACTTTCTTCCATGGCGGGAGCACACGTCGATCGTGGCCTGCCCTCACTTCTGCTACCTCTTAATGACCCATAATCGCATAAATTTTGATGCGCACGCGCAAACAAACCGTGTCCTGGTACATGTCCGTGTGGGAAGCGTTCTTGATACATTCATTGAGCGGTTCGTCTGTTGCCCTCAGCTATTCCATACGCTAAGTGCATGTCTGCCAGCTCCCTGTTCGAATATCTTTGCATGCTCTTCGTAAGCCGACTACCGCTCGAATGAGGAAATCCGAAATTTCCCCTCTAGCGCACTGAAGAACAGCGCCGCCTATTGACTTATTTATGGTGACGTTTCCGGTTATGGGTTCCTAAGCAATTCTCATTCCTTTGGATGTTATCTACACCCCCTAAAAGTTTGCACCTATATTTTTGAGACACTCTGTATAAACACATTATATGTCACATATTATATATATCGTATACATTTATATTTGTTCTTTCATTACCATTATGAAATGCAAAAGAAAGATGATTAAATTTTTTGTGAGTATATGTAAAGCGTAACTTTGATTTCAACTAATGATATATTGAATAAGAACGGAAGATACTAAAGGAATAAAACATACGATGGAAAAAGGTTTGAAAATGGGCGTTTAAAGAAAATTATTTTATGAAACAGTTTTCAGTCAGCGGCAGTCAAAAAGACTAAACCATTCTAACAAAAAAGCACCAAAGTCACAATTATTTTCTTAACTTTGGAAGTCACTATACGCAACCGATATACATCTATTAGATATTAAAACATTAGAGTTGTGCAGAATATTTCCTTTACCTAAGCCACCATTTCTAATAGCTTAAAAGATTATTTCCGGTTATCAAATGCTGTAAAAGTAATAAACTGCATAACGTTTAATATTTATTTCATCATGTTCATTACATACACAGTCGTATCAGAATAATATGACCACCTACCCTAATAATGGAATAACCATCCTTGGCCCCGATGACAGCGGCGAGATGGCGTGACATGGATGCAATGAGTCCCTAGAAGATTGCCAGAGGCACACGTTCCCATTCGGACTCCAGCAGAACACGTGGGTTCTAGATATGACGTGGTTGTGGGTCAGCACACTGAACTTGTCGATACAAATGGTCCCACAAGTGCTCTATGGGATTGAGGTCGAGTGATTTCGACGGCCAAGGGAGAACGGAGACTTCGCTGTCATGTTCCTGGAACCAGTCACGCACCACCTTAGTGACATGGCAAGGCTCATTGTCCTGTTGATAGACACCATCACCACCAGGGTAAATGTCCAATATGAAGGGATGCATGTGGTCAGCGAGGATGGACAGGTAACCATTGGCATTCAGGGACCCATCCTACAGTCCCAGGCCATAACAGGAAAACATCCCTCAGACATGCACACTGCCACCACTGGCCTGTACTTGACCAACAAATGGATCTGTGTGTTGGTTTTCATGTGTCTGAGGTCGTATTTGCCACCGCCCATCACTTCTGTGGAGTAGAAACCTCGATTCGTCGGAGAAGGCAATCTTTTTCCACTCTTCCGCTGTCCAATGACAGTAGTCCCGTGCGAACTGCATGCGTCGTTGCCGATGGACTTTGGTTAACATGAGCGTCTTTACGCATTGTTGACTCTGGAGACCCATGCATAATAGGGTTCACTCTACTTTTATCGGAACACTGTACCTGGGTGCCCCAGCATTCATTTTAGTGGTCAATTGCTGCACTGTTGTGCGTCGATTGCACTTTACCAGTCGACAGAGGCGACATTCTCCTCTGGGGTCAATGGCCTTTGTGGTTCCACAGTTATAACATCTGGAGGTACTCAGTGTGCCAGTGGTCCATTCTTGGTACACCCTTATTACAGCACCTCGCGAACAGCCCACGGAGTCTGCCTTTTCCGAGATGCTTCCACCCTTGGTGCATTAGCCGATGATCATTCCTTTTTGAACGTCTATCAAATCAATACCTCTACCCATTGTGCTCACGTTACGCACTGTGGCTCATCTGTCCTGGAATGCCGCTTATATCTCCGTGTGGTCGACCTCGTCATGTGCATTCTGTGACGTGCATGGGCAGGTACACTGTGATTCCGTGGGTAGTCATATTATTCTGATATGACTGTGTATGTAACTATACTATTTCAAGAGCAGCAAAATATTAACGAAGTAGGTAGCTGACACAAAACTATTCATTTGGTTAACAGAATTACATTATGTAATGTTCAATTCAGACCCAAAAGCACAATGTAGATTTTACTAAAGAAAACTTTTAAATATACGTTACCTTTCAAGTTTTTCGGAAATTTAAAAACATATAAATTGCAATTTCCGATTATAAACCTGCTGCTTCAAAAAGGTAGGTCTTTTTTGTCTCCATCTGTAAGCACATTGCACGTGTTTCCTGAAAGTTAACCACTCAGGTTAGCTCCATTACCGACAGCACAACGGCTCGCTCATACATGGCATCGCATGGGCAGCTCCGTACACCCATGAAGAGCCACCTTCACCCTTTGCGAGTCTCCATCTGTTCTAACTAATCTGTCTGATAAATGTAGTCTGGTCGGACATGCATCAGCATGTTCCTTTTGCATCATGCTGATGAAGAATCAGAATTTGAGACAAGAAACATGAGGCCACAGAGCTATCTTGTCTGGTGTCAACAATACAAGCCGGTGGTGACGGTATGATGGTGTGAGGAATATTTTCCTGGCACATTAGGCCCCCTGATACCCATCGAAAGACACCTGAACGCCACGGCATATTTAAACATTGTTATTTACCAAGTTCATCCCTTTATGACTACAGTTTATCCTCACTGCTCCCAAGGCTCGCATCGTCACCGAATGGTTCCAGAAACAAGCCGATGAGTTTTCCTTGCTTCATTGGCCTGCACAATTCCCAGATCTAAATCCTATAGAGCATTTTTTGGATGAGTTGGTATGTTCGCAGCTGGACTGTGCCGCCGTCCAATTTGCAGCAACTGCGTGACACAATAATTTCTGCATGGATAATAATTTAACGGAAACGCGCCATTTTTTTAAAGGAAACCTGAAGTTCCAACAATATTAGTGCAATATATGCCATTCAATTAAACTGTTTCCCCATTTTATCACAATGATTTTTCAAGCACATCTAACCTGTTTCATATGATTTTATCAGCTCTACCCCCGCCCGAATGTAAAAAAATAGAAGTTAAAGCCTTTATCTTGTTTGCTAAAAAAACAATATGCAGTTTCTAAGAAACACTCCTTTTACAATTAAAATGACCAATATTTATACAGTTTTATGAAAAAAAGATAACAAAAGAAGTAGAAATATCGTAACCATTAATCTTTTTGATGCAACATTCCTGAACAACGCATCCAGCATCTTGTATTTCCATGCTCCGACGAATTCGGGCTGTTATGAAGACCAAAGGGGGCGCAACCCGCTACTAGGTAGGTGTGTGCCTAATAAACTGGCATCTCAATGCTGGTGTTTATATTCAAAATATTTTAATTGGATTTGACAAATTATGTAACTCAAAAATTAAAATCTGATATTAACAGGTTCTCCCTTTTAATTTTTTTTTAAATTTATAAACTATTAAAATATTTTATTATGCTTGTGCAGTCTTAGTTTTTAGTATCTCGTGTATGGGATAGAGCTGATAAAATCATATGAAACAGGTTAGATGTGCTATAAAAATTATTGTGATAAAATGGTGAAACAGATTTAGAATGGCATATATTGCACCAATATTGTTGGAACTCCAGGTTTCCTTTCAAAAAATTGCACGTTTTTAGAATTTTAATTTACATTTTTGAACGGTTTCCTAATTGCAATGCTATTGCATCATCTTATTTTATGAGACATAATTATAACAATATTGCAGTGCCTAAAGCATTAAAAGCAAAATTTAAGAGTGTTATGTACATTGGCCTTAGATTGTGTAATGAATTAAACAGTGAAATGAGAACACTGAAGAATTTAGTAATTTTAAAAAATGAAATTTTGAGTTATTTTATAGTATTGATAACGTTGTGTATTAATTAACTGAACTATGTTGATACTTAATTTGTTATAAATTTTTATGCACATTCGCAAACAAAGTTCTTTACCGGATGTAATAAAAAGTGGATGATTGATATATTGGTTCGAATAAATTTATTATTATATATGTATTATATTTGGAATTTATCAAAAAATGAACCTCACTTTGAAAAGATTAGAAGATTCGGAAAAGTGAGCTAAATATGACTCAACCAAATCAAATGGGATGGAAAAAAATGTGTCTAAATATGTCTATGATATAGAGAAAATACGAATGGGTCACATTCAATGATGACAAAACAATTGAAATTATTGAGTTCCAGAAATGGATAATTTAAGGGATGTGAAGATGACAAAATAAATTAAAACCTTTATTCCTTAGTTGTTTGGTTTTGATTGCACCTTATAACATTCCAAAGAGTATGAAAATCTCTATCTTCTGATTGATTAAATGTTTATAATTTTGAAACAATATAGACATTTCTTAAGCACCTTTAGCCAATCTATCGTTGTCTGCAAATATATTTCCTGACATTTCAAAATACTCAACTGTAAACCCAATATCAAAATAGGTTACGTTCAATGAAATCATCTATTGCCATTCTCTCTCAATTCCACAATTTTATAAAAAGTTTTTGAAATTTCTTTTTACGTATAATAATGATTATTTGTGGAAACATACCATAACGGCACAAAACAAATATTTTTTCAGCTTAATAATAATAATACGGTAAACAATGTAGGGCATTAATAATAAGCATTATTTCTTGTGTCCTTGAAAATAAACTTACAAATTAACTATTTTTCTTGATCTAAGGAGACATTGTATCTTTTTAATCAAGAATTTATTTTATTTTTTTCATTTTTGGTAAATTTTTTTCCTTTTAGTATTCGGGATCTAGATCATGAAAAAAAAATCAACTTCGAATTTTAACAGTTAACAAAGTTTGCGAAACCTCTTATCCATAAATCAAGTAATAATCGAATATTTTATTGCACCACAGGGTACTATTTTGAAAACTATTTCGTTTTAACTATTTGTTGCAATGAGATATTTGGAAGAGATTTCAATGTTGAAATAATTTCATTTCCAGATCACACGGATGAATTTGCAAACTGAAACAAATAATTAATTAAAAAATGTATTTAAAAAATGCATTTGTGCAAAAAGATTAATGGTTACGATATTTCAAACTCTTTTGTTATCTGTTATCATATAAACTTTATAAATATTGGTAATTTTAATTGTGAAAGAAAACCCTAGACACTGAAATCATCATAATGTTTTATTATGTTTCAACACAATCAGCTTCTACACGATATTAGAGTTTCGGATAGAGCCTAAAAATATAGTTTGCCCAACTCATAATTCTACAGAAATTCCCTCTTCATGTAATATATTGTAAGAACAGGTACTCATTTTCAAAGCTAATATTTTGTTCGAATTGTTGAACTCAAGACTACTTTTGAACGATCAATGCAAATTTAAGGTGACCATTTCAATTTCCACTTGTTTACGTTTAGACAGAATTATGTATAACTTTTTGAGATACTACTGATGTGCTCGTCCATATTTGTAAAAGAAATGCTACTCACATCATACAATACACGGCTCGTCATTGAAAACCCTCCCAGAAATACAATAGACTCTATCTTATCCGGTCTCGGCTCAACTGGCCTCCGCTTTAACCGGTCGTTCCAAGAAGCGGAAGCAAGTCGCCGCTTGTTTTGTTTATTTGCCTCAGTTCCAAGAAGCGGAAGCAAGTCGCCTCGTGTTTTGTTTATAGTACAGTATATATTTGCTTCAGTTCCTCTTTGTGAATATTACAGTGTACAGTGCGTATACAGGAGTATGTGTTGTGATCTATTAATTATTGTGTGGTTCAAAATGAGTGGGTGCAAACGTAAGCTTAATGTCGTTACGATGGAGATTAAATTAAAAACATTAGAACATATTGACAAAAGTGATCCAGTAAAGCATATTTGTGATGAACTAGGTGTTGGTAAAAGCACGGTAGATGTCTGGAGAAGGAATAGAAAATCTCTACAAGATTTTTGCTCTCAAGTCGAGTCTGGAAAAATGCTTTCTTCTCGATGCACTCTCAAAAAAGCCGAAAAATGAAATTGTCGATGATGCACTTTGTTTCATTCATGGGTTCATGCAAGAGCGTCGAAAAGGAACGCCAATCAATGGGTCAATCTTGAAAGAAAAAAGCATTATCCTTCATTCTAAAATCGATAATGGGGGAGATTTTTCAGCAAACGAGGGATGGCTTTCTCTCTGGAAAAAACGGCATGGTGTTCATTACCTTGGTGTTTGTGGTGAGAAATTGTCAGCTGATCCTGTAGCAGCAAAGAATTTTCAGAAAAACTTTTAGTGCTTATTGAAGAAGGCCTATGTGCAGAATAAATCTATAATGTAGATGAGACCAGGTTAAATTTTAAACTTCTTCCAACCAAAACGTTTGTGACAGCGCAAGAAATCTCAGCATCAGGATTTAAACCAAACAAAGAAATAATCACCGTGACTGTGTGTACAAATGCTGCAAGTACGCACAAACTTCCCCTTTTTATAATTGGGAAATCGTCAAAACCCCGAGCATTCAAGCAATTAAATTTAGCTGCTCTGTCAGTTTTCTACAAAGCTTAAAATTCTGCTTGGATAGACTCGTATTTGTTTAAAGAGCGGTTCTTTACAGAATTTGTTCCAAAAGTAAAAATGTTCACAAGTCTTAAAATGCCTGTAAAGGCCCTACTCATTCTCGACAATGCCCTAACACACCCAAGGAAACTAATTTCTGACAATATAAAAGCCATGTTTTTTCCAATTAATATAACATCCTTAGGGCAACCAATGGATCAAGGCGTGCTTGTAATTTTAAAAAGGCGATACTGGAGAAAGCTTCTTTCAGAAATTCTACAGCGAACCGAAAATGACGGATAGGACTTTTAGATGCTTTGAAAACAATAAACATCACGGATGTGATCTACATGTTGGCAAGAGCATTTGAGGAAATGCCTCGTACAATGTTTGTGAAGTCATGGAGAAAACTTTGGCCCGAAGTTGAAAACTGAGTAGAAAGTACCAAAGACGACAACACGAAAGTATCGAATGAGCCTGCGCCTGCCGAAGATATGACGGATAATGACAATATTTCTCTGCTTAATTACTTTAAACTGCTGCCTGGATGTGAATGAAGAAGATGACATTGAAAAGTGGTTCAAAGGTGATGAAAAGTTGGAAAATGAAACACTGAATGATGACGAAATTATCAATGCAGTCTGCCGAAAAGGGAACGGAGAAGAAGAGAAAGAAGGGAAAGTTAGCCATATTGAAGGAAAAAAAAGCTTTTGATGTTGCAGTAAGATACACTGAACAACAACAGGCCTCATCTGCGACTGATGTGATGTTTATTTATTAAAAAATGACAAGACTTTGCAGGTAAAAAAGGGTAAAGTTAAAAAAAACAAAAGAAAATCACGGACTTTCAAGTAAGTGTGAATAAATTATTGATATTTTAAAACAAATTATTAATTAAAATATAGTACAGTTAGTATTTTTGTCATTTGCCGTTTTTATTTATTTTCTGACACAATTTTCGGATTAACCAGCCTTTCGTTCATACGGCCAGGGATCCGGTCCTGTAAGGGCTTAATAAGAGGGAGTCTACTGTAATGGAAAGATTGTTCTGATGATTTAAATGTAGGGTTGTAGCATCTATCGGAACAGTAGCACGTCTAACAAATAAATTTATATAAAAATAGTCTTCATTTTACAATGTTACTTTCTGGCCCTACTGTCCCACAAACACAGAAAACAGCAACATTTTGTAAAGCCTTCTTGAAGCCCGAAGCAAGAGAGATATGACGTTTAGGTCACCACATATTGCCCACTTAAACTGGACATATTTTATAGCAGTGAATGTTTTTTCCATGTTTTCATAAATTTTCCTTCTTTCTCACAGCGTGTGTCATTGGAATGGAAGGACGAACTTATAAATATACACCATTCTTTAGTGTCGTGAGTCATTTCAATTTCCTCCATCAGCCCTGAAATATCTGTGCAGAAACACAAACCATCTTGCATCTCGTAATAAGCAGATAAAGCCAAATTTCTATTTCTGAACAGCGAAACTCTGGCACCCATGGCCAGAAGATTCCACTCTTGAAGTCTTGAACCTAAAACCTCAGCTTGTTGCTTGGAAAGTCTCGAACAAGATCATTTAGTTCATTTTGCTGAATCAGATGAGGCTCGTCTAACCTTTTAGGGGTGTATATAGGATCAAGATCTGTATGGATCTCAAAATCTTCCTCTGATGAATCTGAATCCATCTCATCCCAGTTGGTTGGAGCTGTTGGTATAAGAGGATCATCTCCATGAGGAACTGGTCTTATGGCTGGAGGCACATTTGGATATTGTATTTTACTTTTGTTCTTTTTTGGAAAGCCCGACACTTTGGTTAAACAAAAATAACAGTCATGTAAGTGACTAGTTTGCTCACGCCAAACCATTGGACTGCAAAGGACATGGATTTTATCTGCTTTGTTGGTCATTCAGGTCAACAAAGCACGAAATGCATCACACACGTGGAGCCCATGTTTTGTCCTGATCTCCAACATGACATCCAAAATACAAGTTATAGACTTTCTTCACAATCTTTGTCAAAGAACGACCCTGGGATTTTAAAATATAATTTCCCCATACATAACAAATCTTATCTGGCACATTAACACATCCGCGACGCTGCCTTTGGGCCATTTAAACGCCAAAATTTACTCTTCAACGTACAGCACGTATTCCTCCTACAATGAAAACAACAAGAATGGCGGTCTGAGGTTAGGTTACTGTTACATGTTTTCTCCCACTTGGCAATCAGTGTTGCCAGCCACAAAAAGTTAAATATTTAGTATCTTCCCAGTTGCCTGGAGGTGTTGGTATAAGAAGATCTTAATAGGAGTCAAAATGACCAATAACATAAAAACGTGACGTGCTAGTAACTTTTTAAGGCCAGATCTGAAATCAGCACCTGAAAAATAGTTAAAGGTAACTACAAATGTTCATGTTATAAAAACCTTGTAAACCAGTGATATCATTAAACTACATGTAACTCAGAAAAATTCACCTGTATTAACAATATTTTTTCAATTTCTATTCAATCAATGGTACTAATTAATTAAAATGTTGCTAACATCCAATATCCTGGATTAAGAAAGCTGAAACCGTGGCGATTATTAAAATTAGTATACGTATATAATTGAATATATAAATGCAAAATTGACATTATGACATCCTCCCGAAATTTCTTAGTGTAATATTAATACAAATAAAACAGCGATGCTGTAGTTTGCGGGATCCAATGACGGGAATGAAATATTCCTCAATCTTCGGGTGTTTTCAAAAGTTCCAGTTGGCAGCGGCGGCGGCGGCGGCTTTCCTCCTGAAGGCAAGACGCGCATCCAGTCTGCAATCATTTATCAATGTCAGGAACTTCTTTGTATGCAGGCCGGAAGGAAGCAAGGCGTCGTCGGCTGCTGAGGTGAAGGTGTTGAGTGGAACAAGCATCAGATGGAGCACGGGGCGGTCCATGACCGATGCACCTGCAGCGCTCGTGCGCTCGCAGCACTCCTTAAGCAAACTCGAAAATCATCATCGCTAAGATTTATTTATGAACGATCTAAGACATGGATCGACAGCTGCATGGAAATTCAATAAAAAACAGATTGCTTTTTTTTGCTCTTCTGTCTTCCTCTTCATTTCTTGTAACAGCAGGATTCAGTTGGGGATAAGTTTAGCTACAGGAGCGGAAAAGACAGATGGGAATCCTTATTATTCTGCTATCAAATAGACAGAAACATCTCTTTGAAAATAAAGATTTCGCGAGTGATCATGTAAATTAATTTTTTTTAAATATACATAAACCTATAAAGAAGTTTCTAAAATCACTGTAAGGACAAATTTTAATTTATTTATGGAAAAATGAAATCAGTCTGCCAATATCAAATTTATCAGTTACGAATAACACGATTGGCAATTTCAAAACGTTGTCTGTTCTTAGAAAGCACCATATTTGGAAATCTGTTGGTTCTTTACTTTTGAGCGGCACTTTGTTTGCACAGAATGGGCTAAATGATCATGTCACAAGGACACAAAGTCTCTGAAAAGTTATGGAAAGGATCCACCTGGCAGCTGTAAGGAGACAAAGGGAAGCTTCCGTCAAGGCCAGCCATCTTGTTCTTTAACTTGCACTGGGTGTGACTCTCCAGCAGACGAGGCACGTCTTGAAGTCCAATCGCAGAGACTGCAGCATTTGCAAGCCCATTGGCATCCCATTTCTCAACGAGGGCAAGTATTACCCTTCAAGCAGCTGGGAAATGCAAATTACGAACATGGCGGACCACAGAGTGAAAGAACTCCAGCCCAAAAATAGGCAGCGGTTGTTGGTAAAAGTGAATATTGTATATTATTACTTTGTTCTTTCATCATCCCTTTTTCACTTCAAATCTTGTCTTCAATGTTGAAAGGTTCGAGAAGCATTGTTCGTCATTCCTCCTTCATCCAACATCACGTTTTCGATATTTAAACGTACGAGCAAGATCCTTTGTCATACCTTCTTCACTTAACATCTTGTTCTCAATGTCGAAATGTATTAGCTGCATTCTCCATCGTCCCTTCTCCTCTTAACATACCGTTCTCGATGTCAAAATGTACGAGTAGCATCCTTCGTCGTCCCTTCTTCACTTAAGAATCGTTTTCAATGTTGAAGTGGACGAGAAACATCTTTGTCACCCCTTCTTCAACTAACATCTTGTTCTCAATATCGAAATGTACTAGCTGCATTTTTCATCGTTCCTTCTCCTCTTAACATACCGTTCTCGATGTCAAAATGTACGAGTAGCATCCTTCATCGTCCCTTCTTCACCAAGAATCGTTTTCAATGTTGAAGTGTACGAGCAACATCCTTTGTCATCCCTTCTTCACCTAACATCTTGTTCTCAATGTCGAAATGTATTAGCTGCATTCTTCGTCGTCCATTCTCCTCCTAACATAAAGTTCTCGATGTCAAAATATACGAGTAACATCCTTCGTCGTCCCTTCTTCACTTAAGAATCGTTTTCAATGTTGAAGTGCACGAGCAACATCCTTTGTCATCCCTTCTTCAACTAAAATCTTGTTCTCAATGTCGAAATGTATTAGCTGCATTCTCCATCGTCCCTTCTCATCTTAACATACCGTTCTCGGTGTCAAAATGTACGAGTAGCATTCTTCGTCGTCCCTTCTTCACTTAAGAATCGTTTTCAATGTTGAAGTGCACGAGCAACATCCTTTGTCGTCCCTTCTTCACCTAACATCTTGTTCTCAATGTCGAAATGTATTAGCTGCATTCTCCATCGTCCCTTCTCCTCTTAACATACCGTTCTCGATGTCAAAATATACGAGTAGCATCCTTCGTCGTCCCTTCTTCACTTAAGAATCGTTTTCGATGTTAAAGTGCACGAGCAACATCCTTTGTCATCCCTTCTTCATCTAACATCTTGTTCTCAATGTCGAAATGTATTAGCTGCATTCTCCATCGTCCCTTCTCATCTTAACATACTGTTCTCGGTGTCAAAATGTACGAGTAGCATCCTTCGTCGTCCCTTCTTCACTTACGAATCGTTTTCAATGTTGAAGTGCACGAGCAACATCCTTTGTCATCCCTTCTTCACCTAACATCTTGTTCTCAATGTCGAAATGTATTAGCTGCATTCTCCATCGTCCCTTCTCCTCTTAACATACCGTTCTCGATGTCAAAATATACGAGTAGCATTCTTCGTCGTCCCTTCTTCACTTAAGAATCGTTTTCAATGTTAAAGTGTACAAGCAACATCCTTTGTCATACCTTCTTCAACTAACATCTTGTTCTCAATGTCGAAATGTATTAGCTGCATTCTTCATCGTCCCTTCTCTTCTTAACATACCGTTCTCGATGTCAAAATGTACGAGTAGCATCGTTCATCGTCCCTTCTTCACCTAAGAATCGTTTTCAATGGTGAAGTGCGCGAGCAAAATCCTTTGTCGTCCCTTCTTCACCTAACATCTTGTTCTCAATGTCGAAATGTATTAGCTGCATTCTCCATCGTCCCTTCTCCTCTTAACATACCGTTCTCGATGTCAAAATATACGAGTAGCATCCTTCGTCGTCCCTTCTTCACTTAAGAATCGTTTTCAATGTTGAAGTGCACGAGCAACATCCTTTGTCATCCGTTCTTCAAGTATCATCTTGATCTCAATGTCGAAATGTATTAGCTGCATTCTCCATCGTCCCTTCTCCTCTTAACATACCGTTCTCGGTATCAAAATGTACGAGTAGCATTCTTCGTCGTCCCTTCTTCACTTACGAATCGTTTTCAATGTTGAAGTGCACGAGCAACATCCTTTGTCATCCCTTCTTCACCTAACATCTTGTTCTCAATGTCGAAATGTATTAGCTGCATTCTCCATCGTCCCTTCTCCTCTTAACATACCGTTCTCGATGTCAAAATATACGAGTAGCATTCTTCGTCGTCCCTTCTTCACTTAAGAATCGTTTTCAATGTTAAAGTGTACAAGCAACATCCTTTGTCATACCTTCTTCAACTAACATCTTGTTCTCAATGTCGAAATGTATTAGCTGCATTCTTCATCGTCCCTTCTCCTCTTAACATACCGTTCTCGATGTCAAAATATACGAGTAGCATCCTTCGTCGTCCCTTCTTCACTTAAGAATCGTTTTCAATGTTGAAGTGCACGAGCAACATCCTTTGTCATCCGTTCTTCAAGTATCATCTTGATCTCAATGTCGAAATGTATTAGCTGCATTCTCCATCGTCCCTTCTCCTCTTAACATACCGTTCTCGGTGTCAAAATGTACGAGTAGCATTCTTCGTCGTCCCTTCTTCACTTACGAATCGTTTTCAATGTTGAAGTGCACGAGCAACATCCTTTGTCATCCCTTCTTCACCTAACATCTTGTTCTCAATGTCGAAATGTATTAGCTGCATTCTCCATCGTCCCTTCTCCTCTTAACATACCGTTCTCGATGTCAAAATATACGAGTAGCATTCTTCGTCGTCCCTTCTTCACTTAAGAATCGTTTTCAATGTTAAAGTGTACAAGCAACATCCTTTGTCATACCTTCTTCAACTAACATCTTGTTCTCAATGTCGAAATGTATTAGCTGCATTCTTCATCGTCCCTTCTCCTCTTAACATACCGTTCTCGATGTCAAAATGTACGAGTAGCATCGTTCATCGTCCCTTCTTCACCTAAGAATCGTTTTCAATGGTGAAGTGCGCGAGCAACATCCTTTGTCGTCCCTATTTCACCTAACATCTTGTTCTCAATGTCGAAATGTATTAGCTGCATTCTCCATCGTCCCTTCTCCTCTTAACATACCGTTCTCGATGTCAAAATATACGAGTAGCATCCTTCGTCGTCCCTTCTTCACTTAAGAATCGTTTTCAATGTTGAAGTGCACGAGCAACATCCTTTGTCATCCCTTCTTCACCTAACATCTTGTTCTCAATGTCGAAATGTATTAGCTGCATTCTTTATCGTCCCTTCTCCTCTTAACATACCGTTCTCAATGTCAAAATTTACGAGTAGCATTATTCATCGTCCCTTCTTCACCTAAGAATCGTTTTCAATGTTGAAGTGCAAGGGCAACATCCTTTGTCATCCCTTCTTCACCTAAAATCTTGTTCTCAATGTCGAAATGTATTAGCTGCATTCTTCATCGTCCCTTCTCCTCTTAACATACCGTTCTCGATGTCAAAATGTACGAGTAGCATCCTTCATCGTCCCTTCTTCACCTAAGAATCGTTTTCAATGTTGAAGTGCACGAGCAACATCCTTTGTCATCCCTTCTTCACCTAAAATCTTGTTCTCAATGTCGAAATGTATTAGCTGCATTCTTCATCGTCCCTTCTCCTCTTAACATACCGTTCTCGATGTCAAAATGTACGAGTAGCATCCTTCATCGTCCCTTCTTCACCTAAGAATAGTTTTCAATGTTGAAGTGCACAAGCAACATCCTTTGTCATCCCTTCTTCATCTAACATCTTGTTCTCAATGTCGAAATGTATTAGCTGCATTCTCCATCGTCCCTTCTAATCTTAACATAACGTTCTCGGTGACAAAATGTACGAGTAGCATTCTTCGTCGTCCCTTCTTCACTTAAGAATCGTTTTCAATGTTGAAGTGCACGAGTAACATCCTTTGTCGTCCCTTCTTCACTTAACATCTTGTTCTCAATATCGAAATGTATTAGCTGCATTCTCCATCGTCTCTTCTCCTCTTAACATACCGTTCTCGATGTCAAAATGTAGGAGTAGCATTCTTCATCGTCCCTTCTTCACCTAAGAATCGTTTTCAATGTTGAAGTGCACGAGCAACATCCTTTGTCATCCCTTCTTCACCTAACATCTTGTTCTCAATGTCGAAATGTATTAGCTGCATTCTCCATCGTCCCTTCTTCTCTTAACATACCGTTCTCGATGTCAAAATATACGAGTAGCATTCTTCGTCGTCCCTTCTTCACTTAAGAATCGTTTTCAATGTTGAAGTGCACGAGCAACATCCTTTGTCGTCCCTTCTTCACCTAACATCTTGTTCTCAATGTCGAAATGTATTAGCTGCATTCTTCATCGTCCCTTCTCCTTTTAACATACCGTTCTCGATGTCAAAATTTACGAGTAGCATCCTTCATCGTCCCTTCTTCCCCTAAGAATCGTTTTCAAAGTTGAAGTGCACGAGCAACATCCTTTGTCATCCCTTCTTCACCTAAAATCTTGTTCTCAATGTCGAAATGTATTAGCTGCATTCTTCATCGTCCCTTCTCCTCTTAACATACCGTTCTCGATGTCAACATTTACGAGTAGCATCCTTCATCGTCCCTTCTTCACCTAAGAATCGTTTTCAATGTTGAAGTAGCTGCATTATTCATCGTCCCTTCTCCTCTTAACATACCGTTCTCGATGTCAAAATGTACGAGTACCATTCTTCGTCGTCCCTTCTTCACTTAAGAATCGTTTTCAATGTTGAAGTGCACGAGCAACATCCTTTGTCGTCCCTTCTTCACCTAACATCTTGTTCTCAATGTCGAAATGTATTAGCTGCATTCTTCATCGTCCCTTCTCCTCTTAACATACCGTTCTCGATGTCAACATTTACGAGTAGCATCCTTCATCGTCCCTTCTTCACCTAAGAATCGTTTTCAATGTTGAAGTAGCTGCAATATTCATCGTCCCTTCTCCTCTTAACATACCATTCTCGATGTCAAAATGTACGAGTAGCATCCTTCATCGTCCCTTCTTCACCTAAGAATCGTTTTCAATGTTGAAGTGCACGAGCAACATCCTTTGTCATCCCTTCTTCACCTAACATCTTGTTCTCAATGTCGAAATGTATTAGCTGCATTCTCCATCGTCCCTTCTCCTCTTAACATACCTTTCTCGGTGTCAAATGTACGAGTAGCATTCTTCGTCGTCCCTTCTTCACTTAAGAATCGTTTTCAATGTTGAAGTGCACGAGCAACATCCTTTCTCATCCCTTCTTCACCTAACATCTTGTTCTCAATGTCGAAATGTATTAGCTGCATTCTCCATCGTCCCTTCTCCTCTTAACATACCGTTCTCGATGTCAAAATATACGAGTAGCATTCTTCGTCGTCCCTTCTTCACTTAAGAATCGTTTTCAATGTTAAAGTGTACAAGCAACATCCTTTGTCATACCTTCTTCAACTAACATCTTGTTCTCAATGTCGAAATGTATTAGCTGCATTCCTCATCGTCCCTTCTCTTCTTAACATACCGTTCTCGATGTCAAAATGTACGAGTAGCATCGTTCATCGTCCCTTCTTCACCTAAGAATCGTTTTCAATGGTGAAGTGCGCGAGCAAAATCCTTTGTCGTCCCTTCTTCACCTAACATCTTGTTCTCAATGTCGAAATGTATTAGCTGCATTCTCCATCGTTCCTTCTCCTCTTAACATACCGTTCTCGATGTCAAAATATACGAGTAGCATCCTTCGTCGTCCCTTCTTCACTTAAGAATCGTTTTCAATGTTGAAGTGCACGAGCAACATCTTTTGTCATCCGTTCTTCAAGTATCATCTTGATCTCAATGTCGAAATGTATTAGCTGCATTCTCCATCGTCCCTTCTCCTCTTAACATACCGTTGTCGGTGTCAAAATGTACGAGTAGCATTCTTCGTCGTCCCTTCTTCACTTACGAATCGTTTTCAATGTTGAAGTGCACGAGCAACATCCTTTGTCATCCCTTCTTCACCTAACATCTTGTTCTCAATGTCGAAATGTATTAGCTGCATTCTCCATCGTCCCTTCTCCTCTTAACATACCGTTCTCGATGTCAAAATATACGAGTAGCATTCTTCGTCGTCCCTTCTTCACTTAAGAATCGTTTTCAATGTTAAAGTGTACAAGCAACATCCTTTGTCATACCTTCTTCAACTAACATCTTGCTCTCAATGTCGAAATGTATTAGTTGCATTCTTCATCGTCCCTTCTCCTCTTAACATACCGTTCTCGATGTCAAAATATACGAGTAGCATCCTTCGTCGTCCCTTCTTCACTTAAGAATCGTTTTCAATGTTGAAGTGCACGAGCAACATCCTTTGTCATCCCTTCTTCACCTAACATCTTGTTCTCAATGTCGAAATGTATTAGCTGCATTCTCCATCGTCCCTTCTCCTCTTAACATACCGTTCTCGATGTCAAAATATACGAGTAGCATTCTTCGTCGTCCCTTCTTCACTTAAGAATCGTTTTCAATGTTGAAGTGCACGAGCAACATCCTTTGTCATCCGTTCTTCAAGTATCATCTTGATCTCAATGTCGAAATGTATTAGCTGCATTCTCCATCGTCCCTTCTCCTCTTCACATACCGTTCTCGGTGTCAAAATGTACGAGTAGCATTCTTCGTCGTCCCTTCTTCACTTGCGAATCGTTTTCAATGTTGAAGTGCACGAGCAACATCCTTTGTCATACCTTCTTCAACTAACATCTTGTTCTCAATGTCGAAATGTATTAGCTGCATTCTTCATCGTCCCTTCTCGTCTTAACATACCGTTCTCGATGTCAAAATATACGAGTAGCATCCTTCGTCGTCCCTTCTTCACTTAAGAATCGTTTTCAATGTTGAAGTGCACGAGCAACATCCTTTGTCATCCGTTCTTCAAGTATCATCTTGATCTCAATGTCGAAATGTATTAGCTGCATTCTCCATCGTCCCTTCTCCTCTTAACATACCGTTCTCGGTGTCAAAATGTACGAGTAGCATTCTTCGTCGTCCCTTCTTCACTTACGAATCGTTTTCAAAGTTAAAGTGTACAAGCAACATCCTTTGTCATACCTTCTTCAACTAACATCTTGTTCTCAATGTCGAAATGTATTAGCTGCATTCTTCATCGTCCCTTCTCCTCTTAACATACCGTTCTCGATGTCAAAATGTACGAGTAGCATCGTTCATCGTCCCTTCTTCACTTAAGAATCGTTTTCAATGGTGAAGTGCGCGAGCAACATCCTTTATCATCCCTTCTTCACCTAACATCTTGTTCTCAATGTCGTAATGTATTAGCTGCATTCTTCATCATCCCTTCTCCTCTTAACACACCGTTCTCGATGTCAAAATGTACGAGTAGCATCCTTCATTGTCCCTTCTTCACTTAAGAATCGTTTTCAATGTTGAAGTGCACGAGCAAAATTCTTTGTCATCCTTTCTTCACCTAACATCTTGTTCTCAATGTCGAGATGTATTAGCTGCATTATTCATAGTCCCTCCTCCTCTTAACATACCGTTCTCGATGTCAAAATATACGAGTAGCATCCTTCATCGTCCCTTCTTCACCTAAGAATTGTTTTCAATGTTGAAGTGCACGAGCAACATCCTTTGTCATCCCTTCTTCATATAACATCTTGTTCTCAAAGTCGAAATGTATCAGCTACATTCTCCATCGTCCCTTCTCCTCTTAACATACCGTTCTCGGTGTCAAAATGTACGAGTAGCATTCTTCGTCGTCCCTTCTTCACTTAAGAATCGTTTTCAATGTTGAAGTGCACGAGCAACATCCTTTGTCGTCCCTTCTTCACCTAACATCTTGTTCTCAATGTCGAAATGTATTAGCTGCATTCTACATCGTCTCTTCTCTTAACATACCGTTCTCGATGTCAAAATATACGAGTAGCATTATTCGTCGTCCCTTCTTCACTTCAGAATCGTTTTGAATGTTGAAGTGCACGAGCAACATCCTTTGTCATCACTTATTCACCTAACATCTTGTTCTCAATGTCGAAATGTATTAGTTGCATTCTCAATCGTCCCTTCTCGTCTTAACCGTTCTCGATGTCAAAATATACGAGTAGCATCCTTCGTCGTCCCTTCTTCACTTAAGAATCGTTTTCAATGTTGAAGTGCACGAGCAACATCCTTTGTGATCCCTTCTTCATCTAACATCTTGTTCTCAATGTCGAAATGTATCAGCTGCATTCTCCATCGTCCCTTCTCCTCTTAACATACCGTTCTCGGTGTCAAAATGTACGAGGAGCATTCTTCGTCGCCCCTTCTTCACTTAAGAATCGTTTTCAATGTTGAAGTGCACGAGCAACATCCTTTGTCGTCCCTTCTTCACCTAACATCTTGTTCTCAATGTCAAAATGTATTAGCTGCATTCTACATCGTCTCTTCTCTTAACATACCGTTCTCGATGTCAAAATATACGAGTAGCATTATTCGTCGTCCCTTCTTCACTTCAGAATCGTTTTGAATGTTGAAGTGCACGAGCAACATCCTTTGTCATCCCTTCTTCACCTAACATCTTGTTCTCAATGTCGAAATGTATTAGCTGCATTCTTCATCGTCCCTTCTCCTCTTAACATACCGTTCTCGATGTCAAAATATACGAGTAGCATTCTTCGTCGCCCCTTCTTCACTTAAGAATCGTTTTCAATGTTGAAGTGCACGAGCAACATCCTTTGTCGTCCCTTCTTCACCTAACATCTTGTTCTCAATGTCAAAATGTATTAGCTGCATTCTACATCGTCTCTTCTCTTAACATACCGTTCTCGATGTCAAAATATACGAGTAGCATCCTTCGTCGTCCCTTCTTCACTTAAGAATCGTTTTCAATGTTAAAGTGTACAAGCAACATCCTTTGTCATACCTTCTTCAACTAACATCTTGTTCTCAATGTCGAAATGTATTAGCTGTATTCTTCATCGTCCCTTCTCCTCTTAACATACCGTTCTCGATATCAAAATGTACGAGTAGCATCGTTCATCGTCCCTTCTTCACCTAAGAATCGTTTTCAATGGTGAAGTGCGCGAGCAACATCCTTTGTCGTCCCTATTTCACCTAACATCTTGTTCTCAATGTCGAAATGTATTAGCTGCATTCTCCATCGTCCCTTCTCCTCTTAACATACCGTTCTCGATGTCAAAATATACGAGTAGCATCCTTCGTCGTCCCTTCTTCACTTAAGAATCGTTTTCAATGTTGAAGTGCACGAGCAACATCCTTTGTCATCCCTTCTTCACCTAACATCTTGTTCTCAATGTCGAAATGTATTAGCTGCCTTCTCCATCGTCCCTTCTCCTCTTAACATACCGTTCTCGATGTCAAAATATACGAGTAGCATCCTTCGTCGTCCCTTCTTCACTTAAGAAACGTTTTCAATGGTGAAGTGCGCGAGCAACATCCTTTATCATCCCTTCTTCACCTAACATTTTGTTCTCAATGTCGAAATGTATTAGCTGCATTCTTCATCATCCCTTCTCCTCTTAACATACCGTTCTCGATGTCAAAATGTACGAGTAGCATCCTTCATTGTCCCTTCTTCATTTAAGAATCGTTTTCAATGTTGAAGTGCACGAGCAAAATTCTTTGTCATCCTTTCTTCACCTAACATCTTGTTCTCAATGTCGAGATGTATTAGCTGCATTATTCATCGTCCCTCCTCCTCTTAACATACCGTTCTCGATGTCAAAATGTACGAGTAGCATCCTTCATCTTCCCTTCTTCACCTAAGAATCGTTTTCAATGTTGAAGTGCACGAGCAACATCCTTTGTCATCCCTTCTTCATCTAACATCTTGTTCTCAATGTCGAAATGTATCAGCTGCATTCTCCATCGTCCCTTCTCCTCTTAACATACCGTTCTGGGTGTCAAAATGTACGAGTAGCATTCTTCGTCGTCCCTTCTTCACTTAAGAATCGTTTTCAATGTTGAAGTGCACGAGCAACATCCTTTGTCGTCCCTTCTTCACCTAACATCTTGTTCTCAATGTCGAAATGTATTAGCTGCATTCTACATCGTCTCTTCTCTTAACATACCGTTCTCGATGTCAAAATATACGAGTAGCATTATTCGTCGTCCCTTCTTCACTTCAGAATCGTTTTGAATGTTGAAGTGCACGAGCAACATCCTTTGTCATCCCTTCTTCACCTAACATCTTGTTCTCAATGTCGAAATGTAATAGATGCATTCTCAATCGTCCCTTCTCGTCTTAACCGTTCTCGATGTCAAAATATACGAGTAGTATCCTTCGTCGTCCCTTCTTAACTTAAGAATCGTTTTCAATGTTAAAGTGCACGAGCAACATCCTTTGTCATCCCTTCTTCATCTAACATCTTGTTCTCAATGTCGAAATGTATTAGCTGCATTCTCCATCCTCCCTTCTCCTCTTAACATACCGTTCTCGATGTCAAAATATACGAGTAGAATTCTTCGTCGTCCCTTCTTCACTTAAGAATCGTTTTCAATGTTAAAGTGTACAAGCAACATCCTTTGTCATACCTTCTTCACCTAACATCTTGTTCTCAATGTCGAAATGTATTAACTGCATTTTTCATCGTCCCTTCTCCTCTTAACATACCGTTCTCGACGTCAAAATATACGAGTAGCATCCTTCGTCGTCCCTTCTTCACTTAAAAATCGTTTTCAATGTTAAAGTGCACGAGCAACATCCTTTGTCATCCCTTCTTCACCTAACATCTTGTTCTGAATGTCGAAATGTATTAGTTGCATTCTCCATCGTCCCTTCTCCTCTTAACATACCGTTCTCGATGTCAAAATATACAAGTAGCATCCTTCGTCGTCCCTTCTTCACTTAAGAATCGTTTTCAATGTTAAAGTGCACGAGCAACATCCTTTGTCATCCGTTCTTCAAGTATCATCTTGTTTTCAATATCGAAATGTATTAGCTGCCTTCTCCATCGTACCTTCTACTCTTAACATACCGTTCTCGATGTCAAAATATACGAGTAGCATCCTTCGTCGTCCCTTCTTCACTTAAGAATCGTTTTCAATGGTGAACTGCGCGAGCAACATCCTTTATCATCCCTTCTTCACCTAGCATCTTGTTCTCAATGTCGAAATGTATTAGCTTCATTCTCCATCGTCCATTCTCCTCTTAACATACCGTTCTCGATGTCAAAATATACGAGTAGCATCCTTCGTCGTTCCTTCTTCACTTAAGAATCGTTTTCAATGTTGAAGTGCGCGAGCAACATCCTTTATCATCCCTTCTTCACCTAACATCTTGTTCTCAATGTCGAAATGTATTAGCTGCATTCTTCATCGTCCCTTCTCCTCTTAACGTACCGTTCTCGATGTCAAAATGTACGAGTAGCATCCTTCATCGTCTCTTCTTCACCTAAGAATCGTTTTCAAAGTTCAAGTGCACGAGCAACATCCTTTGTCATCCCTTTATCACCTAACATCTTGTTCTCAATGTCGAAATGTATTAGCTGCATTCTCCATCGTCCCTTCTCCTCTTAACATACCGTTCTCGGTATCAAAATGTACGAGTAGCATTCTTCGTCGTCCCTTCTTCACTTAACAATCGTTTTCAATGTTGAACTGCACGAGCAACATCCTTTGTCGTCCCTTCTTCACCTAACATCTTGTTCTCAATGTCGAAATGTATTAGCTGCATTCTCCATCTCCCTTCTCCTCTTAACATACCGTTCTCGATGTCAAAATATACGAGTAGCATCCTTCGTCGTCCCTTCTTCACTTAAGAATCGTTTTCAATGTTGAAGTGCACGAGCAACATCTTTGTCATCCCTTCTTCACCTAACATCTTCTTCTCAATGTCGAAATGTATTAGCTGCATTCTTCATCGTCCCTTCTCCTCTTAACATACCGTTCTCGATGTCAAAATGTAGGAGTAGCATTCTTCGTCGTCCCTTCTTCACTTAAGAAACGTTTTCAATGTTGAAGTGACCGAGCAACATCCTATGTCATCCCTTCTTCACCTAACATCTTGTTCTCAATGTCGAAATGTATTAGCTGCATTCTTCATCGTCCCTTTTCCTCTTAACATACCGTTCTCGATGTCAAAATATACGAGTAGCATCCTTCATCGTCCCTTCTTCACCAAGGAATCGTTTTCAATGTTGAAGTGCACGAGCAACAACATTTGTCATCCCTTCTTCACCTAACATCTTGTTCTCAATGTCGAAATGTATTAGCTGCATTCTCCATCGTCCCTTCTCCTCTTAACATACCGTTCTCGATGTCAAAACGTACGAGTAACATCCTTCATCGTCCCTTCTTTAGCAAGAAATCGTTTTCAATGTTGAAGTGCACGAGCAACATCCTTTGTCGTCCGTTCTTCACCTAACATCTTGTTCTCAATGTCGAAATGTATTAGCTGCATTCATCATCGTCCCTTCTCCTCCTAACATACCGTTCTCGATGTCAAAATGTACGAGTACCATCCTTCATCGGCTCTTCTTCACCTAAGAATGGTTTTCAATGTTCAAGTGGACGAGCAAGATCCTTTGTCATCCCTTCTTCACCTAACATCTTGTTTCGAATGTCGAAATGTATTAGCGGCATTCTTCATCGTCCCTTCTCCTCTTAACATAGCGTTCTCGATGTCAAAATGTACGAGTAGCATCCTTCATCGTCCCTTCTTCCCCTAAGAATCGTTTTCAAAGTTGAAGTGCACGAGCAACATCCTTTGTCATCCCTTCTTCACCTAAAATCTGGTTCTCAATGTCGAAATCATCGTCCCTTCTTCACCTAAGAATCGTTTTCAATGTTGAAGTAGCTGCATTATTCATCGTCCCTTCTCCTCTTAACATACCGTTCTCGATGTCAAAATGTACGAGTACCATTCTTCGTCGTCCCTTCTTCACTTAAGAATCGTTTTCAATGTTGAAGTGCACGAGCAACATCCTTTGTCGTCCCTTCTTCACCTAACATCTTGTTCTCAATGTCGAAATGTATTAGCTGCATTCTTCATCGTCCCTTCTCCTCTTAACATACCGTTCTCGATGTCAACATTTACGAGTAGCATCCTTCATCGTCCCTTCTTCACCTAAGAATGGTTTTCAAAGTTGAAATGCACGAGCAACATCCTTTGTCATCCCTTCTTCACCTAAAATCTTGTTCTCAATGTCGAAATCATCGACCCTTCTTCACCTAAGAATCGTTTTCAATGTTGAAGTAGCTGCAATATTCATCGTCCCTTCTCCTCTTAACATACCATTCTCGATGTCAAAATGTACGAGTAGCATCCTTCATCGTCCCTTCTTCACCTAAGAATCGTTTTCAATGTTGAAGTGCACGAGCAACATCCTTTGTCATCCCTTCTTCACCTAACATCTTGTTCTCAATGTCGAAATGTATTAGCTGCATTCTCCATCGTCCCTTCTCCTCTTAACATACCGTTCTCGGTGTCAAAATGTACGAGTAGCATTCTTCGTCGTCCCTTCTTCACTTAAGAATCGTTTCAATGTTGAAGTGCACGAGCAACATCCTTTCTCATCCCTTCTTCACCTAACATCTTGTTCTCAATGTCGAAATGTATTAGCTGCATTCTCCATCGTCCCTTCTCCTCTAAACATACCGTTCTCGATGTCAAAATATACGAGTAGCATTCTTCGTCGTCCCTTCTTCACTTAAGAATCGTTTTCAATGTTAAACTGTACAAGCAACATCCTTTGTCATACCTTCTTCAACTAACATCTTGTTCTCAATGTCGAAATGTATTAGCTGCATTCTTCATCGTCCCTTCTCCTCTTAACATACCGTTCTCGATGTCAAAATGTACGAGTAGCATCGTTCATCGTCCCTTCTTCACCTAAGAATCGTTTTCAATGGTGAAGTGCGCGAGCAACATCCTTTGTCGTCCCTATTTCACCTAACATCTTGTTCTCAATGTCGAAATGTATTAGCTGCATTCTCCATCGTCCCTTCTCCTCTTAACATACCGTTCTCGACGTCAAAATATACGAGTAGCATCCTTCGTCGTCCCTTCTTCACTTAAGAATCGTTTTCAATGTTGAAGTGCACGAGCAACATCCTTTGTCATCCGTTCTTCAAGTATCATCTTGATCTCAATGTCGAAATGTATTAGCTGCCTTCTACATCGTCCCTTCTCCTCTTAACATACCGTTCTCGATGTCAAAATATACGAGTAGCATCCTTCGTCGTCCCTTCTTCACTTAAGAATCGTTTTCAATGGTGAAGTGCGCGAGCAACATCCTTTATCATCCCTTCTTCACCTAACATCTTGTTCTCAATGTCGAAATGTATTAGCTGCATTCTTCATCATCCCTTCTCCTCTTAACATACCGTTCTCGATGTCAAAATGTACGAGTAGCATCCTTCACTGTCCCTTCTTCACTTAAGAATCGTTTTCAATGTTGAAGTGCACGAGCAAAATCCTTTGTCATCCTTTCTTCACCTAACATCTTGTTCTCAATGTCGAAATGTATTAGCTGCATTCTCCATCGTCCCATCTCCTCTTAACATACCGTTCTCGATGTCAAAATGTACGAGTAGCATCCTTCATCGTCCCTTCTTCACCTAAGAATCGTTTTCAAAGTTGAAGTTCACGAGCAACATCCTTTGTCATCCCTTCTTCATCTAACATCTTGTTCTCAATGTCGAAATGTATCAGCTGCATTCTCCATCGTCCCTTCTCCTCTTAACATACCGTTCTCGATGTCAAAATATACGAGTAGCATTCTTCGTCGTCCCTTCTTCACTTAAGAACCGTTTTCAATGTTAAAGTGTACAAGCAACATCCTTTGTCATCCCTTCTTCATCTAACATCTTGTTCTCAATGTCGAAATGTATCAGCTGCATTCTCCATCGTCCCTTCTCCTCTTAACATACCGTTCTCGGTGTCAAAATGTACGAGTAGCATTCTTCGTCGTCCCTTCTTCACTTAAGAATCGTTTTCAATGTTGAAGTGCACGAGCAACATCCTTTGTCGTCCCTTCTTCACCTAACATCTTGTTCTCAATGTCGAAATGTATTAGCTGCATTCTACATCGTCTCTTCTCCTCTTAACATACCGTTCTCGATGTCAAAATATACGAGTAGCATTATTCGTCGTCCCTTCTTCACTTAAGAATCGTTTTGAATGTTGAAGTGCACGAGCAACATCCTTTGTCATCCCTTCTTCACCTAACATCTTGTTCTCAATGTCGAAATGTATTAGCTGCATTCTCCATCGTCCCTTCTCCTTTTAACATACCGTTCTCGATGTCAAAATATACGAGTAGTATCCTTCGTCGTCCCTTCTTCACTTAAGAATCGTTTTCAATGTTGAAGTGCACGAGCAACATCCTTTGTCGTCCCTTCTTCACCTAACATCTTGTTCTCAATGTCGAAATGTATCAGCTGCATTCTCCATCGTCCCTTCTCCTCTTAACATACCGTTCTCGGTGTCAAAATGTACGAGTAGCATTCTTCGTCGTCCCTTCTTCACTTAAGAATCGTTTTGAATGTTGAAGTGCACGAGCAACATCCTTTGTCATCCCTTCTTCACCTAACATCTTGTTCTCAATGTCGAAATGTATTAGCTGCATTCTCCATCGTCCCTTCTCCTTTTAACATACCGTTCTCGATGTCAAAATATACGAGTAGTATCCTTCGTCGTCCCTTCTTCACTTAAGAATCGTTTTCAATGTTAAAGTGCACGAGCAACATCCTTTGTCATCCCTTCTTCATCTAACATCTTGTTCTCAATGTCGAAATGTATTAGCGGCATTCTCCATCTCCCTTCTCCTCTTAACATACCGTTCTCGATGTCAAAATGTACGAGTAGCATCCTTCGTCGTCCCCTTCTTCACTTAAGAACCGTTTTCAATGTTGAAGTGCACGCGCAACATCCTTTGTCATCCCTTCTTCACCTAACATCTTGTTTTTAATGTCGAAATGTATTAACTGCACTCTTCATCGTCCCTTCTCCTCTTAACATACCGTTCTCGACGTCAAAATGTACGAGTAGCATCTTTCGTCGTCCCTTCTTCACTTAAGAATCGTTTTCAATGTTGAAGTGCACGAGCAACATCCTTTGTCGTCCCTTCTTCACCTAACATCTTGTTCTCAATGTCGAAATGTATTAGCTGCATTCTCCATCGTCCATTCTCCTCTTAACATACCGTTCTCGATGTCAAAATGTACGAGTAGCATCCTTCATCGTCCCTTGTTCACTTAAGAATCGTTTTCAATGTTGAAGCGCACGAGCAATATCCTTTGTCATCCTTTCTTCACCTAACATCTTGTTCTCAATGTCGAAATGTATTAGCTGCATTCTCCATCTCCCTTCTCCTCTTAACATACCGTTCTCGATGTCAAAATATACGAGTAGCATCCTTCGTCGTCCCTTCTTCACTTAAGAATCGTTTTCAATGTTGAAGTGCACGAGCAACATCCTTTGTCGTCTCTTCTTCACCTAACAACTTGTTCTCAATGTCGAAATGTATTAGCTGCATTCTCCATCTCCCTTCTCCTCTTAACATACCGTTCTCGATGTCAAAACTTACGAGTAGCATCCTTCATCGTCCCTTCTTCACCTAAGAATCGTTTTCAGTGTTGAAGTGCACGAGCAACATCCTTTGTCATCCTTTCTTCACCTAACATCTTGTTCTCAATGTCGAAATGTATTAGCTGCATTATTCATCGCCCCTTCTCCTCTTAACATACCGTTCTCGATGTCAAAATGTACGAGTAGCATCCTTCATCGTCCCTTCTTCACCTAAGAATCGTTTTCATTGTTCAAGTGCACGAGCAACGTCCTTTGTCATCCCTTTATCACCTAACATCTTGTTCTCAATGTCGAAATGTATTAGCTGCATTCTCCATCGTCCCTTCTCCTCTTAACATACCGTTCTCGGTATCAAAATGTACGAGTAGCATTCTTCGTCGTCCCTTCTTCACTTAAGAATCGTTTTCAATGTTGAACTGCACGAGCAACATCCTTTGTCGTCCCTTCTTCACCTAATATCTTGTTCTCAATGTCGAAATGTATTAGCTGCATTCTCCATCTCCCTTCTCCTCTTAACATACCGTTCTCGAT
This sequence comes from Ryuthela nishihirai, assembly GCA_038380435.1. Classification (NCBI taxonomy): domain Eukaryota; kingdom Metazoa; phylum Arthropoda; class Arachnida; order Araneae; family Heptathelidae; genus Ryuthela; species Ryuthela nishihirai. Next base: position 72,281,568 of record JAWZYU010000003.1, read on the forward strand.
GTCAAAACTTACGAGTAGCATCCTTCATCGTCCCTTCTTCACCTAAGAATCGTTTTCAGTGTTGAAGTGCACGAGCAACATCCTTTGTCATCCTTTCTTTACCTAACATCTTGTTCTCAATGTCGAAATGTATTAGCTGCATTATTCATCGCCCCTTCTCCTCTTAACATACCGTTCTCGATGTCAAAATATACGAGTAGCATCCTTCGTCGTCCCTTCTTTACTTAAGAATCGTTTTCAATGTTGAAGTGCACGAGCAACATCCTTTGTCATCCCTTCTTCACCTAACATCTTGTTCTCAATGTCGAAATGTATTAGCTGCATTCTCCATCGTCCCTTCTCCTCTTAACATACCGTTCTCGATGTCAAAATATAGGAGTAGCATTCTTCGTCGTCCCTTCTTCACTTAAGAATCGTTTTCAATGTTGAAGTGACCGAGCAACATCCTATGTCATCCCTTCTTCACCTAACATCTTGTTCTCAATGTCGAAATGTATTAGCTGCATTCTTCATCGTCCCTTTTCCTCTTAACATACCGTTCTCGATGTCAAAATATACGAGTAGCATCCTTCATCGTCCCTTCTTCACCAAGGAATCGTTTTCAATGTTGAAGTGCACGAGCAACAACATTTGTCATCCCTTCTTCACCTAACATCTTGTTCTCAATGTCGAAATGTATTAGCTGCATTCTCCATCGTCCCTTCTCCTCTTAACATACCGTTCTCGATGTCAAAACGTACGAGTAGCATCCTTCATCGTCCCTTCTTTAGCAAGGAATCGTTTTCAATGTTGAAGTGCACGAGCAACATCCTTTGTCGTCCGTTCTTCACCTAACATCTTGTTCTCAATGTCGAAATGTATTAGCTGCATTCTTCATCGTCCCTTTTCCTCTTAACATACCGTTCTCGATGTCAAAATATACGAGTAGCATCCTTCATCGTCCCTTCTTCACCAAGGAATCGTTTTCAATGTTGAAGTGCACGAGCAACAACATTTGTCATCCCTTCTTCACCTAACATCTTGTTCTCAATGTCGAAATGTATTAGCTGCATTCTCCATCGTCCCTTCTCCTCTTAACATACCGTTCTCGATGTCAAAACGTACGAGTAGCATCCTTCATCGTCCCTTCTTTAGCAAGGAATCGTTTTCAATGTTGAAGTGCACGAGCAACATCCTTTGTCGTCCGTTCTTCACCTAACATCTTGTTCTCAATGTCGAAATGTATTATCTGCATTCTTCATCGTCCCTTCTCCTCCTAACATACCGTTCTCGATGTCAAAATGTACGAATACCATCCTTCATCGGCTCTTCTTCACCTAAGAATGGTTTTCAATGTTCAAGTGGACGAGCAAGATCCTTTGTCATCCCTTCTTCACCTAACATCTTGTTTCGAATGTCGAAATGTATTAGCTGCATTCTTCATCGTCCCTTCTCCTCTTAACATACCGTTCTCGATGTCAAAATGTACGAGTAGCATCCTTCATCGTCCCTTCTTCACCTAAGAATCGTTTTCAATGTTGAAGTGCACGAGCAACATTCTTTGTCATCCCTTCTTCACCTAACATCTTGTTCTCAAGGTCTAAATGTATTAGCTGCATTATTCATCGTCCCTTCTCCTCTTAACATACCGTTCTCGTTGTCAAAATGTACGAGTAGCATCCTTCATCGTCCCTTCTTCACCTAAGAATCGTTTTCAATGTTGAAGTGCACGAGCAACATCCTTTGTCATCCCTTCTTCACCTAACATCTTGTTCCCAATATCGAAATGTATTAGCTGCATTCTCCATCGTCCCTTCTCCTCCTAACATACCGTTCTCGATGTCAAAATATACGAGTAGCATCCTTCGTCGTCCCTTCTTCACTTAAGAATCGTTTTCAATGTTGAAGTGCACGAGCAACATCCTTTGTCATCCCTTCTTCACCTAACATCTTGTTCTCAATGTCGAAATGTATTATCTGCATTTTCCATCATCCTTTCTCCTCTTAACATACCGTTCTCGATGTCAAAATATACGAGTAGCATCCTTCGTCGTCCCTTCTTCACTTAAGAATCGTTTTCAATGTTAAAGTGCACGAGCAACATCCTTTGTCATCCCTTCTTCACCTAACATCTTGTTCTGAATGTCGAAATGTATTAGCTGCATTCTTCATCGTCCCTTCTCCTCTTAACATACCGTTTTCGATGTCAAAATGTACGAGTAGCATCCTTCATCGTCCCTTCTTCACCTAAGAATCTTTTCAATGTTGAAGTGCACGAGCAACATCCTTTGTCATCCCTTCTTCACCTAACACAGGCATGGCCAACTGTTTTTGCCCCCGGGCCGGATTGGAAAAAAAATATTTTCACGGGCCGGATTGAAAAAAAAAATATTTTCACGGGCCGGATTGAAAAAAAAATATTTTCACAAGCCGGCCGAAATATTAAAATTGAAAAATGTTAAGCAAAACACTTATTTCTTTATGTGAACAAAATTTTATTATGAAATTTGTTTATGAATAATTGTAAGTAAATCAATACAACAAATTAACGTAATAAGTAATGCGACGTGTTGAGGCGGTTTGCATCGCTTATTATTTTGTTAATATCTGGTTCTATACTTGTAGTTGCTATTCTTAACACAGCCTCCAAATGTAAATCATTCAATCTTGATCTTGTTGTACTTTTATTTAGATTCATTAAAGAAAAGATTTGTTCACAAATATAAGTTGAGCTAAAGATTACTAAATACGTCTTGGCAAGTTTTTTTAAATTTCCGTATTTTTCATTATTCAATTGCTTATAAAATTACACAAATTTTCTTGCTCTTCTCGATATTTCTCATGTAAAAATTCATCACATTGTAAATTAATTATTTCTAATTGTATGTCAAGAGGAACGTCATCTTGTACAGAAAATGGATTTCGGATAATAGATAAAATTTTATCAATTTTTTTGAAGCAATCGAATCTCTGCTCGAAATCTGTCATTAGTGCAATAATGTTTTTATTAAATGTTTTAACCTTTTCTTTTGAAATATTTAAAGATATGGTCTGTAACGTTGGAAAATGATCAAATTTACGTTCAGCCAGAATTGTAGAAAAAAGGCTAAGCTTCATTTTAAAAGCTCTTAATTTCTGTATAAATCATGAGCAAATAAATTTTTTCCTTGTATACATGTGTTAAATTCGTTCAAATGTGTGAGAATATCCAAAGAAAATGCTAAATCACAAATCCAATTTGGATCTAATAATTCAGGAATATCCTCATTTTCTTTAAGCATTAAAAATATTTTTTTTTTCCTCTTGAAGGTCCCACACACGTCTTAAAACTTTTCCCAAACTTAACCAACGAATTCTATTGTGATATAGTACATCTAAATGACTGGTATTTAGTTCTTCAAGGAGATAAATAAATTGCCTGTGATTTAATCCTTTTGATCGTAGGAAATTCACTAATTTCACAACTACATTTGTAACATGATCGATTTTTAAAATATTTTTGCATTATGCAAAAATATTTTACTCGCCTGCTGGCAACGTCGCTTGAACATCGAGTGCAGATGAGTATAAAAGTTTTAATTCTTTATAACGGAATCTTTTTTAAAAAATATAGAAGTATCGATAATTCATTCGATTAATTGCTAGAAGTTAAATGTTAATATTGAAAAATTGTTCGCGGGCCACATAAATTCATTACGCGGGCCGGATCCAGCCCGCGGGCCGTATGTTGGCCATGCCTGACCTAACATCTTGTTCTCAATGTCGAAATGTATTAGCTGCATTCTTCATCGTCCCTTCTCCTCTTAACATACCGTTCTCGATGTCAAAATGTACGAGTAGCATCCTTCGTCGTCCCTTCTTCACTTAAGAATCGTTTTCAATGTTGAAGTGCACGAGCAACATCCTTTGTCGTCCCTTCTTCACCTAACATCTTGTTCTCAATGTCGAAATGTATTAGCTGCATTCTACATCGTCTCTTCTCCTCTTAACATACCGTTCTCGATGTCAAAATATACGAGTAGCATTATTCGTCGTCCCTTCTTCACTTCAGAATCGTTTTGAATGTTGAAGTGCACGAGCAACATCCTTTGTCATCCCTTCTTCACCTAACATCTTGTTCTCAATGTCGAAATGTATTAGCTGCATTCTCCATCGTCCCTTCTCCTTTTAACATACCGTTCTCGATGTCAAAATATACGAGTAGTATCCTTCGTCGTCCCTTCTTCACTTAAGAATCGTTTTCAATGTTAAAGTGCACGAGCAACATCCTTTGTCATCCCTTCTTCATCTAACATCTTGTTCTCAATGTCGAAATGTATTAGCTGCATTCTCCATCTCCCTTCTCCTCTTAACATACCGTTCTCGATGTCAAAATGTACGAGTAGCATCCTTCGTCGTCCCCTTCTTCACTTAAGAACCGTTTTCAATGTTGAAGTGCACGCGCAACATCCTTTGTCGTCCGTTCTTCACCTAACATCTTGTTCTCAATGTCGAAATGTATTAACTGCACTCTTCATCGTCCCTTCTCCTCTTAACATACCGTTCTCGATGTCAAAATATACGAGTAGCATCCTTCATCGTCCCTTCTTCACCTAAGAATCGTTTTCAATGTTGAAGTGACCGCGCAACATCCTTTGTCATCCCTTCTTCACCTAACATCTTGTTCTCAATGTCCAAATGTATTAGCTGCATTCTCCATCGTCCTTTCTCCTCTTAACATACCGTTCTCGATGTCAAAATGTACGAGTAGCATCCTTCATCGTCCCTTCTTCACCTAAGAATCGTTTTCAATGTTCAAGTGTACGAGCAACACCTTTTGTCATCCCTTCTTCACCTAACATCTTGTTATCAATGTCGAAATGTATTACCTGCATTCTCCATCGTCCCTTCTCCTCTTAACATACTGTTCTCGGTGTCAAAATGTACGAGTAGCATTCTTCGTCGTCCCTTCTTCACTTAAGAATCGTTTTCAATGTTGAAGTGCACGAGCAACATCCTTTGTCGTCCCTTCTTCACCTAACATCTTGTTCTCAATGTCGAAATGTATTAGCTGCATTCTCCATCGTCCCTTCTCCTCTTAACATACTGTTCTTGGTGTCAAAATGTACGAGTAGCATTCTTCGTCGTCCCTTCTTCACTTAAGAATCGTTTTCAATGTTGAAGTGCACGAGCAACATCCTTTGTCGTCCCTTCTTCACCTAACATCTTGTTCTCAATGTCGAAATGTATTAGCTGCATTCTCCATCTCCCTTCTCTTAACATACCGTTCTCGATGTCAAAATATACGAGTAGCATCCTTCGTCGTCCCTTCTTCACTTAAGAATAGTTTTCATTGTTGAAGTGCACGAGCAACATCCTTTGTCATCCCTTCTTCACCTAACATCTTGTTTTCAATGTCGAAATGTATTAGCTGCATTCTCCATCGTCCCTTCTCCTCTTAACATACCGTTCTCGATGTCAAAATGTACGAGTAGCATCTTTCATCGTCCCTTTTTCACCTAAGAATCGTTTTCAATGTTCAAGTGTACGAGCAACATCCTTTGTCATCCCTTCTTCACCTAACATCTTGTTATCAATGTCGAAATGTATTAGCTGCATTCTCCATCGTCCCTTCTCCTCTTAACATACTGTTCTCGGTGTCAAAATGTACGAGTAGCTTTCTTCGTCGTCCCTTCTTCACTTAAGAATCGTTTTCAATGTTGAAGTGCAAGAGCAACATCCTTTGTCGTCCCTTCTTCACCTAACATCTTGTTCTCAATGTCGAAATGTATTAGCTGCATTCTCCATCGTCCCTTCTCCTGTTAACATACTGTTCTCGGTGCCAAAATGTACGAGTAGCATTCTTCGTCGTCCCTTCTTCACTTAAGAATCGTTTTCAATGTTGAAGTGCACGAGCAACATCCTTTGTCGTCCCTTCTTCACCTAACATCTCGTTCTCAATGTCGAAATGTATTAGCTGCATTCTCCATCTCCCTTCTCCTCTTAACATACCGTTCTCGATGTCAAAATATACGAGTAGCATCCTTCGTCGTCCCTTCTTCACTTAAGAATCGTTTTCATTGTTGAAGTGCACGAGCAACATCCTTTGTCATCCCTTCTTCACCTAACATCTTGTTCTCAATGTCGAAATGTATTAGCTGCATTCTCCATCGTCCCTTCTCCTCTTAACATACCGTTCTCGATGTCAAAATGTACGAGTAGCATCCTTCATCGTCCCTTCTTCACTTAAGAATCGTTTTCAATGTTGAAGTGCACGAGCAACATCCTTTGTCATCCCTTCTTCACCTAACATCTTGTTCTCAATGTCGAAATGTATTAGCTGCATTCTTCATCGTCTCTTCTCCTCTTAACATACCGTTCTCCATGTCAAAATGTACGAGTAGCATCCTTCATCGTCCCTTCTTCACCTAAGAATCGTTTTCAATGTTGAAGTGACCGAGCCACATCCTTTGTCATCCCTTCTTCACCTAACAACTTGTTCTCAATGTCAATATGTAGTAGCTGCATTCTCCATCGTCCCTTCCCCTCTTGACATACCGTTCTCGATGTCGAAACGTACGAGTAGCATTCTTCGTCGTCCTTTCTTCCCTTAAGAATCGTTTTCAATGTTGAAGTGCACGAGCAACATCCTTTGTCGTCCCTTCTTCACCTAACGTCTTGTTCTCAATGTCGAAATGTATTAGCTGCATTCTTCATCGTCCCTTCTCCTCTTAACATACCGTTCTCGATGTCAAAATATACGAGTACCATCCTTCGTCGTCCCTTCTTCACTTAAGAATCGTTTTCAATGTGATGTGCACGAGCAACATCTTTTGTCATCCCTTCTTCACCTAACACCTTGTTCTCAATGTCGAAATGTATTAGCTGCATTCTCCATCGTCCCTTCTCCTCTTAACATACTGTTCTCGGTGTGAAAATGTACGAGTAGCATTCTTCGTCGTCCCTTCTTCACTTAAGAATCGTTTTCAATGTTGAAGTGCACGAGCAACATCCTTTGTCGTCCCTTCTTCACCTAACATCTTGTTCTCAATGTCGAAATGTATTAGCTGCATTCTCCATCGTCCCTTCTCCTCTTAACATACCGTTCTCGATGTCAAAATGTACGAGTAGCATCCTTCATCGTCCCTTCTTCACCTAAGAATCGTTTCAATGTTGAAGTGCACGAGCAACATCCTTTGTCATCCCTTCTTCACGTAACACAAGCATGGCCAACTGTTTTTGCCCCCGGGCCGGATTGGAAAAAAAAATATTTTCACGGGCCGGATTGAAAAAAAAATATTTTCACAAGCCGGCCGAAATATTAAAATTGAAAAATGTTAAGCAAAACACTTATTTCTTTATGTGAACAAAATTTTATTATGAAATTTGTTTATGAATAATTGTAAGTAAATCAATACAACAAATTAACGTAATAAGTAATGCGACGTGTTGAGGCGGTTTGCATCGCTTATTATTTTGTTAATATCTGGTTCTATACTTGTAGTTGCTATTCTTAACACAGCCTCCAAATGTAAATCATTCAATCTTGATCTTGTTGTACTTTTATTTAGATTCATTAAAGAAAAGATTTGTTCACAAATATAAGTTGAGCTAAAGATTACTAAATACGTCTTGGCAAGTTTTTTTAAATTTCCGTATTTTTCATTATTCAATTGCTTATAAAATTACACAAATTTTCTTGCTCTTCTCGATATTTCTCATGTAATAATTCATCACATTGTAAATTAATTATTTCTAATTGTATGTCAAGAGGAACGTCATCTTGTACAGAAAATGGATTTCGGATAATAGATAAAATTTTATCAATTTTTTTGAAGCAATCGAATCTCTGCTCGAAATCTGTCATTAGTGCAATAATGTTTTTATTAAATGTTTTAACCTTTTCTTTTAAAATATTTAAAGATATGGTCTGTAACGTTGGAAAATGATCAAATTTACGTTCAGCCAGAATTGTAGAAAAAAGGCTAAGCTTCATTTTAAAAGCTCTTAATTTCTGTATAAATCATGAGCAAATAAATTTTTTCCTTGTATACATGTGTTAAATTCGTTCAAATGTGTGAGAATATCCAAAGAAAATGCTAAATCACAAATCCAATTTGGATCTAATAATTCAAGAATATCCTCATTTTCTTTAAGCATTAAAAATATTTTTTTTTTCCTCTTGAAGGTCCCACACACGTCTTAAAACTTTTCCCAAACTTAACCAACGAATTCTATTGTGATATAGTACATCTAAATGACTGGTATTTAGTTCTTCAAGGAGATAAATAAATTGCCTGTGATTTAATCCTTTTGATCGTAGGAAATTCACTAATTTCACAACTACATTTGTAACATGATTGATTTTTAAAATATTTTTGCATTATGCAAAAATATTTTACTCGCCTGCTGGCAACGTCGCTTGAACATCGAGTGCAGATGAGTATAGAAGTTTTAATTCTTTATAACGGAATCTTTTTTAAAAAATATAGAAGTATCGATAATTCATTCGATTAATTGCTAGAAGTTAAATGTTAATATTGAAAAATTGTTCGCGGGCCACATAAATTCATTACGCGGGCCGGATCCAGCCCGCGGGCCGTATGTTGGCCATGCCTGACCTAACATCTTGTTCTCAATGTCGAAATGTATTAGCTGCATTCTTCATCGTCCCTTCTCCTCTTAACATACCGTTCTCGATGTCAAAATGTACGAGTAGCATCCTTCGTCGTCCCTTCTTCACTTAAGAATCGTTTTCAATGTTGAAGTGCACGAGCAACATCCTTTGTCGTCCCTTCTTCACTTAACATCTTGTTCTCAATGTCGAAATGTATTAGCTGCATTCTCCATCTCACTTCTCCTCATAAGATACCGTTCTCGATGTCAAAATATACGAGTAGCATCCTTCGTCGTCCCTTCTTCACTTAAGAATCGTTTTCAATGTTGAAGTGCACGAGCAACATCCTTTGTCATCCCTTCTTCACCTAACATCTTGTTCTCAATGTCGAAATGTATTAGCTGCATTCTCCATCGTCCTTTCTCCTCTTAACATACCGTTCTCGATGTCAAAATGTACGAGTAGCATCCTTCATCGTCCCTTCTTCACTTAAGAATCGTTTTCAATGTTGAAGTGCACGAGCAACATCCTTTGTCGTCCCTTCTTCAACTAACATCTTGTTCTCAATGTCGAAATGTATTAGCTGCATTCTTCATCGTCCCTTCTCCTCTTAACATACCGTTCTCCATGTCAAAATATACGAGTAGCATCCTTCATCGTCCCTTCTTCACTTAAGAATCGTTTTCAATGTTGAAGTGCACGAGCAACATCCTTTGTCATCCCTTCTTCACCTAACATCTTGTTCTCAATGTCGAAATGTATTAGCTGCATTCTCCATCGTCCCTTCTCCTCTTAACATACTGTTCTCGGTGTCAAAATGTACGAGTAGCATTCTTCGTCGTCCCATCTTCACTTAAGAATCGTTTTCAATGTTGAAGTGCACGAGCAACATCCTTTGTCGTCCCTTCTTCACCTAACATCTTGTTCTCAATGTCGAAATGTATTAGCTGCATTCTCCATCTCCCTTCTCCTCTTAACATACCGTTCTCGATGTCAAAATATACGAGTAGCATCCTTCGTCGTCCCTTCTTCACTTAAGAATCGTTTTCAATGTTGAAGTGCACGAGCAACATCCTTTGTCGTCCCTTCTTCACCTAACATCTTGTTCTCAATGTCGAAATGTATTAGCTGCATTCTCCATCGTCCCTTCTCCTCTTAACATACTGTTCTCGATGTCAAAATATACGAGTAGCATCCTTTGTCGTCCCTTCTTCACTTAAGAATCGTTTTCAATGTTGAAGTGCACGAGCAACATCCTTTGTCGTCCCTTCTTCACCTAACATCTTGTTCTCAATGTCGAAATGTATTAGCTGCATTCTCCATCTCCCTTCTCCTCTTAACATACCGTTCTCGATGTCAAAATATACGAGTAGCATCCTTCGTCGTCCCTTCTTCACTTAAGAATCGTTTTCAATGTTGAAGTGCACGAGCAACATCCTTTGTCGTCCCTTCTTCACCTAACATCTTGTTCTCAATGTCGAAATGTATTAGCTGCATTCTCCATCTCCCTTCTCCTCTTAACATACCGTTCTCGATGTCAAAATATACGAGTAGCATCCTTCGTCGTCCCTTCTTCACTTAAGAATCGTTTTCAATGTTGAAGTGCACGAGCAACATCCTTTGTCGTCCCTTCTTCACCTAACATCTTGTTCTCAATGTCGAAATGTATTAGCTGCATTCTCCATCTCCCTTCTCCTCTTAACATACCGTTCTCGATGTCAAAATATACGAGTAGCATTCTTCGTCGTCCCTTCTTCACTTAAGAATCGTTTTCAATGTTGAAGTGCACGAGCAACATCCTTTGTCGTCCCTTCTTCACCTAACATCTTGTTCTCAATGTCGAAATGTATTAGCTGCATTCTCCATCTCCCTTCTCCTCTTAACATACCGTTCTCGATGTCAAAATATACGAGTAGCATTCTTCGTCGTCCCTTCTTCACTTAAGAATCGTTTTCAATGTTGAAGTGCACGAGCAACATCCTTTGTCGTCCCTTCTTCACCTAACATCTTGTTCTCAATGTCGAAATGTATTAGCTGCATTCTCCATCTCCCTTCTCCTCTTAACATACCGTTCTCGATGTCAAAATATACGAGTAGCATCCTTCGTCGTCCCTTCTTCACTTAAGAATCGTTTTCAATGTTGAAGTGCACGAGCAACATCCTTTGTCGTCCCTTCTTCACCTAACATCTTGTTCTCAATGTCGAAATGTATTAGCTGCATTCTCCATCTCCCTTCTCCTCTTAACATACCGTTCTCGATGTCAAAATATACGAGTAGCATTCTTCGTCGTCCCTTCTTCACTTAAGAATCGTTTTCAATGTTGAAGTGCACGAGCAACATCCTTTGTCGTCCCTTCTTCACCTAACATCTTGTTCTCAATGTCGAAATGTATTAGCTGCATTCTCCATCGTCCCTTCTCCTCTTAACATACTGTTCTCGGTGTCAAAATGTACGAGTAGCATTCTTCGTCGTCCCTTCTTCACCTAAGAATCGTTTTCAATGTTGAAGTGACCGAGCAACATCCTTTGTCATCCCTTCTTCACCTAACATCTTGTTCTCAATGTCGAAATGTATTAGCTGCATTCTCCATCGTCCCTTCTCCTCTTAACATACTGTTCTCGGTGTCAAAATGTACGAGTAGCATTCTTCGTCGTCCCTTCTTCACTTAAGAATCGTTTTCAATGTTGAAGTGCACGAGCAACATCCTTTGTCGTCCCTTCTTCACCTAACATCTTGTTCTCAATGTCGAAATGTATTAGCTGCATTCTCCATCGTCCCTTCTCCTCTTAACATACTGTTCTCGGTGTCAAAATGTACGAGTAGCATTCTTCGTCGTCCCTTCTTCACTTAAGAATCGTTTTCAATGTTGAAGTGCACGAGCAACATCCTTTGTCGTCCCTTCTTCACCTAACATCTTGTTCTCAATGTCGAAATGTATTAGCTGCATTCTCCATCTCCCTTCTCCTCTTAACATACCGTTCTCGATGTCAAAATATACGAGTAGCATCCTTCGTCGTCCCTTCTTCACTTAAGAATCGTTTTCAATGTTGAAGTGCACGAGCAACATCCTTTGTCATCCCTTCTTCACCTAACATCTTGTTCTCAATGTCGAAATGTATTAGCTGCATTCTTCATCGTCTCTTCTCCTCTTAACATACCGTTCTCCATGTCAAAATGTACGAGTAGCATCCTTCATCGTCCCTTCTTCACCTAAGAATCGTTTTCAATGTTGAAGTGACCGAGCAACATCCTTTGTCATCCCTTCTTCACCTAACAACTTGTTCTCAATGTCAATATGTAGTAGCTGCATTCTCCATCGTCCCTTCCCCTCTTGACACACCGTTCTCGATGTCGAAACGTACGAGTAGCATTCTTCGTCGTCCTTTCTTCCCTTAAGAATCGTTTTCAATGTTGAAGTGCACGAGCAACATCCTTTGTCGTCCCTTCTTCACCTAACGTCTTGTTCTCAATGTCGAAATGTATTAGCTGCATTCTTCATCGTCCCTTCTCCTCTTAACATACCGTTCTCGATGTCAAAATGTACGAGTAGCATCCTTCATCGTCCCTTCTTCACTTAAGAATCGTTTTCAATGTTGAAGTGCACGAGCAACATCCTTTGTCATCCCTTCTTCACCTAACATCTTGTTCTCAATGTCGAAATGTATTAGCTGCATTCTCCATCTCACTTCTCCTCATAAGATACCGTTCTCGATGTCAAAATATACGAGTAGCATCCTTCGTCGTCCCTTCTTCACTTAAGAATCGTTTTCAATGTTGAAGTGCACGAGCAACATCCTTTGTCATCCCTTCTTCACCTAACATCTTGTTCTCAATGTCGAAATGTATTAGCTGCATTCTCCATCGTCCTTTCTCCTCTTAACATACCGTTCTCGATGTCAAAATGTACGAGTAGCATCCTTCATCGTCCCTTCTTCACTTAAGAATCGTTTTCAATGTTGAAGTGCACGAGCAACATCCTTTGTCGTCCCTTCTTCAACTAACATCTTGTTCTCAATGTCGAAATGTATTAGCTGCATTCTCCATCGTCCCTTCTCCTCTTAACATACCGTTCTCGATGTCAAAATATACGAGTAGCATCCTTCGTCGTCCCTTCTTCACTTAAGAATCGTTTTCAATGTTGAAGTGCACGAGCAACATCCTTTGTCATCCCTTCTTCACCTAACATCTTGTTCTCAATATCGAAATGTATTGGCTGCATTCTCCATCGTCCCTTCTCCTCCTAACATACTGTTCTCGATGTCAAAATGTACGAGTAGCATCCTTCATCGTCCCTTCTTCACCTAAGAATCGTTTTCAATGTTGAAGTGACCGAGCAACATCTTTTGTCATCCCTTCTTCACCTAACATCTTGTTCTAAATGTCGAAATGTATTAGCTGAATTCTACATCGTCCCTTCTCCTCTTAACATACCGTTCTCGATGTCAAAATGTACGAGTAGCATTCTTCGTCGTCCCTTCTTCACTTAAGAATCGTTTTCAATGTTGAAGTGCACGAGCAACATCCTTTGTCGTCCCTTCTTCACCTAACATCTTGTTCTCAATGTCGAAATGTATTAGCTGCATTCTTCATCGTCCCTTCTCCTCTTAACATACCGTTCTCGATGTCAAAATGTACGAGTAGCATTCTTCGTCGTCCCTTCTTCACTTAAGAATCGTTTTCAATGTTGAAGTGACCGAGCAACATCCTTTGTCATCCCTTCTTCACCTAACATCTTGTTCTCAATGTCGAAATGTATTAGCTGCATTCTTCATCGTCCCTTTTCCTCTTAACATACCGTTCTCGATGTCAAAATGTACGAGTAGCATCCTTCATCGTCCCTTCTTCACCAAAAAATCGTTTTCAATGTTGAAGTGCACGAGCAACAACCTTTGTCATCCCTTCTTCACCTAACATCTTGTTCTCAATGTCGAAATGTATTAGCTACATTCTCCATCGTCCCTTCTCCTCTTAACATACCGTTCTCGATGTCAAAATGTACTAGTAGCATCCTTCATCTTCCCTTCTTCACCAAGGAATCGTTTTCAATGTTGAAGTGCACGAGCAACATCCTTTGTCATCCCTTCGTCACCTAACATCTTGTTCTCAATGTCGAAATGTATTAGCTGCATTCTTCATCGTCCCTTCTCCTCCTAACATACCGTTCTCGATGTCAAAATGTACGAGTAGCATCCTTCATCGGCTCTTCTTCACCTAAGAATCGTTTTCAATGTTCAAGTGGACGAGCAACATCCTTTGTCATCCCTTCTTCACCTAACATCTTGTTCTCAATATCGAAATGTATTGGCTGCATTCTCCATCGTCCCTTCTCCTCCTAACATACTGTTCTCGATGTCAAAATGTACGAGTAGCATCCTTCATCGTCCCTTCTTCACCTAAGAATCGTTTTCAATGTTGAAGTGACCGAGCAACATCTTTTGTCATCCCTTCTTCACCTAACATCTTGTTCTAAATGTCGAAATGTATTAGCTGAATTCTACATCGTCCCTTCTCCTCTTAACATACCGTTCTCGATGTCAAAATATACGAGTAGCATCCTTCGTCGTCCCCTTCTTCACTTAAGAACCGTTTTCAATGTTGAAGTGCACGCGCAACATCCTTTGTCATCCCTTCTTCACCTAACATCTTGTTGTCAATGTCGAAATGTATTAGCTGCATTCTCCATCGTCCCTTCTCCTCTTAACATACCGTTCTCGATGTCAAAATATACGAGTAGCATCCTACGTCGTCCCTTCTTCACCTAACATCTTGTTCTCAATGTCGAAATGTATTAGCTGCATTCTTCGTCGTCCCTTCTCCTCCTAACATACCGTTCTCGATGTCAAAATGTACGAGTAGCATCCTTCATCGGCTCTTCTTCACCTAAGAATCGTTTTCAATGTTCAAGTGGACGAGCAACATCCTTTGTCATCCCTTCTTCACCTAACATCTTGTTCTCAATATCGAAATGTATTGGCTGCATTCTCCATCGTCCCTTCTCCTCCTAACATACTGTTCTCGATGTCAAAATGTACGAGTAGCATCCTTCATCGTCCCTTCTTCACCTAAGAATCGTTTTCAATGTTGAAGTGACCGAGCAACATCTTTTGTCATCCCTTCTTCACCTAACATCTTGTTCTAAATGTCGAAATGTATTAGCTGAATTCTACATCGTCCCTTCTCCTCTTAACATACCGTTCTCGATGTCAAAATGTACGAGTAACATTCTTCGTCGTCCCTTCTTCACTTAAGAATCGTTTTCAATGTTGAAGTGACCGAGCAACATCCTTTGTCATCCCTTCTTCACCTAACATCTTGTTCTCAATGTCGAAATGTATTAGCTGCATTCTTCATCGTCCCTTTTCCTCTTAACATACCGTTCTCGATGTCAAAATGTACGAGTAGCATCCTTCATCGTCCCTTCTTCACCAAAAAATCGTTTTCAATGTTGAAGTGCACGAGCAACAACCTTTGTCATCCCTTCTTCACCTAACATCTTGTTCTCAATGTCGAAATGTATTAGCTACATTCTCCATCGTCCCTTCTCCTCTTAACATACCGTTCTCGATGTCAAAATGTACGAGTAGCATCCTTCATCTTCCCTTCTTCACCAAGGAATCGTTTTCAATGTTGAAGTGCACGAGCAACATCCTTTGTCATCCCTTCGTCACCTAACATCTTGTTCTCAATGTCGAAATGTATTAGCTGCATTCTTCATCGTCCCTTCTCCTCCTAACATACCGTTCTCGATGTCAAAATGTACGAGTAGCATCCTTCATCGGCTCTTCTTCACCTAAGAATCGTTTTCAATGTTCAAGTGGACGAGCAAGATCCTTTGTCATCCCTTCTTCACCTAACATCTTGTTCTGAATATCGAAATGTATTAGCTGCATTCTTCATCGTCCCTTCTCCTCTTAACATATTGGATCAGCGTTGAGATTTTTCTCCGCAAAATTCCCCCCGCCCTGCCCACGGTCAGTAGGGGACACCGATGGGCTTGGAAAGGCCGCCGTCCGTCGGATGGGACGTTAAGCCGTGGCCCCGTGTGCGGGAGAGCCATACCCTGTGCACGTTAAAGAACACGCTGGATGGCCTTGACCGGAGGCTACCATCTGTCTCCTAACAGCTGTTCCAGTGGGTCCCCTCCCCTAACCTTCTCTGAGCCTTCGGGGTCCGTGTGACCTGGCCATTTAGCCCATGGTGTGCAAAAAAGTGCCGCTCAGAGGTAAAACAACCCAACCCAACCTCTTAACATACCGTTCTCGATGTCAAAATGTACGAGTAGCATCCTTCATCGTCCCTCCTTCACCTGAGAATCGTTTTCAATGTTCAAGTGCACGAGCAACATCCTTTTTCATCCCTTCTTCACCTAACACCTTGTTCTCAATGTCGAAATGTATTAGCTGCATTCTCCATCGTCCCTTCTCCTCTTAACATACTGTTCTCGGTGTGAAAATGTACGAGTAGCATTCTTCGTCGTCCCTTCTTCACTTAAGAATCGTTTTCAATGTTGAAGTGCACGAGCAACATCCTTTGTCGTCCCTTCTTCACCTAACATCTTGTTCTCAATGTCGAAATGTATTAGCTGCATTCTCCATCGTCCCTTCTCCTCTTAACATACCGTTCTCGATGTCAAAATGTACGAGTAGCATCCTTCATCGTCCCTTTTTCACCAAGGAATCGTTTTCAATGTTGAAGTGCACGAGCAACATCCTTTGTCATCCCTTCTTCACCTAACATCTTGTTCTCAATGTCGAAATGTATTAGCTGCATTCTTCATCGTCCCTTCTCCTCCTATCATACCGTTCTCGATGTCAAAATGTACGAGTAGCATCCTTCATCTGCTCTTCTTCACCTAAGAATCGTTTTCAATGTTCAAGTGGACGAGCAAGATCCTTTGTCATCCCTTCTTCACCTAACATCTTGTTCTGAATGTCGAAATGTATTAGCTGCATTCTTCATCGTCCCTTCTCCTCTTAACATACCGTTCTCGATGTCAAAATGTACGAGTAGCATCCTTCATCGTCCCTTCTTCACCTAAGAATCGTTTTCAATGTTGAAGTGCACGAGCAACATTCTTTGTCATCCCTTCTTCACCTAACATCTTGTTCTCAATGTCGAAATATATTAGTTGCATTATTCATCGTCCCTTCTGCTCTTAACATACTGTTCTTGATGTTAAAATGTACCAGTAGCATCCTTCATCGTCCCTTCTTCACCTAAGAATCGTTTTCAATGTTGAAGTGCACGAGCAACATCCTTTGTCATCCCTTCTTCACCTAACATCTTGTTCTCAATATCGAAATGTATTAGCTGCATTCTCCATCGTCCCTTCTCCTCTTAACATACCGTTCTCGATGTTAAAATGTACGAGTAGCATCCTTCGTCGTTACTTCTTCACTTAAGAATCCTTTTCAATGTTGAAGTGCACGATCAACATCCTTTGTCATCCCTTCTTCTCCTCGCATCTTGTTCTCAATATCGAAATGTATTAGCTGCATTCTTCATCGTCCCTTCTCCTCTTCACATACCGTTCTCGATGTCAAAATGTACGAGTAGCATCCTTCATCGTCCCTTCTTCACCTAAGAATCGTTTCAATGTTGAAGTGCACGAGCAACATCCTTTGTCATCCCTTCTTCACCTAACACAGGCATGGCCAACTGTTTTTGCCCCCGGGCCGGATTGGAAAAAAAAATATTTTCACGGGCCGGACG
Source organism: Ryuthela nishihirai (assembly GCA_038380435.1). Classification (NCBI taxonomy): domain Eukaryota; kingdom Metazoa; phylum Arthropoda; class Arachnida; order Araneae; family Heptathelidae; genus Ryuthela; species Ryuthela nishihirai. The sequence continues at coordinate 72,298,856 of JAWZYU010000003.1, forward strand.
AAATATTAAAATTGAAAAATGTTAAGCAAAACACTTATTTCTTTAAGTGAACAAAATTTTATTATGAAATTTGTTGATGAATAATTGTAAGTAAATCAATACAACAAATTAACGTAATAAGTAATGCGACGTGTTGAGGCGGTTTGCATCGCTTATTATTTTTTTAATATCTGGTTCTACACTTGTAGTAGCTATTCTTAACACAGCCTCCAAATGTAAATCATTCAATCTTGATCTTGTTGTACTTTTATTTAGATTCATTAAAGAAAAGATTTGTTCACAAATATAAGTTGAGCTAAAGATTACTAAATACGTCTTGGCAAGTTTTTTTAAATTTCCATATTTTTCATTATTCAATTGCTTATAAAATTACACAAATTTTCTTGCTCTTCTCGATATTTCTCATGTAATAATTCATCACATTGTAAATTAATTATTTCTAATTGTATATCAACAGGAACGTCATCTTGTACAGAAAATGGATTTCGGAGAATAGATAAAATTTTATCAATTTTTTTGAAGCAATCGAATCTCTGCTCGAAATCTGTCATTAGTGCAAGGATGTTTATATTAAATGTTTTAACCTTTTCTTTTAAAATATTTAAAGATATGGTCTGTAACGTTGGAAAATGATCAAATTTACATTCAGCCAGAATTGTAGAAAAAAGGCTAAGCTTCATTTTAAAAGCTCTTAATTTCTGCATTAAATCATGAGCAAATAAATTTTTTCCTTGTATACATGTGTTAAATTCGTTCAAATGTGTGAGAATATCCAAAGAAAATGCTAAATCACAAATCCAATTTGGATCTAATAATTCAAGAATATCCTCATTTTCTTTAAGCATTAAAAATATTTTTTTTTCCTCTTGAAGGTCCCACACACGTCTTAAAACTTTTCCCAAACTTAACCAACGGATTTTATTGTGATATAGATGATCTAAATGACTGGTATTTAGTTCTTCAAGGAGATAAATAAATTGGCTGTGATTTAATCCTTTTGATCGTAGGAAATTCACTAATTTCACAACTACATTTGTAACATGATCGATTTTTAAAATATTTTTGCACTATGCAAAAATATTTTACTCGCCTGCTGGCAACGTCGCTTGAACATCGACTGCAGATGAGTATAAAAGTTTTAATTCTTTATAACGGAATCTTTTTTAAAAAATATAGAAGTATCGAGAATTCATTCGATTAATTACTAGAAGTTAAATGTTAATATTGAAAAATTGTTCGCGGGCCACATAAATTCATTACGCGGGCCGGATCCAGCCCGCGGGCCGTATGTTGGCCATGCCTGACCTAACATCTTGTTCTCAATGTCGAAATGTATTAGCTGCATTCTTCATCGTCCCTTCTCCTCTTAACATACCGCTCTCGATGTCAAAATGTACGAGTAGCATCCTTCATCGTCCCTTCTTCACCTAAGAATCGTTTTCAATGTTGAAGTGACCGAGCAACATCCTTTGTCATCCCTTCTTCACCTAACATCTTGTTCTCAATGTCGAAATGTATTAGCTGCATTCTCAATCGTCCCTTCTCCTCTTAACATACCGTTCTCGATGTCAAAATGTCCGAGTAGAATCCTTCATCGTCCCTTCTTCAACTAAGAATCGTTTTCAATGTTGAAGTGCACGAGCAACATCCTTTGTCATCCCTTCTTCACCTAACATCTTGTTGTCAATGTCGAAATGTATTAGCTGCATTCTTCATCGTCCCTTCTCCTCTTAACATACCGTTCTCCATGTCAAAATGTACGAGTAGCATCCTTCATCTACCCTTCTTCACCTAAGAATCGTTTTCAATGTTGAAGTGACCGAGCAACATCCTTTGTCATCCCTTCTTCACTTAACATCTTTTTCTCAATGTCAAAATGTATTAGCTGCATTCTCCATCGTCCCTTCTCCTCTTGACATACCGTTCTCGATGTCAAAATGTCCGAGTAGCATTCTTCGTCGTCCCTTCTTCACTTAAGAATCGTTTTCAATGTTGAAGTGCACGAGCAACATCCTTTGTCGTCCCTTCTTCACCTAACATCTTGTTCTCAATGTCGAAATGTAATAGCTGCATTCTCCATCGTTCCTTCTCCTCTTAACATACCGTTCTCGATGTCAAAATATACGAGTAGCATCCTTCGTCGTTCCTTCTTCACTTAAGAATCGTTTTCAATGTTGAAGTGCACGAGCAACATTCTTTGTCATCCCTTCTTCACCTAACATCTTGTTCTCAATGTCGAAATGTATTAGCTGCATTCTCCATCGTCCCTTCTCCTCTTAACATACCGTTCTCGATGTCAAAATATACGAGTAGCATCCTTCGTCGTCCCTTCTTCACTTAAGAATCGTTTTCAATGTTGAAGTGCACGAGCAACAACCTTTGTCATCCCTTCTTCACTTAAGAATCGTTTTCAATGTTGAAGTGCACGAGCAACATCCTTTGTCATCCCTTCTTCACCTAACATCTTGTTCTCAATGTCGAAATGTATTAGCTGCATTCTTCATCGTCCCTTCTCCTCTTAACATACAGTTCTCGATGTCAAAATGTACGAGTAGCATCCTTCATCTTTTCTTCTTCACCTAAGAATCGTTTTCAATGTTGAAGTGCACGAGCAACATCCTTTGTCATCCCTTCTTCACCTAACATCTTGTTCTCAATGTCGAAATGTATTAGCTGCATTCTTCATCGTCCCTTCTCCTCTTAACATACAGTTCTCGATGTCAAAATGTACGAGTAGCATCCTTCATCTTTTCTTCTTCACCTAAGAATCGTTTTCAATGTTGAAGTGCACGAGCAACATCCTTTCTCGTCCCTTCTTCACCTAACATCTTGTTCTCAATGTCGAAATGTATTAGCTGCATTCTCCATCGTCCCTTCTCCTCTTAACATACCGTTCTCGATGTCAAAATATACGAGTAGCATCCTACGTCGTCCCTTCTTCACCTAACATCTTGTTCTCAATGTCGAAATGTATTAGCTGCATTCTTCGTCGTCCCTTCTCCTCCTAACATACCGTTCTCGATGTCAAAATGTACGAGAAGCATCCTTCATCGTCCCTTCTTCACCTAAGAATCGTTTTCAATGTTGAAATGAACGAGCAACATCCTTTCTCATGACTTTTTCATCTAGCATTCCATTTTCAATCTCGAAATGTATAAGAAGCATCCTTCGTATCCCTCTTTCCATAACATCACGTTTTCAACGTTGAAATACAGCAGCAATATCTTTTCTCATCCCTTCTTCACCTAACAGACCCTTCTGAATGTTAAAATATACGAGCAGCACCCTTTGTCATGTCTCCTTCATCTAACATCCGTTTTCAATGTTTAAATGTACGAGAGGTGTCTTTCGTCATTATTCCTTATTCTCCTCACATTCCGTTTCAATGTTGCAATGTACGAGCATTATTCTTCGTCATCCTTTCCTCACCTAACATACAATTATCAATGTTAATATGCACGAATAGCATCCTTCATCATCCATTCTTAACCTAACATGCATTTTCAAAGTTGAAATATAGGAGCAGCATCCTTTGTGATGCCCTTTTCATCTAACATCGTGTTCTGTATGTTGAAATGTATAAGCAACGTCCTTCGTCATCAGAGTTTTGAAATGTTACTTTAGCTTTTGTAATAATTCTATATTTATCTTTAATTCAATTAATTTGTGTTCATTTAAAATTATGAAACAAAAATATTTATGAGGTGAAAATTTTCTCAGGAAAGTAGAAGTAGACTCTTTATAGTCACCTTTTAATTTTTTGCCACTTGCTGCAGACGTCCAAAAATTCAACCCTGCAAAGCCCGGTGGGCCGAAAGAACTGAGGCAACTCGCATTCCAACACCTGAAGCATGGCAGATGCCGGTGTCGCAAAGCGAAAGAGAGTTTGGGGGATTTTGAAACATTCATAATATTGGTACGACCTGAAAAATCCAGGGACTGTGCGTATTGTAATTGAAAATATTTATAGTGCACAATAAATGAAGATAGCTTGAAACTTCGTTGCTTTTTTCATCAAAATGGTGATAAAGAGGAATTTTAAAGTTTCGTTTTCCACTTCCTGTTGATATTGCCAAAAATTGAACCCTCTCCCCAAAATAGATCGAAAAGATAACGTTGTGTTCCATCGATAGGAAGGTGGGCGGGGCGGGGTGGAGAGAATCCACCGTTTATGCCGAATCGCTTCGAGTTTTTTCAATCGTGGAAATACTGTACTTAACATTGACTGCCTTTTCAATAAGTGATGATGTCATTCGCCCTGGGTAAAAACAATTCTCTGTAAAATATATTTTATTTTATTTAATAAAATGTTGAAATTTCAATAAATCCTAGCGAAAAAAATTCAATTGGTTATTTGTTTAAATATTAATATCAAATATATATAATTATATCAATAATTAGTCCTACCTGGTCTAGTGGTTAGCGTACCAGACTACTAAGACATGTCCTTGTGCCAGTGTTTGTATGTTGCATGAGAAACCAGGACAAGCCTAATGTAACTTTTAGGTTATCTCTGTTCTTTATGTAGGGAAGTTCCTTTTCCCTTTTAAAAAAATAAGTAAATCATGTTGCAATAATCGAGTTAACAAAATTATTACTAATCTCTTCTGTACTGGTTTAGTAAATGGTGCTAATCAAAAATCACCACGTTTTCTCCATATAAAATATTATTACTTAATTTAATGTTGGCAAATGATTAATTCCTAAAGCAATGATATGTAGTAGATATAGAGCAAGGGTCTAACAATAAAAGCCAAGGGTACCCGAGTATTAGCATGGCGTTCGTCACATTCCAAATTCTAATGATTACAATTGAATTTCTTTTAAAGAATAAACCATTTTAAATGTTTACTCTTCATAAATTTAATTTTCTTAGAAATATCTTGTGATAGAGGGTTTCTGATTATTTAATGAAATGTAAAAATATCACTCTTTATCAACTTTTGTCTTACGTTGAGAGTCGCATCAAATTTCGTCGTAAATATATTATCTATGGATATATAATATATATGATTCCCTTTCATTATATTCTCTTTCATTATTTATTCTTTTATATATTATTTATGAATATATTATGTATGATTATATATTTTTATAAATTAATTTAATTTAACTAACTTGATTGCTGTAGCCGAGTAGCAAAGCGTTTCAAAGTTCCGTGGCGACAGCCAGTGACTACAGATCAAGTGACCTCCGCTGACCTCACCAATCAGTTGCCGCCGCGACTGTCCATTTCGGCATCAAAGTCTCCCTTTGTCCGCCGGACATTTCCTTCTCGGGCAGCCCAGTTCCGATCATCGTGGGAGCTGCTCTTCCAAGAAGCTTTTACTTTGTGTTCCATCGATAGGAAGGTGGGGGGAAGGGAATCCATCCCCTTACATAACGTTTCATATACATTCCGATTAGAAACAGAATTTAGTATGAAGTGGGTGCTGCAGTGTCGGCGTGAAGATAAATTCGATGCTCAAATGCTATATAAGATATGTGGTGAACATTTTTCAGATGCCTGTTAAGATCGATCGCCCGTAAGATTTATGAAGCGAACTCTTAGGACTACTTACTGAATATAAACTAAATGATAATGCCATTCCAGATTTAAAAAAAAATGTCACATAAAAATATTCACTCTTGTTACTATGACTGCTTCTACTCCCGATTGTTATCAACAGGCGATTGTTATCACGGGAAACAACGAAAGGATTGTTGGAATAAGAAACCGATTGCTCTGAAAACTACGACACTGTACCCAAGAAAAAACGTAGCTTTATCTCAGGTAATTGATAATTAAGTATATTGGTTAATATTGTACTGATTTATATGAATAAAAACCTATGTCTGCGCATTAGAAAATTACAGCAGCAGTTTCGAATTGCTATTAAACTCTAAATATAATTACTAAATATAATTTAAAATGAATTTAATTAATTAAATTAACATATTAATTAAAATTTTCTGATCATTTTCTAAATAAACCATTTACTATCATAACAATCATTTACTAATTAAACTAGAGGAGAAAATCTCTGCGTTGCAAACAAGATTAAGATCAAAGCAAAAACAGTGGAATAATCATAAATAAAAATTGATGCAGCAGGATAAAAATTTCAGAATTAATCAAAATAAGAAAAAAAAAACAGACGTTTCGTTGGATAACTCCATGAAACAGTTTCTTAGTAGCTTGATAAATGTATTTACACAAGGTCACATTAAGTGCTTTTTGGAAGGTGGAAAATTTAAACCACTAATCATGACGGCGCAAAATAATACTTTTATTATTTTCGTTATGATCATTAGATAGATGGTAAAAAAGATAAGTTGAAATAAAGAAATGGTGTTTTAATTTTATCGAATTTAATTTTAGAGCAAGATCATAATAATTTCTCAGATCGTCCAATAGAAATTTTGTACTAATTTGATATAAATTGCAAATGATGTAATTATGGTATTTGTGATATCAACATATATTGAAAGGGCCATTTTATTTGGTACAGTTCTATATTATGTTAATAGTAACGCAGATATAGGACTTATTAACTCCATAAATAAAAAAATATAACTTAATTTTAGGAACATAATCAAATCTATTTAAATCTCGATTTCAAATAATATGCGTTCAGTATTTTAAGAGTTATGGAAATGTGAGTGATAACAACAGCGGCGTCTACATGCCACCGACGTAGGAATGAAACATGCAAATGACATCCCAGCATGCTTTGTGTAATGCCTATAAAGGTAAATCTGGCATAACTGCATGTAATTATTGGCACCACGTCGTCGAGGAAGACTTTAGCAGTCTCGAAAGAGGCATGACGTTGGAGCGCGTTTTTCAAGGAGATTCGGTCACTAAGACAGCCCAACTCGCTGTTTCACGAGGGAGAGTTTCCAAGGTCATGTGTGCATGGGATTCTAAATGGGAAACATCATCTACAAAAGGCAAAAGTGGGTGAAAGCGCATATTTCATAATCGGGTCGTTTTAGCATTATTGCGAAATTTATAGCATTTTAGCATTATTGAAGTTTCGTCAAAAATGTACATCGAGAGCTGGACCACTCATCACACCTACCAACGCACATCGTCGTGTCAAGTGATGTAAAGAGCACAAGCAGTGGAGACTTGAGCAGTGGTGGAATACAATGTGGTCTGACGAATCATCCTACACTTTGTTTCCGACAAATGGATGAGTGCACGTGTGTGCCAAGCAAACAAAGCTTACAACTCTGATTTCTTGTTTCCTACTGTTAAATGGTTTCTGGCGGTTATGTAATGCTGTGAATTGCTTTCTCCCGTGCCATGGTTTCGGTGTATTCATCCAGTTAGAAGGCAAGGTTAACGCCGATCGCTCTTTGACAGTCCCAAGGGATCATCTTCATCCAATGCTACAACATGCCTTTCATGAAGCATGAGACTGAATTTTTTTGTATATCATGGCCACCACAGTCACCATATATCAATCTGTTGGAAATCTATGGAAACTTCTGGAAAGACGTCTGAGACAGAGTTTTCCAGCTCTATTAAACAAGCAGGAATTGATCACATTTGTTGTGGACGAATGGTGTCGTATCCCTTCTGCTGACTTTCAGATACTGGTATACTCTATAGTACGAAGTGTACAGACTGTAACGGGACTCAAGTAGCAGTTCAACACTGCATTAGTGATTTTACGTTGCTGTTACCCCTTTTTTTCCCATTATCTGTGAACTTACTAGAACCTGACTGTTATACTACAACAGACTAATAATTGGATTAATAGTAAGTTTAGTGAAGAATGTTTTCCAAAAGTTAAAATCGGTATTTTTGATTTAAATATTTGTAGTTTAAAAAGTTGGGTCGTTTTACATCTGATCGGCACATTCTTTGCACAAAATGGGCTAAATGGCAAGGTCACAAGGACCCCAAAGTCTTAGAGAAGGTCGGGGGAGGGTATCCACTGGACAGCTGTTGGGAGAGATATATTAAGCTCTTATCAAGGCCATCCAGCGTGTTCTTTAATGTGCACAGTGTATGGGGTCTCCCGATGTCACGGGTCACAGCTTAACGTCCCATCCGAAGGACGGTAGCCTTTCCAAGCCCATCGGTGTCCCCTACTCACCGAGGATAGGGCGGAGGTTTTGCAGAGATTAATCTCAACACTGACCCAGGTGGGACTGAAACTTGGGAACTGCGAATTACAAGCCTGGTGCACTACAGACTGAACCACCTTGTCCCTAGTTTAAAAAGACGCTGAGACCAATTTATTATTAAGTTAGATGATTTTCTGCACTATATTGATGTTACTATTGTTTCTGAAACTAATGTTAGCCTTTCAGAGTGATTTTTAGGAGATTGCTGATTTCACTGAAATCTATATAGATAGGGACTCAACAAATTCAAATGTAAAATATTAGAAGATAATATTCCATCAACACAAATGATACTCTTGCGTATATCAATGAATCAAGGCACCAGATACATATTGCAGCTTTATATCACTCACATTTCAGAGATACGTTCATGTATTCAATAATAACAAAACTTTGTTTAAACAATAATGAAAACCTAAAAAATGTTATTATGATTTGTGACATTAATAAAGACATCAAAAATCCCTCCCAATCAGGTGTATACGAATGTTTAGACTCACTAACTAATTAGTTGTTTTGGATGAATAAATGACTTCACAAGATAAGAATATAGAAACAATACTCTAACACAAACATGCATTGATCATATTAATGCTTAGATAACTAATTTTCCCTTGACAACATTCATCTACCAAAAAAAAAAAATGCTGATCATTATCCTGTTACAGCAATACTAGACAGATTATCGAAAAACATAAACACGGAAATCAATAACAACACGAATCATTCTAAACACGACTTTGACTATTATTATAACGAGGAACAAATTAAAATTGAATTACAAAGTATTGATTGGATTACAATGAGTGGACATTTAAATTGTCGAATTGAGATTTATAATACAATTGTAAGAAAAATAAATGAAATTAAACCAAGGCTCAAAAATTCAGTTCACTACTCTCACTAAAGGGAAATAAAATAACAAAAGCAACAAAGAATGGATTACAACAGAAATAATATAATGGATCTAATCGAACAAAGAGAGAAGAAATAAACTGATGACCAATGCAGGACAGCTGATGCAACATTAAGAAATGAAATCACAAATAAGAATTTTCAAACCTTCTATTAGAACTTCTCACACACTTACCATATCCCCAAAAACGAATTTCCTCCCTGATGTAACACCTTTAGAGGTACACTATATTATTATGAGTTTCGATTGTAAAAACACTCCTGGCATTAATAATGTCAGGTACTCAGATCTTCAACTTTGTGGATTTATCTTCTCAGAGCAGCTTTGTAAATTGCTAAATAGAATTTATAATACACACATAATTCTTATTTAACTTAAAACTTCAATCATTAGACCAATTTACAAGTGTCAGTATCAAAGACGAAGTTTGAAATTTAACATGCTCAAAGTGAAAATCGAACACCGTAAGGGAATGAAAGTAGAGATATGTAAATCGCAGGAGGCAATCGGCCATCAGAAATATGCAAATGATCAAAGTTCTGCAGCGAATGGACACCTGACACGTAGTCTAGCAATGGATAAATATCGGTCACCCACGAGCTAGTATCAGAGCACGACCTACAGTTACGTTGGAGTGCATGCTGCGAAAATGTTCAGAACATGCCTTGAAGATGCTGGCAGACCCTTATGAGGAATTGGCGCCTTCTGAGAGAGGACGAATCGTCGATATGCGATATATGTCGAATATACTGTTTGTCGATATTCAAGATATTCGTCTCTTGAATTAAACCTTGAGCGATCGCCACACGCACTGTGCTCATAATGTGAGCACAGTGCAATGGTGCATCTCAGCAACATCATGGAGCACCAAATGACACCAAGGCTGTCAAGCAGTTTTCTACGACGTTACAAAGCTGTTTTAAAGAATTACAAATCTGCTTTGAGAAGATAAATTCACAAAGTTGGAGATCTGAGTACTTGATACAAGGATAGGTACGGGACCAACACGCCATACCACAGGACGTGAAGATCTCATGCTCCATAGGAGGGTAATTCGTCAACCTTTCACCACAGCGACTGTGCTGCAGAATTATTTGTGAAACATAACGGGTAGTGTGGTGTCCATGCATACCATTAGACAACGTTTGCATGATGCAGGAATGAGGGTGAGACGTCCACTTAGGTGTGTACCATTGCAGAGACATCATCGGTTACGATCTTTCCACTGGTGTTGAGGGAGGCAGCATTAGACTACGGAATGGAGGTGAGTGTTGTTCACAGAACGAGCCTCGATTCTGCTTCGGTATGCCAGACGGCCGTTTGTATGCTTGGCATCGTCGTCAATGACATGAAGAAGCCTATTCCATTAGTCGCCATATGACTTCCCACCATGGTACAATGGAATGGAGTGGCATCACATATGGTGGCCTGACACCTCTATTCCATGTTTCTGGTACACTAACGGCGAGACATTACATCGATGACATCGTTAATCCAGTGGAACGATCCTTCCTTACCACCATGCCTCGACTGATTCTACAGCAGGAGAATGCTACCCCACACACTGCATCTGCAATGATAGACAGTCTCCATGGTGTGGACATTCTGCCATGGCCACCATACTCCCCGGACTTTTCGCCTATTGAGCATGTATGGGACCTTATGGGTCGCTGCTTCGCCAACTCCCTCTGATGGCGAACCTATTATAATTGCGTACTCAGTTGGATGCTGGTTGGAACACCATACCTCGGGACACCATTAACCGTCTGATATATAACATAACTGCCGAGACGTCTACAGGCTTGTATAACTCCCAAGACTGGTCTACCATGTACTGATGAATCTGCAAAAAACGCACGTACCTTGCGTTCTCACGTTCCATTTTTTGATTCATTTTCACATCTACCCTCATAGCTTCCATCCTGTCTGTTCGGGCGTATACATCACTTCCTTTGCGGTGTTGCGGTTTCCACTTTGAGCAGTGTACGCATCCATACTGCCAGCAATTGAAAAAAAATATGGAGAAGTATGTTGCAAATGTGCTTATGAATTTCCTACAAAATATAAGCTTATTTCTGAAAATCGATTTGGCTTAAACTGAAAATCGATTTGGCTTTTAAAAAATGTTAAAAAGTAACATTAAATTTATAAAATCAATGTCAGCTTAAACATGGGTAACATTGTTGGATCATTATTCCTTGATTTCCAAAAGGCATTCGATACATTAGACCATAAGATCTTATTTAATACGCTGCATAACATAGGAATTAGAGGACATCTATTTTACTTCATTCAAAATTACTTAAAAGATATACTACTTATTGTAACAAAAATTGGTAACGTGACTAGTAAAGTCAAACAAGTTTATTATGTAGCCTTTAAGACTCTATATTGCGACCATTACTTTTCCATATCTGCATTAATGATATCAACAACCTACAGATTAACTGTTCTATCTACTTCTACGTATGCTGACAACATTGTTCTTATGCAGTGGGAAAATATGGAAAAAGCTATTAGCAACCTACAAAAAGATTTTGATGCTATTTCAATGTAGTTAGAAAACAATTCTAGATAATTAAACATAAGCAAGTCTAAGACATGTATTTAAATTTATTGCCTGATATCTCAATTCCTGATACCAATCACATTTTGCATCATTCACCTAGTTGTCTAAAAAGTGGGAATACTAGCATTTCAACTAATTGCAAGTTTAATATTATAGAGTCTCATCAATGAACAATCTAGGTCTGAAACACTGGCATGCAGTTTATTAGGTACACCTACCAAGTAGCGTGTTGTGCCTACTTTGGTCTTCAGAACAGCCCGAATTCGTCGCGGCATGAAAATTACAAGATGGTGGATGCGTTGTGTAGGAATGTTGTACCATGGTGGAAATGATTGTGTCACGCAGTTGTTACAAATTAGACGGCGACACAGTCCCTTACCACCTCATTCCAAAATGCTTGATAGGGTTTATATCTGGGGACTGTGGAGGCCAATGAAGCAAGGAAAATCGTGAGCATGTTCCTGGAACCATTCGATGATGTTATGTGCCTTGTGAGCAAGTGAATTATCATGCTTAACGCGCCCATCTGAGTGAGGATAAATTGTACCCATGAAGGGATGAACTAGATCAGCAACGATATTTATATATGCCGTTGAATTCAGATGTCGTTCAATGGGTATCATGAAGCCTAATGCTTGCAAGGAAACATTCCCAACGCTTATCACAGAATGACGGACATAGGAGGGGCCATGCCTTCCTTGAGACTCGCAAGAGTTTAACATTTCAATTTAACATTCCAGTCAATTTCTTTTCCAAGAAGACACTGAACCTAAAAGATTTGAAAATTTTAAAGCAAAGTTTGAAACTGATAATTAAAAATGCTTTCAGTGTGGTATGTTTGGACATTCAAAAGTGATTGCTCCAGACGATCTCTGCTCACACACAACAAATTCAGATTAATGACGATAAAAGTAAAATAGAGGAAGCAGCTATTGTAGCTAATGTAGCCAATCAGGTTTTTTACCAATTCAGGCAATTGCAAGTAATATATTGCAGGTAATTCAGTAATTGCAAGAAACGGCTTCAAACGGAATTTCTGAAGCTTCTTGTAATAATGAAAATATCGGCACCATTGAGAAATTACAGGAAGTAATGATAAAATTAGGGGTATCGCCGATCACTTGCAGTCAAATACCCCTTAAATGGTTGTGGTGAAAAGCCCAGGATGACAGTCGTTTGGGAGATGCTATAATCGGCACGCCTAGCACCAACTATCATGCCACGTTGAAAGTCAGGTCGCTCGTTTTCCCATTCTGACGCTCAATCCAACTCTAACTGATGCTCGAACGTTTGGTCTGCCTGATTTATACTGTACACCGGCATCACGTGACCGGCATCACTTTCTGGAATTATGTGACGAGGGGTGGTGAATTATGGGTGGTTATTATGTCATTTATGTGACGAGGGGTGGTGAATCTAATAAACTGCATCTCAGTATAGCTAAAATAAGAAACATTCAAAATACAATTGTTAGACATTACACCAACCAATACAAAAGTAACATCCTTAATATTAATAACGGCTACACTATTATGAATATATTTCCTATCAGTCAACTATGTATATGTAAATTAATGTTTAGATGTTATTTTCACAATATTAATAAATTCAATATTAATCATAATAAAATTGCTCGTTATAAATTATGGGAAAAATTGCAGAATTATGAAATGCTCTCTGTGCCCAAAAGTATCCCTTAGGAACTGTTTAATTAAAAACTGTTAGAGATGTTAGGAAAATTTCAAGACATGGCTTACGTAAAATACTTCCCAACTGTTTCATCATCATCATCATCATCATCATCATCATCATCATCATCATCATCATCATCCAGCAGCCATGGGCTACGGAGGTCCAACCAGACCGTGCAATTTAGTTCTCCAAGCAAGTCTATCCTGAGCTACAACTACTGCATCTGGCCACTGCACACCAATTCTAACAAGGTCCTGTTTTACATTGTCTGCCCATCGCATCCTAGGTCTCCCCTTCTTTCTGAGGCTTTTAGGCACACTGTTCATAACCCTATTCGCCAATCTATAATTATTCATACGGGCAACATGGCCAAACCAACGGAGTCTCTCTCTGCACAATATGCTGCTTAAAGGAGGTTGCAAACTCCTTTGCCTAATCTCATCATTAGTTACAAAGTTGAACTACCTAATGCCCAAGATACTGCGTAAGCATCTGGAATCAAAAGCATCTAGTTTCCTGTTATCTTGTTTACAAAGTGTCCACGTTTCACTACCATAACTAACCCTAGAAACAACCAAACTATTATACAGGCTAATTTTAGTCTTTAGGTGTATACGCCTATTTCTCCACACTCTCCATAGGTTCTTAAAAGTCCCGGCAGCAATCCCTATTCGTCTGTTAATCTCATGCCGCACATCACCATTATCTGTTACATAGCTCCCAAGATAATTAAACTGTGACACCTGCTCAAGACTGCAACCATTCAGATTAACTGAATCACAGCCTGCCTGACCAATTTTCATCACTTTAGTTTTCTCTCTGTTTATAACCAAACCTACTCTATTACCAGTCTCATCAACAGCTCGAATGAAAGAGTTCATCTCATCAACATCATTTGTCAAAAGGGCTAAATCATCAGCATAATCTAAATCAGAAATTTTCGTATCTCCAGTCCATTTAAGGCCAAAATCTTTCCCTTGAAGTGAATTTCGCATAACATAATCAATAACCAAGCTAAAGAGTAAAGGAGACAAAATGCACCCTTGTCGAACACCAGAAGAAATGCTAAACCAATTGCTACAAGCCTTACCATCTCTCAAACACGACTCAGTGTTATTATAGAGAGCTTTCATTATGTTAACTAACTTGTCTGGTATACCATATGATTTCACAATCAACCACAAATTATGACGATCAACAGAGTCGAAAGCCTTTTTGAAATCAACAAAGCTAGCAACCAAAGGTTTCTGAAACTCTAAACATTTCTCAAGAATCTGCCTAAGTGAAAATATCTGATCCACACATCCCTTACCTCTTCTGAATCCACATTGCTCATCACGCAATTGACTGTCAACCAGATTCTTAATTCTATTAAGCACAATCATGGAAAGAACTATCCTGGAACAGAGAATAGGCTGATACCCTTATAGTTAGCACAAGAACTGCGATCACCTTTTTTGAAAATTATGATAACAATAGCTCTGGTAAAATCCTTAGGAACCATGCCTTTATCATAAAAGATATTCAGAATTTCAGTCATCCAAGTGGTAACCGAAACATTCCCAGCTCTAAGCATTTCCGTAGTAATTTCATCTACCCCTGGGGATTTATGAAGTATAAGTTTAGAAACAGCCAAAATAACTTCAGATTGTGTTATAGGGCCAACATTAAAGCCAACAATGCATCTATCATCATTGCAAACAATGGGAGTAGAACTAACTACATTGTTTAGAACATCACTGAATTGCTCAGCCCACCTAGCCATGACAGACTCCTCACCTTCTATAACTTTACCTTGTTTATCCTTCAATCCTTGTATGCCTGTCCGTTTTCTACCACACAAAACTTTAACTATCTGGTACAGCTCTCTGCTGTTATGCTGTCTAACTGCTTCCTCGGCTTTGTCAGCCAAACCATCAAGCCAAAGATTCTTATCAGCAGCTAACTGATCGTTTACACGTTTATTACGTTCTCTGTAATGCTTTCTATTAGGACTAGTGGGGTATTGGTTAAGGACATTCCTGCAGTTCTTTCTTTCCGAAATAAGCTCAAGTGCCTTATCACTCAGATAATTTTGCCTCTTCTGCTCCTTTTTTCCTAAAAGAGTACTGTTAGTGTCCAAAAAAGCCTGTTTAAAATGATCCCATTCTTCCTCAACTTCAGTAGTAAGCATACCATGACTGTCATAATGACTAAGTAACCTATCACGGTAAGCTTTGGCTATAACTGGGTCTTTCAGAGCTTCAGTATTAAAAGCAAATTTTTTAACCCTAGCACAACACTTTTTTAGTTTCAGTTGCAAGACACTATTAACAAGGTAATGGTCAGATCCAATTTCAACTCCCCTATATGCCCTGGTATTTATAACAGAACTAGCCCATTTGCTGTTAATTAACATATAATCAATCATATTCCTATGCAGCCCATCAGGTGAAATCCATGTGTACTTATGTATGTCGCGGTGTTTGTAATATGTGTTAGTTATTCTGAAACCATTGAGTTTACTGACCTGTAGGAGACGTTGCCCATTGCCATTGCAGCTATCAATACCAAAAGGGCCAATCACCCCTCCCCAAAGGTCAGAGTCAGTACCAACTTTGGCATTGAAGTCACCAAGAACAAGGGTAATATCTCCTTTCTTGACAGAATTCAAAATATCCTGAAGTTGTTCATAAAACCTATCCTTCTCATCCTCATCAGCATCCTCAGTGGGGGCATAACAGCAGATAACATTCAGGTCTTTAACGCTTGTCTGAAATTTTGCTGTAAGAAACCTTTCATTAATTCACTCATATCCTAGAAGAGCATCACTAGCGTGTCTGCTGAGAAGCAGACCCACGCCTTGGTGATGCTTATTGTCGTCCCTCCCTGAAAAGAGAAATTTAAGATTATTTTTAAGAATCTGACCTTTATCTGTCCATCTGGTCTCTTGCAAGCCCAGAATATCTAAATTATAATGGTGGAATTCTTGTGTGAGGACATCAAGAGAAAAAGCTCTGTGCAGAGTCCTCACATTCCAACTACCTATGGAGAGAAAATGGTTAGTGGGATGTTTAAAGAAACTACGTTTATTGAGAGAGGGAATGCCGACAATATCAAACAGCCCCCTAATCGCAGACATGGAGCAAAGACCCGTTCCCCCACCACTAAAGGCTGAAGCCATCTACACTGGAAGACTTCATCCAATGTAGAATTTGACGATGCCAATAGAAGCAAAGAGTTCAGGTGCCTGCGATGACTTCTGCTCAGGATTATCCACCAGCTGATAAACATATCCTGTGAATCTATTCACTTGGGGCTGTCAACCCACAAACAAACAGAAAACACAGCGGAAGATTTTCCCTCCACAGAAGCCCACCAGTGCAGCAAAATCAGGATCCATAATCAAGCTCAGAGCCATATATCAGTCCAGTCCAGTGGGTTTGTATGGTCAGCACCAGGATCCTGTGTGGTTGACCACTCCTCAGCAGGGTAGAAAAAAAAAAAAGTAGCCATAGTTGTCCAGATCAGTACGCCACACTAATCTGGCAGCCCTCCCCTTCCGTTCACTTCCACAAGAGAGTATCTCTTTTGAAAGTTACTAACGGTCCGCACCACGAGAAGGCGGGGTCGGACATTAGGTGCTAGGCCTGGCCGGTTCTGTGCATCATCACAGGGAATTGGTGCATAGCTCTCCTTCCAGTGACTACCTAGCTACCATTTACAGACCATCTTATAATATTCTAAAATAATAGTTAAATTTATGAAAAAAAAATCCTCTGGATTATCCTGTAATTGAAAGTACCAAATCTTCTGAAGTAAGTATTCTTACTCTTCTAAAAAAGTGAATCTGATTTTAATTTATTCCACACTGGTTTCCATTAATTAAGGAACAACCCTATGTTATGTCAATGGGAAGCTAAAGTCGAATCTCTGTAACACCTAAATGACCGAAATCACTGTTGACCATTGCCTCAGTTAGAGTTATCATAGAACACAAAGTTTCTCTTGATGGAGCAATGGCTAGCTTCCTCACCACTATGCCAGTTAAGGCATGCTTTTAGTGGTGTTTTGTATTATGTATTCTAAGTGCGAAGTTGGCATTATGAATTTATGATTGTTATTTCTGATATATCTATCACCATTGTAATTAAAATAGTTCATTTATCATTTTGTTGGTAATCTTTTTTTGAACTCATGCTCAGTGTTCTATTAAAATTGTAACAATATCTAAATAAAATTCGATCGTCATAACATCATCATAACATCCCAATGAAGTACCAAGTTTTTCTATAAAATCAGTTTTTCAATATCCGTGGAATCTTTATATTGCAAACAACCCAAATTTTCCGTTACACATTTTTGTGTATAATTCCCCATAGTCAGTTGTTTGAAAATTCGAGAAACTTTGAATAACATCCCATTTTTCCTTAACATATACAGTTAACTCCCTGATCTATTGATTCTCTGTATTTATAGAACTCATTATATCCATCTATTTTACACAGTTTAAGGTTTTTCAATCGATATTGCAGTAAGAATTATAATTGTTGATTTCATATCAGTTAGATTTAAATAAATCAGGAAATGACCAAATGTTTTGTGATGCTTCTAATGTTATCTTGCATAATAATTATATCCTTTCCACAAAAATAATAAAATTAACCATAAACATTTAAGCATCTATATCAATAATTTTAAAAATATCTGACTCATACCGAGAGTTTTCATAACTCTCTAAATCATGATTTACATTGAAATATTTTTGAATCAAATATATCAGAAATAACAATCATAAATTATCCTACATACTAATCTAAATATTCTATTTTGTATAAATCTTTTCGAGTTCTAATTCTAAATGCAAGATATAATGTGATCATTCTTCCTTTTTCGTTAAAATCTTTGAATCTGTGATCCAAACATATTCAAAAGCTACTCCGTTTGATATTTACTTTCAAATATAGCTCTTTGTTTTCCGATGTGAAAAGTTCATTTACAAAATCTTTTCCATCTTCATAGGATGAGTCAATCTCTTTATTTTTTTTTCATTTATTTATCCATAACTCTTTTGTCTTTCTGGATCTAAACTGAATTATGACTTATTGGTCTAATTTTTGAGTTAATCATTACCGGTATTCTATTTGTAACCTCAAAATACATATTATAATAATCAATATATAAAACTTTAGTCAATTTATTTTTCGAGAGTAATTACATTTTTTCAGTTATAAATTCCCAAATTATATGTTAACATGTAATTCAAGAAATAATTTGGTGGTAAAAATTAGTTTCGCCGATGAGTGGGATTCGCCCGATGATTAGTTTCGCCCACTCATCCCAGTTACAGTGACCACCCTTACCAGTCATCGGCGAAACTAATTTTGTCCACAATATTATTTTTTGAATTATATTTTTTTGCGCAATTTCAGGTATTCCTATAATTTTCATGTTCTTGTTTCTGGAATATTGCTCTACTCTCTCATTTGATATCATCAACCTCATTTCCGAAGACAAATGCTAAATTCGACAATTTATTGTTTTGTCTTTGAATGTTATTCATACCTTTAGAAATTTCTTTCATCAATTTCCTATTTGTATCGAATTTCTTT
Organism: Ryuthela nishihirai; assembly: GCA_038380435.1. NCBI lineage: Eukaryota > Metazoa > Arthropoda > Arachnida > Araneae > Heptathelidae > Ryuthela > Ryuthela nishihirai. Next base: position 72,317,745 of record JAWZYU010000003.1, read on the forward strand.
AAATGAAAAAAAATCTTTTAAATTTATCAATTTCTTTCTTGATATTTTTTGAATATTTCATTACTATTTAAAATTCTGAACGAAAAATTGTTAGTTGTTCATTTATTAAATGTTGAATGAATTTTTTGGCGTTAGAATCTAATTCTTCCTTTCGTTTCATATTTGCATTTATTATATCTTTATCAACAAATGCATTTCGTCCTTTATTATGCTTTAAATATATTTAATTCCTCCTAATGCAGTCGATAATTCTATTGCCATTTCTAATCAAAGAATAGAATTATTTATAGAAAACTCATTTTCATTGCAGTTCTTATCAATAATCCTAGATCTAGATGAATTATTAATATTTTCCTCGCTTTTTCACGAAATATTAATATTTTTACCTCGATATTTCCAAGAGTTTATCTTTTTCTCCATTGCCTTTTTCTAAAAAATTAGTTCCAGCCATAAAAATACAATCGATATATTTTAATTTACATCCACTTTTGTATTTTAATGTTTTAAAATACGCAAAAATATCTTTTTCGCAGCTATCACACGTTATAATAATTTTATCTTCAGGCAATTTCATAATAAAATGTCAATTGTGAACCAAATACCTATTGAAATAATACATTAAACACAATATAATGTGCTGTTCAATTTTTTATGCGATTTTATTGATTGCGAAATATTTGATTATTCAAATTGAAGTGTCTCTCTAATTTGTTTTACTTTCTTATTTATTGTTCTTGTATATACCTCAGCCGTGTGTGTATTTTCAGCACTGTCTTGGATGGGAATATTCCTAATTAAATTAGTTGTCATTTCTGGCCTAGCTTTGTACTGTTTCCAGATTCTTGAGGAAGTGAGAGCCAGTAAATTGCACCTTTGTCGAAGTGGCTCTTTGTCGAAGTATACCTTAACCCCTCTGGCTACATGTAGCCAGAGGGGTTAAGGTATGAATCACTGAGAGGGGCGACGGTGATATGCAGAAATAACCAAGGCAGAATGAGAGTGGTTTAGGAACGGAGTAGTCACGTTCGTTTAGGACATCAGAATGATAGATCCTTCTCAAAAACCCTAAAGGAGCAGGATTCGGTTCTGTGTGAATCAGTTATGTAGGCAGGGATTAGGACATCTTCTCGCCGAGTTTTGAGTCTGTATTCTGTTTTCTGTTTGATTTCTGTATGGGAAAGCACAGATTTCCACCTCATTTATTGAATGCCTACAAAAGCAAGGCTGTATTCAAGCTATTTAAGCTGATTGGAGAAAGTCTCCAAAGCACATGAAATGAAACCATTTCATCCAACAAATTCTTGAGCACAGCTGAGGTCCACCGAATCAAGCATATTCCCATATTGTACATACTTATGTGTGGATGTACAAAGAGTAAATGAATGGTGTGTCGTGCTCTACATGGTGAACTGGATATTTATTTCTTTCCCCGAGTCGAACTCGACATCTGGCACACATTAAGTCTGACGCTCATCGAAGCCCCGGTGTAAGAACTCGTGGATCTCTGTGTTCTCCTAGAATCACGGGTAAGAATAATTAAGTGAAATAATTTAATTAAAGAGAATTTTGAAACAAAATTCGGGGGACCACCACTCGAAAGAAGAGGTCTCAAAAATCACGGCATTTTTTAACAAAAGAAATAGGAAGAGGAATAATGTAGTGAATTAGAACGCTGTTCCTCCTCCGCTTTCTCTTGGAAAAACCCGGAAACTGAAGATCACAATGTGAGAGTTAAACATAACAGTATTACAGTTTTGGAAATACTGAAAGCTTTCTTGATTGGAACTCACTAAAATAAACTATGAGTGCAAATAGGACTTAATAAGAAATTCTATGATAACTTCCAAGAATACTGGCTCGTCCAATAATTTGGTTTTGGAATGGGGGATGGGCAATATACAAAGTTACTTTTCCTGTACCCGGTAGAGAGTAAGGTGGTAAAATCCTAAATCAATTTTATATGTTTGCGTTTTAATATTGTTTAATAATTTCTTTTAAAATTAGCTACAAATCATTGTTCGATATCATCATTGCCGATTCACAAATTAAAAGATTCTTTTACCCTTACTTTCGATGTTGGAATAAAGAGAAGTGGGAAGGGAATGTCCAGCTAGCACCACTTCTGGATATGATAAAAAATGAGAAGAGACCAGTCATTCTTGATATGTGGTTAATTCAAAAGCCCCGGGGATAACTTCATCAAAAATGGAGAACAGGGTAATCATCAGCATGCAATACAATTCTCGTACAACGAGATTAAACACAGCCAGAGATGAACAAAACTCCATTCCCAATTGAACCAGCCAAAAAATTGTAGAATAATTAATATTAAGTTAACCTAACTTGAAATATTTGACGCACAACAAAGTTATCATAGAGTGAGATGAAGCAACTGAACAAGCAGCGCATCCAATATTTCAGTTTTTTTTAATTTATACTCACTTCAGAATTCATGAAATACTTTTTTAATCACTTAACACGGAAGGTGGCAGAATATAGCAGTACTTCGTTTTTCATTTCCTTTTTTACCGTTACATTATTTTAGTTTTCGAAATATAATCAATTTACAAATTAAAAAACTCTCTCATTGAAGCAACAAAACACATTTTTTCATATTATTTCCCCATTTGGTTCTGATTTTATCCCATTCCCTGTTTCATCGAAGCATTTATCCAGGAGAACTCGTTCCCTAGACCAGGCAATCAGTTAGATGGCAGCCAAATGCTCGATTAGGGAAAAAGGGAATACTTCTTAACATCCTTCATCAACCGATGTGCCATTTCATTAATTACGCAGTTAGTAGGATGATGCTGATATCTCCATCCACGGATAAGTTTTCCATTATACGCATTAAAATTCATAATGACAGCCAAACGTTTGACCACCCTAACTTCAGGAAATTTAATTTCTTCCGCGAATCTCTTAGAATTAAAACTGGAATATTTTCCAAATGATTGTTTCTTCACATTAATGAATCTATTGGTTGTTTATGACGTATATCTAATGTCCTAATATCTATCTAATATCCTAATATCTACCTAATATCCTATCTATTGATTAAAATCAAATCCATTATATTTCCATTTCTATTTCCATTTTCTATTTCCATTTCTATTTCCAATCAATTTCCATTGCAAAAAAAGTTGAGATCATCTCAAATACAGATTTCACTGAAATCTTTCTAGTGTACAGGCTCCATCTGCAAACTTTTAAAATTCGATGTACTTTAAATACGTCAATAATTAGGGTAGCCCACGTAAATATATAGAAAGATACGAGGGGCATTCAAAAGGTTCTTGACATGCATCTGAACAATAAAAACCATTGCACTTACCTCAACAAAGGTCAAACTTTTCGTAGGTCTTGCACCCTTGAAAAAGCCTTCCTAACAAGTTCCTTTTTAATTTTCGTTTTGCTTCAGATAAGCCGTAATTTGCCGGGTTTTGTGATCCCTGGCATTGCCATAAAAAAGGAGAACCCTTAACACCGCCTGTTGGTGGACGCTGATTCTTCATCCGCTTAACCATTTTGAACACAATAATGCTGGTGTACAATTGGCCATTTATTATCATATTTTCAGGTAAGGGTCCACTGCTACCAATCCTTGGAAATTAAAAAAAAATGAGAACATCTTCTTCCTTGAGCGAAAGTCCTGTCAGAGGATTTGGGGAAATCGATTCACCTTTCGCAACCGAAAACATGGTTGTCGATCTTTCTGGGAATTGTATAGTAATAATCACACGTCTCATCACCTGTGACAATGTCTGTTAACCATTTGAGACATATTGTGTTTCAAATATTGCCAGCATCTCCTTGCACGAGTCAACTTTAGTCATTTTTTCATGTTCTGTCAGTTTATCGGGTACCCATTTCGCACAGATCTTTCGGAACTTGAAACTTTTATGAATAATTATTTCCACACTGTCGACCGATATGGTGACATCTAAATTTATTATCTGAACGGTGATGTGTGGGTTTTCCTTAATGAGTTAACGAGCAGCAGCGATGGTTCTCTCGTTCACGGCCTCCTTCGGTCTTCCTGCACGAGGGAGGTTTTCGAAGCTCTTGCCGTCCTTCTCTGAATTTCTGCATCCATTCCGTAATAGTGCCATAAAGAGACATGATCCCTATATACTTTGATAAATCGGCGAGAATTATTTTTCGCGTCGTCACTAAGCTGCATCCTTGTTAAAATGTAAAATCTTTCCCCGTCTTTAGTAGGCTCCATAGCAACAGAGCGCAGATTTCGCAGGTCCAGAAATGATTTGAAAGGACTTTATTTTTAACACGTAATGACAATATTAGACAAGCTTTCAAACGAATAGTAGCTCTTTAATTTCTTAGGAACAAATGTTTATCTATTGATACTCTGTAAAACGCAATGATCTACTATATTGGTGTTTTATTTAAAACAGGTAATCTATGTACAATGAAGATCTAGTAACAACGTAGCTTCATTGGAGATAATTAATCTCCCGGAACTGGACTGACCTATCGATAAAAAGATACATATCGTCTCTAGCGGAAATCGGATGCTCGTTTTTAGAGAAAATGAAGTTTTTCATTTTCTAACTACAATGAAATATTTTCCTTCTAACGAACATAGTCTATAATCAAATTCAAAAGAAAAGTCGATGAAATGAAACCAGTTCAAACTCCATAAGTAACGTTAAACTAATGACTGCAGAAGTCACTACATCTAAATGAATGATTCAGTGATTATTATAGCGAGTCATCAGTTAACGGACTTTTCCAGCATGTCACTTTATCACACAATCAACCACTAAAAATGGAGATTAACAAAATCAAAAACCATTTTGAAATCTACAAATCAAATAGCCATAGGTTTTGAAACTCTAAATATTTCTCATGAATCTAAATGTAAAGGTCTGATCTAAGCAGCTCCTACCATATCTGAACCCATACTGTTATCCCAAAGTTATCCATTAAAGACATTTTCAATTCTGTTAATCTTACCTGGAACAGAGAGTAGACTTTTGCTCCTACAATTAGCGTCAAAAATGTGATTCAAAGTACAGATAATAATACCTCTAGTAAAATTATTCGCAGCAACTCTTTTATAATATGAGAAATACTGAACTCTACATTTGGCCAAATGACAGCATAATGATCATTCCCAGTCCTAAGCATTTCAAAAGTGATTTCATCTACCCTGGTGACTTGTGTAGTTTTAATTTTGAGAGAATCAAACTAACTGCAAATTATAAAATAGCGCAATTATTAAAGCCAATAATAAACGATCTCCATTATAAAAAGTTGGGGTAGAACTATCCACATTGTTCTGGATCATCTGAACCTAATGAATCATCATCATCATAATGCTATTAAAAAGTGTTATTTAATCTTCGCACCATTATCATTTTATATTGAGGGAAGGAGAGTTGGCTCAGTCGGTAGAGCGCCAGGCTCGCAATCTGCAGTTCCCAGGTTCGAGTGCCACCTGTGCCCTCGTTGAGATTTATCTTCGCTAAAATTCTCACCCTACCCTGGGTCAATGGGCAATGATGGGGCGTGGAAAGGACACTAGCCGTGAAAGTAGTAGAACCATACCCTGTGCACGTTAAAGAACACGCTGGATAGCCTTAATGGCTATTCAGCATTTTAGCCAATAAGCTGTCGAATGAGTCTTTTTCCCCAGCCATATCTGAGCCTATGGAGTTTTTATAACCTCGGCATTTAGGCCACAGTGTGCAAAAAATGTGTACATCGGAGATAAAACACCCCAACACAACTTTTATGTTGCTTCAGGTGCTTTATCATGCATTACTGATGGTCATCATTGAATTTAACATTTCTGATTGTCACAAGAATTCTTCTGCTTGTATTCGAAGCTAGAACAAATAATTCTAATAGTAGGTAGTGTTGATTTTAGAAATTTAACAAACGCTCCCTACTACTTTAAACACTTCTTGCATTTATGAATGCCTAAATGGACAGAGCTGCATGAGCGATAAATTATTTTAGAAATTTAACAATTTATCGCTCATGCAGTTCTGTCCATTTATGTAATCATAAAACAGCCAACGAGTTTTCTGAGTGTTTCAGTCATTGCTGTTTCCACAATGTCCTAGTTGGTACCGGCTTCAGCAGCATTTGACCGACTGCTTTTGCCACTCATTGCAATTGTTGTTCCTTGCAAGCTACGTGAGAAGTGCTCCATGTTGTTGCAAGGCTCCATGAAGTGCGTGACTGGAGCACATCCATTCAGCTCTGGCTTGCTAAATCTTTTAAATGCAATCCACTGACAGCCCTGTTCGTGGCTGGCGGTAAAACTCGAAGGTCAAGATCGTGACCCGACGACGTCATGACCTTATGAGTCTACTGCTTCAGTACGCTGCGATTAATTAGCTCCAGTTACTTGCTGAGCTTCCATTCCCACAACGTGACACTTGATCGCGCGTGCTGGGCCCCCTCAATGAGCAGCCTGCCGTTACGTTGCATTAGAATCCCTCTCTCCCCTTCTTCCTCGGAACCCCATACACATTGCTTTCCTATATTGCACACGCTATAATGGGTAATTAGCCCTTTATGATCATCGCCATGTAGCTTGAAAGCTCCCCATTTGAAACATCAGAGTTAGCCAGCACGATTTTCGGATTTAAACAAACAACTTTCAGATCAGTATTTTCACAACCTTACAGTGGTAACACGTTTTACGGTCTCATCTGTACTGTATTTTAAAAAGTTTCCTTAGCTGTTCAAAAACCAATGACAATTTTTGTTTCCAGTAGATATTTTCGTTTTCAGAGAAAGGTTTGCCTCCGTTTTCATCTACGGATAAATTAATTTTAATTCTTCTCAATACCATACCGTAACTTTAGCATTAGACCGTTAGCAGCTGAAACCTTATGCTTGTGATTTATTATGTATATTTAGGGCCGTATCTAGAGACAGGGAGGGGGGCAAGACGATCATGTCCCCCTTTGAGAATTCCAGTAAGGGTAAGAAACATCATTAAACTTCTGCATATTTATCGCATTTTTCAAGAATTTTTAGAAACCTCTAAAACGAAGGGAAAAAGTAGTATTCCAGGGTAACTCTGCAATACTCTGCAATATAAACAATTTTATCGTTGATCAACTTGAAGCCTTACATAGACTGCCAACAAGGAACAAGGAAAAAACACCTGCGATCATTGCCCAATTTAAGTCTAGAAACGAACGTGAACAATGGATGTTAAAAACGAAATCGAAAATCTTTGCCAGTAACGTTATTGATGATGCTAAAAAAACAGTAAATCTAAATGAAAATTTAACTGCAATGGACAGAGAACTTTTCTGGAAAGCGAGGTGCCTGGCCAAATCGAAAAGTTTTAGATACGTCTGATTTCGCAATGGAAAAATCATGATGAGAAAATCCAATGGTGACAACGTAATTCGAATTGATATGCTCACGAATTTCGATAAATTTTAAATGGGAAATATCTTACTTGTGTGCTCCACCATATTTGTTTGCCATGGCGACTCTTCATTTTGATGACTTACCAACATTTGATCACAACAAAAATGTTTTGTACGACTATGAAGAAGATAAGAAATGGTTCTTGACTAGTGAATTGTGTTAGGAATCTGATGAACATTTAAGTTTTCTACATGCGAACATTCGAAGTCTAAAAAACAAACTGAGATACACTCTGCTTTTATCTTAAAGATGTTTTGAAATTTTTAGATATTATTATATTGAGAGAAACTAACATTATCAGCACGGATGCTCCATTGTTCAATTTAGAAAATTTTAATCAACTTTTTACTAGACCTCCTGGCTCGTTTTTACATGGGACCCTACTTTTCTTAAGCGACATATTACACTGGTGTCATTGAATTAGGGAACGCAACCTAGTAACGTGTTGGACCCCCGCTAGCCCTGATAACTGCCGACACATGACGAGGCAAGGAGTCCACAAGCTTGGGTAAATGTTCCACAGGTACCCGGCGACCCAGGCATATTCCGGAGCTATCCACAATTCTCTCAAGGTCGTGGCTGATGGGACAAGGGCCCGAACACTCTGCTCGACGGTATCCCAAAGATTTTCAATGGGGTTTATATCTGGGTTTCTAGGTGGGCAATTCATTATTTCAAAGTCAGCAGAATGCTCCTGCAACCATGCAGTAGCCAACCTGGACCTGTGAGAAGAACAGTTGTCTTGCTGGTAGACGCCATCTCTATTGGGATGCATGATGGACATAAACGGGTGTAAATGGTCAGCCTATCGTTATATATATATATTATATAAATATATTATACATTATATATTATATCAGTTCTATGTACCGGGATGCATTGAGAATCGTCGGTACACGTACCAAAGGTCACACAGACGTCCAACTGAAGATACCCTATGCCATCACTGAGCCACCATCAGCTTGTACTGTTCCGACCTGACATACAGGCTCCATGGCTTCATGAGGTTGGCGCCATACCCTCAGTCTCCCATCGGCGTGATGTTTAAATCGTTGACAATTCGTTGACAATTTCGGAAATCTGTCGAAATCCGTCGGGCAGTCTACGATCCGTCTGAAAGTGTCCCATCCGTCGGGCACCTACGATCTGCCCTCTGTCAAACGCATCTAAATTCCGCGCCTTTCTCATTGCGCTTCTCACGACGAATGCTTAGGGAAACCGAAGCTGACAGCTACATATATATATGACCAAAGTTTCAACTAGGCATGCGCGCAAATGCGGGACTTGCGGTACTGAATTTGAATAACGTCTCCTATCCCTATTTCAATGGCACTTCAGTGTATTAGTCAAAAAAATACCTTCGCTTGTGACTTTCAATTTACTTGCTATTTACAGATCACCAAGCTCGGACGTTAACACTTTTTTTTTCCTAACCTCAAAAACTGGTTCGAAACAACTGATAAACATCGCAATCAGATACTAGTTGGAGACTTTAATTTAGATATCAAAAAACACGGAGTTGGGAAATATGTAGAGTTACTAACCGAGTTTGGTTTCTCACCTATCATTACTGGCATCACCAGAGAAGACATCATGGTGATTCTCTCTCTATCAGACATGCAATGATCACATTAAAGCCCGATTTGACATTAAACTCGATACAAAGTCAATCATTTTTTGCAGTAGGATCGCAGACCACTACTTAATTGTGTCAACTTGCGGGGAAAATAAACTTGGGAACTCGTCTAATCACACTAAAAAGTTAGACAGCAATTTTAACACAAAACTAAATAGTGTCGATGGAGATATGGCGTGCGGAAGTGACGTCATAGACCGGAAGTGACGTCATCGTCGTCGGGGGCTTCGTTTTTGGTAGGGGGTCGACCGGAAGTGCCTTCCCCCGCAGTTGGGGGCTTAAAATTTGAGGGGGGGAAAAGGCCCCTTGGGGAAGGCTTAATTTTTTGGGGGGGGCTTAATTTTTGTCTTCCTCCCACGTGCGTGCTGGAGATGGGGAGGGCTTATTTTTGAACGACTGGAAGTGTCGCCCACGCAAGTGGCAGCCTCCAAAAAAGGTCCCTGGGGAGGGCTTAATTTTCTTGATGGCGCCGGTGTCAACCCAAAAAGGCCCACTGGGGAGGCTTAATTTTGGCGTCATTAAAAACGGCTGACCGGAAGTGACGTCATCGCTGGCGTTTGATGGGCTTCCTCCCATGCGTATGCTTTTCCTGGCGCCCTCGGTAGGTTGGGGGAGCCACACGTGGGCTTCTGATTTTTTTTTCTTGTAACCCTTCTGATTGGACATTTACCCCTTCGCCCCACAATTTTTAATTGGTGGACCTCATTTTTCTGTATTTTGGTTGAACGCGTTGCTCATTGGTGGAGGTTTCGAATGAAAAGGTGCTGCAGGGGTTCTGGAGCCGCAGTCAGGACGTTCGCAGACATTGTTTTGGAATCCGTGCAGAAGTATTGGTGTGCCCAGCCTCGCGATAAATTAGTGCCTGTGTTTCCTGGTCTCGTGGAGAACTTAGTGTGCCACAGCATCATCAATCAACTTCCTGATCCTACTGTAGAGAAAGTAGCGCTCGTGTTTACGCTGAAAGCCCATAAATATGGGCATCCTGTGCTTGAAGGGCTCGAGAGTGTCGACTTTGAAGACCTGATAGAAACAGTGAAGGCGGCCCACGACCACTCATCAGCATGAACCCAGGTATGCTAGACATTAACTGTTCTACAGATCAGTGTGAAATACGTCACGTCTGTTGTGTGCTTGATTTAGATGGCTTCACCGTGAAAGGCGAATTCCTGACCCGTGAACTTGGTTATTCGAACTGCAGGGGTCTGACCGGTGTCTACAGATTCGACCTTTCCTTCGTGTCGTACATTACTCAGAAGGACTGGAAGTGTATCCGTCACGTGACCAAGCACATCACAGGGCTTCCCTTTTATCCTCGTACCGGTGAAGTGGTGTGGGATTACGACTGTCTGGACGATATAGTGTGCCACACCCACGAAAAGTGCTGCAGACCCTTTTTTTTGTCGTCGCTTACAAGGGCGGTCTGCACAAGAAGCAGTTATTGTACAGACTTCGTATACCCTCGTTCGATCTAGAGAAAATCGGCTGCCCCCGCTTCAAAGACCTTCCTAAAATTCCTGGAACGGAGTGTGGTTACCACGAGGGACGTGACGTGCATTGTGCACAAGCCGAGACAGCCGCATTCAGCACATGGATGAACGAGTATATCGAGAATACGCAATGGAACGGTCGTTAATTGGTCAACCCCATGGACAATTAGAGGCTTTTCCTCTGTGGGACTTGTTTGACGAACCTGACTATTTCGCCGAGGATGTAGCACCTGTTAATGAAGAGCCTGTTGAAGAGGTAAGCCAGTCTCGTTTTAAACTGCCGGTCATCCCTGTGACACTGCACCAAGCCCAGTTCCGGTGTGTCCCCCGCCTCTCAAGCCCAAACGTAGGCGGAAAATGCCCGTACGTGGATTCGCCACTAGAGGCACGACCTTATCAACCTAGACGGGAAAAACGTGTCGACACCCCCATCCAACAGAGACTTAAACGTCTGAAAACTCTGTAGGTCAGTTTTCGCCATGCAGCCTGCGAGTGCACACGCCTACCCTCTCAAAGATGAGATTTTCGTCGTGCCTAGACTGTTCCGCGAGCGGCTCCAGGTCCATGTGCGTCGTTACCACCGCTACTGTGAAGGAGGCCTACTTTACCCGATGAAGGAAGGGATTACTCTATCCCTCCTGGAGTGGCAGGAATTATTAGTGGTGTCGGACAGAATCGATATCGCTAATTCCACCAAAAGAGAGACTTGGTTCGTGACAAACAACCTACAGTTGTGTGGATACTGTCATGATGACGGCAGCCGGTGACTCGACATCATCAAATCGCAACCTGGTGCGTCATCTTGCGGCGTGAACCTTACCTTAGTCCAGTGGGATGTAATGCGAAACCGACGAGACGACGTGAAGAACAGCCTGGGTCACCACCGCAGGTCTGATTTTAATTTTCAACTACGTCATCGCCGAGCAGAGAGAGCTACAGCCATCGCCGAGCAGAGAGACCTTCTACTTGCGTTTCTTCTGACTCCCCCAGCAGAGGGGAAAGGCCATTTGATGCAGTTATTGACGGATATTGTGATGCACGAACTCATTCAATCCTTGTTACCCGGTTCTAGGATTATAGAACCCGAGGATAAAGAACTTTGTCTGAACACTTATTTGAGTGATGCAGTGCACTGATTGAACATTGACGCTATTGCTAATGCCTTTGTTGACACGGCTTGGGCCCGAGGCGTACTCTGTTATGCAGACGACGCTTTCTTTTCCTCTCTGTCCTATGGTGACGTGTTAAAGAGTGCAAAAGACGAACTGTATGCTTCCGACAATTGGTACTGTAAATAAAAGTCCGATATTACCTAACAATCAGTGTCTTATGTGTTCATTTTTGTCATGAATCGCGTTTTATCCGCAACGTTAGGGGTCGCTGCAATTTGTGGGATCGCAGTGATTTGTGGGTTATCCCGGGACTACTTAACGATAGAGTGTGAGGAATCGCAGCATTTGGGTCGGAACATTTGGATGAGTGTGTGCAACCATACGGTGGACATCAGTTTATTTTTAAGGAAAAAACCTACGATAAAAGGTATTAATTTATCTCTTTCGCAATGGAAGAAACTCGTTACTCTGGACGAGTGGGTCGAAAGAAATGCTGTGGGCTCTGCATTACCGATTCTGCCTGGTGGAGGTGGGAACAAAGGCTCTGGACTACGACCATCCGGTCATTTACACGTCGAGAGAGTTGTGTGAAGAGGCTGCCGACCGTACATCTATAGACGTACCCGATTCCCTGCCTATCGAGGTCTGGATTAAAGAGGGAAAGCTACTGCTGATCGATGAACGCCGCGTTGGAAAAAGCTTATTATGATCCCGAGAACCCTGGCAGCTTTGGAGGGGTGAATCGATTATCCCATAGTACTGGACAGGATCCAAAGACAGTCAAAGAATGGTTATCGGGTCAGGAGACGTACACCCTCCACAGACTGGCCAAGAACCGGAGGAACAAAACGTACGTGACAGGGCTGGATCAACAATGGCAGGCGGATTTAATGTTCGTGAAAAACATCGCACGATTTAATGATGGCTATGGATACATATTAGTCGTCATCGATATTTTATCTCGCTATGCATGGGCGGTTCCGGTGAAAAAGAAAAACGGGAACTGCTGTGAAAGAAGCATTCGAAAAAATTCTGGCGCAGGGGCGTGAACCCTTGACTCTGAACACCGATCAGGGGACAGAATTCACGAATCGTGTATTCCAAAAATTCCTAAAAGAAAGAAACATTCACTTCTTCGTGTCTTATAGCGACAAGAAAGCTGCTCTGGTAGAAAGACTGAATCAAACCCTGAGAGAAAAATTATGGCGTTATGTCACTAAACATAAAAATTTTAGATTCTTGCACGTTCTGCACGCCATAGTGAAGGGGTATAATGCTTCCAAGCACTGAGCTCACAGCTTTGCACCCAAAGACGTGGACCTCTTTAACGAAAGTATCGTCTGGGAGAGATTATATGGAGCTCCAAAGCAGACAGAACCTGTTCGTTTTAAAGAGGGAGATCCCGTGAGTCTGAAACTTCCGTTCAAGAAAGGAGCATCACAGCAGTGGACTCGACAGATATTCCGAGTGAGCAGAATCGTACCTAGAACACCCCCTGTTTACGAAGTGACAGATAGTGACGGTACCAAGATACGTGGAACTTTCTATAGCCAGGAACTACAGAAAATAAAACTTCTGGAACTCTACGCCATGGAAAAAATCTTGGATAGCGACCGAAAAAAAGGTGTTTTTTTGAAGTGGCAAGATTACCTTATCCCTAGTTGGATACCTGGAAAATGGCTTTCTAACTAACCCTCCCTTCTACTGCCAGCAGTGATATTTACCCTCATAATATGCAGACGGAATACATGACGCAGCTGGCACAGCCTGTGGAACTACAGGGGGAGTGGGAAGTCGCTCTATACGAGATCCACATTCCAACGAGCTGGTATAATATCGACGAGTCGAATAATACCTTCACCACCCAATTCAGATGGTTCCCTTGTATCCCTCAAAACGCTATTAAGGTTGCACTAAATCCACAATACAAAGGTCAGAAAACGAAGAGAGACGAGATTGTAAAAGCCATCCAGAGTCAGATAGCAGCCAATATCCAGGTGGCGGAACATGATGATTTGTGGGTGTTCCATGTAGGCACCAGCGATTATGGGTTGGTGTTTAAAAAGGAAGCAATGGGCTTCAACTCCTTCTTAAACATCGATGACGTGTAGATGGAGACTCCTCATTACGGGGGCAGAGGTATAAAATGCAAGAAGCAAACCCGAATCGCCAGATTGTCAAAGAGACGTTGTAGAGTACAGGACGTTTTTGTAAAATGAGCGAAAGTATCCACAGCATATCCGGCGATTGCGCCCTGTCAGAACTCGACCTGTTTGCCGTATCCCCTACTAATTCGCAGACCGAAAGAGCTACGTACGTCGCCTACCATCCTCTCGCATCGTTAGAAGGAAATACCCCTCTTGAATTTAACGTCGTGGGCGGCGACGAATATATCGATTTATCCAGATGTCATTTACGGGTCAGAGCAAGAATAACAGATACGGCGGATACTGCGATGGTTGCCCAGACGAATAATTCCCTGCACTCTCTGTTTAGTCAAGTCGACGTGTATTTGAACGAATAGTTAGTGAGTGGAAGCCCCAGCCTTTATCCTTATAGAAGTTACCTGGAAACATTACTGAATTACGGTAATGACGCTGTGAAAAGTCATTTAAGTGCGGCCTATGGCATCTGGATGCCGCAAGCAAAATGGATGAATGTGGCGATGTTAACCTCGGCTGGAAGACGTGTAGAAATTTGGCGGGCTCCCGTTGTGTCGAATTAATTATTTGGATACACAATGATTTATTTCTTCAAGATAGATATCTACTGAACCACGTCGATCTCTGGATACGTTTGATGAGGTCAAAACCCGAATTCTACCTGATGACCGCTGAAGAAGACCCTGGTTACAGAGTGAGGTTTGAGGAAGCAGCTTTCTACGTTAGAAAAGTCAGGCTCGGCAGTAGTACGTTGCTCGCGCATGCGCAGAAGCTACACACGACCCCGGCAAAGTACCCACTAAGGCGCGTGGAAGTGAGATCGTTCACGCTGAGTGCCGGAATCACCTCTAGCACGAGAGATAATTTATTCAGCTCCCAAAAGCTCCGAAGATGCATCATAGGACTTGTGGACTCTGCCGCAGCGAACGGTGATTTTGCTAGAAACCCTTACAACTTCAAACATTTTAATCTGAATTACATGGCCTTGCACGCCGATTCAGAACAATTCCTGTCTCAGCTGCTGACCCCCGACTTCCCTAATAATCAATAAATACGGTCCTACCAGTCGCTGCTGGAGTCACTAGACGTGTGAAAAGATAATGAAGGGGTCCAATTCGGACGCTCCACCTATCCGAAAGGGTACACCCTGTTCAGGTTTGAATTGGGTTCCGATGGGGAACAATGTGAAGGCTACTTTAACCCCATCAAGACTGCAAACTGCCGTTTAGAGATAAAATTCAACACACCTCTAACCGAAGCCGTGAGCGTGATTCTCTATACAGAATTCGACAACTTGCTCGCAATTGACCACCAACGTAAAATCCTACTCGATTTCTTCGCCTGATGGACGCGTTTCAGCTGATGCAAGTACTCCTCAACAACCCCTTCACGAACCCTCTGTTCTTGGGGGTGTATGCCAGAGACCAGTTACCGAAAATCACGAAGAAACTCTGTATCTTCATCTTTAATATGGACGTTTCCACTTCGAGTGGAGAGCACTGGATAGCCGTTTATTTGAACAAGAGAACTGTAGAACATTTCGACCCTTTAGGATCGAACCCTCCGTAGAAGAATATTACAGTTCTATAGGGGCGAACCGTATACTGTACCACACGTTACCGCTACAGGCTCCGACCTCCACAACCTACGGAATTCACTGTCTGTATTTTCTCTTTCTGAGGTCCCGAGGAATGTCCATGAAAAGATTCCTGAAGGAACGTTATTCGTGCGACCTTGGATTTAATGAACTACTGATGGCGTTATTTAACCAACTGTTGGAGTATTAAACCGCCTTTACCGATCATGCAGTCACCGAGTTCAATTCTTGTTTTCGGTCCAAGTCAGTGTGGGAAAACAACGTTTGTCTTGGACCTCATTCGTCACACTGAAAATGTATTCACACCTAGCCCCACCAGGATCATTTACTCATTTACTCGTTACTCGTTATGTCAGCCAGCCTTTGAACCTTTCAAACAGAAAGTGGAATTTGTGGAGAGTTTCCCCGACCTACAACTGAATGCAAAACAACATATGGAGGATCCTCTAGTGGATCTATTCAGGATCCTATTAGTGCTGGATGACATGTTCGTGCAAGCCGCCGGTGATATGAGAGTTTCTGATTTATTCACGAAAAGCTCCCATCACCTCAATGCGACCGTCATTCTCATCACACAGAATTTATTTTTCCAAGGTAAATGGGCGAGAAATATCAGTCTCAACTCCCATTATTTTTTTCTGTTCAAGTGTCCTAGGGACATGTCGCAAATCGGGTATCTGGCTAGACAGATGTTCCCGGGGGAGTCTAAAATATTATTTGATGCATTTAAACTAGCGACACGGAGGCCCCAGGTTTATTTGCTGTTAGACTGCACAGTGAACACATCAGACGATCAGAGACTCAGAAGCAGGATCCTCCCTAACGAACATCCAGGTCAGAGAAGTTCAAGAAGTTCAGAAAGTTCAAGAGAAGATAAAGACTCTACCGGAAGCAGTGCGATGGGATTCCAGAGGACGCTTGTTACATCAGGAGAGACCGGTGTTAGGATCTCACATGACCGACTTACTGATGGAACTGATCAAAAAACAACAGAAATCTGATGTCCCTGGCCAAGAACATTTCCGTCGAATGCTCGACTGGGAAATATTTTAATGTAATGTGTACGGTTAAATAAAAAATGTGTGAACGTTGATAGCGTCTCGTTTTTTCAAAATAATAAGCAACTACTCTGTCAGCAAATTAAGAAATACTTTCAATAAAATCATTTTTACCCTACAACATGGGCAGATCTGTTAATGAACCAAATAAAGAATATGCATTCCCACACTTGGTCCGGATGTGGGGGGTTCGTTGTCTGTATTGGGTAACCTGTTAGGGGCCCAGTTCGAACTGTGGTCTTATTCGACAGTGCTTTATGGAATATAAGCATTCCCACACTTGTACCGGATGTTGGGCTTCGTTGTCTGGACCACTGCATCTGTTTGGGGGGCCATTACGGGATCGCCAGCGGTTTTTGAATATACTTGGGAGCGCAAGCGTTTTTGCGTTCATTCGCCGTGCAGTACACTGTTGAGGCCAGGAAACTGACGCTGCATTTCCAAGAGGGGTTCTTCCCTCTAACTCAGGGCCCGTGTGACTGTAGTTGTCACCTACAGCCACAGGTGCACTCTCCCGAGGGTACCCATGCCGCAGTGAGACAACCGTCCCCGATCCCCGAATACGAGGTGATGGCCCGGTGGGATTTTCGTCGTCGTCAGTGCACTCTGACTTTCGGTGCCGATGCGATAGTGACTCTGTGCGGGACCCCGCAATGACTGTACTCCTGCCATCGCGTGCTCTCCCAGCCATCCCCACGACGCCCACCGCCGTGCATCCGGGGACTGTGTAACAATGGTAACGTCTTAGCTGTGATACCCCCATGGAGGGGGATTTTACCTGAGGTCCTACCTATAAGAGGTGATGATGTAACGCCGCCTGTGCTACATAGGCGGTTGTTCTAAGCGCCGAAGATCTTGTGAGGTCATCACCGCCTGTGGTGTTTCTGTCTTCAATCCTCTAGTCTTGCTTTTCTTTCCCACTTCCGCCATCGCCTTCCTTCTTTAAAAAGGCCTTTTTAAAGGCCACCCAATTTTGATAATGGGTTGCCCTATCGTACAAATTATTTTACTAGGTAGGAACGTTCAGTTTTTATACTTGTGTTTTTATATCTCTTTGGTTATACTTGCATTTTCCTGAACTTATATCTCTTTCGTTATTTAAAAAGTTTTGATAATATGTCATTTACTATTTTAATAAATTCATTTGCAATTACTAAAAGCTTTCGTAGTAAACCTTAATAGTTAACCATATGAATCAAAGGTAGTAAAGAGCCTGCCTCAAAGTTATACTTTGGAAGGTGATTCCAACAGATGCATCGAATAAGTTAACCCCCAGAACCATGCATTATTTTCAAAATTACTAATTTTAGCATGTACAGATCCTCTTCCTCTGCTTTATAATTGTCTACAGATAGAGCAAAAAGAACGCCCAATTGTGTTTCACAAATTACTTTAAGAAGTTTTTCGCCTTAAAATTAAATATATTTATATTTTTATATATTTATGTTTCTATATTTAAACCTTACGATTTTTATACTTGTGTTTTCAGAATTTCCCACCCCCTTTCATATATTATTACGCTTTTACGCCTTAAGATTTTTTATGCTTTCATATATTATTAAGTTTTTACGTCGTAAGATTTTTTATGCTTTCACATATTATACTTGTGTATTTTTACGTCTTAAGATTTTCCCCCCTTTTCATATATTATTAAGTTTTTTGCCTTAAGAATTTTTATGCTTTCAGATATTATACAGTTGGATTATTAAGTTTTTTCGCCTTAAGAATTTTTATACTTTCATATATTATACTTGTGTATTATTAAGTTTTTTCGCCTTAAGCATATTTATGCTTTCAGATATTATACAGTTGGATTATTAAGTTTTTTTGCCTTAAGAATATTTATGGCTTCCGATATCACTTTCAGATATTATACAGTCGGATTATCCCACAGGTTCCACCACGCGAGACTTCAAAGGCAAGTGAATTTTTCTTTAGCACCCCCCTCTTAGTAGGAGAAACTCATAGATCACAGGGGTTTAAACACATTTATTTCAGGTTAATAACTTGAACAAATAGCGTATAACAATCATTCGTGTGACATAGCTTGAACAATATTTAAAATAATAGCAGTAGTATAAAATCAGTAACATAACCCATAGTATGTTGAATAATAGCAGTAGTATAAAATCATAATGCTGATGTATAACGTATTTAAAATGCGTACGCGTCCAAAATAATGGCTTAAACAACATTTGAAACCTGTGCATGAACCATAATAGTATTTACAAAACCTGTGCATTATTTAAAAATAATGCCTTAAACAACATTTAAACCTGTGCATGAACCATAATAGTATTTACAAAACCTGTGCATGAACCATAATAGGATGATTTACAAAACCGGAGCATTATTTAAACAACATTTGAAACCTGTGCATGAACCCTAATCGGTTGACTTACAAAACCTGTGCATTATTTAAAATATTTGCCTGCCCATAAACCTCACATCTGCAAGACATGACCATAAAATGTGTACATGACCGAAATAATGGCTTAAACAACATTTGAAACCTGTGCATGAAAGAATCATTATTTAGAAAACCTGTGCATTATTTAAACAACATTTAAAATAATTGCGTGAAAGAAGCATGATTTGCAAAACCTGTGCATTATTTAAAAATATGTGCCTGACCAGCATTTAAAATATGTTCATGATTTACAAAATATGTACATTGTTTAAAAAATATGTGCAGAAAAGTCTGAAAGTGGCTAAAGAATGTGAAACATGGGTATTACAAGGACTGGTGGCTCGCTGTCGGCAATGGTTAACAGGAATTTAGACTTTTGTAACCGAAAGGGAATGTGGCACTTTGCCCAGGTTTGAAGATTCTCTTGTTAAAATTAACAGAGAGTTTTTTATGGAAAGGGCGGTTGGTGAGGGTGGCCTTGTGTTTGTCAATTTAGATATTGAAGGGGACGGGAAAAGTGGTAGGGGGGCGTCCTAGAATAAAATCGTGGAGAAGCTCCGTGGTGTAGCATTCCCTGTTGCGCACACTCAATTTAAATCCTTTCGCACGGGTGATAGTTTCGCGGTTTGGAAGTTCCAGGATGTAATTTTTCGGGGCTATGGAGATGTATCGATCTATAGTGGTGTTTGGACCATACTGATAGGTTATCTCATTTTTAAAATAACCCATAAAATCGGAGGACTATGGAATGAATGTGTCGCTGGGTGAAGTTTTAAATATGCATGAATCCGTGTCGGCATAGAAAGCTCGCTGTTTTAATTTGGAAAGCGTGTGTAATAGAATGAGCCTCGCCTGGGCAGTGACAAAAGCGGCGATAACGACTCCTTTTGGGTTGGTGGGGGTGAATTCTTTTGCGGGTCTGTAGGTCACTAGGACATGATCCGAATTGACTGCATGAAGGTCAGTGAGAATTTTGGAGTGATCGTTCGCTAAATCCAATAATTTTATCGGGTCGTCGATGATCTGGGACACAGGTCTAGTTGGGTTGGGTTGTTTTACCTCTGAGCGGCACTTTTTTTGCACACCATGGGCTAAATGGTCAGGTCACATGGACCCCGAAGGCTCAGAGAAGGTTGGGGGAGGGGACCCACTGGAACAGCTGTTGGGAGACAGATGGTAGCCTCCCGTCAAGGCCATCCAGCGTGTTCTTTAACGTGCACAGGGTATGTCTCTCCCGCACACGGGGCCACGGCTTAACGTCCCATCCGACGGCCGGCGGCCTTTCCAAGCCCATCGGTGTCCCCTACTGACCGTGGGCAAGGCGGGAATTTTGCGGAGATAAATCTCAACGCTGACCCAGCTGGGATTCGAACCTGGGAACTACAGATTACGAGCCTGTGGGTTAATTCTCACCCCTTCTGCCTGAAAGAAACCTTCAGAGAATTTTGCTTTTTCATCATCTGTGTTGACGCTTGAAGGGAAACCTGAATATTTCTGTTTGGCTTCTAAGAACGTGTTGATGTATTTTCCAAATAATCGGGGTCCTGGGCGGTGTAAGTAATATTTTCCGAATAGTGCAAAACATCGTGAATTTTGAGAATTTTGTAGCCTTCACGGATTGCTTTATATAATTTCAGCGACACATAATAGGCTGTGAGAGAACTCTGTGCTTTGGTGTGAGTACATGGGTCTACCTGTGTTAATTCTGCACAAGTGCTGCACAGAGGGAACAACAGTTTGTTGCGACAACGGTAGGGGAGTACGGGGATGTAGAGGTCGGTAGGAGGAAGCACCGGGCAGTGTATGATACCGAAATTTGCATCAGGGGCGTAATCAAAATTTCCGGTGATCCTCCTGGACAGGGAGGACCCCTCTCTTACAAATCTCGGGATAAAGGGAGTTCACGTCGAAGTACTTCACGTCACAATTTTCGACCTTCGTGTCACAAAACAAGGAGAATGTCTCCGTTCGCCACCGTAGAGGAAGGAGCACCCGCTAATTCTCCTTACCTCTTCTGTCTGCTGATAAATGCGCGCAGCAGTAGGATCTGTTTTGAGTAGCAGGTCGAAATCGTGCTCCCAGCAGACTCTGAACCTGTAATCAGGTAAAAGTTGGCGAATGCACCGCTCTCTATCCAGGGTTCTTAAATGATTTAGAACCATGGGCTGACCTGTGAGAGGGTGAGTAATGCCGAGACTGAAGCATTCGGGACAGGAGTGAAAATAACATTCCGCAAAATCGAGAGCCTGCTTGGTCTCCCTACACAGACCGTCCAAAAAATAAGGGCGAACTGTGGCTTCACCCTCTGCAGAGCACGCTGTTTGGAGGGTGAGATGCTAGGTCTCTGCTAGGTAGGCTAACCAGGCAAGTCCTTTCCTACTCTTGGGGTCGCACGAGGAATAACCGTTCGAGGGGTAAACGCCAATCACTCCTTTGGGCATCAATTTCAGTCTGTAGACCTGCAGACAAGCCGAAGAGAGAGTGATTTTAGAAAAAGGGTCTACCCCTGTCATCCCTAAAAATTCCGTTCGGAAGCTCTCACAACCTCGCCTTAAAGTGTGCACGTCAGATTTACAGCACGCAATCATTTCAGATTTGAAATCCCAGTGAGTCCCCTGCACTGCTCCGTACCACTGATGAAACGCTGAAGCTTCTGCTGGGGTCATGTGTTGTGGTTCAAAATAATGTGGTTCGGGTATGGGGCCAGAATAATTAAAGTTTTGTCGTGTACAAAAAGCGTGGGGGAAGAAACCTTTTTTGACTTCGGTGATGCCAAAAGCTTTAGGGAAAGATCTAAGAGGAGCCTGAATGAACGAAAGAGAATCAATAAACCTGATTTTGAGGTCGGGTAAATTAAGTAGAAGAATTTTGTTGCCGTTAAAAATCAATTCCAGCCTCAGGCACTTATGATAGAGGTAATTTAGAATCGGAATAAAATCGAATCCTCTACCGTTATGTGCGAGCAAAGTAACATCTTTAAATTTAGGCTTACCGTTGATGACAGCCAGCAACCAGTCCATAAAGTAATCTGTGTGGTGAACTCTTCATATTTCCACACACCGTCACCTTCTATGTAGGTGACGATGCACAGAATGGGGGTCAGCACTCTATCTGCTTCTTCCACCGTTTCTATGTCGAAATAGAAACGGTGGCCTGTGACTTCACATTCTTTAGCCACTTTCACACACTCTAATTCTTTCTGCACACACTGGTGAGGTGGATCGGCGGAGGTTTGAAAGGTCATCTTCGCCGGAAAGCAGGAGGCACCCTACATCCTCCTCCTGCATGACGCCGGTCAATTCTCCGTCATCACCAGTCCGGCGGGATACTTCCGGGCCCTAGAATTCTGCGTCCCGTGCCACAAACCTGTGTTCAACAAACCCCACATCTGCAAAGGTGTCTGCCGTTTGTGCCTGACGGCAGACTGTGGGAAAAGGGGTGCTTCTATTTATTGTGACCTGTGCTGTAACTACTTCAGAGGTCAACAGTGCCTGACCACGCATTTTTTAAATGGCATCTGTGCAAAACGGCACCGGTGCCTCGACTGTGGGGAGATTCCCCACAGTCGCCAGAGTCCGCCAGAGGTCTGCGGCGTGGTCCTAGGGTATTACGTGCGCCTCCGTAACTTTCCAAATTAGCGGCGGCAAAGTCGAAGAATTAATCTTCGTCAGTGCCTACCTCTTCATTGGAATTTAACACTTTTTCTATGGATGACATGAATTTTTCTGCCGTGACCTCATTACGGGTGGTCAATGGCAGGTTGATGGGGTTCCGGAGGCATTTGGACTGAACACAGACCCGCAAATATGAGTATTTTTCTTTCGGCAGCAGTTCGTCGAACATTAGCTGCTGAACAGACAGAAGTGTGTCCATGAATTGCAGTGGCTCCACACGGTCGAAGTTGGTCATTCGGACCGTGTGGGACAAAAACTCGCCTTGTATTTGGCAGACCTGAAACTGCTGGAGCACGTTACGACCTGGCCGGGAGACGCACTCACCTGCGTGATGTAGGTGTGTAGAGGGACACTGGGCTCATCTCCCTCATGTCTCTGATGCTTTGGCGCAGGGCCTTCACCATGTGACTGATGCTGCTGCCAACGCCTCTTCAGGCTCAGGTGCCAGGTACGGGGCACATCTCCGCTCGCTGAGGCGGCGCCGATACCTTGCCAACGAGGGACATCTCTTGGCTGACCAGGGATATCTCTCGGCAGACCAGGGGAATCACCCAGGGCGTCAGCAGGCTCAGAGGTCTGCGGTTGTCCAGGGTATGGGACGGCTATCTCCACAGGAGGCATAGAAGATTCCATCTGAATTCGGTGTAAAATATCGTCGAGATCTCCCTGGATCCTGCTTAAAGTGGCGAGTTTCTCATCGAATGAGAGCTCCATGGCGGAATGACGCTTCCCGGGCCATGCAGGAGTTTATGAACCCCTTCAATGCGCATGCGCGGGTCCTCCCACCTCCCACCTCTCGCCAATGGCATTCATTTTTTTTTAATTTCGTTCCCACCTCGTGACCGTTTCTACCTGCGTGGGCGGATTCAGTCAACGGTCATTTTCAGGATGCACAAGAATCTGTGTAACCGGAAATGGTGGAGTCAAACCCTCCCTAGGCCGTCGCCCATGCTCGCGAGTCTCCCGCCAGTGGCGCTCGTTTATTTTTAACATTTCGTTGCCGTCTGCGGGGCCGACCAAGAAAGAATCTGTGTAACCGGAAATGAGGGAGTCAAACCCTCCCTCCCTCCCTAGGCTGTCTTCCACACTCGCGAGTCCTCCCGCCAGTGGCGCCCGTTTTTTTTTACCGTTCGTTCCCGCCTGTGTGGGCGGTTTCTATCAACGGCCACCATACTGCCGCTGGCGCCAGACAAATGCTGAGAGTCTCTGATACACGTAGGAGTAAGAAATGGGGGTGGAAGCCGTCCCTAGGACGTCTCCCACAGACAAGCATACGCATGGGAAATGGGGGAGGAAGCTCTACCCAACCGATGCCAGCTGGGCGAGGATTGCTCGAAAATTAAGCCCTCCCCGTCACCAGCACAGGTGTGGGGGAGGAAGCTCATCCCCCTCCAGTATGGGCGACACTTCCGATCGCCCATTGGCAAGCCCTCCCTAGGACAACATGCCCGTGGGGGGAAGACAAAAATTAAGCCCTCCCAAAAATTAAGCCCTCCCCAGGGGGCCTTTTTTTGGGGAAAGCCATCAAGAAATTTAAGCCCTCCCCATCTCCAGCACACGTGTGGGGGAGGAAGCCCATCCGCCCTGCAGCGTGAGAGACACTTCCGATCGTTAAGCCCTCCCTAGGATGGCACGCACGAGGAGGAGACAAAAATTAAGCCCACCAAAAATTAAGCCCTCCCCAGGGAAGGGGGACGGCACTTCCTGTCGACCCCCTCCCAAAAATTAAGCCCCCGACGCCAGCGATGACGTCACTTCCGGTCTATGACGTCACTTCCGCACACCATATCTCCATTGACACTACTAAAGTACTTAGATCATAAAAACATATGCAAATTAAAAATCCTAACAAACTGTCTGGACAGAGGCACTGGAAACGAAACTCCAAATTCAGAAATAATAGACGTACTTTATGAAGCACTCATAAAAAAATATGCTGCGATTGTTAACAATAACAAAATTAATAAACTATATGATGACTCAGAAATTAAACAACGCAACTATAGCAAAGACCAACCCGAAGCAAAATTGAGAATTCATCAACCAAATTATCAATAATAAACCTAAAACTGCCATTGACGATTTTATCATGAACAATATGCCACAAGGTATGTATAAAATCAAGCAGCAGAGAAATTTAAAAACAACTTTTCAGACATTATTGTCAATCTTAGAGACGATAACCGTACACAGAATCTCTCTACAGTTTCTAAACATATCCAAATTTCTATTCCTTCAATTTTTGTACCTTCCATTTTATAACAAGAAACTTTCAAAATTTGAAAGTGACTTAAATGAAAGAAATCATGTGGATACAATCAGGTACTCGTGATGAACTTTATCAATGAGAGCACATCTACAGAAAAAAACTTAAAATTGCTATTTTACGGCCAATTTACGAAACTAAATCCGATTGCACTAATATAGGTCCATTGCCATCTTACCAGTTCTCCACAAAATCCTTGAAAGATATGTAGCTAAATATTGCAGCCAATTTCTAGAAAAAACATAACATTCTTAATGAAAAGCAATATGGTTTCCTAAAAGATAAAAATGCAATTACACTTTTAACGGAGTTTTCTGACTTCATTAACGGAACTTTAAAAACCGAAAAAAAGCAGATACTATCTTTCTCGACTTTCGTACGGCATTTGATACGTTAGATCACGTATTCTCCTTCAAAAATCGTATGTTTATGGTATCTGAAGTATTACACTTAAATGATTTGAATATTATTTAAAAAACAGAGTGCATGTTACTCAAATTAATGGCGTCTTTAGTGAGAAGAAAATCGTGTACACTGGTGTCCCACAAGGTTCAATTTTAGGTTCGCTTTTATTAATTATTTATATTAATGATCTAATAAAACTTAAATTGCTATATTGTAATACTATTTTAATTGCTATACTGCTATATTGTAATACGCTGATGACACCGCCTTGATTAACGCGAATCACAATATAGCAGCAATTCGTGATACACAGGATGATTTTAAGAAAGTTATTATTAACTGGTGTCATTTTATTTGTATTTACAGAAACTCAATTAAAACCAAATGGATGAGCTTTCATTCACCAAGATATTATGATCTTTCATCTTATGCAATAAAAAGCCAAGAACTCTTTTATCCTCATAATAGTGGAGAAGCATCCATGGAAACAATGGTTCCCTTAAAATTCTCATTAAAGATAAGAAATGTAAATTAAATATATTTAAATGTTTTGACATAAAAGAAAAAGTATTTTTATAACTTTAATAAGTTTATCCTAACATAAAGTTTACATTTATATAATATCCTTCGAATTTTTCTGTTATATTATACTACAAAATTAATAGAAGCAGCAATTTTCCAGGCTACTCGAGCTAGTAGTGTATGAAGAATCTCGCTTCATCGCTACTGCATTGGTTATCGTATCTTACAGCGGCAGTTACATCTTCCATATTCAATCCACAGAATTCAATGAACAGAAATTTCTTTCGTTGGAAGCACTTTTCTCATTGCTTTGCATAATATTTCACATCTTCTTCTTACTAGCCACTAAAGGTCGCTAGAGTCGTTGCCACTGTTATCAATAATGGCGCCGACTAACGAGGAGTTGTCGAAGGTAAGTGTATTTTTTTAATTGTCTTTTAAAAAAAATGAGGTAGAATTCTCCTTTATTGTGCTATGTCCGGCTTTCTCATTTCAAGTTACACGAATTTCTTATCTATTGATAACATTGCTATACCGTTGAATGTACGTAAAGAAAACGTAAATTGTGTCCTGATTGTTATCAAGAGATCTTGTATTCAGATTCCACCCGGCTAATGACAATATTTACTCTATATTAGCTAACAAATTTCTACCAGTTGTATCTGAGATATCCAATTATTTCAACAACAATACTTACGCTCGATTCTCCGCATGTTGGTTTAAAAAATAAAAATACAATGTCGTTTGACGCTTGATATGGGTTGGCAGTGTGCATTGAACTGGAGAGTGCCTTCTGGAAAAGAGTCTGCAATTACAATCAACTACATTTTGCAATGACTATTCTATGGTATAACGCATAAAGTGATTAATAGAGGATGATTGTTTGACGCCGGTAGCTCAGTGGTCAGAGCTCCTGACATCTTATCAGGTCGTAGGTTCAGATCCCACCCGATTAATGACAATTTTTCCTCTACATTTATATAACAAATTACTACCAGGTGTAGTTTAGATATCCTATTATTTCAAACTGTGTCCTATCGCGTTCCATACCTGTGAGCTTAATTCCTCCGATTCACATTCGCTGTAGTGGTTTATAACTTCTTAAACTACGTGTTACTGTTCTCATTACAGAAAATGTTATTACTACTATAGGTATAATAGAAAATATACAAGACGATTAAAATATTTTGTGAATATAGTAACTTACGAGTAATAATATCACAATTTGTCGAGTATCCTGTGAAAAATATATGTTGTGATACATTTCACTCACACCGATAAATTTAATGTTTTTCGCTTAACTTAGTGTTTTAAAGGACAAATTAACGACCTTAAGCGGGTACTTACTGTATTGCACTATATTCATTTAAGTGTAATTAGAATGCATTAAAAATTTTGGAAAGATAAGAGAAATATGCGAAATTTCAGAAATTTTGAAATTGGAAAGTTATGTAAATACGATAAAAATATTCGAAAACAAAATATAGGCAGTGATCTGGTTCAATTATTATTTGTTTTTTTAAATAATCTGCGAAGCTCTTTCCGAAAAGAGCAGAAGAAAATTGTGAAATCTAAGGTGTCTGATACTGGTAGAGATTCCGTTTACATACCTAAATTATGATAATGTGATAATTTAATGTTTCTCGTCGATCAGAATTTTCCTATGAGTTCATCCTCTAATATGCGTGACATTAAAAGCGAAGTAAAAACAGAAGCTAATACGTTAATGGTTATTTATTCATTTAAAAAGTTTAAATTTAGTAACTAATTAGCAGATAGTTCGCCAACGTTTAGAGGGGATGAAAATGCATATGTCATTCGGCATTATCAAAATCGAACTCAGATTTTCTATTAAATCTTTAGACAGGATTACGATAAAAAAATGAGCTCTAAAATTCTATCTTTGGTTCTATTAATTAGAGAGACTTGATTTTCGAACGCAATACACTCTTATCCAAGGAAAATACGCTACGGAAAATATGGGACCGATCAGCAAATTTTCTGAAAAATTCTAAGGTCCAAGAAAAATTTGCTGAAATTTCGTTAATTAAACTCTAATATTATTGGCGCTGATAGCAAACGACCGCGTTCATTATTGACGCTGACAAATGCTGACAACGAGGAACCCACTCAATGACTTAGAAAATACAGGTACTTCTATAGCTAGTTTTACAAAAAAAAAGTTATTATTTCCCCTTTTTCTTCTTCTCGTATGCAGGCACTTAGCTTCATTTTGTGTTAAGAAATAAAACTTTTTTATAGTTTTTAAATAAAATAATATATTGCTATTTGCATTATCCGATTCATCCATTAATTGAAATTACTGTTATTAGTGGATATTTAAGTCGCAAAACTCTAAACTTCATTCTCTTTGAAAGCATTCGATATCGCTGAATTATTTGGTGTTCTTCATACTTATGTAGATAGCATTTATACCAAAAAAAAAATCCTACAAAGTAAAAAACGGATTAGAATCCATGCATTCGGGGAATAAAATTTCAAGTAATGCAGGTCAGAGTGCAAGTTGGGAAATTAATCTGCCATTTTTACAGCAAGTTATTTTATAATGAAGTTATGTAAATACGATAAAAATATTCTCTTGTGTCGTAATAAACATTTCATTGATTAACTGTTCACCTGCGCGCTGTAAATATCCGAGAGATTTTAATGCATAAAACTTTAATTTCTCACATGTTAAGACATACATTTTAATTTATAAAGTATATTTGGTGTTTGATATGTAACGCATAACTAGTCTTGCCGTAATTTTCATTTTTCGATTTCTTATTTTCGTCGATAGCAAAAACTATGGCAATAGCAAAGAAGCCAAACGAATTATTTGTATGAATGCAAAAACCAGCAATATTCATAAAATTGGATGTATTTAAAGTTTTGCAATTTTCACCCATTTTTTTTTCAAGTACGTTTCCGAAAACATAGTTATATCTTTGAAAACTTCAGAATTTTTCAACAGTCGCAGATTATATTTCTTACCCCGTTGCCGTAGCCGAGTGGTTAGCAGGTTTAGCTCTTGATCAAAGAGACCCGAGTTCGAATCCCGGGTAAGGCATAAATGTTTGTGTTATTTTTCTGCTGAGGTCCCGCCATCCTCCTGTCTGACTTCTGTGATAAGCAGCTGCTTGAGAGGGGTGGGGGAGAATTTTTTATATTTTTTTAGACACGACCGAATTTACATCTTACGCGGCCACACCTGATATTATTAATTATAACACAAAATCATTGGTAAATTGTACAATTTTACTCTTCCTAATTAATGGAATACAGGTTCTAACTAGAAATTAAAATAAACTGTGATGAAAATTCTAAATACAAACTGAGAAATAAAGAACGAAAATATTGAAATGGAGAAAGTTTTTAAAAAGAAGTTCATATGAAATTTTTGGCATGTTTCGAAGTGAATGTTCAGAGTAAAATTACATAATTTTGCTAATGTTGTCAGAATTTTCAACAGCCATTCAGCTAATATGATTCAGAATTGAGCAAAATAAGAACAAAAAAACCTTAGTCGGAGATAGAGACCTTCATTTGCCATTGCAATGATAAATAAAGTATTGTGCACTCTCATCTCGTGAACGTAGGGAACAAGAATGCATAATGCATTACTCTTCCAACTAGTTTATGCCAAGGCTACAAAAGTAGTTGACTGCAGCCAGGCCCGGTTTTCTCATTAGGCACGTTAGACCCTCGCACCCCAACATAACCTGGGGCACCATCATTTAAATGCTACAATTTGTAATAACAATAAAATTGTGTCTTTTCAATTTTAACTAGTGTCCATGGAGAACAAGAACTCTCTTTTCAAAGTACGCTTTCTCTCATGATAATGAATTCTTTTTAAAAGAATTCGGATTGTGAGGTTATAAACTCTGTTTCAAAATTATTGGGATATTTCTATAATTCTCTTTTAATATTACATTTAATTCTGTAAACGATTTGTTATAATTTTAAGGTAAATTCTTACGAGTAAATTTTCTTTTAGATTTACTTTTAGATTTGCCATTTCTTTTAATATTTTGCTACAAGAGCCTAATTCAGAGTTAGGGAGATTCGAATACAGTTTTCGCACAATATGAAAGTGTGTTACTATTTTTGACAATGAACTGTAATTTAATCATTCTCTGAGTGTTAACGCGAGGAAATATTTTTTGAAATTTAAATTAAAAATTTGATTGTGTAATATCATTCCATATTGAATATAACACGTTATATGTTATTAATTTAATTTATTACATTAATTTCGCTATTTATTAACAAAACTATGTTTTTATTACGATTTCCACATTCGTTTATTTCGATAGGTTATTTCTATTTTTCGTGGTTGTGAAAAAAAAGAAAATATTTCATACGAAATTGAAAGAAGTGTTGTTGATAACGTCGGACTACCACTCCGTGTGCCTAGAGACGCATGTAGTATAAATTGGCCCTATCTAAAAATGTGAAAATAAATAAATCCCCTCCTCCTCAAACAGCTGCTTGTCATAGAGGACAGACAGAAGGTGGCGGGACCTCAGAATCCAGTTAACCGGACCTCGACTCCAGCTCCCGTTTTTCCAACACTAACCAAGCTCGCTAACCACTCAGCTACGGGGCAAAAAAGCAAATAGGTGAAAATTTTAAAACATTAAATACATATAATTCTATGAATAATGCTTTTTTTCAATCACATAAAAATTGCTTTTTTTAATATAATTTTAAACTTATTTACATAATACAAGTTTATTCAACATTATCGACATAATAGGCTTTTGCACAGTAGTACATGTATTAAATTAAAACACCCGGCCATCGGAACGCCGATGGACAGTTTGTTAAAAATAACTTTCCTGAATGACGGGGAGATTGCACTCTTAACCCCCACCCCTACTTCGCTAATAGACTGTATATATACTACTAACATTTGATTTAAAAGGTAGAGAACTACTTTCACTCATCGATTCGGAAACATCTGATATCGGAACGCCGTTCCGATTCAATGATTCGAAAATATCTAGTAGCGAAACGATATTACATTTCATTGATTCGAAAACATAGAGTAGTGGAACGGCGTTCCGTCTCAATGATTCGAAAATATCTAGTAGCAGAACTATGTTCCGTTTCATTGATTCGGAAACATACAGTAGTGGAACGGCGTTCCGTCTCAATGATTCAGAAGCAGAGAGCATGTGTTCCATTTTGTTGCAGTAGTGCTTTTGTAATTTCTTCCCTTATTCAAAAGGTCACGCTTCGCCACTGTCTCATAACATGATAACTGATCATGACCCTGACTGCTGCGGCTATGATGTTATTGAGCGTATTGAGAGCCATAAACATCTTGGACTTTACATGGATATAACCTTCCGCATGGAATACACATATTCAAAGGTTAGCAGGGATATTACATCTATGTTCATCTAAACTTTACAACTATAATTTGCTGCAAGCACACATACATGTATTTTGGTTTACAAAGCTATCTGTGAATCTACATTGACTTATGGTTTGACAACATACGGCTCAACTAACCTCAAAAATACACTGCTCGACATTGAAACCACCCAGAAGGACATATCGTACAAACATGCAAATAGAAGGGTGGGTGTGCTAGTTGAGATATGCAAATGATGATAATCCGGAGCCAACGACGTGTATGGCTCAAGAAATAAAAGGTGCAAGAAGGAACAGGGATGGTATTGTGTTTATGCAGGTGAAAGTCGTGCGAACGGTTGAGATTAGATGGTTCCACTTGGAAATTGTTCAGTGAAGGCCGAAAATTCCTGGTACACGCCATCGGTAGGTTTACGGCCATTTGGATGCTTTTGACAGAGGAAGAATTATAGGCCTATATGAAATTGGATGGACTACACGTCGTGTCGCTGCCAATGTTCATCGGGATGCACGAACTATTGGACGTCTTTGGCAACAGTGGCGAAACGAAGGTTCTGGTGTGTGTTGCAGAGGGAGTGGTGCCATCCGGAAGACGTCAGCACGACTTGATAAACGCATTGTCGACATGCTCATTCGTCACCACAGAGCACTGCAGCCATGGACGTCCCCATAACGACCCGAATGATAAACCGAAGGTTGCATGAGGCACACCTGCAATCTAGGCAACCGTTACGTCAACTGCCATTCACTGCAAACCATTGCAGCACTCGTCTAGCCTGGTACCGAAGTCGTGCGAACTGGGGTCACGAATGGAACACTGTTGCGTTTAGTGATGAATCCCGTTTCTGTCTAGATACTGATGATGGCAGGTCCGTGTATGGTGAGAACCTGGCGAGCAAACAGATCCAGCTTTGTTTGGGATCAGCACACTGCCCATCAGCCAGGGATAATGGTATGCTATTGGATATGACAGCATGGGGTGCTATTGGATATGACAGCAGGCCACCTCTTGTCCACATCACAGGAAGACTGACAGCTACATGATACATTAGCGTCATTCTGCAGCCCATTTTGCTACCGTTCCTGGGAGGCATGCAGCAGTCGATTTTCCATCATGACAACGCATGTGTACACACTGCTAAGGTCTCCAGACAATGCTTGAAACATATTCAAGTATTGCCATGGCCAGCACAATCTTCAGATTTATTCCCAATAGAAAATCTGTGAGACCACATTGGACGACGTGTGCAATCCTCTCACCTGCCGGAGCGAAATATCGATGAATTATGGGAGCAAGTCACCGCTGCTTGGTGTGCAATTCCTCAGGACCATATCCATCGACTGTATGATTCCATGTCACGCCGTATTGCTGCCTGTATTGCCGTTCACGGCGGTGCAACTACCTACTGAGGCAGTCATATTGTGCTGCATTATTTCATCTTCTAACAGCTCTAAGTGGCTGCAAATTAAATCACGGTATGCCAATATGTATTGTTATGTGTGTGCTACATTTCACCCCTATCCTCTCACCCTTTCTTGGTGGGGCAATTTCAATGTCGTGCAGTGTATAAAGAAAATAAAAACTATTGCTAAAATTATATATATAATTATAGCTAACATTGCTAAAAATATAATCCCATACAATCTGATAAATTCATTTCATTGTATTGAAGAAAAATTGAATATCTAGGCTAGGGGTTCTCAACGTGGGGTACGCGGTAAATTCTTTTAGGTACGCCGTGAGAGCTCAAAAGACACTAGATATATGTTGTATATAAATATATTTTATTTTATTCCCATTGTTATACTATGACTATAGTTTTATCTATCTCTACAAGTGGTACGCTAATAACATATACTTTTCCAGGGGGTACGTGAAGCATAAAAGGTTGAAAACCACTGATCTACGCATACTTTCTTTTCACAACCTTTATAAATACAGAATCACTAAAAATTGTGTTCTAGACACTAAAATCAGTATAAAATTTTGAACCACCACAATGGAGCTTCCACTGAAATTTCACATAATTAAGTATTCGGTGACATTGTTTAAACCATATCTATGTATTTTCATGTAACATTATTATTCTTTTCTCCTGCAGATACGCAGATGCTTTGAGGGTCATTTGTTTAAACTTTTGTATAACTGACATGAATATGAATAAAGATTATATTATTATAGTCTCTTGCTGTTTCCACCCTCCTTTATATTTTTCTACATCCGGGAGTGTATGTATATATGCGATTTGGGTTGGGTTGTTTTACCTCTGAGCGGCACTTTTTGCACACCATGGGCTAAATGGTCAGGTCACATGGACCCCGAAAGCTCAGAGAAGGTTGTGGGAGGGGACCCACTAGAACAGCTGTTGGGATACAGATGGTAGCCTCCCGTCAAGGCCATCCAGCGTATTCTTTTAACGTGCACAGCGTCATGGAGGTAGGAAGACAGGGAGGCGCCCTATCGCTTGAAAACTGTAACCGAACGTCGCCATATTGTCGCTACTCGTAATCTTGCTATCACTGTGTTAAAGAACGACAGATTGCATCAAAAAATGGATTTGGGTAACGCGTTTGAATGAACTTGCGAAAAAGCTCAAAAGGATAACGTTTCATAGGTAAGAAGTAATGCTAAAGTTTTGCTTTGTAAATTGAAAACTTTTTCGTCATTTCAAATAATTTATGACAGTATCGTAGTTAGGCCTAGCGGAAGGCGGCAGGAAGGGTCGCGAAATTTCCCCAGTGTTTTTAATCTAAACTGATGAAATAAAGTGTTATAAATTCATAGAAAGAGAAAAAAAATCAACAAACACGGGAAAATGTGATATTAATATCATTCGTCATTTCCTATGATTTTGATGTACCTTACCGAAACGCTAGAGAATTTCCTGTTATGTCAATGAGAATCTAATTTCGAAGCTCTGTAATTTCTAAAATATGCATTTAATGGAAAAATGTGACTAAAGATAAATTAAAAATCGTAATTAAATCTATTTAAATCTCGATTTTAAACAATATTCGTTAAGTATTTACAGAGTTATGGACGCTAGATTATTTCATGATAAATTATGTTTAATGTCGATGAAAATCTGTGAAGTGCTCTAACTATTAAAATATGCATTTAATGGAAACATACGACAGAAGGTAAATTAAAGATTATAATCAAATCTATTTAAATCTTAATTTTCAACGATATTCATGGAGTTTAATGGAAGAATATGATTAAAGATAAATAAAAGATCATAATCAAAACTATTTAAATTTCTATTTTAAACAATATTCAGTATTTAAGCCTATATTAAAGTCTAAATATTTTACAACAAAGTTCCTGCTTTTAATTCCAAAGTGTTTCTTTTGCTGTTGATATTTACATTTTTTCTTATATAAGAGATTTGACTTATCACAATTTACTCTGAGCATTAGAAACTTGATTAAACAATGATAGAACTTTGAAATATTATGCAGGGGAGAGGAATTCAGTCCCTATTTTATGAAAAAGATGGTGCAGATTTCATTTGATATGTAATTTGTTATTATTAACTTTAAGTGAGAATAAACAACTGTGTTTAAAAACGTAAACAAACGAAAAACTGAAGCGGAAAAAAGTATTTTTTATATACATTTTAAATATCTCTTGACCTTCCAAGAAAAAAAAATCGATTTAGCAATATTCGTCGAAATAATTCCTTTTTTGTACATGAAATAATTGCGATTTTTTTTAGCAGTATTCATATAAAGCATTCGGATATATTGCAATTGACGTGCAGCGTGCGGCTTTCTCAGTAGCAAGAACATGGCTACCGCCGTTCTGCGCGGCTACACTGGCGACCTATGTTAAAATATAATAAGGGCGCCTCCCCCTCTTCCTACCTCCATGCACAGGGTATGGCTCTCCCGCACACGGGCCACGGCTTAACTTTCCATCCGACGGATGGCGACCTTTCCAAGCCCATCGGTGTTCCCTACTGATCGTGGGCAGGGCGGACAATTTTGCGGAGATAAATCTCAACGCTGACCCAGCTGGGACTCGAACCTGGGAACTGCAGATTACGAGCCTGGCGCGCTACCGACTGAGCCACTCCCGCCCCATGTATATGCGAGAAGTGTACTTTATTTTTTATGGGAAAAGGTATGATGGATAAAGAGAATATTTAAATAACAGATGATATCAACTCTACGCCATAAAAATTCTGGAACGCCTTATTACGAAGTAGAATTGTATACAAAATCTAGTTCTATGAAATAGTGCAAACTGCATCATATAAAAGTGTGCAGCATGCAAAGGTTCTTATAGATTTGTTGAGCAAAAGGCATCTTTTTTGAATACGGTAATATCCCGTTGACAGTTCATTCGCTGTTGAGCTCTTATAATCATGACAAAATTGCTGCATTGCGGCAAAAACACGCTAATGGAGAAAAGTTAAGTTATAAACATAAAAATCAACATAGCAACAACGAATAAAGAGACTTTTATTAAATTCCAATGACAGGTACATCATACAATAACAAAGAACATGTGAAAACAATGAATGGATGCCTAGGAATAGTGTCCATGCTTAAAAAAAGTCCATTACTGGTGGTAACAGAAATGCGTTGTTCTGGAGATCAATAGAGAGTGTAGGTTCTGGAGATCAATCGCCAGTGTAGTATGCTTGTTGCACGACGATCATGAATGCTGGTGAGAAGTTGATGAATGATGTCAGATGAGAAAAAAACGCCATTATTGGTTATATATGTACAGGTTTAGCGAATATCACAGCTCTAGAAGACTTCTGGGAAGAGGATGAAGATGAAGAGCACCAATGTGTCTCTCCAGAGCATCCCAGACATGCTCAATAGGATTAAGATACGGAGACCTAGCCACTTCATCTTGTGGATATTCTCGCTATCGAGGTAATCGTCGACCAGACGAGTTCTAAGAGGACGAGAATTATCGTTCATAAAAATGAACTCGGGGCCAACAGCATCCCTGAAAAGCCATTCATAGGGTTCAATGATTTTTCTCTAGGTACCTTTGAGTGTGCATGGTGCCACCTTTAAATACATGGAGTGGCGAACTGGAGGCTACTCACAGAGAAACTAACACCACAATCCACAATATCAAACCTGTGGAAAATATATAAAAAATTATACACAGAAACCACACCTGCTAATCCAACACAAACATATGCTCTAAAAAACAACAAATCAATCCAAGAAATAACAGAACTAGCCCAATACTACACTAATACATCCATTAATTCAAGTCACATAATAGATAAGAAATACTAAAACTCTAACATCATACACAATTTATATCACACCAAACACAACATGCACCTAAACATGCCATTTTCCTTTTTTGAATTAAAAGCTACCATAAAAAATATTAAAAAAAAGACTCAACTCCAGAACCAGATGGCATTACTAACAAATTACTAAAAAATATAACAAAGAAATGGCAAATGAAAATACTAGACACATTCAACAATTTTTGTAACACACAGTCATACCCAGAAAGCTGGTTCAATAATTACATGGTATTTATCAAAAAAGAGACAAAACCAGCTGCCCAACTAAAATCATATAGACCAATATATTTAAGCTCTAACATGCTAACACTTTTCGAACGAATGGTATGCAACAGACTAAACTGGCATAGGGAAAAATTCAGATTACTAAACAAAAATTGCTCTGGGCTTCAGACCTGGTAGAGGCACTAAAGACGTACTACTAAATTTAATAACAGATATTGAATATGCAATAACACACAAACAGTACCTAAGTGGCAACTGTGATAGACTTAGAAAAGGCTTTTGATTCTGTCTCACACCATGGACTGTTATACAAGAAAAGAGATTTAGATATAAATGGACACTTATACAACTTCCTGTATCAAATAATAACATATGCAGATGACCTAATCTTCTGGACAACACACCAGGACATCACAATCATTCAAAACAGAATCCAAAACACACTTAAAAAACTCACTCACAACTGCAAACAATGGAACCTAAAAATCTCAACTGAAAAGACAAAATAAATATACTTCCACAAGAAATACAAACTCCCAAACGATTATAAGATGTCGACATAAATGAGACACAAATTGACATTACAAATGAAATAAAATTCCTAGGATTAAATTTAGATTCCAAATTAGCCTAGAATAATTGCATAAACAAGGCAAAAGAAAAATCACACAAACTATTCAACTTTCTAAGATACCTTGGAGGATCAAAATGGGGATGATCTACCAATAACTTACTCTTAATATATAAAACCATAATTCTACCAAAATGCCTATATGGCATTGAACTCATCAACAACATATCAGACACAAAACTAAAATTAATAGAAACAATTCAGTTAAGAATAATTAAATACTGCCTGGATCTACTACAATCTACAAACAGCTTAAACATTTATGCTGAAACTTCCATACCACCTATAAGAATACAAAAAAATACTTACTATTTAACTTAATATTCAGAATTATATTAAAAAACACAGACCACCCAATAACGGATAAAATAATCACTAACGTTACAGACACAACTCTACAGAATTTCCCTGAAAAGGCAAAGACATAATCAGAAACAATTATAGTGGTGACTTTCACACCCAACATTCCATATTGATTATCAACACTCCAGATTATGATGGACAAGATACCTGGAATTATCTCAAAACAAAACACAAACACCATGATCCTAAAATATCTGGCAGAAAAACACATCATGGAAGAATATGCCAACTACATACAAATTTATACTGATGGCTCATCAAATGGTGACAACACCATCGCAACAGGAGCATATTATCACAACAGTAGATAACACTGAATTACAATTCAAATTTGACTCTAGCTGCAGAATAATATTATCTGAACTCACATCTATAATATTAGCAATACATTGGGCCCTAAAATTCTCAAACTCAAAAATGGTAATACTAACCAACAGCAAAACCTCACTTGATATATTAAATGTCAACCCTTTCATGAATAACTTTCAAATTTACACAAATGATATTTTCACACTCATTTATCAACACATGAACAAACAAAACATTATTCACCTACAAAGGATACGAGCACATATTAATATAACAGGTGATGAAAAAGTAGACAAATTAGCTAAAAATGCCATAGACCTAACACACTGCATAAAAACACCATATCACTATGCCTTACACACAAAAAAAACAATAAATGAAAATGCCATAAACACAACAAAGGCATAAAATCACGCCATACATCTCTAAATTCACTGATTATGGATTAAAAAAATGAAATAAATGCCATTTTAAGAATAAAAGCAAACCTTGCCATGACAAACCTTACACTACACAGAATGAAAAAGCCATCATGCAACCACTGTACAGATAGACACACGATAGAACACATACTATTCCAATGTCATAAACACAAGGATGAGAGAAATATGTACTACAACAACCTAAAAAAATATAATGTTACAGAATATAATTTCAAAACCATCTTTAAACCCACAAAAAAAATTAAAACATGTATTTTACAGACTTTTAATAAGTTACTTAAAAAATTAACATGTTAAATTCTCTATAATCTAATTTAAAAAAATACCTGTATAACATAAATAAATAAACAAAGAAACAAATTGAACAAATATTAAAAAAAGAGAGTAAAAAAAAGGAAGATAACAAAAAAAGACTTCTAATTAAAAAAAAAGAAAAAATAGAAATATTAAGCAAGGAAAAAAAAACAGAAATATACTGATATAAAAAAAAAGTGTTAAGAAAATAAGAATAAATAAAAAGGCAAAAAATACTGCCTGAATGAGTCTGCATAAAGCCGCCGGCTGGTTATGCAGGATATATTCCTGGGTTGATATCATTTGTATTGTACAGCCATCCAGCATTATGCCTCCCTCCACCAGAAGACCTCTCAGTGGATCCCAAATGTTTTCTGGATGGTTGTACGTTCCGCGTTCTCTCAGATGAATGACATGTCACGAAGCAGTAGTCAGACTGAAACGGGACTCATCCTTGGAAAGCACATGAGCTAGCAGCTGTTCGACTGCATCAGAAGTTATCGAAAAAAATATTCTCCCCGCCTTCCCGTGGTGCAGATTGTTGGTACCTTTCAAAAGTGATAGTCTCTTGTGGAAGGGAACGGAAGAGGAGGGTTACTAGCTCAGTGTGGCATATTCATCTGGACTACACTGACTACTTTATTTTCTACTCGACAGAGAAATAGCCAACCACGAAGGGTCCTGATGATGACTATATATATATATATACCAAGCTGAACGGAATAACGGCTCTGAGCTTCATTATGGATCCTGAATTTACTGCACTAGTGGGTTTCTGTTAAGAGAAAATCTTCCACTATGTTTTCTGTTTGTTTGTGGATTGACAGCCCCAAGTGAATAGATACACAGGATGCGTTTTATCAGCTGGTGGATAATTCTGATCAGAGTCAATTGTAGGTACCTGAACCCTTGCTTCTACAGGCATCGTCAAACCTACATTGGAGGAAGTGTAGCCAAACGGGCCAAATAATCAGCATAATCTAAATCAGAAATTGTCAAATATCTAGACTATTCATGGCCAAAATCTTTCCCTTGCAGTGAATTCTACATACCATAATCAATAACCAAACTAAAATGAAAGGGAAACCAAATGCACCTTTGTCGAATTCCAGTCGAATGTTAAACAGATTGTTACAAGCCGTTCAATTGCCACACTTAACTGAATGTTATTACGAGTACAGACAACAACCATTGTCCGGAATTCTATACGATCTCACGATCAACCATAAATTATGATGACCACATGTTTCTGAAACTCTATACATTTATTAAGAATCTGCCTAAGTGAAAATCCTGATCTATACATTCCTAACAATTATGAATCCACGATCCTAAGCATGCAATAGTGGACAGGTTTTTGTCCCATGCCTACGATTATCAGACTGTGTGGTAATGTCCTCACTACTTCTCTCTATAGACGTTAGTTCCTTTAAAGATCCATCTAATCAGTTTCTTTCCACAAATGCATAGAACGTGAGAACCCTAGCGGAGATTATTGATATCTTCTCACTGGAATTTCTGCGTTATAACTTAGATCATCTGTGTTTGGAAGAGATCTGATGGTGAGGTAAAGGTCAGATACTCAATGATAATTTTCAATTTCTCTTTTCAAGAAGAAAAGATGGAAGGTATCTGTAAGGATTCGCGTTCACTGAAATGTCAACAGGCAATATGGCGCCAAAACTTCCTGTCTGAAACTGATTGAACAAAGAGATTCAGACGAGTGTAGCAGCAAGGTAAGTTGAATTAGCCGATACAAAACTCCCTTACCCTTCGGCCAGGTCACTACACTGATTTCGCGAGACAGCGTGAGAGAGAAAGAGCAGAAGACTCGCCTGCTTCATCTCGGTGAGGAAGGTCAAACACGGATCGTCGGTCGTGCATCCTTAGACAATTCTTCGTTGGCCTCGAGGTCCAGGAGCCCCCACTTTTGGTTGGCTGGCTCACTAAATAGTTTAACCCTTTCACGACTAAGGGAAACATTTTTCCCATTTTAAAATTGGTGATTGTCGTATTTAATTATAACCGTATCTGCATTTGTTATACAGAATGTCAAAATAGAACGTATGCCGAACGCAATTACGTAAACGGGAACGTTTAGAAAACAAAAACAGAACTGTCAGGACGCATAATATATGTACAATTATTTATATGTACATATATATGTACAATACATGCAATGTCCATCTTTGCCTCACTACCAAAAGAAATTGTTTCGCAGAATATCATAATTAGCACATCATTTTGTATAGTAATTTTATTTCATAATATTGTATTAATTTAGTTAACATTTTGTTCTAATAAACCAATAAATAAAAGACATTGCATAATAAGTCTAACTATAATTTGTATTACCTTTATAGTCCATTGGCAAAAATATTTCCCATAAAATTCCAAAAAAACTACACATTGTTATGTATTTTTCTTACGATTTTTATTTATTTTACGTCTAAACAAGCTAAAATAAACAGTTACATACTAATATTTACTCTTAGAAACCTTATGGTCCTGAAAGGGTTAAGACCAAAGTGTGGTCGGGGATACGCACTCTATATATGAATTGTATGTATCTATGTAAATAAATTGATTGTAAATAGTAACTTTGTAGTGAAGTAATTTCCGGCCATTAGAGACTTTATCTACGTTTTAGAATACCCATTAATGCCTACCCACATAGCCCATCACGCCCTCACTTAAAACAAAGTAAAATATAGCATCTTCGAGGCTAGTTTGCTTCTCAGCAAACATGCTAGTGATTCTGTCCTGGGATATGATAGAATAAATGAAAGATTTCTTACAGCCAAATTTAAAACCAGGATTTAAACCTTAATGTTATCTAATGTTATGTTCTCGCTGAGGACTTTGATGAGGAGGAGAAAGATAGGTTTTACGGACAACTTCAGGATATTTTGAATTCTGTCAAGAAAAGATATATTTCTCTCGTGCTAGGTGATTCAATGCTGAACGTGGTATTGACTCTGACCTTGGGGTTAAGGTTCCTTTGGTATTGATAGTTCCAATGGCAATGGGGAATGTCTCCTAAAGGTAAATAAACATAACAGTTTGAGAATTACCAATATTTACTTCAAACCTTTCGATATATACACCACGTTGAAAAAAGTGTCCTGACACTTCCATGTTATGTGAATGGAAAGCCGCTTTCAAAGCTCCATAACACTGAAAATAAATCTTTTATGCAAAAACTGTTATTGGCGATAAATTGTAGATCACACTCATATCTGCCTAACTATATTTCCCGCAATATTCTTTTAATATTTAAAAAATAAATGGAAGCTGAAGCATTTATCTTTAACTTTTGACATTTGTGAAAAAATATTTCAATAGTTAAACACAACTCTTGTAACAATTTGTTCACTAACATAAATTAAATATCTGAAATATGTATGACGTTTTTTTAAAATTTTATCAATTTGGAAGCAATGTGACAGTGTCAGTTTTCAGCAATCTTCGATCAATATTTAAACGGTCACTGAAGCGGGACCATTTAGACGACATTGTCACAATTATGTCACGACATTGTCACATTAGACGACATTGTCACATTGCCTCCAAATTGATGAAATCTTAAAAAATCGTCATACAAACTTCAGATATTTAATTTACGTTAATGAACAAATTGTTACAAGAGTTGTGTTTTATCTATTGAAGTATTTTTTCACAAGTATCGAAAGTTGAAGTTTATGATTCAGCTTCCATTCATTCCTTAAATATTAAATGAATATTGCGGGAAATATATTTAGAGAGATTTGAGTGACATCTACAATTTATCGCCAATAACAGTTTTCGCGAAAAAGGTTTATTTCTAATGTTAGGGAGATTCCAAAAATTCAATTCCTATTCCATAAATTGAAAGATTTAACATTAGCTGAAAAAATTAAGTGCCTATTGCCAGCAGATGCGAAAATTCACATTATGTTGAAGGAGAATGGGTCTTGGAACAATTGCTGTGGAATGGTCGAAATTGCAGAGAATTTTCTACAAGCATAGAGAAAATGGAGGATCAATTCACGTGAGAAACTTAAATTGGAAAATAGAGAGCACAGATTTGGCCAGTCAGCTATAAAATTTAATTTTAATCAAAGTAATTCAGAACAAAATTCAAACACTCAGAAAAGAATTGAAAGAAAACAGTGGTGCAAACAGTGGAAAACAGTGGAAAAAAAGTGACCATTTTAAAAGAAAGCAGAGCAAGAGTTTTTCTTCATGAACCTGCTTTATCTGTAATCGGAAAGGGCATTTTGCGATGGAATGCACTAATAATGCGAAAGTAGCCAGAGCTTTTAATGTAAACACTCAGCAGTCTCTGAACACGCAGAGGCAAGTAGCAGAGCAATTGTTCGAAAAGTTACCTACCAGTTTTTGAAATTGGAATCAGATGTTAATTAGAAGGTTGCAGCTTCGATAACCGGAAGTAGTGGGGCCCTTGTCAAGACCTAGAATCTTTGACGAATGTCTCTGTTCATTATGGAGATAAGAGATTTAATGCTATCGCAGATTCAGGAACTCAAGTTGCTATCATAAAAGGATCTTTGGTCCCCGAGAAATATACGAGACCTCAAAGAAACATTAAGTTGGTTCCTGCATTCGGAGACCGCATAAAGGCTCCGTTAATCAAGGTCTCTATTAAACTAACTGTTGATGGAAATCAGACATGGTAATATAGTGGAAATTGTGGAGTTTTGTGTGCGATAGTAGAATATTTGAATGTTGACATGTTAATCACTCCGAATTGTCACACCGCCCTAGAGAATAATGCTGAGAACCAACACGGAGAATTCCCGCTGAATAGGTGCTCTGATCAAGTACAGAAAAGCAATACGAATTATATAAGAGATAATAAATTGCAGTAGGATAATAAAAGTAACGGTGGTACAACATATTACATGGGTAACGAAAATAATGAATATTGGCTGAAAATCTTAAGGATAAGCTTAGGTGTGAGGTATCTAATTGGAAAAGGTGTAGCAGAGATGGCCATCCTGGCAATTAAATTTAAGTTGGAGAAGAATATGTCTAGATTTATTAAAGAAAATATTTATTAGATATAAAAATGAAATATTGTGTAATGTCTCTGATAACGGAAAAGATGATATTAAGAGTATTAATATCAGAGATATGGAACTACGGTCTGGTAATTTATATGAGAGCAAAGTAAATGATGGTTAATAATTTCAGTGTTGAAATAAGTAAGAACAAAATAAATAAGTTTATTTCTGTAATAAATCATACTGTTTTGATGAAAAATGGTATATGAAATCATAGAAGCTTAATACTTTCAATATTTATACCAAGAAAATATCGTGGCATAACTAATAATAAATTGATTAGGAAGATATCGGAGGTCAAAAGAAAGAAGTTCGTAGGAAAACAGGCGCCGGTCAAATTTAAGAAGAATAGAACTTTTAAATACATCAGCAAAAGGAAGATTGCAAAATCAAACGCAGGGTGCAAGAAATAGCATCTAATTATTCAGGAAGTAGCAGATTGACACAAACCAATAAAACTGAAAGGGAGGATTCAGTGAATACCTCCTAGCTACAGTACATCAAACGAAGTCCAGATGGGGAACGACGGACTTGGAGCTCCTCTAACAGATCGGGTTTGACTCTATCCGAAAGCATTCTGTCATTAAGAAAACTCCGAGGTATTGGTGATTAGGTTAAGGATTGCGATGAAAGGAGTTGTATGGCAAGTCGTGGTTGCAAAAAGTGAGATGGAGTGGAATCCGTCGGATATATTTGTGGGGAGATGCTACTTCTGAGTGACATTGGCATTTGGTGTTCATTACAACTCACCAAAGTCTTTGGGGTTTGTCTTTGGCGCAGTCTTTGGGTGAGGACATTGTTCACAAGACAAGCTGGGGTCATTAGCATTAGAGCAACATAAGAAGGCAGTTTTAATAGTTTTGTAGAACACTAACAAAACTTTTAGGTCGGGCGTGTCATGTCCTTCTATTTTTTTTATTTTATCATTGTATATGCTTTTATTGTATATATCCATGTGATGTGTAATTTCAAAAGTATCATAAACGGGAATGTGGCTCATTACTTGTCATTCGGGGTCAAGTTGGGCTGTTCTCCATGTGCTCGGGAGCAGAGCGCCAGCAAATGATTTTATTCCCGTTCCACATTACTAGCTGGAGGAGTTGGGTTCGAGTCGAGTCACGGAGAGGAGCAACGAGGAAATGAACAGGCAGAATGAGTGTTGCTGACAAACAGATAGGTCATTTATTTT
Organism: Ryuthela nishihirai; assembly: GCA_038380435.1. Lineage (NCBI taxonomy): Eukaryota > Metazoa > Arthropoda > Arachnida > Araneae > Heptathelidae > Ryuthela > Ryuthela nishihirai. The sequence continues at coordinate 72,362,689 of JAWZYU010000003.1, forward strand.
AGTGCATTGAAGTGACGTAGTTCTTTCTCGGGCATATTATGCATTTCACCGCATATTATGTGTGAATGTAAATAAACAATGTGTCGTCATCTACTGTTGTGCATTCGTTTATTTCATCTTCCTATAAGGCATTTGTCACAGCACGTCTGAAGCCACCTAGGTATGGGGCATAAACAATATATACACTATAGGAAAAAAATTGAAACACTTGGAAGGATTAATGACATTTTATTGAAAACCAGACAGCTGTTAGCATACACTGAGATCTGCAATTGATTACATTATCAAAACAAAATATGGAAAATTACCACTTTACCTATCCGGTAAAATGGTATAATAAGTATGATGTTGAACCACCCGTGTAGCAATGAATTTACGAACATGGCGGGGAAGGCTATCGTACAGCTCTAAAATTTACCCCTTAAAACATTGGAAGACTCTCTGCACAATTCATGTACAGAGTTGTAGTAAAAATTAGGCCATAATGCTACTTAACCATATTGGCAATAAATCAATGGCACTGTTCAAAATTCGGAAGGTTCAAAATTAGATATATGAGTGAACCGATAGATTTCGATAATATTATAGTAATCTAGATGATAAGAACTCTCTCCGCTGCTTTGCAGTCTTAATATTAGTGTTCAGTGAGGCCTCAGCCAGCACACAAAGGTGGCTTTTGGTGCCATCTATAAGATGTAGTACTGTCCTGTATGGTGGGACATCTGATGGCATCATTCAGTCATAGTCAAGCTCGTAATGACGTCAGCTGGCGTCTGTCGAATCGTTTTGATCGTCCTGCAAACTTAGTCATATCCATGCATTTCCGTATACTACAGCCTCCCTAAATTTCGTCACATTTTCATAACGTTTTGAAAGTGATGCATTTTTTTATTTCCTGTAGTGTATATTAGAATTTTTTATTTGAAGATATTTTAGATTTAAAAGTTAATAAAGGGTGAATCTTACTGCTACATTAATATTAAAAGATTAAGTGCTTCATTTGGCATAAATATATAATAAATATACAACTGATGATACCAATTTTTGTAACCTGAACGGTTTCCTAGTCCTCTGGTGTAAACTATAAGGTTATAATTTGTTTCATGTTGTTTGTTGTTTTCTATTATGATTTGCATTTTTTATTTATTCTTATTAATTATTTTTAATTATAATTATTTTTAAAATGTTTGAAAATGAACCAGAGCCACGAAATGTGTTACCCACTAGTTTTGGAAAGGTCGATACTTCTAATGATTGTCAAATTTTAAGTATATCTAGTAACGTTTGCTCATAATGTAATAATTTATAACAGAATTGCGCATTGTTTCGTTTTTTTTTGTTCAATACTCGCCGTAGTCCTACGTTTTATGGTAGTCTAGGTAGAACCTTTATGCTACGCCTGGCAGTCCTTACCACACCTCAGAGAATGACTATCATTTGAAAATTGTAATGATAGTGATAATGTAATCAGACTTTAAATAACAAACGAATTATGTGCAGAAATATTTCAGATAATGACCGGTACCATCCATGAGCTTCTTTAGGATATAATGAATGCCTAAGCGCTACTCTTCGTCAACGTTTTGCTCATTAAAAAGATGTATTGATAAAAGTGGTCCTCAATGCTGAATTGCGCCTGCTGCACCATATGAAGAGCAAGAACTTCGCCGAATCGTTGATCACCTGAAAGGTCACCAGTTCTCAGCATCTCTCTAAAGCAGTGTCCATCAGCGTTCCTGCATCACATCCCCTAGAATCTGCTGCGAGCCGCACATTGCGACGCATCCAGCGTAGTTGAAAAAGAAAATTCAGCCCCCGCCACGTCTAACCAACGACTTCAGAGCAAGCTCCTGTCACGTGGCTGATCATGAGCTCCGCTCTTCTTCCCACGAAAACACCAGAAAGTGCTCTTATCGGAAATGTTCCTTTTTTTTCCTCCACTCGATGCGTATTTCCAACTTCGGGAGAGTTGTTGCTGTCCTTTTGTTTCATCGGCTTAGCGAAAGAGATTTCTATCTGTAGAGCAAACGCAATATCGGAATCTGCTGCGCCTTATTTTTCACCGTTATCCTTTCTTTCGTCGATAGAAATTGTGCCACTGGAACAGACACACTCGCAGGACTCGGTGACAGGTGGAGACAGCAATTCAGCAATAAATTATGATGAAGTACAGACGGACAAAAAGAGCCTTTTCGTCAAAGAGCGCAGATTTGTCACTATCAACTTTATAACCTGCAAAACCAATTAGGTCATTTTTTACTAAAAGCCTACATTAAGCCTAAGTAGTTTATTCACAACCTACGGAGTCCCTTTGCACAGTGCTTTCCCCCCCTATGACGTCACTGACCGGAAATTGACCCGTGCTGGTCCGCGTTGCCTTCTGAACTTTGACCCTTATATTGCAATCAACAGGAAATTGACCCTGGCGTTGCAACTGTTGTGGCATTAATAATTCATAATTAATAATTCATAATTAATAATTCGTAATTAAAAATTCCTCCCCCTTTTAACCCCTGGTGCTATCTAGTTTTTAACTCTAATTTTAAGTCCTCCTTCTCCAATACTCTCGATTTTTCTTTATTTCAGACTTACCTTTTATTTTAAAACCTCGATTTTGCAAACCCCCTGGTTGACCTATATTTTAAGCCCTACCTATATTTTAAGCTCCCCTTCTCGAATAGTCTCGATTTTTCTTTATTTCAGACTCACCTTTCATTTTAAGCCCTCTTCATAGACCCCACCCCCCTGGTTGACCTATATTTTAAGCCCCCCTTCTCGAACAGTCTCGATTTTTCTTTATTTCAGACCCCCCAATGGTTGACCTATATTTTAAGCCCTACCTATATTTCAAGTCATGGATATTGCAAACCCCCTGATCGACCCACCTATATTTTAAGACCCCCTTCTCGAATAGTCTCGATTTTTCTTTATTTTAAAACCTCGATTTTGCAAACCCCCTGGTTGACCTATATTTTAAACCCTACCTATATTTTAAGTCACGGATTTTGCAAACCCCCTGGTTGACCTATATTTTAAACCCTCCACTTGCAAACCCCCCTGGTTGACCTATATTTTAAGCCCTACCTATATTTTAAGCTCTCCTTCTCGAATAGTCTCGATTTTTCTTTATTTCAGACTCGCCTTTTATTTTAAAACCTCGATTTTGCAGACCCTCCTGGTTGACCTATATTTTAAGCCCTACCTATATTTTAAGTCCCCCTTCTCAAATAGTCTCGATTTTACTTTATTTCAGACTCGCCTTTTATTTTAAAACCTCGATTTTGCAAACCCCCTGGTTGACCTTATTTTAAGCTCCCCTTCTCGAATAGTCTCGATTTTTCTTTATTTCAGACTCGCCTTTTATTTTAAAACCTCGATTTTGCAAACCCCCTGGTTGACCTATATTTTAAGCTCCCCTTCTCGAATAGTCTCGATTTTTCTTTATTTCAGACTCACTTTTTATTTTAAAACCTCGATTTTGCAAACCCCCTGGTCGACACACCTATATTTTAAGCTCCCCTTCTCAAATAGTCTCGATTTTTCTTTATTTCAGACTAACCTTTTATTTCAAAACCTTGATTTTGCAAACCCCCTGGTTGACCTATATTTTAAGCCCTACCTATATTTTAAGCCCTGGATTTTGCATACCTCCTGGTTGACATATATTTTAAGCCCTGGATTTTGCAGACCCTCCTGGTTGGCCTATATTTTAAGCCCTACCTATATTTTAAGCCCCCTCCTTCCCTCGGATTACAAGTCTCAGAATAATTCCGCAGAAAAGGATGACACAAGTCTCAATTGTGAAAATCAACTCTCAAAGTTGTATTCTTATTAATTAAAACCCTTTCTATTAAAAGTTACCTCTATTAAAAATCTTTCGGTGTTCATTTTACCAGGACTGCTAAACGATTCCCTTTTATTAAAACTACTTCAGTATTTACTTTTTCCAACTCCGTTAATCGATCCTCTAGTAAATAAAAACCCTCACTCACCTTTATTAAAATCATCCAGCGCTCGTAATAAATCAGTTTAATCGGGGAAAAAAAAATCATTCCCTCGCTAGCGTACCTCCACGTTAATTTCGGGAAAAAGCCTCATCGGATCCAAAGTCCACGTATTTTACTAGACGAATGACACAGCAACTGTTCCACAGAAAAATTAATAAAATTTGGTTTAAATTATTCGTAGGACTTGTATATAAGATCTAGCTTTAGACGTTCACCAGCCTAAAAGTTTTCAAAGACCGTTATCAGTGTATCAGCACTTTCGCCACATCACACGATACGGTGCAATCCTTTATCAGCTGGAAGGTCAAATGTCCAGCGCTTCACTGTGTCTGCATTTGACACTGATAAGGTTTAAAAATAGATGTTTCCTAGAATCCACATTGCCTTCTCAGATGGACTTTGAACCCTATGTCGCAACCGACCATATTTTAAGTCCTCTTCATAGAACCCCTGATTGACTTATATTTTAAGTCCCCTTCTCGAATTTTCTTGTTTTTCCCCTGTTTAACCCATATTTTAAGCCCTCCCCTCTTCATAGATCCACCTATATTTTAAGCCCTCCCCTCTTTAAACCAAATCAGTTTTTGCGCATTTAATCGGTGTCATCCAACGTCCGTACTATTTTTAGTACGTCTCCTGTATTTAAAAAAAATATATTGGCTTTCGTCGCCGTATTTGAACGCGCTACCTCAGTACCGATAGCTGAAGCGTCATCGCCAGGGCGCGGATTTTTGCGGAGATAAATCTCAACTCTGGCCCTGCTATCCGCTCGACAATATTTGCTACTGATAAAACGATTTCCTTCATTAAAAATAAAATCTAATTAAATAATGGGGTATCACTGAGAAAATACTGGGAAGAACACAAACTGATTTCGTGCTAAAACATCTCCAGATTTCAGCTTACTTGAAAAACTATTGTTAGAAATGAACCAGTGACTTGAATCACTCAACTTCCATAAGAATACACAATTATGGTACAGTGTCGGGAAGAAATATGTTTCAACGAAATTCAATTGCATGTATTACGATCAGAAAAATAATTTAGTTAACAAAGTTTAAAATAGTTATTAAATGGTACCTTACAGTGCAAATGCGCTTCAGGCGAAAAGCCTCCCCTTCGAACACTGCACCCCGTTTTTCCGAAGTAACTGTGTCACAAGTCTTCCTACATCATCTCTAAACAGAGAATCGGATTCAATGTGCAAGAAGATCAAGACCTCATTTGAAGGAGCACATAGTGGATACTGTACTCCATAGTGAAATGAACATTGGCCTCTTGCGGGACCTAGTTATATCCCTACTCCAAGAGAATTACTAATGAAAACGTGCTATTGTTAATGTATGTAATTCCGACAAAAAATGTTTTGTCTGTTTTAGCCACTTTGTATCCTGCAATAGGAAACACTGAACACCTTAACAACTATATACATTTAGAAGAAAACACATCAGGTCTAATTTTCCCTTTAACAATAAATCAAATATCTAAATTCGAAAAAATTAACATTTCTGTCTGGATACGAGAAAGAGATGTTCCCACTCTACATCACACCATTCAGATTTAAAGCGCACGCAAATCTCCTACTGTTGTCAGACGATGAAAAGCAGCATTATTGTTCCATTAAGAATTTGTTTCTATGAAATTCAAAGGGAGAATGCTGTTTTCCATATTATAGGGAATGCAATTAATACATTCCTTGCAGATGGATGTCCTTTAGGTTATGAAATAATCTTATTAGAACGCTTAAAATTGAGATGACACACATTAGCTCCTCCGAGAAGCGCTAGGGGTTAGAAGAATATACCCGTGTAATGAAAATATTCATTCGACATAAAAAAAAAACCTACGCCAATATCGCGTACACTGACGTGCTCCTCTTAGATGATGTGTTTGGTGGCAGATACTGACCCCTGCTATGTTTACGCAGCTCCTGCCTTCATACCTGAAGATGACAAATACTAGAGTTGATAACCTACAATGTACCTTTTTGAAAGGCATACGAGGAGGAATTTCGGTGATATGCAGACAACGAGCATTTAGAATGAAAAACTGATTGCAAGTTTGCTTTACTGTCATACAAACCTGAAAAGAGATGAAATGGGTAGTACTTTACTCATGATACACCCTGTGACTAGGTCGTTGAATCAAATTACATGCATAAACGAAAATTAGAAAAACAACGAAATGGCTGGTAAATTCAATGAGAATCACTAAAATGTAAAGAGTGTTGGAATATCTGTAAATGCACACACATTTCAGTGGATAGGTGAATATTTTCACAATTCTTTGGAAGCGGAAGGCACAATAACTGTAAAACATACTGTGACGAGAGAGAAAGTATAAAAATGTAGTGGGATGGTTGTAAAAAATCGCTTCAAAACAGAAAATTACAACGCAAATACTGAAAGATAGAAAAAACGACTATTCGACGGTTATTCCAAGCTGCTATCTCACGCTCTTTTAGATTTCCTGGTTCTATAGTTCCCTGGTACGTAGCACATAAGTGTGGGTGTAGTTGGCTATTTTTCGTTGCAAACGCAAGTTGTTTTCACTATTAGTTATTTTTCCTGCATGAGAATACACATTTCTTTACTACATTGCGTACACACGGATAGACGAATATCACAAAATACTTTGCATATAGAAAACATCAGCAAAGAACCACAGAAGTTTGGAAATTTAAAATCTGAAATCTCAGTGTTTATAAGAAAACAACAATATTTTCAGTACTTCCATGAAAAGTTGAGTCCCAGAATCGATCCGCTAGACCTGACTTTGCATTCTCTGACTTCAACCACCAATAAAACGTAATGTAAGCTCTCTCGTCGGTTATCCCAACTCGCTATCTCTTTTCAGAGTTTCTGGCCCCCTCGATACGTTTGAATAAGCGCATAAGTGTGGGTGAAAATGGCTATTTTTCGCTGCAAACACAAGTTTTTCGACAAAGATAGGGTGTTTCACTACAATCTAACATGGGATTTCATGTGTGTTTAGTTATTTTTCCTGCATGAGAATATTTCTAATCCTTCTCATAGACAGCAGGTTAGTTACTTCGGATCTAACAAAGCCAAGGTTTGAGATCCATAGTAAGACATGAACGTTTGTGTTGTTTTCCTACCAAGATCCCGACATCCTCTGACCCCCTTCTACTGGGTCGTATGAAAAAATCCTGTAACTGTTACGACAATTAGCTGCGTGAAGGCGTATTTATTTTTAAAGCAAAGACACACTAATTTCGGACTCGCTAGCTAGAGAATGATATATTAACTTGCTAAAGTTTGATTTTAATGATCAGATAGTGTATACATCACCACTTTTTTAGTTCATACTAATATCTTCTAACTTTCAAAGGAAATATTGTCTCATTATAAGCGATTTCATACAAAGAGATGCGCACTCTATGCTTCACATTTAAATCTATAGAGATAACGATCACTGCCCATGGAACACATCTGTGAAAAACACGCTATGATAGGGTTTGAGGAAGATTTTTAGTCCATGGGGGTGCTGCACTGCAGGAAAGCACATTATCTTTGAGATCAGAACCTACATGAAAGTTATACTGTTTGGGTTTGAGAAAGATTCTTTAGTTCACGGGACACCGCATGAATAAGTGCATAAGTGTGGGTGAAGACGGCTATTTTTCGCTGCAAACACAAGTTTTTCGACAAAGATAGGGTGTTTCACTACAATCTAACACGGGATTTCATGTGTGTTTAGTTATTTTTCCTGCATGAGAATATTTCTAATCTATCTCATAGACAGCAGGTTAGTTACTTCTGATCTAACAAAGCCAAGGTCTGAGATCCATAGTAAGACATGAACGTTTGTGTTGTTTTCCTACCAAGGTCCCGACATCCTCTCACATGAAATATTACTCTACTAGGATCTAGAAAAATCACTATTCATTACATTAATTTTTCTATTACATTCATGTATTTCAACCCATTTTCTTGTCAAGAGCTAAAATTATTTGATGAATGAACGACAAAATATCTTCAAATGCAGTGGACGCATGACAGAATAACTTCAAAATAAGTTCCAATAGCTGAAAAAACAACTGTAAAAAAATAGATAAATACACACCGGGAAAGACAGAATTACTTTCAAAACATTAAAATACCTTAAATGTGTGGCTGAATCACCACCAAATATCTCCAGCACACTTTTAAAGGAAATATTGTCTCATTATAAGCGATTTCATACAAAGAGATACGCACTCTATGCTTCACATTTAAATCTATAGAGATAACGATCACTGCCCATGGAACACATCTGTGAAAAAACACGCTACGATTGGGTTTCAGAAAGATTTTTAGCCCATGGGGGTGCTGCACTGCAAGAAGGCACATTATCTTTGATATCAGAACGTACGTGAAAGTTATACTGTTTGGGTTTGAGAAAGATTCTTTAGTTCACAGGGCACAGCATTACACTAAAGCACACTGTCTTGTACGTATGTCTGTCTGTATGTTTGTTTCTCTCTCTCTCTCTGTGTGTGTGTGTGTGTGTGTTTGTGTCTATGTGTAAATATGTATGTTACTACGAAATGTGTGTAGGTGTAGATGTGTGCATATATGTCAAGATGTAACTGTGTCTGCATGTTTGTTTCTCTCTAGGTGTGTGTGTGTGTGTTTCAGTGAATCGTGTATGTGTGCGTATGTGAGTGTGTGTATGTTCATGTATGTTAATATGTTTCTTTATATGTATATGTTTTCGTGCGTATGTGTTAAGATCTCTGTGTACATAGTGTAGTATGTGCACATAGTCGTTTCTCTGTATGTGTATACGTTTTCATGTTTGTCTCTCTGTGTGTGTGTGTGTGTTAAAGTGTCTGTATGTGTTTCATCTTTATGTGTATATGTTATCGTATGTGTGTGTGTGTGTTTGTTCACATGCAAGAATAAACATATTGTCTTACGGACACTTGCTTGCTACAGAAGAAGCTAACAATTTAAAACGAGACTAGTGGTTATGCAAAATATTTCATGTGTGCGTATGTGAGTGTGTGTATGTTGATGCATGTTAATATGTTTCTTTATATGTATATGTTTCATGTGTGCGTATGTGAGTGTGTGTATGTTGATGCATGTTAATATGTTTCTTTATATGTATATGTTTCATGTGTGCGTATGTGAGTGTGTGTATGTTGATGCATGTTAATATGTTTCTTTATATGTATATGTTTTCGTGCGTATGTGTTAAGATGTCTGTGTGCATATATTCGTTTCTTTGTATGTCTATACGTCTTCATGTTTGTTTCTCTCTCTCTCTCTGTGCGTGTGTGTGTGTTAAAGTGTCTGTATGTGTTTCATCTTTATGTGCATATGTTATCGTATGTGTGTGTGTTTGTTCACATGCAAGAATAAACGTATTGTCTTACGGACATTTGCTTGCTACAGAAGAAGCTAACAATTTAAAACGAGAGTTGTGGCTATGCAAAATATTTCATCACAGATCTTAACTTGAATACTCATATTTCAGGAGATGTAAGGATTTTACTTCAGCACGTTCGAATATTTTTTGAACACGACTGTCTTACGTTACGTCTTACGTTACGTTTCCTGTCAGATGTCTCGTAACGAACAAAGCGTGTGTGTGTGTGTGTGTTCTGCTAATACAGAAGAGGACATTCAACCGAGAATATTTCAAACTTAGAATAATACGACATCCTGATGCGTTAAGAACGAAGTGGAGGGATACTAACAGCTGAAACACGACCTGAAGCGATCGAAATCCTGTTGTTTCGCGCAAGGGGACGAAGGGTGATAAAACGTAAAAAATCCTTGTTTCAAAAAAGAGGCCTCTTTTTGAAACTACTGGAATTTTTCAGTAGTAGTCCCCTTGCGCGAAACAACAGGATTTCGATCGCTTCAGGTCGTGTTTCAGCTGTTAGTATCCCTCCACTTCGTTCTCAACGCATCAGGATGTCGTATTATTCTAAGTTTGAAATATTCTCGGTTGAATGTCCTCTTCTGCATTAGCAGAACACACACACACACACTTTGTTCGTTACGAGACATCTGACAGGAAACGTAACGTAAGACGTAACGTAAGACAGTCGTGTTCAAAAAATATTCGAACGTGCTGAAGAAAAATCCTTACATCTCCTGAAATATGAGTATTCAAGTTAAGATCTGTGATGAAATATTTTGCATAGCCACAACTCTCGTTTTAAATTGTTAGCTTCTTCTGTAGCAAGCAAGTGTCCGTAAGACAATACGTTTATTCTTGCATGTGAACAAACACACACACATACGATAACATATGCACATAAAGATGAAACACATACAGACACTTTAACACACGCACACACACGCACAGAGAGAGAGAGAGACAAAAACAAACATGAAGACGTATAGACATACAAAGAAACGAATATATGCACACAGACATCTTAACACATACGCACGAAAACATATACATATAAAGAAACATATTAACATGCATCAACATACACACACTCACATACGCACACATGAAATATTTTGCATAACCACTACTCTCGTTTTAAATTGTTAGCTTCTTCTGTAGCAATCAAGTGTCCGTAAGACAATATGTTTATTCTTGCATGTGAACAAACACACACACACACATACGATAACATATACACATAAAGATGAAACACATACAGACACTTTAACACACACACACAGAGAGAGAGAGAGACAAACATGAAGACGTATACACATACAGAGAAACGACTATGTGCACACAGACATCTTAACACATACGCACGAAAACATATACATATAAAGAAACATATTAACATACATGAACATACACACACTCACATACGCACACATACACGATTCACTGAAACACACACACAGACCTAGAGAGAAACAAACATGCAGACACAGTTACATCTTGACATATATGCACACATCTACACGTACACACATTTCGTAGTAACATACATATTTACACATAGACACAAACACACACACACACACAGAGAGAGAGAAACAAACATACAGACAGACATACGTACAAGACAGTGTGCTTTAGTGTAATGCTGTGCCCTGTGAACTAAAGAATCTTTCTCAAACCCAAACAGTATAACTTTCACGTACGTTCTGATATCAAAGATAATGTGCCTTCTTGCAGTGCAGCACCCCCATGGGCTAAAAATCTTTCTGAAACCCAATCGTAGCGTGTTTTTTCACAGATGTGTTCCATGGGCAGTGATCGTTATCTCTATAGATTTAAATGTGAAGCATAGAGTGCGTATCTCTTTGTATGAAATCGCTTATAATGAGACAATATTTCCTTTAAAAGTATGCTGGAGATATTTGGTGGTGATTCAGCCACACATTTAAGGTATTTTAATGTTTTGAAAGTAATTCTGTCTTTCCCGGTGTGTATTTATCTATTTTTTTACAGTTGTTTTTTCAGCTATTGGAACTTATTTTGAAGTTATTCTGTCATGCGTCCACTGCATTTGAAGATATTTTGTCGTTCATTCATCAAATAATTTTAGCTCTTGACAAGAAAATGGGTTGAAATACATGAATGTAATAAAAAAATTAATGTAATGAATAGTGATTTTTCTAGATCCTAGTAGAGTAATATTTCATGTGAGAGGATGTCGGGACCTTGGTAGGAAAACAACACAAACGTTCATGTCTTACTATGGATCTCAGACCTTGGCTTTGTTAGATCAGAAGTAACTAACCTGCTGTCTATGAGATAGATTAGAAATATTCTCATGCAGGAAAAATAACTAAACACACATGAAATCCCGTGTTAGATTGTAGTGAAACACCCTATCTTTGTCGAAAAACTTGTGTTTGCAGCGAAAAATAGCCGTCTTCACCCACACTTATGCACTTATTCATGCGGTGTCCCGTGAACTAAAGAATCTTTCTCAAACCCAAACAGTATAACTTTCATGTAGGTTCTGATCTCAAAGATAATGTGCTTTCCTGCAGTGCAGCACCCCCATGGACTAAAAATCTTCCTCAAACCCTATCATAGCGTGTTTTTCACAGATGTGTTCCATGGGCAGTGATCGTTATCTCTATAGATTTAAATGTGAAGCATAGAGTGCGCATCTCTTTGTATGAAATCGCTTATAATGAGACAATATTTCCTTTGAAAGTTAGAAGATATTAGTATGAACTAAAAAAGTGGTGATGTATACACTATCTGATCATTAAAATCAAACTTTAGCAAGTTAATATATCATTCTCTAGCTAGCGAGTCCGAAATTAGTGTGTCTTTGCTTTAAAAATAAATATGCCTTCACGCAGCTAATTGTCGTAACAGTTACAGGATTTTTTCATACGACCCAGTAGAAGGGGGTCAGAGGATGTCGGGATCTTGGTAGGAAAACAACACAAACGTTCATGTCTTACTATGGATCTCAAACCTTGGCTTTGTTAGATCCGAAGTAACTAACCTGCTGTCTATGAGAAGGATTAGAAATATTCTCATGCAGGAAAAATAACTAAACACACATGAAATCCCATGTTAGATTGTAGTGAAACACCCTATCTTTGTCGAAAAACTTGTGTTTGCAGCGAAAAATAGCCATTTTCACCCACACTTATGCGCTTATTCAAACGTATCGAGGGGGCCAGAAACTCTGAAAAGAGATAGCGGGTTGGGATAACCGACGAGAGAGCTTACATTACGTTTTATTGGTGGTTGAAGTCAGAGAATGCAAAGTCAGGTCTAGCGGATCGATTCTGGGACTCAACTTTTCATGGAAGTACTGAAAATATTGTTGTTTTCTTATAAACACTGAGATTTCAGATTTTAAATTTCCAAACTTCTGTGGTTCTTTGCTGATGTTTTCTATATGCAAAGTATTTTGTGATATTCGTCTATCCGTGTGTACGCAATGTAGTAAAGAAATGTGTATTCTCATGCAGGAAAAATAACTAATAGTGAAAACAACTTGCGTTTGCAACGAAAAATAGCCAACTACACCCACACTTATGCGCTACGTACCAGGGAACTATAGAACCAGGAAATCTAAAAGAGCGTGAGATAGCAGCTTGGAATAACCGTCGAATAGTCGTTTTTTCCTATCTTTCAGTATTTGCGTTGTAATTTTCTGTTTTGAAGCGATTTTTTACAACCATCCCACTACATTTTTATACTTTCTCTCTCGTCACAGTATGTTTTACAGTTATTGTGACTTCCACTTCCAAAGAATTGTGAAAATATTCATCTATCCACTGAAATGTGTGTGCATTTACAGATATTCCAACACTCTTTACATTTTAGTGATTTTCATTGAATTTACCAGCCATTTCGTTGTTTTTCTAATTTTCGTTTATGCATGTAATTTGATTCAACGACCTAGTCACAGGGTGTATCATGGGTAAAGTACTACCCATTTCATCTCTTTTCAGGTTTGTATGACAGTAAAGCAAACTTGCAATCAGTTTTTCATTCTAAATGCTCGTTGTCTGCATATCACCGAAATTCCTCCTCGTATGCCTTCCAAAAAGGTACATTGTAGGTTATCAACTCTAGTATTTGTCATCTTCAGGTATGAAGGCAGGAGCTGCGTAAACATAGCAGGGGTCAGTATCTGCCACCAAACACATCAGCTAAGAGGAGCACGTCAGTGTACGCGATATTGGCGTAGGTTTTTTTTTTTATGTCGAATGAATATTTTCATTACACGGGTATATTCTTCTAACCCCTAGCGCTTCTCGGAGGAGCTAATGTGTGTCATCTCAATTTTAAGCGTTCTAATAAGATTATTTCATAACCTAAAGGACATCCATCTGCAAGGAATGTATTAATTGCATTCCCTATAATATGGAAAACAGCATTCTCCCTTTGAATTTCATAGAAACAAATTCTTAATGGAACAATAATGCTGCTTTTCATCGTCTGACAACAGTAGGAGATTTGCGTGCGCTTTAAATCTGAATGGTGTGATGTAGAGTGGGAACATCTCTTTCTCGTATCCAGACAGAAATGTTAATTTTTTCGAATTTAGATATTTGATTTATTGTTAAAGGGAAAATTAGACCTGATGTGTTTTCTTCTAAATGTATATAGTTGTTAAGGTGTTCAGTGTTTCCTATTGCAGGATACAAAGTGGCTAAAACAGACAAAACATTTTTTGTCGGAATTACATACATTAACAATAGCACGTTTTCATTAGTAATTCTCTTGGAGTAGGGATATAACTAGGTCCCGCAAGAGGCCAATGTTCATTTCACTATGGAGTACAGTATCCACTATGTGCTCCTTCAAATGAGGTCTTGATCTTCTTGCACATTGAATCCGATTCTCTGTTTAGAGATGATGTAGGAAGACTTGTGACACAGTTACTTCGGAAAAACGGGGTGCAGTGTTCGAAGGGGAGGCTTTTCGCCTGAAGCGCATTTGCACTGTAAGGTACCATTTAATAACTATTTTAAACTTTGTTAACTAAATTATTTTTCTGATCGTAATACATGCAATTGAATTTCGTTGAAACATATTTCTTCCCGACACTGTACCATAATTGTGTATTCTTATGGAAGTTGAGTGATTCAAGTCACTGGTTCATTTCTAACAATAGTTTTTCAAGTAAGCTGAAATCTGGAGATGTTTTAGCACGAAATCAGTTTGTGTTCTTCCCAGTATTTTCTCAGTGATACCCCATTATTTAATTAGATTTTATTTTTAATGAAGGAAATCGTTTTATCAGTAGCAAATATTGTCGAGCGGATAGCAGGGCCAGAGTTGAGATTTATCTCCGCAAAAATCCGCGCCCTGGCGATGACGCTTCAGCTATCGGTACTGAGGTAGCGCGTTCAAATACGGCGACGAAAGCCAATATATTTTTTTTAAATACAGGAGACGTACTAAAAATAGTACGGACGTTGGATGACACCGATTAAATGCGCAAAAACTGATTTGGTTTAAAGAGGGGAGGGCTTAAAATATAGGTGGATCTATGAAGAGGGGAGGGCTTAAAATATGGGTTAAACAGGGGAAAAACAAGAAAATTCGAGAAGGGGACTTAAAATATAAGTCAATCAGGGGTTCTATGAAGAGGACTTAAAATATGGTCGGTTGCGACATAGGGTTCAAAGTCCATCTGAGAAGGCAATGTGGATTCTAGGAAACATCTATTTTTAAACCTTATCAGTGTCAAATGCAGACACAGTGAAGCGCTGGACATTTGACCTTCCAGCTGATAAAGGATTGCACCGTATCGTGTGATGTGGCGAAAGTGCTGATACACTGATAACGGTCTTTGAAAACTTTTAGGCTGGTGAACGTCTAAAGCTAGATCTTATATACAAGTCCTACGAATAATTTAAACCAAATTTTATTAATTTTTCTGTGGAACAGTTGCTGTGTCATTCGTCTAGTAAAATACGTGGACTTTGGATCCGATGAGGCTTTTTCCCGAAATTAACGTGGAGGTACGCTAGCGAGGGAATGATTTTTTTTCCCCGATTAAACTGATTTATTACGAGCGCTGGATGATTTTAATAAAGGTGAGTGAGGGTTTTTATTTACTAGAGGATCGATTAACGGAGTTGGAAAAAGTAAATACTGAAGTAGTTTTAATAAAAGGGAATCGTTTAGCAGTCCTGGTAAAATGAACACCGAAAGATTTTTAATAGAGGTAACTTTTAATAGAAAGGGTTTTAATTAATAAGAATACAACTTTGAGAGTTGATTTTCACAATTGAGACTTGTGTCATCCTTTTCTGCGGAATTATTCTGAGACTTGTAATCCGAGGGAAGGAGGGGGCTTAAAATATAGGTAGGGCTTAAAATATAGGCCAACCAGGAGGGTCTGCAAAATCCAGGGCTTAAAATATATGTCAACCAGGAGGTATGCAAAATCCAGGGCTTAAAATATAGGTAGGGCTTAAAATATAGGTCAACCAGGGGGTTTGCAAAATCAAGGTTTTGAAATAAAAGGTTAGTCTGAAATAAAGAAAAATCGAGACTATTTGAGAAGGGGAGCTTAAAATATAGGTGTGTCGACCAGGGGGTTTGCAAAATCGAGGTTTTAAAATAAAAAGTGAGTCTGAAATAAAGAAAAATCGAGACTATTCGAGAAGGGGAGCTTAAAATATAGGTCAACCAGGGGGTTTGCAAAATCGAGGTTTTAAAATAAAAGGCGAGTCTGAAATAAAGAAAAATCGAGACTATTCGAGAAGGGGAGCTTAAAATATAGGTAGGGCTTAAAATATAGGTCAACCAGGGGGGTTTGCAAAATCGAGGTTTTAAAATAAAAGGTAAGTCTGAAATAAAGAAAAATCGAGACTATTCGAGAAGGGGAGCTTAAAATATAGGTAGGGCTTAAAATATAGGTCAACCAGGGAGTTTGCAAGTGGAGGGTTTAAAATAAAAGTCAACCATCTGAAATAAAGAAAAATCGAGACTATTCGAGAAGGGGGACTTAAAATATAGGTAGGGCTTAAAATATAGGTCAACCAGGAGGGTCTGCAAAATCGAGGTTTTAAAATAAAAGGCGAGTCTGAAATAAAGAAAAATCGAGACTATTCGAGAAGGGGAGCTTAAAATATAGGTAGGGCTTAAAATATAGGTCAACCAGGGGGGTTTGCAAGTGGAGGGTTTGAAATATAGGTCAACCAGGAGGTTTGCAAAATTCATGACTTAAAATATAGGTAGGGTTTAAAATATAGGTCAACCAGGGGGTTTGCAAAATCGAGGTTTTAAAATAAAGAAAAATCGAGACTATTCGAGAAGGGAGTCTTAAAATATAGGTGGGTCGATCAGGGGGTTTGCAAAATCCATGACTTGAAATATAGGTAGGGCTTAAAATATAGGTCAACCATTGGGGGGTCTGAAATAAAGAAAAATCGAGACTATTAGAGAAGGGGAGCTTAAAATATAGGTAGGGCTTAAAATATAGGTCAACCAGGGGGGTTTGCAAGTGGAGGGTTTAAAATATAGGTCAACCAGGAGGTTTGCAAAATCCATGACTTAAAATATAGGTAGGGTTTAAAATATAGGTCAACCAGGGGGTTTGCAAAATCGAGGTTTTAAAATAAAGAAAAATCGAGACTATTCGAGAAGGGGGTCTTAAAATATAGGTGGGTCGATCAGGGGGTTTGCAAAATCCATGACTTGAAATATAGGTAGGGCTTAAAATATAGGTCAACCATTGGGGGGTCTGAAATATAGAAAAATCGAGACTATTCGAGAAGGGGAGCTTAAAATATAGGTAGGGCTTAAAATATAGGTCAACCAGAGGGTTTGCAAAATCGAGGTTTTAAAATAAAAGGTAAGTCTGAAATAAAGAAAAATCGAGAGTATTCGAGAAGAAGGACTTAAAATTAGAGTTAAAAACTAGATAGCACCAGGGGTTAAAAGGGGGAGGAATTTTTAATTACGAATTATTAATTATGAATTATTAATTATGAATTATTAATGCCACAACAGTTGCAACGCCAGGGTCAATTTCCTGTTGATTGCAATATAAGGGTCAAAGTTCAGAAGGCAACGCGGACCAGCACGGGTCAATTTCCGGTCGATTGCGACATAGGGGGTCCAAGTCAAGAAGGCAACGTGGACGATTGCGACATAGGGGGGGGAAGCACTGTGCAAAGGGGATACCGTAGGTTGTGAATAAACTACTAGCCTAATTATAAGTTTTCTCCTTATATGATCTATGGTGATAATGCTAAGAATAACAAACATAATGTGGTGTCATTATTCCATAAAAATTACCACAAAACCCATTGAATATACCTTTTGTTTTTACTTATATACCTGTCACTGGTGTGACAGTTAAGTGCCAAAATTTGTTTATTACTCTTATTAATGTATATATAAATCATACTGATATTTCTGATTATAATAAAGTTCTATCTGATTTCTCCTGCCTAGATCTTTTGGATGATAACCAAAGACTTATATAAGAGATTTCAATTCTCATAATGTATTTGGGAAAACACTTTCACTGGATATTTATCATTGAAGGGATTTTTGATTCTTTAAATCTCTTCTTATTAAATGATGGTTCTCCCTCTTTCAACATGCTCCTGTCATTCACTTTCATTGATCTCTCTTGGGTCTCCCCAACTTTAATCCCCTTTTTTAAGTGGAAAATTGGGGAAGATAAATGATTTAGTGATCACTTTCTTATCTTTTTATATTCATAAAATCCTCATCTTCTATTTACTACTTCAAAATCTTTCACAAATTTTGAGACATTTTCCTCTCTCTGCCTTCAAAGAGATTTGGCGTCTCCCAATTACAAAAATTATCTTCCCACTTAGCAAATTCTTCTCTTAAATCCACTTATGTTGAAAAAACTATAACAAGAGTTCGTAAATATTCACCAGATATCAACAAGCATCTTGCCTTAAACAAAAACCACTCACCAATTTTCCAGAAGCAGGAATCTCAAATATTCAATTCTTATCAATAAGGAAAATGCACTGTTGAGAAGAAAACTTCTTAAGTTCAACAGAACAAAATGGCGTCATTTTAAAAAAAAATCTAGATCCTAGGGTAGATTCTAGCTTATTTGGTACACTGTAGAAAGCTTAAATTAGCAACTTTTCAACAACAATTATGACAGGCTTATTTGATAAGTCACAAACTCTCCGTTGAACAGGGAGCACAAAATTCTTTTTCCCCTTCAAATCTTCACTTTTCTCCCACATGCAAAGCTAATATTCAAACTTTACTAAAGAGATTCAACCCTTTTGCTAAATGCACTGAACTACACATTAATCTTCCATTTACATTTCATGAGATCACATTAGCATTGAAATGTATTAAAAAATCTACTTCTCCTGGCCCAGATAAAATCACCTATAAACAAATTAAACATTTCACTTCCTATGTGTTATATACCCTTCTGAAACACTAATTATTGCTGGTCCACTCAGACCTTTCCTGAAGAATGGAAAAAATTCCATGTCCTTCCACTTCTTAAGCCTTCACATGAGGTTGGGTCATGCAGACCCATCTCATTGACTTCTTGCCTTCTTAAGGCCTTTTAGAGGATGATTCTTTACAGATTTCAATTCTTTCTCGGTAAGCATAAGGTTTTTGAATGATTGCCAAACTAGTTTTAAGAAGTTTCGCTCCACCATTGATAATAATAGTGACTTGGTCTCTTCAGCTGAGATCCCAGTTTTTGACAAGGGTTTCTGCATCTGTGTTTTTATTGATCTCAAGTCAGACTTTGACTCTGCCTCTCAAACTGGTCTTCTCTTCAAATTTTCTAAAGTTGGCCTAAATGGAAAGTTTTTTCATTTTCTGAGAAATTTCTTAACACTTAGAAGTATTAAGGTTAAACTTGGACACAATTTCTCCTCAGAGAACGGTTGGTACACCACAAGGATCCATTCTTTTGCCTGCTTTATTCAATTTGATGCTTTCAGATTTGCCCTACTGTATTCCAAATGGAATAAATTTCTCCATTTTTACTGATGACTTGTGCATCTCGGCCACTGGCCCAAACATTTCATTCATTGTTTCTAAGCTACAAGAGACTCTCAATACAGTTTATGACTATACACAACACTGGGGTCTCCCTATCTCAGTAGAAAGTCATCTGTTCTCCCTATCACAAGGAAATAACTTCAAGAAGGACATCCACAAATTGTTCTTCGGTAATCAACCTCTTTCTCTTGTCACACACTTTACATTCCTTGGAATTACTGCTGACCATAGGTTAACATGGGAAACTCATAGCTTGAAATGTAGAAAAACTCTTTAGAATGCCTTAATTTGATTCAAACTCTTTCCAAATACTCAAAAGGTTCTGTTGATAGTTTTAGCAACATTTTCCAGGGTATTTATCACTTTAAGATTGGAATATGGTTTGTGTGTTTTGAACACAGCTTCTGCCTCTAATCTTAAAGTTTTTGATGTCATTCAAAATAAGGCCATCAGGTATATCTTAGGGCCTATCTTAGGGTTAGGGTACCTATTAACCCTAACCTTGCAATACAAACTGAGACTGAGGATGTCTTCCAATTGTAGTTAAAAAAATTATTCTTATTCAAACATTTTGCTAACCTTTATTCTATTTGTCCCACCCACCGTTACATTGTTATAGTCCTTGAGGAAAATAATTTTTCCCCAACTATAAATGTGATTAAATCAAATCCATTATTTCCAACAGTTCTCCAGCTGGGGATATGTAATCCTCAACCAACCATATATTACCCCAACCAACCATATATATTGGACCAGACTTCTACCAGAATTTATAACACACATTCCACATATCACAAACAAGAAAAACAGTCCACACAGGAACTTTATCAATACACCACTGAATTTCTTGCCACCGTATTACACACAGATGATATTAATATTTTCACTAATGGTCTTTTAACAGGACTAAGAGTTTAGCTGCATCTGCCTTTGTTATCCCAGATTTACATATAGAAAAAGGTCACAAGCACTCACAGGCCTACCCCAGCACAAATACAGAAATTATTGCTATTTATGAAACTCTACTGTGGGTATCTTCTCATGCTGACAAAAATGTAAATATTCTCATTGACTCAAAGTCTGCAATCCATTTCATTCAGACCCCACATTTCAACTGGTTTGACAACTTTTATCATTATCATATTTCCAAACACTGTCACAACTTTTTAGCTAAAGGCTTAGCTCTCAAGTTTGTTTCGACACCTTCTCATGTCAGGATCACAGGCAACGACCTAGCTGACGCACTAGCTAAAAATACATTTCTCTCTCCTACTCACTCACAGGTCTGTAAATGGTAGCTAGGTAGTCACTGGAAGGAGAGCTATGCACCAATCCCCTGTGATGATGCATAGAAGCGGCCAGGCCTAGCACCTAATGTCCGACCCCGCCTTCTCGTGGTGCAGACCGTTAGTACCTTTCAAAAGAGATACTCTCTTGTGGAAGTGAACGGAAGGGGAGGGCTGCCAGATTAGTGTGGCCTACTGATCTGGACAACTATGGCTACTTTTCTTTTTTTTCTACCCTGCTGAGGAGTGGTCAACCATACAGGGTCCTGGTGCTGACCATATAAACCCACTGGACTGGAGAGATATATGGCTCTGAGCTTGATTATGGATCCTGATTTTTCTGCACTGGTGGGCTTCTGTGGAGGGAAAATCTTCCGCTGTGTTTTCTGTTTGTTTGTGGGTTGACAGCCCCAAGTGAATAGATTCGCAGGATATGTTTATCAGCTGGTGGATAATCCTGAGCAGAGGTCATCGCAGGCACCTGAACTCTTTGCTTCTATTTGCATCGTCAAATTCTACATTGGAGGAAGTCTTCCAGTGTAGATGGCTTCAGCCTTTAGTGGTGGGGGAACGGGATTTTGCCCCATGTCTGTGATTAGGGGGCTGTTTGATATTGTCGGCATTCCCTCTCTCAATAAACATAGTTTCTTTAAACATCCTACTAACCATTTTCTCTCCATAGGTAGTTGGAATGTGAGGACTCTGCACAGAGCTTTTTCTCTTGATGTCCTCACACAAGAATTCCACCATTATAATTTAGATATTCTCGGCTTGCAAGAGACCAGATGGACAGATAAAGATCAGATTCTTAAAAATAATCCTAAATTTCTCTTTTCAGGGAGGGACGACAATAAGCATCACCAAGGCGTGGGTCTGCTTCTCAGCAGACACGCTAGTGATGCTCTTCTAGGATACAAGTGCATTAATGAAAGGTTTCTTACAGCAAAATTTCAGACAAGCGTTAAAGACCTGAAAGTTATCTGCTGTTATGCCCCCACAGAGGATGCTGATGAGGATGAGAAGGATAGGTTTTATGAACA
Source organism: Ryuthela nishihirai (assembly GCA_038380435.1). Classification (NCBI taxonomy): domain Eukaryota; kingdom Metazoa; phylum Arthropoda; class Arachnida; order Araneae; family Heptathelidae; genus Ryuthela; species Ryuthela nishihirai. The sequence goes on from JAWZYU010000003.1 coordinate 72,384,424, forward strand.
ACTTCAGGATATTTTGAATTCTGTCAAGAAAGGAGATATTACCCTTGTTCTTGGTGACTTCAATGCCAAAGTTGGTACTGACTCTGACCTTTGGGGAGGAGTAATAGGCCCTTTTGGTATTGGTAGCAGCAATGGCAATGGGCAACGTCTCCTACAGGTAAGTAAACTCAATGGTTTCAGAATAACTAACACATATTACAAACACCGCGACATACATAAGTACACATGGGTTTCACCTGATGGGCTGCATAGGAATATGATTGATTATATATTAATTAACAGCAAATGGGCTAGTTCTGTTAGAAATACCAGGGCATATAGGGGAGCTGAAATTGGATCTGACCATTACCTTGTTAAAAGTGTCTTGCAACTTAAACTTAAAAAGTGTTGTGCTAGGGTTAAAAAATTTGTTTTTAATACTGAAGCTCTGAAAGACCCAGTTATAGCCAAAGCTTACCATGATAGGTTACTTAGTCATTATGACAGTCATGGTATGCTTACTACTGAAGTTGAGGAAGAATGGGATCGTTTTAAACAGTTTTTTTTTGGACACTAACAGTACTCTTTTAGGAAAAAAGGAGCAGAAGAGACAGAATTATCTGAGTGATAAGGCACTTGAGCTTATTTCGGAAAGAAAGAACTGCAGGAATGTCCTTTATCAATACCCTACTAGTACTAATAGAAAGCATTACAGAGAACTTAATAAACGTGTAAAAGATCAGTTAGCTACTGATAAGAATCTTTGGCTTGATGGTTAGGCTGACAAAGCCGAGGAAGCAGTTAGACAGCACAACAGCAGAGAGCTGTACCAGATAGTTAATCTTTTGTGTGGTAGAAAACGGACAGGCATACAAGGATTGAAGGATAAACAAGGTAAGGTTATAGAAGGTGAGGATTCTGTCATGGCTAGGTGGGCTGAGCATTTCAGTGATATTCTAAACAATGCGGTTAGTTATATTCCCATTGTTTGCAATGATGATAGATGCATTGGTGGCGATAATGTTGGCCCTATAACACAATCTGAAGTTATTTTGGCTGTTTCTAAACTTAAACTTAATAAATCCCCAGGGGTAGATGAAATTACTACAGAAATGCTTAGAGCTGGAAATGTTTCGGTTACCACTTGGATGACTGAAATTCTGAATATCTTTTATGATAAAGGCATGGTTCCTAAGGATTTTACCAGACCTTTTGTTATCCCTATTTTCAAAAAAGGTGATCGCAGTTCTTGTGATAACTATAGGGGTATTAGCCTACTCTCTGTTCCAGGTAAAGTTCTTTCCATGATTGTGCTTAATAGAATTAAGAATCTGGTTGACAGTCAATTGCTTGATGAGCAATGTGGATTCAGAAGTGGAAGGGGATGTGTGGATCAGATATTTTCACTTAGGCAGATTCTTGAGAAATGTTTAGAGTTTCAGAAACCTTTGGTTGCTAGATTTGTTGATTTCAAAAAGGCTTTCGACTCTGTTGATCGTCATAATTTGTGGTTGATTGTGAAATCATATGGTATACCAGACAAGTTAGTTAACATAATGAAAGCTCTCTATAATAACACTGAGTCGTTTGTGAGAGTTGGTAAGGCTTGTAGCAATTGGTTTAGCATTACTTCTGGTGTTCGACAAGGGTGCATTTTGTCTCCTTTTCTCTTTAGTTTGGTTATTGATTATGTTATACGAAATTCACTTCAAGGGAAAGATTCAAGGGAAAGCCTTAAATGGGCTGGAGATACGAAAATTTCTGATTTAGATTATGCTGATGATTTAGCCCTTTTGGCAAATGATGTTGATGAGATGAACTCTTTCATTCGAGCTGTTGATGAGACTGGTAGTAGAGTAGGTTTGGTTATAAACAGAGAGAAAACTAAAGTGATGAAAATTGGTCAGGCAGGCTGTGATTCAGTTAATCTGAATGGTTGCAGTCTTGAGCAGGTGTCACAGTTTAATTATCTTGGGAGCTATATAACAAATAATGGTGATGTGCGGCATGAGATTAACAGACGAATAGGGATTGCTGCCGGGACTTTTAAGAATCTATGGAGAGTGTGGAGAAATAGGCGTATACACCTAAAGACTAAAATTAGGCTGTATAATAGTTTGGTTCTTTCTAGGGTTAGTTATAGTAGTGAAACTTGAACACTTTGTAAACATGATAACAGGAAACTAGATGCTTTTGATTCCAGATCCTTACGCAGTATCTTGGGCATTAGGTGGTTCAACTTTGTAACTAATGATGAGATTAGGCAAAGGAGTTTGCAACCTCCTTTAAGCAGCATATTGTGCAGAGAGAGACTCCGTTGGTTTGGCCATGTTGCCCGTATGAATAATTATAGATTGGCGAATAGGATTATGAACAATGTGCCTAAAGGCCTCAGAAAGAAGGGGAGACCTAGGATGCGGTGGGCAGACAATGTCAAACAGGACCTTATTAGAATTGGTGTGCATTGGCCAGATGCAGTAGATGTAGCTCAGGATAGACTTGCTTGGAGAACTAAATTGCACGGTCTGGTTGGACCTCCGTAGCCCATGGCTGCTTGAGGATGATGATCTGATGTTGACTCACTCAAAGAACACATACACTTCACTTGTCAAGTTCAACAAATTTATTTTGACTCACGCAGTGAGTCATTACCAAATATATCTGTTCATTTAAAGCCCAGGTGAAACAATTGTTCAGATATCAGATTCACCATGAGTTCCGTGCAATCTTTTTCCCCTCCCTTTCTAGGAAGGAACAGTCTATGATTCATAGGCTCAGGGTTGGTATAGTTAATCTCAATAAATTCTTTTTCTGGAGTAAACAGGTGGATTCTCTAAATTGCACAGTTTGCAATGTTATTGAAGATATTGATCATTTTCTGCTAAACTGTACTCATATGATACAGAAAGAGCAAAGTTTTTCCTCTTTCTCAATTCTCACTACATTCCCTCCCCCATTCATTGTTGGATTCATTGTTAATCCCCCCCCCCTCTTTATATTTTTTTTCGATTTTTCTGCTCTAGCAGCATTCTTGTCTTCCCCTAACAGAAATCTTTAGATATCACCATTTGTCTTGTTCTTATCTGTGACTCCTTGCAGCCCTATTGGTTTCTTTCAACAGGAAGTCCATTGTAAATTCATTCAAAATACTTTTTTCTCTCTATTATATTTATTTTGCCTCGATTAAATGCATCATTATTACATTAACCAATACTCCTTAAATAGTTTATTGAATTAAATTTTATTACATACACTCACTGACACACCTTTGCAATGGAAATTTTTACAAAGCACTGTCACAATTTATTCTAAATCATTAGATATTAATCTCTGAACACACACTTCTACCAATTCTTCATAGATAATCTATTACAAATAATATAACTATATTTATTAACACATTCCCTAATATTACCCTAACTTGAGTATAGACCTGTTTACATTCTTTAGCAACAAAATGTCTATTAAATAAAACTTATTTATTTCATCAAATATTTGGATCTTATCACTGTAAGAAACTTTTCAAGAATTTACATTTACTCCTGAGGTTGTATTTAGTTCAGGATCTGTGTTGATGTACTCTAAGAGCTGATAGCTGTTCTCTGTACAATTTCAAGTTATTTGTGATTTCTTGACTTTTCATTTATGTCACATGAATGATTTTTCACACGTTTTAAATTTATCCACTAGTTAAGGGATACTTTAACTTGTGAACAGCATTTATATATACGTTTTTCAGTTATGCATTTCACATCTTATTATCCATTTATTTTTATTAAGATATCAATAGTAGAACTTCATTAGTTCTATCTTCTAAAACAGTGATTCCCAACATTTTCTGGACCATCGCCCCCTTTAGAAGAGAACAAAAATCCCAACGCCCCCTAGTCCATAATAGTTAATTTTATATGAAACATTAAAATATTGTTGCATATTATCTGTACCTAATTTATCTGTTTATTTATCTATTAAAATCATAAAGCAGAAATTAATGAAACGACAACAAAATGTACAATAAAATTTTTTATAAAAATTTTAAAAATAAACACAGAATCAATAAGAAATAAAAAATAATGAGATAAACACAAAATTAATAATAAATAAAAAATTAATGAGATGGTTGAGGCTGGTGGAGTGTTAACAATTTGTTAATGTCGGGATCCAATTTCGTTAACATCAATCGCAGATCGCCACGTTCAGTGATGTGTAGTCTGTTCCTCTTCTTTGACAGTAAATTAGCTACTGCACTGAATCCACGCTCAGCCATATAGGACGAAGGAAATGCGATTAAAAACTTCTGTACTATTGCCCACAATCCAGGGTAGAGAACTGGTATTGATTTTTGAAGCCAGAACTCTTGATATCCATGTTTGAATTTTGCTTTGAGTGCTTCGTTAGTCGTGAATTCTAAGAGTTCCTCTTCCAAAGTTGATGATTCTTCAGTATCTGTGTGTGCGAAAGGATCTAAAACCCAACTCGGTATATTCATGTTTAAAATATCTTGGAAACGCTCCGTAAAATCAACATGAAGAACTTCCAAGTGTTGGCAGTAAGTAAGTAAATCTTCCGGTTTTGCAGAGACTGCTGATAATGTGGGAATGTGGTTGTATTCACCTCTACCTAGATTTCGTTTGAATAGAAGAAGTTTTCCCGCAAAAGCAGCTATGACGTTTTTTGTTTTAATTAAATTCAACTCATCACCTTGCAATGTAAATTAACTTGATTAAATATTTTAAACAGGTCTGTCAAATAAGCGATGTCATTTTTTGACGTAATCAGGTTTTCCCGCAATTTTTCGTTTCTGTCTTCAAGAAAGTCCAGTACTGAGTCAAATAAATTGAAAAAAAACCGATTCACACAAACACCTTTAGAGAGCCATCGTACTTCTGTGTGCAGCAGCAAGTGATTGTAATCTTCATCATTTTCATTACAAAAGCTTACCAAATAATCGGTCATTCAATGAATTGCTTCTAATCTTATTGATTGCTTTAATAACGTAATGGAGCGACGTATGCAGACGTTCATTCAAATTTTTTGCAACCAAATGCTGACGATGAATAATACAATGTACAGCGAGTACATTTGGTACTGCTTGTTTCAAATGCGCTATGAAACTCTTATGACGCCCTGTCATTGCTGGAGCACCATCAGTAGCAGCAGAAAAAATATTGCAAATAGGAATATCTTTCTGTTGAAAAAACATTTGCATGGTATTAAATATAGATTCACCCTTTGTATCAGATTCCAGATTTTTAGCAAATAATAACTCTTCATCAATTTTTTCTTCTTTTATAAATCGTACGTATGATAAGAGTAGAGCTTCGTTATTTGGTAGAGTTGATTCATCGAGTTGAATGGAATATTTGCAAGTCTTTAAGTAATCACATAATGATATTTCAACGTCTTTTGCCATTTCATCTATTCTTCTTTGCACTGAATTATTACTGAGAGGAAATTTTTTGATGATCTCTGACGGTGTCTTATGATGAAGAACAGTTTTTAATATCTCTTTGACTGCCGGCAATATTAATTCCTCGCCAATTGTGTGTGGTTTTCCCGCTTTTGCGATTAACAATGAAACGTTATATGAGGCTCGTAGTCAATCATCATCTTGTTTAGAAGACGACGCAAAAAGGTTTAACATAGTTGGCTGTTTTAAATATTGCTTTTCCAGTTCTTGAAAATAGGATAAATCTTTGTTCTTCTTATCAGCATGCATTTTATATAAATGCTCTTATAGCCTAGTAGGTTTCATAGCTTCATTTGAAAAAACTTTTCGGCAAATGAAACACATAGGTAATGATTGGTTTGTAGGAGAGTACGTAAATCCATATTTCAAATACTCAATACTGTACTGCCGGCATTTCTTTTTAGATGTAGATTCAGACATTTTCAAATACAAATTAACTTCTCAACATATTTATAGATAGTTATAAAAATAATGTTTATAATGACTTCTAACACTTACCACTCACGATTATTTATCACGGCGAAGCACATAAAAATAATAAAACATTGCTAGAGCTATCGCTTTTATAGATTTGATTTTGTGCACGCATTAACTTGTATGTTTGCGATGCTGGCGCACTTGCTCCGTAAACAAGTCATTTCAAGCTCCCATATTCTTGTCGAAACGTGTTAAATTGCATGAACCGCGTGTTTGCCTACCAACTTGCAAGGACTTATCACCGTCAATCTATTCTAAACTAAAACAAATTAGGTATAAGTATACCTAATGCTAATTTAAAAATGCTTATTAACGCGATAACAATAAGATAATTTACATAACTAGATAAAATATTTATTCATGAAAGCAGGTATTTTCAAAGTATTTTATTATATTAAAAAATAATTATAGAAAAATTAAATATAATAAATTTATTATTATTATATTATTATTGCATCAAGGTTGATTTGCCTATCAGGACGGACACACATGTCCAACGTAATAAGCCTGATATAGTAGTGCATGAAAAGGTATTGAATGAGATTATAATTATTGAAGTAGGAATAACATCTCAGGATAACCTGCAGACAGTAGAGGTTGAAAAGAAGAGGAAGTATGATCTGCTGGCTAATGAGTTGAGCCTCACAAGTGTAATGTTAATATTATACCTTATATTCTGACGTGGGATGGTATTGAAACTACGTACCATAAAGCATACTCAAAGCTACTTGGAGTGGGAAAACATATTGAAGCTTATATCCAATCTGTGATCTTGAAGAGAACTTTTGAGAGCATCTCAGTCGACTTCAGACGTACCAGTAGGCTAGTAAGCGGTAGCAGAGAACTTATTGTCCAAGCTGCAGTTGAAAAGCTGTACATGACGGTTGAGGTAGTGGATGACCAGAATCACCAGGAAGACACCACAGAATAGAAGAGATAAAAAGGTTGTCACAGAAAATTCCATTAAATTTATTTATTTATTTGACCGCCCCTCTTGACTGCCTCAACGCCCCCCATTTGCCTCTGGATCGCTACCGCCCCCATGGAAGGCTCCAGCGCCCACTAGGGGGCGGTATCGCCCCCGTTGGGAATCTATGTTCTAAACGATCAGCTGATCGCTCTTTTACGAAAGCATACAACTTAAATATTAGGTTTTTGAAACCTCTTCAGTTTATACGAAAGCAATATCAAGCTTATTTAAAGTTATTTAGTGTTCTTTAAATAGAATTTCAACTATTTATCTAAGATATACCTAATATAATCCCTTTTACTGTGTATAGTAACCTTTTGCTGATATTTCAACCTGATTTCCGCCGGAGCTGACGCTGGCTAATGAAAATTCTTCATTCTCGAGTTTGGATTGGTCGGCTCTGATCTCTCCGGAAGTTTTCACTCTTGCAAAAGTGTTCATTTTTTTTTTGTGAAACTACGAAATAGTATCATTATTTTACTTCAAACACTGCTAGATATTCTTGTCTTCCTAGCATGGAAACCAGAGAAGCAGTCAAACTGCAATAACTAGGTAAATATTATTATTTATCTTTCACTAATTTCACCTTTCATTATATTGTACCTATATTTTCAAGTGGGTGTAATCTTCTGGGTTTCCGTTAGTTACAACATGGCTCCCACAATCCAGAGATCTGGTGCGTTCCATCGTAAGAAATTTCCCCCCCCCCGAAATGGGGAGGGTTTACAGCAGTGCCAATATATATCCAAATAATTATTAGTAGTAGAAGTATCACACGCAAAGAGATATTCAGTTTCCTCCCAAAACATTTCTCAGCTTATAATGATCAATTGTCCCAATATCGATTTTTATTCTGTCTTTTAAATTGCCCAATCTACAGGCAGATTGGAACAAAAATTTCATTTTTGATAAACACTCACAAAAAAAGGCAAGAGAACGCACAAAATGAATCCGATGAACGCGGTGGACAGGCAGCAGATGGCGACTCCATCGACCAAACCAACGATCAAGCAAATTCAGGAATACTATGACCTCATTATTGGATGTGATGGACCACCATCCTTTTGAAAAAAAAATATTCAGCTTCTCTTCCAACAAGGAGGTCATCAACCAAATCTCCAACATATCGCGATACATAATTCTAGTGATTGCTTCCAGTAAAATTCCAAATATCTTAAATACAGATCGATTTCATTTATTTTCTTCAAAGAAAGGTCTACACACTTTGTAAGAGTTTACTACGAAAAACGTTGTCCTTCAGGCTGTTGCTTTCGTGGTCGACCATCTCACGAGGATTTTCACTTCCCCATTACATTATACCCTTTCCGGTTAAGACGAAACGTTGCTCATCACCGTAACACATTCATTTACCCGAGACGGTCCATCCATTCACTGCAGAATTCATAGCGTAACAATTTGTCGTTTGCTGTAATGTGTTGTAGCAACAGAAGTCGATAAAGGCGAGTGTCAAGCAGAGTTACCACCTCTTTGATTTTCATTTCGAATATGCCATCTATGTACTCCAGGGTTCGTCATGAATTACCTGTGTCTTGCCCTAAAGCGACATCTATTTTATTTCGCATTCATATAGAGTTGCCACTTCTGCAGTTTTTGCTCAAAGTGTCCGAATTTTGGAAAGTAATCTCCAGGTTCCCGTTGAGTTATTAATAATATGCGTCAGTTATGGCGTACTGCAAAAATTTAATTTATTTTTATTTTTTTCATTTAATTTTTCAACATATAGGACAGAAAACAATCCTAGAAGCTTCTCCTAGTTTTTACAGGCCTTCTCATATAAGGACATGCCCCACTAAGACCGAAGTCACTGCTGACCACTGCCTCAGTTAGAGCTAACAAAATACACAACGTTTGCCACGCTGGAACAATAGTTAGCTTCCTATCCACTATGCCAGTGCGGATTTTAAAATTGTAAATAAGATTTCTCAAATGCAGATCCATTTTTTTTAATTAATGAAACTGGACAAAATCATCCTGATCCCCACAATTAATAATGAGAGAATTTCTCTGAAAGAAATCGAATGACTGTAGCTTATAAAGTCTGAACCTGAATTAAGCTAAATTTTGACACCAATTTTCAGGATTGTCTTCGCTTTATTGAACTTCGACAGATCAGTCTGTGAAGCAAGATTAGTTCGGAAAAATGCATTTTAATAATTGTTGTCTGCATTATAAGACTGTAGTTTTGTTAATCATGTATCAAAATTGGTGCTCTAATTACGATGATAAACAGAAGTTTTGTGTCTATTATGCACTGCATGACTCCAATATATTTTTAATGCCAAAATCGAATCTAAGCTCAGAATATCTCTAATATCCTTTAATTGTGAGAAACTCGTGAAAAACTGTTTAAATTTAAATGTCTTTTGTTTGTATATATCGAAAGGATGATTCATAGATATTTATGAATATTGGACTTTAAATATGTACTAGGAGAGATAGTAACGGTTGTCTAACAAAAATAACCGGCTAGGATCATTCAGGCTAAGGAATCTGGCAACAGAACAATGCAGCACGGTTTGCAGGTTTATGCATATTGTCGTACTCGGAATTTTTCAATCCCGAGTTCGACGTAACTATCTTCGCCATTTTCTTCCAGCCACCCGACTTTTCCCTCAGTAAAACGGCTGAAAAGACAACTTGAGTCGCCATGTTGAGAGCGACGGACCATCTGGGCCTTTTGCACACGGCACCCCGTCCAAGAAAAGCGTAAACAAAGCCATAAAGAAAGGGAGTTTTCGAATACGCGCAGCAATGATCACCAAGAGCGGGACAAGGATGACTCAGGATCACGCTAGAGGCTGGGACCTCCAATAAAAATCGGACCGCGCCAATGAACTTTGGCCACCGTTGTCACCGACGAACTTTTCTGTCCAATGAGAAGTGACAGCGGGGTCCTTTTTGAAATCAACAAGCGCGGCCAAGGGAGAAGAGAAGTGTGTGTGCTAGAGTGTGGACGTGCAATAAGGAGTGAGTTCGGAGCACAAAGAGACAATAGACCCGCGAAGATGGAAAGTGCAACAGCTAAGTAACGGCCGAACAAGCTGTAGACAGAGCGGCAGATACCAGGAATGTAATCGGCTTAAGTAGGAATGCAGGCTTCAAAAAGACAGAGACTGCAAGAATCACAACTGGGAAACCAGAAAAAGGAGAAGCGGGCGGGAAGACAACCCGTGCGCCGCGGCAGACGATTAGGAAAAAGGGTGAAGAAAGAGCGGACCCCACCGTCACGATGCAGCCGGCTTACCAATACCCACAAGCCTCCGTCGTGGTCCCCTTCGCAGAACGAAAGGATCTGTGAGCAGCAGACACCAACGTGGACAATACGAACAACCCAGCCCTGGAGCGTCCTGTGCACGCAGGGAGAAACGAAGTCACCTGCCAAGGTACCTGCCAAGAAATCACCCGCTGGTGCCTCCAGCCTTGTCAACAGCCGACTTGTGATGTGTTTTCGCCGATGAACTGTTTGTGCCATTAACGGAGCCCGAACTGCAATTCCCAGAGCGCGGATGATCGCCCCTTGGCCAGGCCCTATCACAGCAGACCAGGACGATCCCAGCGATGGAGCAGACTAATATAAAAAGGTCAGCAGCCGTTTTTCTGAGATTCTTTTAGTTTTTACCTCTCTAGTAATAGTCCCTGAGGGTCCCCCCCTTCTCTCTGCGTCTCCCAGAATATTTTGTCAATAAGGCGCAGTTGCCTGGCGTGTACCATATTGATGTGTTGTGATCCGACACCAGATAACAGTTCGTGTATTTTTGAATAATAAATTATGTACCTTCCTGTACCTATGAGTGCTTACTGATGAGAAGAAAAGCTTCCCCTGCAAATAGCATTGAAAAACACAACGCAATCATCAGCCAGTATTTTGGGGTCTGACCTATCGGTTGCCCCTACGTCTTACCCCCCATCAACTAGATCTGGTGGGGTGTAGAACAATATCATAAATTACGCAGTATGTAAGATTCCATATCTTTTTTCATTCCACAAACCTAAACTTGCTAAATGGTTAAAGCTTATGCAATTTGCTCTTCTTCGTTCTAATAAGTATTTAGTATACTGCTAGCAGCCACCTCTGAAAGTACAGGTAAATTCCGTTAAAATGCGATAAAACGTGATTCCGCTTATAACGTGATGCAAGCGTGGCTCCCTTTTTTTGTCGTATAAAACGTAATTTTTCATTCAAGAATTATATGTTGGATTCCCTGTGTAGTTTTGTGTACACGTAGGCAATAAATTCATTCCATCGCGAATCCGCGATCCTTGTTATCGTTTGACATCCGAAAGAAAACCCGCAGTTGATCCACTTACTTATAACCTTTTGTTGGCAACATCTGTTTGATTTTTATTTCAAACGAGCAAACTGACAAGCTGTTTTGTTACTGAAGGCACTCGTACACAATTGGCTATTCATTAATTTTTTTGTCAAATTTTAATTCATCAAAGTTTTTAATTTAAAACATTGTGTTTGAAACTTCAAAAAAAAGGGGAAAATTTACAGTAGCAGAAAAAAATTGCTCCTGTTGGTCGGACTAAGTCAGTAGTGCAGCAAACGCAAGTGACTAGAGACTTGGTGTAAATGAATCAACAGTAGGGGGATGGGAAAAAAGAAGAGGAGAAACTTCATGATGCGCCCAAGGATATGGAAACATGTGACGGACTGCAACGAAAACGCCTGCTGCAACCTCAAGATGAACAATTGGATAAAGCTGTCTTTCAGTGTTTTGTGCAAGAACGATCTGAAGGCACACCTGTATCTGGAACCCACTTGCAAACACAAGCTCAAAACTTCCACAACGACCTTCACAGCAATGAGTCCACGACATTCACTGCAAGTAATGAATGGATGGATCGTTTTAAAAAACGACATATAATAACTATACCGCTATTTCTGGTCATATAGTTAAAACTAAACGGCTATTTCAGGTGAAATACTTTCATCAATTGACGAAGCAGCAAGCTCATACCCTGCCCAGCTCCAGAAGATCATTGAAGATGGTAGCTAGCTATCCCGCACAGCAAGTACAAAAACAAAAAATAGCAAAAATGATAAGGCACATAAAAACAGTTTACAAATGTCAGATTAGAGATAATATAGGTAAATATTATCATTTTCGGCCTCTTGAAAAGCGTTCCCTTGATTTCCGAATGTTTCGTTCAAAGAAAAAGAAAAAAGACTAAAGAAAATTCGTTTTATTGAACGTCGGATTAGTGATAGCAATGATAGTCCTGTGGGGCTTGATTTCCTGTAGTGCGTTGATTTTTCCAATTTAACAAATGACGAATTGGAGAGAATAGATGCAAATATCGTCTTCTTCGGTGCGTTCCTTTTAGTTCCGATTGTATTCCTTCAATTAAAAAACGACTGGAAAATGAATTGGATTTTTCAAATGTCGGATTACTGAGAATATTGGTCGTCCTATGCAATACATAACGTTTTCTTTTAGCTTTTTATTCCATTATTTAGAAGGAACAGACTTCTTAAAAAATCCGTTGCACTTAAATATAAGATTAGGGAGAATATGTATAAAACCTTTATTAAATGATTGATTCGAGAGAATAACTGATTTCGCTGGTTTCCTAAAGTTCGTTTGTTTCAATCAAAAGTGTTTCGTTCAGAGGGAATTGATTTGCTTAAAAGTTCCCTTAGTGAAAGTCATATTAGAGAGAATAGATGCAAATGTTGACTACGTTGAGTTCTAAACAATTATAAACTGCGGATTGTGGAAATTTTTAACAAGTTTTGGTTTTGTTTCATCATAAGTAAATATTTTACAATTAGGTTTAGTAATCCAAAATTACCTCTATTTCTTATGTCCACCCAATTGTAGTACTCTCCTAACTGTTTTTTATCTAGTTGTTGTCAACTCAGCTGTCATATGTTACCAATTATCATTCACCGAATTGTCGTATTCTGCCAATCGTTATACATCCAATTATGTTCTTTCCACATGTTCTCCATCCAATTGCCATATCTTTCCAATTGTGTTCCTCCCAGTTGTAATCCACCCAACTGTGTTCTTCCCAGTTGTCGTCCACCCAAATGGAATTCCTCTAATTGTCATTCATCCAATTGTCATCCACCCAATTGTCATTTCTACTAATTGTCATACATCCAATTATCATCCACCATTTTATGTTCCTCCCAATTGTCATTCCACTCAATTCTCGCGTTCTGCTATACAGCCTCTACTAACAATGAACCCACATTGTTCATCCCGAAGTTCATCAACTGAATTCCTCATTTCTTAAAACAACGGTACCTGGTAACCCTACATATAAGACTTGTGTTTCCAACAGAGTTAATGTGATGTTAATTATTACATATTTTATGATATTCCTACGCAGTTCAGGATCTAGTATAAAAATAGAGGAGAGGGAGGCAAGTGACACAGTCAAGTCGGAAAAAAGTAAAAGGGATTGGATTTCGAATGCAGAACAACATTTCTCTGCTCCATTTTAGAGGTCTATAAAATATATCTTGATAAACTTAAAGAATTGCATAATTTCAAATTATTTAGCCTCTGTTAGAATTATTAGTATTCTTAAAGAGATAAGGAAAGAGGATGTGGACCCTCCTCCCGTAGGTCTCGTTCCCACGAGACCTACGGGAGGAGGGTCCACGTCCTCTTTCCTGTTCGTACGCAATCTATCAGATGAAACTAAAGTATAAATATCCTATTGTTTACAGTGTTCGCTATTCTCGCACTCCTGTTTTGACAGAACTGAAAATGCATTGAAAATGCAGCAATAAAATATACTTTAGTTTAAACAAAATAGTTTATCCGATATTAATTGTAATGATGAGTGAAAAGTAAGAAATCGGAATCTTGACAATAATAAATTGTCAGCCGATAAGAATATATTAAAAAAGAATTAGAAAGAATTTGCAAAGACTCGTCGTTTCAATTGCATATGACATTCACTTGATAAAATACAAACTTGATACACAAATTTGAAGATACACAAATTTGAAATACTTAACTGGAAATTAAACAACTGTATAATTTATAAGCAATGGAAAGTAAACAAGCATTACATCATATCACTCTCACGATGTATACGCCTTCTTTCTTATTTTTAGAATAGTCTCCCAAAAAGCTCTTTCCCTCTTGTGCTAACCCTTGTGTGGGTGAGCCATACCCTATGCACGTTAAAGAACACGCTGGATGGCCTTGACGGGAGGTTACCATCGGTCTCGCAAAAGCTGTTCCAGTGGGTCCCCTCCCCCAACCATCTCTGAGCCTTCGGGGTCCATGTGACCTGTCCATTTAGCCCATGGTGTGCAAAAAAGTGCCGCTCAGAGGTAAAACAACCCAACCCAACCCTCTTGTGCTATTTGTGTAGGAGTCGCTCATGTTATTTATTCATTTATGAAATAATGGCTCTATCCACGAAACAGATTGCATTTAACTGAACTTTCAAACGCAAAGCTTAATATTGCAATGCCAATTAAACTCTCCCAAAAGTTTGGCGCGAAACGTATTGATAAATTTTCCCAACAATAATTTCACTTTCAGCTTTCCACCACTCCAGTCACAATTAAATCCGCCTAAAGTTTGGAGTCAAACGTATATCCATTGATAACTTCATTCGCAGCATTCCACACGTACTACTTCATTCACATGATAGGAATTATTCGTAACACTCCCCCTCCCCCAAAAAAAAACAAACATTTCGGTCACTTTTCGAGGGATCTCTCCCGACTCACGGCAGCTGAGAACTCGATCTGTCTGACAGGGTTAAAACAAAGTGGGATCATCCCACCAAATTTGGGACCAATCGCTCAAATTGCCACAGAACCACAGGGAAACTTCCAATTTCTGCCACAGATGACGTCACACACGTACTCCTGCCCATTCGGAATTAGGCCTATTATGTAATATGATGATATTTATTTTCAACAATGGCTAATGTTAAGTATATGGTAGTAAGTAGCAGTAGTAAACTGCCAATCTAAGGGAAGCTTATTGTCAGCTATGCAGCCGCAAATAATCGTAGGGAGAAGTATTTAACGTTCCATAAAGAGAGAATTTTAAGGGAATAAAAAGAAGCATGAATGTTTTTTATGGGGTTTGGATGCTATTTTAGAAATGCAGGGGCTCTCGTAGCAGTAGTTGATATGAAACTATTTAGGCTTTAAAACATTCCTGCAGGAGGCCAAAAATAGTAATAAATTATAAAGGGCAATTACTCTTCCACCATGCCATTATCAATTAATGCAGGTTGTGGTGAAACAATTAACCAAAATTATGCAATAGAAGTTCACAACTCTTCAACAACGTATGAGTCCCGTCATGTTCTTCTCTTCAATTCTCTATATCAGAGAAAAAAATTGTTAAGCAAAGATTTCCAAAATATATGCAATATCTCTTTTGGATATTTTCTGGACATTTTGACTGCATATTTGTTGGAGTCTACCAGCTTTTTATCATATTTTGTGGTCATCATCATCAAATAGCCATGGGCTACTTAGGTCCAACCAGACCGCGCAATTAAGTTCTCCAAGCATATCTGTCCTGTGCTACATCTGCTGTATCTGGCCATTTCACAACAATTTAACAAGGTTCTGTTTGACATTATCTGCCTACCACATCCTAGATGTCCCCCTTTTTCTGAGATCTTTAGGCACACTGTTCATAACCCCATTTGATAATCTATAACTACACATAGGAACAACATAGCCAAACAAACGGAGTCTCTCTCTGCACAATATGCTGCTTAAAGGAGGTTGCCGATTCATTTGCCTAACTTCATCATTACCTACAAAGATGAACCACTTAATGCCCAAGACACTGTGCAACAATCTAGAATCAAAAGCATCTAGTTTCCTGTTATCTTGTTTACAAAGCGCCCAGGTTTCACTACCATAACTAACCCTAGAAAGAACAAAACGGTTATACAGTCTAATTTTAGTCTTTAGGTGTATATGCCTATTTCTCCACACTCTCCATAGATTCTTAAAAGTCCCTGCAGTAATCCCTATTCGTCTGTTAATCTCATGCCGCATATCACCAATATGTTACATAGCTCCCAAGGTAATTAAACTGTGACACCTGCTCAAGACTGCAACCATTCAGATAAACTGAATCACAGCCTGCTTGACCAATTTTCATCACTTTAGTTTTCTTTCTGTTTATCACCAAACGTATTCTACTACCAGTCTCATCAAGAGCTCGAATGAAAGATTCATCTCATCAACATCATTTGCCAAAAGGGCTTAATCATCAGCATAATCTAAGTCAAATATTTTCGTATCTCCAGTCCATTTAAGGCCAAAATCTTTCCCTTGAAGTGAATTTAGCATAACATAATCAATAACCAAACTAAACAGAAAAGGAGACAAATTGCATCCTTGTCGAACATCAGAAGCAATGCTAAACTAATTGCTAAAATTCTTACTAACTCTCACGCACGACTCAGTGTTATTATACAGAACTTTAATTATGTTATCATTATGTTAACCATTGATGTCATACGAACTCACAATCAACCAGAAATTATGACGTTCAACAAAGTCAAAAGCCTTTTTGAAATCAACAAATCTGGTAACCAAATGTTTCTGAAACTCTAATCATTTCTCAAGAATCTGCCTGAGTATATCTGATCTACACATCCCACACCACTTCTGAATTCACATTGCTCATCACGCAATTAACTGTCAATCAGATGTTCAATTCCATTAACCACAATTATGCAAAGAACTTTACCTGGAACAGAACTGGGAAACAAACCGGAAACAAGCAACCTGGAACGAAACTAGGAACAAAACTCTGAGGGGGGTCAAACTGTAGCTGTCCAGAAATGGTGGAATAAGACTGTCTTTCAGCCGTGATCATCCGGTGTCTAGATGATAGGGGTGGTGGGATGCTGAGATAGTGCACGTGAGTTAGGGAGAATAAGCAAGATCTCCGATGACCCGATGGTGAGTTGAACTAGTGACAGCCTAGTAACGTAGCCACTCAAACTTCAGAGTGCCACTGAGGTACGATGCTTTCTCTGCCCACAAGTTCCTAATTTTTTCAGAATGTTCCAGAAGTATAACAAGAGTTTCAAGGGATTGGAAGGACCTGGCCTAACTACGCAAAGAAACATTAGTATGAAAAGTTAGTTACACTGTGCTGCCCCCTAACTGCTTATACCTCCCCGCCCTGGGCTTTCCTGGCTAACTCAACTCTACAATGAAAAGAGCTACTGACGCTAACTTGTTTTCCTGGAGGACAAGCTTGTAGGTATGAGGCTTGTAGGTATGAGGACGTTCCTGGAGGACAAGCCTGCATGATGACCAAAATGAGAAGACTAGATTTCTTTCTGGAAACAAACTGGAAACAAGCAACCTGGAACGGAACTAGGAACAAAACTCTGAGTGGTTGTACACTGTACGGTTGGTGGCGAGGGTATATCAGTAACAAACGTCATTTGTTTGTCTGCCCACTCCCTCGCTGGATGTCTGCTCAGCTGTTCTTCATGCAGGGAAAAGCAGTTCGCTGATACTCTGCCAATTCTTTGGCTCAAGTCACTAAAAGGTCTTTATGAGCTCAAAATGTGCTTCTAGAGTCATATCAATTGTCGTGTTTTCCTTTGTTTCCATTTGTTCATTCATGATGCACACTAGATTTTTATCATTCGTTTTATGAAAGCCTCATGTTCCGTTGCCTCGTCTTTCTTTGTAACTTCTCTTTTTCACTAAAAGTGTATTGCCATGTGCTTAAACTTTCGACGTTTGTTCATAATACTCGATTGTCATGCAAACAACTTTATTTTCATTGGTGGTAGTGAACTGGCATTGCAGATGAGCCCTGTTGACTTCATCACGAAACACGGAATAACTTCGCCAACAGCGAAAATGGTGAGAGACAAATAGGAGGTCAAAATAGGGAGAGCAAATTTAGCTTGGGAATCGTATCCTGCACATCAAAGTTGCTAAACTATGTCAGTCAGTGTGCGACGTACATTCCCTACCACAATGGATCGCACCTTAGAATGGGGGGGGGGAGACATTTTCTGCAAGACTTCCGTAGGAAGACAGGGCGTTTTCTCGTACCTGACTCAGCGGATGCGTTGATGCTGTTTTCTGGTTCCATAAGATTCTTTGACACAAAAAAAAAACACTGTGATCGTCTTATGCCTTTTGATGATGGACCCAAAATGTCTTTAGGATTCACTGCTGCATGCTGTTGATGATGATGAAACAAACTCAACAAAATGAATATTGCCGCATAGATAATTACTATGCAGACTCTTTCAGTCACAAGTTCTTTTATTTTAAAAGAAATCAAATATATCAATATCTTTCAAAAATAAAATTAAAAGTTTAAAGAAGCTTCTTTTCATACTTTGATTTTCAGATTCTGATATGGTTTTGAATGAAAAAGTGTTGACATGATATTTTTTGAGATTAGTAAAATATTTTTCTCTTTCTGTTTATATTTTTTACAATGAAAAATTAAATGTTCTATAGTTTCACGTTGATTACATATTGTACAGTTAGGAGAATTTACTTTTTTAAGTGAAATAAAAATGGTTTTGTAATTGCAGCATTTACTTTTATTCGTAGTATAGTAGTGATTTCTTATTTAGTTATCCCATAGTTTTTAAATGTTGTAATTTTATTTGATATATTATATCTGTGAGTATCTATAGCATTTGAAGCATACCAGTTTTGTGTTTCTTCCAGTAATTTTATTTTATTTTGATTTTTGATTGTATTGGTAAATGTTAATGATTCAATAGTGTTGTTAAGAGATATTGCACTTTTTGCCAGCATATCAGCTTTTTCATTATATTTCATACCAGTATGGGCTGGTACCCATTGGATATATAATTTATTATTATTTTCTATATGTTGTTTTGTTAAAATAAAAATATCATTTATTAGAACTTTAAAATTATTGTTATTTGGAATTTGAAATATTGAGTCAATGGAAGATTTCGAATCAATAAAAAGTACAATGTTTTTTTCTTTAAAGAAAAGTGCCCAATTAATGGCTAAAATTATTGCAGTGAGTTCAGTTATAATTATTGGATTTAATTTATTAAATTGAAATTGAAATTCAGAGTTTGTTATTGGACAATAATAAGCACCAGATGAATTATTATTTTCATTATTTACTGATCCGTCCATATATATATATATGAATAAAATCTTTGTATTTTTCTTCAATATAAATATCTGCTAGTTTTTTCAGGTTTTTTTTATCTATATTTTTTTAGATGTTATTCCTGTAAGTTCAGTTTCCAAAATAGGGAAACAAGATTTCCAAAATGGAATTAGAATTTGTTTGTCACCATTAAGATTATTATAGATGATATGTTTTAATTGTTCTTTATCTCTAAAGAGATTTATAATATTATCATTAAAATTTTCATTTATTTTATCAATAATTGGATGGTCGTTGTTTTTTAATACAATTCTAAATAAAGATTATGTAATATATATATATTTTAATTTCTATGGGAGGTATAGATGTTTCTGCATATATGTTTAATCTATTTGTATTTTGCAATAGGCGTAAACAAAATTTTAATATTTTTAGTTGTAAGTTTTCTAATATTGTATAATTTCTTCTCGATAGATGATGAATCCATTCTATTCCATAAGTAAATTTAGGTAAAATGATTGAATTGTATATTAATAATGTTTTTTTGATTACATCCCCATTTTGATTTGCCAAGATATCTTAGGAAGCGATAAAGTTTGGTTGTTTTATTTTTAGTTTCAATTATAAATTTGTTCCAGATCAATTTTGAGTCAAAATGTATTCCTAAGTATTTAAAATGATTTACGATGCTTAAATAATAATGTTTTCCGTTCATTTTGATTATAAAGGCTTCAGGTTTTTACTAATATGAAAATATGATATGACAGTTTTTTCATTTGAAATTTTTAGGTTCCAGTTTTCACAATAATTGTTAACTTTTTTGATTGTATCTTGTATTCTTTGCTGTATCACATCTATCATCATCATCATCATCATCCTCAAGCAGCCATGGGCTACGGAGGTCCAACCAGACCGTGCAATTTAGTTCTCCAAGCAAGTCTATCCTGAGCTACATCTACTGCATCTGGCCACTGCACACCAATTCTAACAAGGTCCTGTTTGACATTGTCAGCCCACCGCATCCTAGGTCTCCCCTTCTTTCTGAGGCCTTTAGGCACACTGTTCATAACCCTATTCGCCAATCTATAATTATTCATACGGGCAACATGGCCAAACCAACGGAGTCTCTCTCTGCACAATATGCTGCTTAAAGGAGGTTGCAAACTCCTTTTCCTAATCTCATCATTAGTTACAAAGTTGAACCACCTAATGCCCAAGATACTGCGTAAGCATCTGGAATCAAAAGCATCTAGTTTCCTGTTATCTTGTTTACAAAGTGTCCAAGTTTCACTACCATAACTAACCCTAGAAAGAACCAAACTATTATACAGTCTAATTTTAGTCTTTAGGTGTATACGCCTATTTCTCCACACTCTCCATAGATTCTTAAAAGTCCCAGCAGCAATCCCTATTCGTCTGTTAATCTCATGCCGCACATCACCATTATCTGTTACATAGCTCCCAAGATAATTAAACTGTGACACCTGCTCAAGACTGCAACCATTCAGATTAACTGAATCACAGCCTGCCTGACCAATTTTCATCACTTTAGTTTTCTCTCTGTTTATAACCAAACCTACTCTACTACCAGTCTCATCAACGGCTCGAATGAAAGAGTTCATCTCATCAACATCATTTGCCAGAAGGGCTAAATCATCAGCATAATCTAAATCAGAAATTTTCCTATCTCCAGCCCATTTAAGGCCAAAATCTTTCCCTTGAAGTGAATTTCGCATAACATAATCAATAACCAAGCTAAAGAGAAAAGGAGACAAAATGCACCCTTGTCGAACACCAGAAGTAATGCTAAACCAATTGCTACAAGCCTTACCAACTCTCACACACGACTCAGAGTTATTATACAGAGCTTTCATAATGTTAACTAACTTGTCTGGTATACCATATGATCTCACAATCAACCACAAATTATGACGATCAACAGAGTCGAAAGCCTTTTTGAAATCAACAAAGCTAGCAACCAAAGGTTTCTGAAACTCTAAACATTTCTCAAGAATCTGCCTAAGTGAAAATATCTGATCTACACATCCCCTACCACTTCTGAATATACATTGCTCATCACACAATTGCCTGTCAACCAGATTCTTAATTCTATTAAGCACAATCATGGAAAGAACTTTACCTGGAACAGAGAGTAGGCTGATACCCCTATAGTTATCACAAGAACTGCGATCACCTTTTTTGAAAATAGGGATAACAATAGCTCTGGTAAAATCCTTAGGAACCATGCCTTTATCATAAAAGATATTCAGAATTTCAGTCATCCAAGTGGTAACCGAAACATTCCCAGCTCTAAGCATTTCCGTAGTAATTTCATCTACCCCTGGGGATTTATGAAGTTTAAGTTTAGAAACAGCCAAACTAACTTCAGATTGTGTTATAGGGCCAACATTAAAGCCACCAATGCATCTATCATCATTGCAAACAATGGGAGTAGAACTAACTACATTGTTTAGAACATCACTGAAATGCTCAGCCCACCTAGCCATGACAGAATCCTCCCCTTCTATAACCTTACCTTATTTATCCTTCAATCCTTGTATGCCTGTCCGTTTTCTACCACACAAAACATTAACTATCTGGTACAGATCTCTGCTGTTGTGCTGTCTAACTGCTTCCTCGGCTTTGTCAGCCAAACCATCAAGCCAAAAATTTTTATCAGCAGCTAACTGATCCTTTACAAGTTTATTAAGGTCTCTGTAATGCTTTCTATTAGGACTAGTAGGGTATTGATTAAGGGCATTCCTGCATTCTTTCTTTCCGAAATAAGCTCAAGTGCCTTATCACTCAGATAATTTTGCCTCTTCTGCTCCTTTTTTCCTAAAAGAGTACTGTTAGTGTCCAAAAAAGCCTGTTTAAAATGATCCCATTCTACCTCAACTTCAGTAGTAAGCAAACCATGACTGTCATAATGACTAAGTAACCTATCATGGTAAGCTTTGGCTATAACTGGATCTTTCAGAGCTTCAGTATTAAAAGTAAATTTTTTAACCCTAGCACAACACTTTTTAAGTTTAAGTTGCAACACACTTTTAACAAGGTAATGGTCAGATCCAATTTCAGCTCCCCTATATGCCCTGGTATTCCTAACAGAACTAGTCCATTTGCTGTTAATTAATATGTAATCAATCATATTCTTATGCAGCCCATCAGGTGAAACCCATGTGTACTTATGTATGTCGCGGTGTTTGTAATAAGTGTTAGTTATTCTGAATCCATTGAGTTTACTTACCTGTAGGAGACGTTGCCCATTGCTATTGCAGCTACCAATACCAAAAGGGCCTATTACTCCTCCCCAAAGGTCAGAGTCAGTACCAACTTTGGCATTGAAGTCACCAAGAACAAGGGTAATATCTCCTTTCTTGACAGAATTCAAAATATCCTGAAGTTGTTCATAAAACCTATCCTTCTCATCCTCATCGGCATCCTCAGTTGGGGCATAACAGCAGATAACATTCAAGTCTTTAACGCTTGTCTGAAATTTTGCTGTAAGAAACCTTTCATTAATGCACTCATATCCTAGAAGAGCATCACTAGCGTGTCTGCTGAGAAGCAGACCCACGCCTTGGTGATGGTTTTTGTCGTCCCTCCCTGAAAAGAGAAATTTAAGATTATTTTTAAGAATCTGACCTTTATCTGTCCATCTGGTCTCTTGCAAGCCGAGAATATCTAAATTATAACGGTGGAATTCTTGTGTGAGGACATCAAGAGAAAAAGCTCTGTGCAGAGTCCTCACATTCCAACTACCTATGGAGAGAAAATGGTTAGTGGGATGTTTAAAGAAACTATGTTTATTGAGAGAGGGAATGCCGACAATATCAAACAGCCCCCTAATCGCAGACATGGGGCAAAGACCCGTTCCCCCACTACTAAAGGCTGAAGCCATCTACACTGGAAGACTTCCTCCAATGTAGAATTTGACGATGCCAATAGAAGCAAAGAGTTCAGGTGCCTGCGATGACTTCTGCTCAGGATTATCCACCAGCTGATAAACATATCCTGTGGATCTATTCACTTGGGGCTGTCAACCCACAAACAAAAAGAAAACACAGCGGAAGATTTTCCCTCCACAGAAGCCCTCCAGTGCAGCAAAATCAGGATCCATAATCAAGCTCAGAGCCATATATCTGTCCAGTCCAGTAGGTTTATATGGTCAGCACCAGGACCCTGTGTGGTTGACCACTCCTCAGCAGGGTAGAAAAAAAAGAAAAGTAGCCATAGTTGTCCAGATCAGTAGGCCACACTAATCTGGCAGCCCTCCCCTTCCGTTCACTTCCACAAGAGAGTATCAATAATTTACATATCTATATATTTATTAAATGTGCAGAAGATTAAATCGCCTGTATATGTTCCGAATTTTATTTCAGGTTTAAAAATTTCTTGAATATCATTTAAATATAAATTAAAAAGGAGTGGGGATAAGATATCGCCCTCCACAATTCCTTTGATTAATTTATATGATGTGGAAGTATTATTTTCTAAT
This sequence comes from Ryuthela nishihirai, assembly GCA_038380435.1. Taxonomy (NCBI): domain Eukaryota; kingdom Metazoa; phylum Arthropoda; class Arachnida; order Araneae; family Heptathelidae; genus Ryuthela; species Ryuthela nishihirai. The sequence goes on from JAWZYU010000003.1 coordinate 72,407,940, forward strand.
TTTATTTTATAAGATCTATTAGGAATAAAATGAAAAAAAATTATATATATTACCGCATAACTTCAATTTCCTAATTTTATATAATAATGCGTTGTGATCAATTGAGTCAAAGGCTTTCTCAAGATCAATGATCACAACCACTAAAAATATTTTATTTTTTATGGCAAATTCAGCATCATAAATAAGATTTATAAGAAGATCCTTAGTTGACCTTCCAGGTCGAAAGCCAAATACATTTTTGTGAAAGATTTTATTGTGTTTAAAAAACCAGTTCAATCTGTTTATAATCATTCTTTCAAATAAGGTGAATAAGTTTGAACTTAAACAAATTGGTCGATATGATTCCAGCATGTCATATGGTTTATTAGATTTTTTTATAAATATCATATAATTTTCTAGCCATATCGTTGGATATGTATTAGTTGTCCAGAAATTATTAAATTCTTTTAACAGTTTTTTTATATATTTAGTTGGTAAATTTTTATTAGGTTGTTTGAAATTAGATCTGGTCCTACAGCTGTGTTCTTTTTTAGTTTTTTAATAGCAAAAATTAGTTCGTATAATGAAAATGGAAGATTTATAAAGTCAGCTTTATTGTTATGATATGTTTGGTGAAAAATATTTGAGTTGTTATGTGATTTATGTAATTTATTGTTTGGTTTAAAATGTAAAGTATGAAAAAATTTTGCAATTTGTTCAGTTGTTTCTTGAATTGTTAATTTATGTTTCATTGCGTAATTACATATAGGGTTTGTTGGTTCTATTTCCATAGTTAATTTTTTATATATGGACCATAAATTTTTTGTAGATGTTGTCGGAGATAAATTTTATGTAAAAATTCTCCAGTTTTGTTTTAAAATATTTTAAATTTTTTTAGCGATAGCTGTTGCTAGTCTATTAAAATTTTGACATTCAATAAATGTTTTTGTTTGTTTCATGTGTCTTTCTGCTTTTCGGCGGATTGCAATTAGTTATTAATAAATATAGTGTGGATATTATTTACTGGTAATTTTATTATTGTTGTTGTATTATTTTTTTTATTATCTTGAATTTTATCAATTAATGTGATATAATCTAAATTTTCATAGTTCGTTTTATTTAAATCCTTCTTGAAATTTTTCCAATTAGTAAAGTTTATTTTTAGTTTCTTAACAAAGGGGTCATTGTAATAAATAAAAATCGGTCTATGTACCATAGCAGTTCACTGAAATCGTCCATTGTAAGTCATTTTTTATTCTATTTGAACATAGTGTTAGGTCTATAATTGAGTTAATTTTTTCATTTTTAGACAGGTAGGTGTGTTGTTGTTAAGGATATTTAAATTAGTTTCTTCAATTAACCTTAATAAATGTCTGCTTTTTGATTCATTTTTGTAGGAAAACCAAGCTTTATTATTTGTGTTTAGGTCCCCACATAAAAGAATTTCTCCATATAAATCTTCTACTATTTTTAAGTATGTTTTTGCATCAGTTAAGATGCCAGGATTATATATATTTATAATATTAACATTTTTTTTATTTCAATTTGAATTATAATTATTTCTAGTTTTACATTTAATATTGGTATTGTTAATTGTCTTTGTGTGATATCTTTATGTACATATGTCACTATACCTCTGGAGTTGTTAAAATGTTTTTGCATATAAGTTATAAAATTATAAAATTTAGGTAAATTTGTTGTATTTATTTTATGTATACACATTATTTTTATTTTTTCTGTGTTAATAAAATATTTTAAGATACGTTTCTTACTTTCTATTCCGCGACAGTTCCACTGAAGAATGCTGAATTTGTCTACCATGGAGAACTATTCAGTAAAGAAAGTAATATGTCTTTAATTAGGTTCACCTCCGGGCATTGTAGGAAGATAATATCAAACAATTTGGTAATTCAATCAATGATTTGACTCCTGTTATTGCAGTTGGTAGACTTATTATTCTCCTTAGAGTTACTTTGCATTATAGGACAATCACCAGAATCAAAATATTTTTCATCAGTTATATGAAGTTAAGAGCTTTTATGGGATGAATTTTTGGCGCCAGTCATGTTTTTCTTTACTGTGTTAGCATAGTTCCGTTGATTTACAATGTTCTGAGTTACAAAGCTTCTGTTGTCAACATCAAAACATGTAGAAGGTAGGTTTGTTAAAGGTGGGAAATTTTCTCTCGTTTCTTCATGAAATTTATATTTGGAGTCCGCTCTCAGGTCCTCACATCCATGACCTTGAAACTTATCAATGAACATGTTTGAGTCTCTAGCAATTTCTTATTTTTATTGAGGAAGTCATTTATTTTGAAATGATTGATAATTTCAGATGATTGTTTAGCTTTTTTAAATACCTGTTGCCAGTTCAAACCCTCATTTAGCTCGATTACTTTAGCCTTACATGCGATCAATCTCACCGGACATCCAGCAAATGTTGCAGAATGTTGATCCCCGCAATTCGGGCATTTTAAGATGTTCATCATCATCATCCTCAAGCAGCCATGGGCTACGGAGATCCAACCAGACCATGCAATTCAGTTCTCAAAGCAAGTCTATCCTGAGCTACATCTACTGTATCTGGCCACTGCACACCAATTCTAACAAGGTCCTGTTTGACATTGTCAGCCCACGGCATCCTAGGTCTCCCCTTCTTTCTGAGGCCTTTAGGCACACTGTTCATAACCCTATTCGCCAATCTACAATTATTCATACGGACAACATGGCCAAACCTACGCAGCCTCTCTCTGCACAATATGCTGCTTAAAGGAGGTTGCAAAATCCTTTGCTTAACCTCATCATTAGTTACAAAGTTGAACCACCTAATGCCCAAGATACTGCGTAAGCATCTGGAATCAAAAGCATCTAGTTCCCTGTTATCTTGTTTACAAAGTGTCCAGGTTTCACTACCATAACTAACCCTAGAGAGAACCAAACTATTATACAGTCTAATTTTAGTCTTTAGGTGTATACGCCTATTTCTCCACACTCTCCATAGATTCTTAAAAGTCCCGGCAGCAATCCCTATTCGTCTGTTAATCTCATGCCGCACATCACCATTATCTGTTACATAGCTCCCAAGATAATTAAACTGTGACACCTGCTCCAGGGTGCAACCATTCAGATTAACTGAATCACAGCCTGCCTGACCAATTTTCATCACTTTAGTTTTCTCTCTGTTTATAACCAAACGTACTCTACTACCAGTCTCATCAACAGCTCGAATAAAAGAGCTCATCTCATCAAAATCATTTACCAAAAGTGCTAAATCATCAGCATAATCTAAATCAGAAATTTTCATATCTTGAGTCCATTTAAGGCCAAAATCTTTCCCTTGAAGTGAATTTCGTATAACATAATCAATAACCAAACTAAAGAGAAAAGGAGACAAAATGCACCCTTGTCGAACACCAGAAGTAATGCTAAACCAATTGCTACAAGCCTTACCAACTCTAACACACAACTCAGTGTGTTAGAGTCTCTATAATAATAGAGAGCTTTCATTATGTTAACTAACTTGTCAGGTATACCATATGATATCACAATCAACCACAAATTATGACGATCAACAGAGTCGATTGAAACCAACAAAGCTAGCAACCAAAGGTTTCTGAAACTCTAAACATTTCTCAAGAATCTGCCTAAGTGAAAATATCTGACCCACACATTCCCTACCACTTCTGAATCCACATTGCGCATCACGCAATTGACTGTCAACCAGATTCTTAATTCTATTAAGCACAATCATGGAAAGAACTTTACCTGGAACAGAGAGTAGGCTGATACCCCTATAGTTATCACAAGAACTGCGATCACCTTTTTTGAAAATAGGGATAACAATAGCTCTGGTAAAATCCTTAGGAACCATGTCTTTATTATAAAAGATATTCAGAATTTCAGTCATCTAAGTGGTAACTGAAACATTCCCAGTTCTAAGCATTTCCGTAGTAATTTCATCTACCCCTGGTGATTTATTAAGTTTAAGTTTAGAAACAGCCAAAATAACTTCAGATTGTGTTATAGGGCTAACATTAAAGCCACCAATGTTAGTTAAGCCATCAGGTGTATCATCATTGCAAACAATGGGAATAGAACTAACGGCATTGTTTAGAATATCACTGAAATGCTCAGCCCACCTAGCCATGACAGAATACTCACCTTTTGTAACCTTACTTTGTTTATCTTTCAATTCCTGTATACCTGTTGGTTTTCTACCACACAAAACATTAACTATCTGGTACAGCTCTCTGCTGTTGTGCTGTCTAACTGCTTCATCTGCTTTGTCAGCCAAACCATGAAGCCAAAGATTCTTATCAGCAGCTAACTGATCTTTTACACGTTTATTAAGTTCTCTGTAATTCTTTCTATTAGGACTAGTAGGGTATTGATTAAGGACATTCCTGCAGTTCTTTCTTTCCGAAATAAGCTCAAGTGCCTTATCACTCAGATAATTCTGTCTCTTCTGCTCCTTTTTTTCCTAAAAGAGTACTGTTAGTGTCCAAAAAAAAACTGTTTAAAACGATCCCATTCTTCCTCAACTTCCGTAGTAAGCATACCATGACTGTCATAATGACTAAGTAACCTATAATGGTAAACTTTGGCTATAACTGGATCTTTCAGAGCTTCAGTATTAAAAGTAAATTTTTTAACCCTAGCACAACACGTTTTAAGTTTAAGTTGCAACACACTTTTAACAAGGTAATGGTCAGATCCAATTTCAGCTACCCTATATAACCTGGTATTCCCAACAGAACTAGCCCATTTGATGTTAATTAATATATAATCAATCATATTCCTATGCAGCCCATCAGGTGAAACCCATGTGTATTTATGTATGTCGCGGTGTTTGTAATATGTGTTAGTTATTCTGAAACCATTGAGTTTACTTACCTGTAGGAGACGTTGCCCATTGCCATTGCAGCTACCAACACCAAAAGGGCCTATTACTCCTCCCCAAAGGTCAGAGTCAGTACCAACTTTGGCATTGAAGTCATCAAGAACAAGGGTAATATCTCCTTTCTTGACAGAATTCAAAATATCCTGAAGTTGCTCATAAAACCTATCCTTCTCATCCTCATCGGCATCCTCAGTGGGGGCATAACAGCAGATAACATTCAAGTCTTTAACGCTTGTCTGAAATTTTGCTGTAAGAAACCTTTCATTAATGCACTCATATCCTAGAAGAGCATCACTAGCGTGTCTGCTGAGAAGCAGAACCACGCCTTGGTGATGCTTATTGTCGTCCCTCCCTGAAAATAGAAATTTAAGATTATTTTTAAGAATCTGACCTTTATCTGTCCATCTGGTCTCTTGCAAGCCGAGAATATCTAAATTATAATGGTGGAATTCTTGTGTTTGGACATCAAGAGAAAAAGCTCTGTGCAGAGTCCTCACATTTCAACTACCTATGGAGAGTAAATGGTTAGTAGGATGTTTAGAGAAAACTATGTGTATTGTGAGAGGGAATGCCAACAATATCAAACAGCCCCTTAATCGCAGACATGGAGCAAAGACCCGTTCCCCCACCACTAAAGGCTGAAGCCATCTACACTGGAAGACTTCCTCCAATGTAGAATTTGACGATGCAAATAGAAGCAAAGAGTTCAGGTGCCTGCGATGACCTCTGCTCAGCATTGTCCACCAGCTGATAAACATATCCTGTGAATCTATTCACTTGGGGCTGTCAACCCACAAACAAACAGAAAACACAGCGGAAGATTTTCCCTCCACAGAAGCCCACCAGTGCAGCAAAATCAGGATCCATAATCAAGCTCAGAGCCATATATCTGTCCAGTAGGGTAGAAAAAAAAAAGAAAAGTAGCCATAGTTGTCCAGATCAGTAGGCCACACTAATCTGGCAGCCCTCCCCTTCCGTTCACTTCCACAAGAGAGTATCTCTTTTGATAGGTACTAACGGTCTGCACCATGAGAAGGCGGGGTCGGACATCAGGTGCTAGGCCTGGCCGGTTCTATGCACCATCACAGGGGATTGGTGCATAGCTCTCTTTCCAGTGACTACCTAGCTACCATTTACAATTTCCACTTATCGGATCTCTCAAAATCTATAATTGCACACTCAAATGGTGGAAATAAATGAAAAATTCCAAAATATCGGACGATTATTCCAAACGATGAATTTATTTTATAAATTTGAAATTTTTATGGTGGAATGGGAAAGTTACAAGTTTCTATAGCCAACAATAGGTTGAACCGTTAAACTCTTTGGGTGGGAAAACGCAACTTTTGTGTTTCAGAGATAAATGTTCCAAATCTCCCAAAAACTATATGTGCGACTTCTAACGGTGGAGAAGTTAAAAATTCCAAAATTTCAAACGAATATTACAAATGATGTATTTAGGCTAGATATTGTAGTAGTCACTGAAATGAGAAATATGCACCAATCCCCTGTGACGATGCATACAAGCGGTCAGTCATAACACCCAATGTCCGACCCAGCCCTCTCGTGGTGCAGGCCGTTAGTACCTTTCATCGTACGAATGGCCTGCACTTCCTTTTCCAAAAGAGATACTCTCTTGTGGAAATGAACGGAAGTGAAAGGCTATCAGATCAGTGTGGCCTACTGATCGCGAAAACTTTTTTTTTCTACCCTGTTGAGGAGTGGTCAATAACACAGTGACCTTGTGCTGATAATATATACTAACCACACTGGATCATGGCTCTGACATTGATTATGGATCCTGATTTTACTGCACTGGTGGGCTTCTGTGAAGGCAAAATCTTACGCTGCGTTTTCTATTTTTTTGTGGGTTGAAAGCCCCAAGTGAATATATCCACAGGATATGTTTTTTCGTCTGGTGGATAATCATGAGTATAAATATTAAGTATGAGTATAATGTAACTATGAGTTCTTTTGCCTATAAAAGGTTTCGATATTATTTCAATATGGTTACAAAACAATTGTATATATTTAAACACAAACAAGTCTAAGGCCATGTTCTTCGGTCTACTTAATATCTAAATTCCTGATACCAATCAAATTTTACCCCATTCACATAGTTGCCTTACAAATGTGGACACTAACATTTCAGGTAATTGTAAGTGTATGTTGAAAGAGTTCTATCAATGAAGTATCTGGGTCAGAATGTTGATTTATTCAGGTGGAAGGAAGATATAATTTATGTTTGTGGCAAATTAAGATACTGTTCCGTAATTTTGTCCAGACTCCGTACTATATCACCATTAAATGTCTGTCAAATGGTTTATAATGCAATAGGAGAATCGCTCATAAACTATGGTTTAACTCTTTATGGTAAAAGTTACTGTTCACACCTGGTTAAAATAAGAAACATTCAAAATACAATGGTTAGACATTGCACCAACCAACATAGAAATAAACCCCTGAATATCAATAACGACTATGCTATTATGAAAATATTACCTATCAGTCAACTATATAAACATAAATTAATACCTAAATATTATTTTGATAATACTGTTAAGATAGATGAACGTGCAAAAATAAGACCATGATGTCATTTATAATGATCGCGGGTGGTACAGCTTGTTATCAGCGTCATTAACCGATTCGAACGGATAGAGTCGAAAAAAAAGGATAAGAGTGCATTAATGAAAGGTTTCTTAGAGCAAAATTTCAGAAAAGTGTTAAAGACTTGAATGTTATCTGCTGTTATGCCCCCACTGAGGATGCCGATGAGGATGAGAAGGATAGGTTTTACGGACAACTTCAGGATATTTTGAATTCTGTCAAGAAACGAGATATTACCCTTGTTCTAGGGGACTTCAATACCAAAGTTGGTAGTCACTCTGACCTTTGGGGAGAAGTAATAGGCCCTTTTGGTATTGGTAGCTGCAATATCCGTCCCATGGCCGAGTGGTTAGCGCGCTTGGCTACTGATCTAAGGGACCTGGGTTCGAACCCCGGGTAAGGCATGGATGCATGTGTCGTTTTTCTGCTGAGGTCCTGCCATCCTCTCAGACCTTCTACTCTGGCATAAGCTCCTGTCAGACCTCTGTGGCAAGCAGCTGATTGAAGGGGTATTTATTTTATTTTTATTTAGCTGCAATGGCAATGGGCAATATCTCCTACAGGTAAGTAAACTCAATGTATTCAGAATAACTAACACTTATTACAAACACCGCGAGTATACATGGGTTTCACCTGATGGGCTGCATAAGAATATGGTTGATTATATATTAATTAAAAGCAAATAGGCTAGTTCTGTTAGGAATACCAGGTCATATAGGGGAGTTGAAATTGGATCTGACCATTACCTTGTTAAAAGTGTCTTGCAAATTAAACTTAAAAAGTGTTGTGTTTAAAAACTTTGCCTTTAATACTGAAGCTCTGAAAAACCCGGTTATATCTAAAGCTTACCACGTTAAGTTACTTAGTCATTATGACAGTCATGGATTGCTTACCACTGAAGTTGAGGAAGAATGGTATCATTTTAAACAGGCTTTTTTGGACACTAACAGTACTCTTTTAAGAAAAAAGGAGCAGAAGTGACAGAATTATCTGAGTGATAAAGCACCTGAGCTTATTTCGGAAAGAAAGAACTGCAGGTATGTTCTTAATTAATACCCTACTAGTCCTAATAGAAAGCATTACAGAGAACTTAATAAACGTGTAAAAGATCAGTTAGCTGCTGATAAGATCTTTGGCTTGATGGTTTGGCTGACAAAGCCGAGAAAGCAGTTAGACAGCACAACAGCAGAGAGCTGTACCAGATAGTTAATGTTTTATGTGGTAGAAAACCAACAGGTACACAGGGATTGAAAGATAAACAAAGTAAGGTTATAGAAGGTGAGGATTCTGTCATGGCTAGGTGGGCTGAGCATTTCAGTGCATTTCAGTGAATTATGATAGATGCATTGGTTGCTTTAATATTGGCCCTATAGCACAATCTGAAGTTATTTTGGATATTTCTAAACTTAAACCTCATAAATCCCCAAGTGTTGATGAAATTACTACGGAAATGTGTCAGCTGGGAATGTTTCTGTTACCACTTGGATGACTGAAATTTTCTATATATCTTTTATGATCAAAGCATGGTTTCTAAGGATTTTTACCAAAGCTATTATGATCCCTATTTTCACAAAAGGTGATCACTGTTGATCAAATTGATCAGGCAGGCTGTGATTCAGTTAATCTGAATGGTTGCAGTCTTGAGCAGGTGTCACAGTTTAATTTTCTTGGGAACTATGTAACAGATAATTGGGATGTGCGGCATGAGATTAACAGACGAATAGGGATTGCTGCCGGGACTTTTAAGAATCTATGGAGAGTGTGGAGAAATAGGCGTATACACCTAAAGACTACAATAGACTGTTGGTTCTTTCTAGGGTTAGTTATGGTAGTCAAACTGGGGCACTTTGTAAACAATATAACAGGAAACTAGATGCTTTTGATACCAGATGCATACGCAGTATCTTGGGCATTAGGTGGTTCAACTTTGTAACTAATGATGAGGTTAGGCAAAGGAGTTTGCAACCTCCTTTAAGCAGTATATTGTGCAGAGAGAGACTCCGTTGGTTTGGCCATGTTGCCCGTATGAGTAATTATAGATTGGCGAATAGGGTTATGAACAGTGTGCCTAAAGGCCTCAGAAAGAAGGGGAGACCTAGGATGCGGTGGGCAGACAATGTCAAACAGGACCTTGTTAGAATTGGTGTGCAGTGGCCAGATGCAGTAGATGTTGCTCAGGACAGACTTGCTTGGAGAACTAAATTGTACGGTCGGTCTGGTTGGACCTTCGTAGCCCATGGCTGCTTGAGGATGATGATGATGATGTGTTTTAAGAAGGATTGTAATAACTGGCTAGATGTGTCTGTTTAGTTAGTCTAGACAAGAGAATCTTTATTGCAATGTGAGCGGCAGTGGTAAAAATTGTATAATAAGTTATAAAGTATTCGGAAGAAGGGTATTCGACTGTAGGTGAATGATTTGTTGTTTGAGAAAAGTTGAGTTGCTAGTTTTTGCTAGGATTCGAGCGAAGTTAGCATTATGAATCGTAATCAGATGGCATTAATATGATGAAGAAGTCTGGTAATGGAAAAACGAAAGAGGATTAGTGTAAGAAAAGGTGTTTACGGTAAATATTTCTATTGGAAGAGTAAACGATAGTTTATTCATTAAGATGATTGTGTCGCTTATTTAATGTTAATTAAGATTATTTATGTTTGAAATAGAATCTATTAAATTTTAGTTCCACTGTTTCAATTATGTTAGAGAATTGCTTAGCATTCTTACAGGTTTAATTTCATGAAACACATTTGTGATTGGTTTGAAATTTTACATATGGGAACTGTTTGCGTATTTTAGGGTTTCTCAACGTGGAGTACGCTGTGAGAGCACAAAAGTCGCTAGATCAAGTAACAAAGTAAAAATAACCATTGTTATACTATAACTATAGTTTTATAATCTAAGGAACCTGGTTTCGAGCCCCAGGTAAGGCATGGATGAATGTGTCGTTTTTCTGCTGAGGTCCTGCCATCCTCTCAGATCTTGTACTATGGCACATAAATTGACAGGCTCCTTGTCAGACCTCTGTGGCAAGCAGCTGCTTGAGGGGGGGGGGGGGTTACAAGGGGTACGCCAGTTACATTCACATTTCCAGGGAGTACGTGAAGCATAAAAGGTTGAGAACCACTGGCCTAAGTAATTAAATTAGTTTATTTATAATTTTTGTTGGTAAGCATTCTTTTGAATTTACGCTGAGTTTTCGTATATTAAATTTATAACAATGCTTATAAATTCAAGAGCAATCATAATAAAAATAACATAGATATAAATTTAAAGGTAAATACAGATTACCACATTTCAGAAACAATTATGGGAAAAACTGTAAAAATTAGGAATTTCACTCTGTGCTCAACAGTATTCCTGAATAGTTATTTAACTAAAAATAATAATATTAGAGACATTAAGAATAGTTTTCAGGACATCGCTTCTGGAAAATATTTTAAACTGTTTACTATGTAGTATCTTTTAAATGTAATATAGAATTTTTTAAATAAAATTATAACTGTTTATTGTACACTGTATTTGGATTCCTGCGGACAAGCTTTTTAGCTTCGTGGGACTTAATTTCGTATTAGAAAAGTTATGGAAAATAATGGCGTCATTTTGGAAAATCCATTAACTTTCGTTTATTGAATTTTTTTATAATTGGATTTCATATTAATATCTTCGTTTAAGATTTTATGCTCTTCTTAAATAATTTAAATACAACAGTTTCCCAAAACAATACTGTCATTTCTTCTGCTGATTCTCAATTTAAATTTTCATGCTGAAACAATAATCATCTATTACCAATTATTAATTAAGTCATAAAGATGAAATATCAACTGTACCTTAAACATGGAAAATAAAAAAATTAGTAAAGCATTATTATTATTACTTTCAATTTATAGTAGATCCTTTGAACTATTCTTGAATCATGGATATTTGCAAGAATATCAAAATCGTGTCAATTTTATTTCATGATCAATTTTTACTCCTCATTGGGAATACCTCATTTAAATTGAATCAAATAATGATTAAGTCATAAATATAATATAGTAAAAAAAATCAATATTTAAATTTTCTTCGATCTTAGTGTAACTATATTGTCATTATGCACTTTTCATGGGCTATGGACTGCAGAAAATGATGTTATGAACTATGAATTGGTAGTTTGAATAACCACCCCTTCAGCGTGGTGCCCTACTCACCTACCAAGGCTATGGCTGCTCCACTGGCACCACCTTAAAGCCGGTCCTGATCAATCCAACTCTACCACCACCTTGGATACACCACTGTTTTTGAATCGAACGTTACAAGTAACCTTCAAAACTTGGTTACAAAATGATGAGTTCATCTTCTGAACTCATCATTTTGTAATTAATTGTTTCTTTATTAAAATTATCCGTTTGCTGTTCACAATTATTTGTATATTTAGACAATATTTTAGAGATAATAAATGGGTACAAAACCATTTTAATTCTGATACTGGCAACCTTTCGTGATATTCTCGAAAATCAGAAGAATTTAATTTTTCTCTTAATAACGAAACGAACATATAATCCTAATAATGAAAAACATATCACGAAAAACTTGACTGAACAGGTTTTTGATCAAAATTTCTTATTTGGAAGTTTAAGCGTTAATTTAGATACTTGGTCTTCGAAATTTCATTTTCCAAGAATTTTTGCAAAAACTGAAATGGTCATATTTGCAATTATTTCTAATACTCATAATGTTTCACTTCTCTCATTTTCACAAATTAATATACTCTTTAAATATTTACTTGTAACATGTCATTCCATCAAAATTATCTTAATGAACATTGAAGCTAAAACTCAATCTTCGATTATTTTATAGAAAGAACATCTGATAGAGTTTATTAAGAATCATATTTGATTAATTTTTATTTCGTTGCGGAGGATAAATTTCGTAGTCCATCAAAATGCAGCAGGCATTTATGAGCAGTCAACGGTAATAATGAGTTCATAAGAAAGGAGCCAGAAATTGAATCTGAGCACAATGCCCTTATTTGGAGTTAATAATCCGAAGGGGTTGTCGTCGCTCGCTTTTTCTTTCGTTTCCACTTTCAGTGGAAACCAGAGAACGGCTTCGACATCGCTTTTCGCTCCTGGCGACCGTCTAGCTCGATCCTTCTGAATTCTCGTCATGTTTTACTTTCCTTCGACGGCAGCGTCTCTATTTTTGCCTCGAGAGATATCATACTGGAGTTGACCTCCCGGAGTGTCTCTTCCTTGTTGTCGAGTTTAATCTTGTCCGCTCCACTTGTTCTCGGTCTGGCGCCCCATTATTTGCCACGATTCCATTTAACCTCCGTCAGTTGCAGTATGTCGTCTTGTTCTAGCCGCGTTTGCAAGAGCTAATGATGTATAGTCGTTTCGATAATCAATAACCACAGTCTTTGACCTCTGTCTCGCATTCGCACTCTGAAAACAAGGCGGGCGGCAGTCGTGCGTCGGCGATTCTTGAGACGCCTTACATAAATACGAGCTCAGCGGTAACTTGCTGCAAGTAGTGTGGTGGGAGGTGCACTTACCCGCCCAACCAAATGATTCTTTGCCAATGGAAAACGCTCTTTGGGTACACAGTCTGACAAAGGAAGCCGATATCGCACGTTCTGTTCCGCAAACAAGGGAACGTGAATGATCTTTTGATGTTTTGTACCGCGCGGCAAAAGAGAGAAATATGACATGGGGAGAAATATAAAATTATATACTCCCAGCTCCTATGAAAACATACATTGTGTAAGAAAGGTTAAAAAGTTACAACAAATATAATCTTCTACACACCCACATACACACATTAAAATCTTTTACAGCACTCTGCATGGACATCTTCCACAAACAAGAATTTATTCATATTAATTTCTAACAAAAACTGCGGCAAAAAGAGCAAGTAATAACATTGACAAAGATATCAGAGACAACGATAATCACATCATTCAACATTCTTCTAAATCGATTGCTATAAGGATTATATCTACCTTAGAAAACAGAAAGCTTAATGCTGCTGTTGCTAATCTTGCAGTATATAATCCTTTTTGATCTTTTCTCTTTGAACGAGTGACATTTTCCAAATTCAGTGAACTAACTCATTTAGGCACAATAAATTTGGTTCCATTCCAAGCTGCTGCTATTCATCATCATCATCATCATCATCATCATCATCATCATCATCATCATCATCATCATCATCATCATCATCATCATCATCATCATCATCAAGCATCCATGGACTACGGAGGTCCAACCAGACCGTGCAATTTAGTTCTCCAGGCAAGTCTATCCTGATCTGCATCTACTGCATCTGGCCACTGCACAACAATTCTAACAAGGTCCTGTTTGACATTGTCTGCCCACCGCATCCTAAGTCTCCCCTTCTTTCTGAGGCCTTTAGGCACACTGTTCATAACCCTATTCGCCAATCTATAATTATTCATACGGGCAACATGGCCAAACCAACGGAGTCTCTCTCTGCACAATATGCTGCTTAAAGGAGGTTGCAAACTCCTTTGACTAACCTCATCATTAGTTACAAAGTTGAACCACCTAATGCCCAAGATACTGCGTAAGCATCTGGAATCAAAAGCATCTAGTTTCCTGTTATCTTGTTTACAAAGTGTCAAAGTTTCACTACCATAACTAACCCTAGAAAGAACCAAACTATTATACAGTCTAATTTTAGTCTTTAGGTGTATACGCCTATTTCTCCACACTCTCCATAGATTCTTAAAAGTCCCGGCAGCAATCCCTATTCGTATGTTAATCCCATGCAGCACATCACCATTATCTGTTACATAGCTCCCAAGATAATTAAACTGTGACACCTGCTCAAGACTGCAACCATTCAGATTAACTGAATCACAGCCTGCCTGACCAATTTTCATCACTTTAGTTTTCTCTCTGTTTATAACCAAACCTACTCTACTACCAGTCTCATCAACAGCTCGAATGAAAGAGTTCATCTCATCAACATCATTTACCAAAAGTGCTAAATCATCAGCATAATCTAAATCAGACATTTTCGTATCTCCAGTCCATTTAAGGCCAAAATCTTTCCCTTGAATGATATCACAATCAACCACAAATTATGACGATCAACAGAGTCGAAAGCCTTTTTGAAATCAACAAAGCTAGCAACGAAAGGTTTCTGAAACTCTAAACATTTCTCAAGAATCTGCCTAAGTGAAAATATCTGATCCACACATCCCCTACCACTTCTGAATCCACATTGCTCATCACGCAATTGACTGTCAACCAGATTCTTAATTCTATTAAGCACAATCATGGAAAGAACTTTACCTAGAACAGAGAGTAGGCTGAAACCCCTATAGTTATCACAAGAACTGCGATCACCTTTTTTGAAAATAGGGATAACAATAGCTCTGGTAAAATCCTTAGGAACTATGCCTTTATCATAAAAGATATTCAGAATTTCAGTCATCCAAGTGGTAACCGAAACATTCCCAGCTCTAAGCATTTATGTAGTAATTTCATCTACCCCTGGGGATTTATGAAGTTTAAGTTTAGAAACAGCCAAAATAACTTCAGATTGTGTTATAGCCACCAATGTTAGTAACATTGGCCACCAATGTTAGTTAAGCCATCAGGTGTATCATCATTGCAAACAATGGGAATAGAACTAACCGCATTGTTTAGAATATCACTGAAATGCTCAGCCCACCTAGCCATGACAGAATCCGCACCTTCTATAACCTTACCTTTTTTATCCTTCAATCCCTGTATACCTGTCCGTTTTCTACCACACAAAACATTAACTCTCTGGTACAGTTCTCTGTTGTGCTGTCTAACTGCTTCCTCGGCTTTGTCAGCCAACTCATCAAGCCAAAGATTCTTATCAGCAGCTAACTGATCTTTTACACGTTTAATAAGTTCTCTGTAATGCTTTCTATTAGGACTAGTAGGGTGTTGATTAAGACATTCCTACAGTTCTTTCTTTCCGAAATAAGCTCAAGTGCCTTATCACTTAAATAATTCTGTCTCCTCTGCTCCTTTTTTCCTAAAAGTGTACTGTTAGTGTCCAAAAAAGCCTGTTTAAAATGGCCCCATTCTTCCTCAACTTCAGCATTAAGCAAACCATGTCTGTCATAATGAGTAAGTAACCTATCATGGTAAGCTTTGGCTATAACTGGATCTTTCAGAGCTTCAATATTAAAAGTAAATTTTTTAACCCTAGCAAAACACTTTTTAAGTTTAAGTTGCAACACACTTTTAACAAGGTAATGGTCAGATCCAATTTCAGCTCCCCTATATGACCTGGTATTCCTAACAGAACTAGCCCATTTGATATTAATCAATATATAATCAATCATATTCTTATGCAGCCCATCGGGTGAAACCCATGTATACTTATGTATGTCGCGGTGTTTGTAATAAGTGTTAGTTATTCTGAATCCATTGAGTTTACTTACCTGCAGGAGACGCTGCCCATTGCCATTGCAGCTACCAATACCTAAAGGGCCTATTACTCCTCCCCAAAGGTCAGAGTCAGTACCAACTTTGGCATTGAAGTCACCAAGAACAAGGGTAATATCTCCTTTCTTGACAGAATTCAAAATATCCTGAAGTTGTTCATAAAACCTATCCTTCTCATCCTCATCGGCATCTTCAGTGGGGGCATAACAGCAGATAACATTCAGGTTTTTAACGCTTGTCTGAAATTTTGCTGTAAGAAACCTTTCATTAATGCACTCAAATCCTAGAAGAGCATCACTAGCATGTCTGCTGAGAAGCAGACCCACGCCTTGGTGATGCTTATTGTCGTCCCTTCCTGAAAAGAGAAATTTAAGATTATTTTTAAGAATCTGACCTTTATCTGTCCATCTGGTCTCTTGCAAGCCGAGAATATCTAAATTATAATGGTGGAATACTTGTGTGATGATAAAAAAAAAAAATTCATTTAACTGAACGACTGAAACTATGAGTTTTTGGTTTTTGAAATAAATCTTCTTTTATAAATCTGAGCTTTAATATTGAAATCCTCATTATTTAAGATTCTAAGCGAATTTGTTTTCCCTCTATGCAAAGGCCGAAATTACACCTCACGAGCCCATAGTCACACGAAGTAGTAGTGAGACCTAATATAGAATAGTTTTTTCTTTCGGTGTAATTTCGTATAAAAATATCAAATGGTTGTGAAAACTATGAAGAATGGAAATAATGTAATCCAAATGGATGTAGGAATTTTAAGAAGTAATACATTTTTTTCATAAATAGTAAAATATATAAATAATATTATGCATAGCACATAACTCGTAATAGTCAATACGCAGCAATATTTAAAAATCGTATTAACCATTTGAGATTTAACCGTTTTTCTTTCTAGGTTCTTTTGCTCTGACAATGAACAAATGATACTAAATTATGAAAATACTGGGGCAACTATTCGTAACTTTGAATTAAGCGTTTTAAAGCAAAACATGGAAATCTTCAAAATAAAATCTTCAAAATCTTGAAATCAATCACTCAAAACAAGAATAAACTTCTGAACTTGAGCAATATTTGCTTACTATTCAAAGCGTTCCGGAAACTGAAATATTTAACATCGGTGATGCTACTCTGAGAATTATCCTTAGAATTACAACAAATTTTTTAGTAAAACAAATGCAATTTTAGAATTTTGGGTAATTATTTTCCCTTTGCATAAATTTTTAAACAGTATTTAGGAAGAATGTAACAACATCATCTGCTGTCAAATATTTAAGCTTTAATAATTCTTCAAATAATACACTAATATTTTCTAAAATCAAAATTTAGATAAATTTGAAAAATGCAATTTACCTTTTCAACATTTTTCAATTAAAAAGTTTATTTTTAAAGTTAGGACGCTGTGAATGTTTATAATGCCTTTCTTATAACATGCAAATATCCCATTATGTTTCAAATAAAGTGACATATTTCTTTTTAAGAGTGCATTTTCGATTGCCAGGAAAGAACAACAACTTCTTTGAAAAGAAAGTAATCGTTTGCGATGCATACTTTTAACTAGTTAAAATTAAAACAGACACAACTTTATTGTGACTCAAATAAATTGTACCATTTAAATAATGTGCCTAACGTGCACTAATAGGATATCCGGGCCTGCCTTGTGACATCAATCACACATTCTTTTAAGTAGTTTAAAAGAAGAATTTTAAATTTGTGCTAAGGTTGGCTTAAAAGCAAGCAGGAAATTACGAATAATTTCCTTCAAACATATTGCAATAAAAATTTTAATATTAATGTAGGGGTGGCCGATGTTCCAGTTTTTCTTAAACAGTCTCGATTTTCAAGAACTGATCCCAGTGGCAAGGTAAAGTCTAGTAGGAACACTGCGATATTGAAATAATTTATTTCCACAGTTTTCCCATAGAAGAAAAAAGCCTCTTAGCATATGAATAGCAGTTTTTCATGAATATACGCTGCTCATCAAAAGTTAAGCATGAAATGTGCGCACATCTCGAAATAAATTTGGACAAGTTTAATCAAATTTCACAGTAAAATACAGAGATAATGTTGAACTAAGCCATGAAAACCTTGGGCCAAAATGACATACATATACACCCATTCCTTGATTTACAATTTCAAGAAAACATACCCAGTTTTGTTTTACACGATTTTTATGTATTTCGATATAACGTACATTAAGTTGAAAAAAGTGTCCAGACACTTCCATATTATGTGAATGGAAAACCACTTTCAAAGCTCCCTAACATTTTTAATAATAATATATTTATTCATCATCATCCTCATCTCACAAAACACAGATGTAGAGAGGTTTTATACATTTGACCCGCAAAGCTAATAACTTATCTGCAGGAAATATTGAGGAGCATTAGTTTTCATACATAAGTGAACATAGTAAAAAAGAACACAAAAGTCATATAGATCTCACTGAAATTAATTAGAAATATGATTCCTCTTGGCAACTGGTTAAGGATCTCCGGCACTTTATATTCTCTAAGATTTTTACCGTAATTATTAACAAAATTCGGGATTTGAAGATAATTATTAGTCTGAAGTCTGGTATTCTTATCATGTGTAATTTGTACTTTATATATGTCATTGAAAAAGTTGTCCAGAATAATGCCATATCTAAAGAGATTTTGGACTGATGGAATATTTAGGAATGAAAATCTTTCACTTGCGTTTGAAAAATTATCTCTAAGCTTGTATGGAATTATACTTTTTGCTATAGATGATTGTAATTTTTCAATATTTTTTAGGTTAGTGATGCCAGTTGTTCCATAATTTTAATTCCATACCTAATTAAAGATTCACAAATTGCCTTGTAGACCATAAGGCAAACGTCGGTATCGACTATGAATTACAATTTGTAAATTTTAGCCGCGCGATATCTGAGACTTTCACATAGCTTCAAAACGTGAGTGTTCCATCGAAAGGTTGAATCCAAATATAAATCCAGATACTTAAAATTACCTACCAATTCAATGCTATGACAATCACAAATATTTTTATAAGTTTTGGATTTATATATACAATTTATATTGTGGGTCTTAATTACGTGGTTTGATGTTTTCAAAGTACCTGGTGAGTGGAAGATCATCCATTTAGTTTTATCTTTATTTATTTGTATTAAATTAATATTCAGCCATCTCACCAAGCAATTATAGTCATTCCATAATTCTCATAGGCGCGTCCACTTCGCGATTACTTTTTTCAATAACAGTATCATCAGCATAAAGAAATAATTTACTTTTTAAATTTAAATTAGTCATATCATTAATATACAAGAGGAACAACAAGGGTCCAAGTATAGATCCTTGTGGAACTCTAACATTTAATTTTCTTTCGCTACTTAATGCATTTCCAATTTTGGTTATAATAGTCCTATTACTTAGGTAATTTTTGAACCACATAAGAGCTGTCCCTCTAATTCCACAGTTTTCAAATTTTGTAAGAAGTATATTATGATCCAATGTGTCGAATGCTTTACTAAAGTCGAGAAAGAGAGCAGCAACCTTTTCTCCATAGTTCAAGGCTTTATTAACATATTCTGCAAAATTAGACAGTAGAGTTGTAGTACTTTTTCCCTTCTGGAAGCCATATTGCCTTTTACATAACATTACATATTTTAAAACAGAACATTAGAAATAATGTTGTGTTTATGATGTTCCAGTGTACTCCAAGGTGTTGTCCAGCCGTTATGTAAGATGCTCTGGATATACAGCAGCCTTCCTCAGTACAGCTTCCAGCAGCAGTGGTAGAACACATAATTTTTCAATGTAAAGAATTTACAGACGAAAGAAATAAATACTTTCAAAAACTCAGAAAACATAAAACTAATCAATCTAACTTTCAATCAATCCTTGAACCAAAAGAAAAAGCACTTAAATCCATGTACTATAACCTACTTATTAATTTTCTAAAGAACATAGACTGTTTAAAATAGACATAGACCCTATAAAAATTTTAAAAAATTAGTATAAATTTTAATTAAAAAAAGGAATAAAAGCTATAAAAAGTACCTGAATGAGTCTTTGGGGAAATGAGAGTTGTCCTTGAAGGAATATTCAAGTTTTATATGTGATATGTATGCATCGCGTCCGTATACTGGCATCGACTTGTATCACGAAGACTCGTAGCAGGAAGCACATTTCCAGTGTATCTGAGGGCATCATCCAGCCACCAAATAATGTTGGCATTGGGATGACAATATGTTGGGTAATGATGAGCATACTTCCTATCAGTGGAAAAAAAAGCTATATTTTTAATGAATCAAAAAAATGTTTTGAATAAAAAAATAGAAATATACATTTGTAAAGAATACTATGAACTATTAAAATTATTTAGTTATTACCTAAAATATTTGATCAAAAAATGAAAGAAATGATTCAGATTCATGTAGTGATTATTTGTTTAAATGATGCAAATACTTTTACAATGCACCGCGGGTTGGAAAGGCCTGATATATGTCATCTACAGTTACTCGGTGACTACTCATGTCAATGTGAACTTCATCGAACAGTGGAATGTGATTCTTTATCAAGATCATCTGATTCCTTATCAAGTATGACTACAGTAATAGTGATGGGAGACACAGAGATCGTAGAACAAAGTGAAGTTATAGTCCGTGAACATCGGGCGGAGACTTCTTGGGACTTCCGATTGGCGGTCACTGATGCCCCTGATAAAGGAACTTTGGCTCATGGTATCCTGATTGCAAGGACTTTAGTCAGTGTAGATAAAGAACAGATTCCTATCAGAGTGATTAACTGTAACAAATCAAATCAAATATTGAAAAAGTGTTAAGAATTAGCAATATGTGAACCTGTTACCTGGATAACAAGTATAAACACAATAGAAGTTACTGACTCAAATCAACACCCTACAAACTACTACTACTCTCATCTTGTTGACTTATGGAGAGAATCAAGAAGAATATTAAATGAAGACCAAGCTTCTAAGGCCGAGAACCTACTTAAAGAGTTTTCCGACATTTTTTCTGCTACATCAAAGGATTATGGCCGTGCTAACCTGACAGAACATAAGATCAACACTGGTGATTCTCCTCCTGTCCATCTACCAGAAAGAAGGCTTCCATTGGCAAAACGGGAGGAGACAGAAAGATGGAAGTTCAAGACATTATAGAACCATCATCAAGTCCCTGGACAACACCAGTGGTTCTTGTCAAGAAAAAGAAATTCATTATTATTTAATAATAATAATATTTATATGTAAAATAATGTTTACACTACACTGTTTTCAATATTTACTCCAAGTACAAAGTAGAATCTTTTATTTCATAACATTTAACGAACAACACAAATTTATGTTGAAATTCCGTTTTTGATTGTGATGCCATGGTTACCGTAACAATTCTTTACATCTTATTTATTCGCGGCATCAGACGATGAACTCTCTTTAAAGAGGACATAAAACAAACTTTTTCTGTTGGCTTCTTTTCACCAGTGGAAGTAGGCTTCATCTTGAACAAAACATAAAACTTTTCACTCAGAATCACATAACACTAACCTAACACCATCAACACAATAGGCCCTTTTCACTTATAAAAGAAAACTTCTCCGTTCTCCTCCTCAATTCTTATTATTCAAAGTCTCTCTCTATTCCAATCCGTTGATGACGTAATTGTCATGCTGAAGCATATGCGAGCGTCAGTGACAAATCTATCACGAGTCCATTGTAGCACGTTCATCTGTCCTAACAATAGAAACAACTTTTATACATTGGATTTGAATGGCAGAATAATTTCATTTGCAGATGATGATGCACTGATATTTTCGGGTGACGTAAAGAAATTTAAAAGAAACATAAATAGAGATTGAAGGTGGCTAAAAATCACTAAACTCTTTTTAAATACTAAGAAGACGAAATATATTTATTTTAGACCAAGAGAAAATCAAATTGATATTTTCATGTGGGGGAGTGGTTAGCGTGCTTGGCTACTGATCTAAGGGACCTGGGTTCGAGCCCAGGATATGGAATGGATGTTCATGTCATTTGTCTGCTGAGGTCCCGCAATCTTCTCCCACCTTTTACTGTGGCGTATAAATTGACAGTCTCTTGTCAAACCTCTATGGCAAGCAGCTGCTTGAGGGGGTATTTATTTCTTTTTACTTTTATAAAGTGATATTCCACTTTGAAATTTGTGCTGAGGAAAATTGCAAATGTGACAAAATTGAGGGGGTTGAACGCCATAAATATCTAGGTATAATATCTAGGCATATAACATATAGATAGGATGATATCCTGAAAAATACAAATATCGGATGTTGTTAAAAAATGAACTGCATTATACTTAAAATTCATTATATTCGGAAATTTATAAATTTATCTTTTTCAAAAGTATTTACTTTTCTTGGATAAATCTTATTTGCTCTAAGGTCTATTATTATGGGGTGGAGCGTATTTTAGTACAACAAAACTGTTACAAATTGTTCAGAACCACATAATTAGACGCATAACGAAACTGAGAGGTTTTGAGAGTGTTGCAAATGTGTACAATGAATTAGATATATTACAAATAAGGATATTATATGTCTCAGTTATTGAAATCTATAAAGAAGAATTTTAATGTTCAAACCTTACGAACCAGGAATACCCGGCTCTGAAAAACCTTTTTATACTTGATTTCAAAATGTACAAAACTATTTTTCAAAATTGTAACACAAAAACGTTAGCACAAAAGTTTTTGATGGTTTACCAGAGTATATTGAAACAACAAGAAGTGACAACATTTTCTTGAAGGATTTAAAAAATTGGATTTTCAGTATGGAAAATATTGAATCTATATTTTGAAAAAACGATATTAGAATGTACTATAAATTTATCAGACACAAAGTTGCTATTAAATTACTAAAATAATGTATCGTGACCATTTTTATATTTACCAAATCAGAAGAATTTTTTATTTTATTTTAGTTTTTCTACTAACTAGAGTTTTTCTTTTTGTTTATTCTTAACGATACTTTCTAAATTTAAAATTTGGTGAATATTTACTTTCTGATTTTTATGATCAAGCTATCAAAATGTGAAATTGAAGCATGTTGCATTTTTATTGAAACTTACAACTTTAATTTTCTTCCATAAGCGAGGTTTTTACTCTAGTGGAAGATTCAACATTTTTTTTCAGATTTCTATCGAAAAATGTACGTAAATTCCAATACACAAATACAATACAATATTAAGATATTTACATATATATATTGGTACGAATAAATTTCTTATAAATGTGATTTTTAGTAAAGAAACGATGTATAAAGAAGAATTTATAAAAAAATATAATGTTTGAAAATTGTGTATCAACTATATTGCAATTCTAAGATAAAAATTGTTAATATAATGTTAATACAGATTCTGATAAAAAAAAACTATCTGAAAAAAAAAACTCTACATATATATATGTACTTAAATAGGGATTAATTTGAAATTTTAATGCTATTAGAGATATTTTGAAAAAATTGAAAATACCTGGTTCCTAAGTAATTAAATATTTTTCGAAAAATTAACACCGTGGTGGTACTCTTCTTGGAGCTTTTGGAGCCGAGGGAGGGCGCTTCGGTTGCCTCAGTCTTTTTATAGTGCTAATGTCGAACTCTTTTATTTCGAAATAATAGCAAAACTCAAACGAACGTTGGATGTTTTTTTTACTGAATGGTATTCTAGATAATTAATTTAGTAATTAGCAATGTGAGAAGATAAAACAACAAAATAAAAAAAATTGTATTTCAGGTGAAGAAATTTCTGGGAGAAGTGTTTTTTTTTGCATTTCTTTTTCGCATCTATGAAGTGATGCTTATGAATCTAATTGCCTTTTCCTGTGGAGAAGTGTTACGGTTCTTATCACGTAATATTTTGGCCTTACGGTCCTTTTCGATGATGAATGAATTAAAGATATCGATGATGAATGAATTACATTTTTTCATAAATTAGCAAATTGAATTTTGCCTTTCTCCTACGAGGTTTCGCATTTTTTTCTGGAAGCGTGTCCAAGAGTATAAGAATTACTTCGTATCACTTTGTGGAATGGGAAATTTTCCTGTCATCATTAGCGTACCTAAGGATTGGGAGAGAGGGATATACGATATTCAAGTCCTTTGAAGGTTTGAATGACATATGTTTTCTAAGGATTCCCCCTAAACTCAGGGACTCAAGCACGTCAAAGACCCTTGCCACCCCTTGCCTCCCATTTGAAGTTTCCGGGTGCACCACTGCCTATCAGGAGAGCTCGATGGACATGGTCACCTAAGAAAGTAATTTTGATTTCATATCAAGAGTTACAGTGCCTTAAATGAAGTAAAGGGATTTTGTTTTTTGTGCTCATGACTCTTTAAAAATAAAATCATGAATCAATCCGGGGATGTAAGCTACATCCCTTTCTCGGCTTTTAAGAAGCCGAGCTGCTGGGGCAAAATTTTTACTGAATCTAAGCGAAAAAACAATATCTGTGATTTTGTATTGCACTAAGGAGCGTGGCCTCTTTATAGCAAAACGGAGGATTTCAGTCATAGTGACAATAAAACAAGAACAGAGAGACTTCTCGAAACGTTCAATCAGCTAATACATTGGAAATCCTTTTTACATTATGAACTCTGTTCCTTGTAAAGGCGTGTTTTTGATAGATTGCGGCCCTGGGTGCAACTGCAGTGTGCTATGACAGCGGCGAAAGCAGTGAGTGAGTGTCGTGTATTTGACAATTCCAGTCTCCATGCCCTGGAGACGAAATTTAATGCCTCTTGTCGACTCGGCTGCGAGATGAACGCCGCCGTTCTGCTCGGCAGGAGACGCCGCCATTACGACAGCCAAGGAGGAGAAAGAAAAAAAAACGGGCGCCGCGTTATGAAAAACAAACAAAAAAATCCTCTCTTTAATGACACCAGAGAAAGTTTTAGAAAACTCTGCAGAAGTTTAATCTTTTTTATTTTATGGCGCGTGTTTTGTCTCGTTCTGATTTTGAAAAGAAATGTTTTGTGAATGGGTTGGCAGAGCACGCGCTCAGGAGGCACTTCCACGCTGCAGATAGGTGGCGCAGTTGAGACTGGATGACGAAAATAGAAGAAAGCAAGATGGCAGAGAATGATCAGCATTCGCCAAAGAAAGAACCAGATATCTAGGCGACGTTTGCGGCATTTCAGAACATGATGTAATCAAGACTCTATGTTCTTAAAATAAAAGGGGTAGATTCGAATTAAGTAACATCCTATGCAAAAAAATTCATTTTTTTTGAGGGAGATCAGTTTTCCTAATCTATACATTCGCTACTAAGGATTCATACTAAGGATTCATATCTAAAAGCTCGTGATATCACCAATATCATGGACTATTTCAAACACGACTCCAAAAGTGTGTATGTGTGTGGGGGGGGGGGGAAATGCAGTCGATGTTTCTGAGTCATACGTCAAATGAGAGTTTTTGAAGGTAAGTGTTTTTAGTGAGAAAGAAATAACACAAATAATTAAAATATATAAAAAAAATACCTATCTTCCCATTATGCGCTCTAAAAAGTAGAAAATAAAACTAAAGCATTCGATGGTGCAATCAGTCAGTAAATTCGTATTGACTACAAAAGTAGATAGGGCGCAGGTTTGCCTACATAGCGAGATTGCCGGTGCCCTATCTTCCTTTGAAGTGAATGTGAACTTTTGACTGATTGCACTATCGATATGTTTTAGGTTTATTTTCTACTTTTTAGGTCCCATATAAGAAAGATGGTATTTTTCAAAATTTTTAATTTATTTATATTTTTTTGTCCTATATTTTTGTTTTGACCTTTAAAAGTTCAATATTTTTGATACGAAATAAAAATCGTTCTGTCTTCCACTTATTTTCATAAATTTGTCTTATTATTGTTGATATGATTGTGGAATTATAAACTATAATATTGTTACGACAGATGAACGTTGTACATTGAATTTACGATAAACGTGTCATGAACGCTCGCGTATGCTTCTGCGTGAGAATTACGTAACCAACGAAATGGAACGAAGAACCCAACTGAAGAATTAGAAAGATAGAATTGCTATGTTGGAGTTGTGGATATGTGAAAGGGGAAATAGTCTGTGCACGATAAGTGTATAAAAAGAAGAACTATTTTATATGGAGAGTGCGGGAGGTTAATTAGTTAGTAAATAACAGTAACCTACTAATGAATTAACAAAGAAAATTAGAATGGTTTACGCCTGAAGTGAAAGGCATAAAAGGGACATTGGCATCAAAAACGAAGAGGTAAACGTTAATTGAATAGACAGAGCTAGTCGTAACTGTTCTCTACGAAGAGATTATTACTTTATGTACGATAGTATTTTGTTTATTTATAAATAATTTCATCCATGCTTTTATAATAAATTGCATTGTTTTGTAATTATCATTGCAAAATATTTACTTGAACTCACGCTCAATGCTCATTCATTTTAATTCGTAACAAATTGGTGTCAGGAAGGGGGATATTATTATTATTTTGAATGCCTTTAACTAGACGTATGGATGAGTTAGTAAAACTGATGACTGACGTAAACAGTAAAATTGGTGACATGAGAGCCGAGATAGTCTCTCAAAAAGATGACCTGAAAGCCGAAATTGCTGCACAAAATAATGAGTTGAGAGCTGAAATATCTTCTCAAACTAGTAAGATTACTGATCAGAATAATGATATTGATGGGGTTATGTGTAATGTTAATGAAATCACTTGTGATTTTAATACAAAACTTGATAGTGTTAAATTAGGTTATAAACATCAAATTTAAACTGCAAATACTGATTGTGAACGCCAGTTTCAAATTTTAAGAAATGAAATGTTACCTTCTTCTTGCGATAATGGTAATTTTAGTGACAATAATGTTTTTACACATATCGCTAGAAATACAACTGAATCTTCTACATATGATGGTCACTCATCTTGGACAGTATTTAAAAACACAGTTTGAAGTTATCGCTAGAGCTAATAAGTGGAATGAATTTCAGAAGGCCAGTTTCCTTGAAGCTTCCTTTAGAAATTCTGCTGCAGAAATTTTGCAGTCTGTTCCAGAAGAAAAACGACTTGATTTTCAAAGTCTAGTTTCTGCATTACAATTCAGGTTTGGGGATAGTTATTTAAAACAATATTACACTGGAGTGCCATTGAATTAGGGATAGCAACCTAATAACGTGTTGGACACTCTCTGGCCCTGATAACGGCCGCCACACGTCGAATCAAGGACTCCACAAGCTTGCATAAATGTTCCAGAGGTATGGCGACCCATGCATCCTTCAGAGCTGTTCACAATTTTCTCAAGGTCGTCGCTGATGGGACACGGATTTGAACACTCTGCTCGACGGTATCCCAAAGATTTTCGATGGGATTTAAATCTGGGCTTCTAGGTGGACAATTCATTATTTCAAAGACAGCAGAATGCTCCTGTAACCATGCCATAGCCAATTTGACCTGTGAGATGAACAGTTGTCTTGCTGGTAGAATCCATCTCCATTGGGATACATGATGGCTACAATTGGGTGCAAACGGTCAGCCATGAGTTCTACGTACCTGGATGTCATGAGAGTCGTCGGTACACGTACCAAAGGTCACACAGACGTCCAACTGAAGACACCCCAGGCCTTCACTGAACCACAGCCAGCTTTTACTGTTCCGACCTGGCATGCAGGATCCATGGCTTCATTGGTTTGGCGCCATATCCTCAGTCTCACGTTGGTGTGGTGAAGTTTAAAACGGGATTCATCACTCCAGGCTATCCGTTGCCAATTTCGATGGTTCAGTTTCGATGTTCTTTAGTCCAGGCAAGGTGTTGAGACCGGTGTCATGCCGTTAGAAGTGGGATACTCATAGTTCGGCGGCTCCCGAAGCCGAGACGACGAAGTGAGTGTTGCATAGTCCATGCACTGGCTTCATGGCTGGAACCCGAGTTCAGATGGGAGGTGATTTCAGATAATGTCTGGCTCCTATCGGTCTATACGATGCTGGTCAGATGGCGAAGCCCACGATCATTCAAGGCTGGTTGTCCTTTGCAGTTTGTCCGGGTGCTTGTTTTTTTGCCGGAATTTTTATATTTCCGGAACACTCTTGACACTGTCATAGGAGAAAATCCAAGTTCATTGACAATTTCGGAGATCAAGTGTCCCATCCGCTGGGCACCTACGATCTGCCCTCTGTCAAATGCATCTAAATCCCGCACCTTTCCCATTATAATTCTTCTTACGAATTCTTGGGGAAGCCAAAGCTGACAACTATATATGACCAGAGTTTCAGCCACACATGCGCACAAATGCAGGACATGAGGTACTGAGTTTGGATAACGTCTCCTATTCCTAATTCAATGGCAATTCAGTGTATATGACACAATTTAAACATCGTATGCAGAAGAGAGGTGAAACTTTGCAAGAACTTGCTAGTAATATTGAGCGTCTAGCTAGATTGGCTTATAGTAAGTGTCAACCAGAAATTCAAGATAACTTAGCTCAATTACAATTTATTGATGCTATTGCTGACTCTGACACTCAACAATCTCTAAGGATGTTTGAAGGTGAAACCTTAAAATCAGCTGTGGTACATACTATGAAGTACAAGTGCTCCAGGCTTTCCTCCCGAACGAACAAACGGACAGTAAGATTTGTGAATGCAGAATAAACTGTAGGAAAGGATAGTGAAATGCAAGAATTAATGAAAACCATATTATCCATTTTGAAAGAGAAAAAATGTTCCTCTTCAAAAACTTCCACAGACCTTCAGTGTTGGAATTTGGTAAGACCGGACACATTCGTGCCAACTGTAATAAGAAACGAATGAGGAGTCCAAGTCCATCTACTAGAAAACAGGATCAGGGAAACAGAAATTAGTCAGTCTTGCGGGGCAAAGGCTGGCTGTTGATTTGTTAGCCATAGGGGAGGTCGCCCACGTTTCAGCATTACATGGTGGTGATAACGGATTGGTAGTTAATGGAATCATGAATGGAGTACCTTGCCGTATGATAGTAGACACTGATGCAAATATGACATTACTCAGAACAGACATAATGAAGAAGATAATATCTCACCCAAACTGGAATGCTACACAGTCTAATATAACTCTACAAACAGTCATTGGAGCTCATTCTGTCTCCAGGGAGTCCATGGGAAGATAGAACTCAATGTCAGAGTTGATAGCTGTCAGGTAGTCAACCTATTTACATCGCTGACATCTACGATGAATGCATATTAGGCCTAGATTTCCTAAAAAAGCATGGATTCAACGTTAGACCCAGTGACAGCCTACTCATCTATAAGACAGAAGAGATTCCTCTGCTTAGCGAACATCTGATTCTTTATCAAGTGTGACCACATTATTAGTGACGGCAGAAACAGAAATCCCAACACAAAGTGAAATTATAGTCCATGGACATTGGGTGGAGACTTCTGGAGCCTTCCGATTGGAGGTCACTGATGCCCCTGATAAAGGAGCTTTGGCTCATGGTTTCCTGGTTGCAAGGACTTTAGTCAGTGTAGATAAAGAACAGATTCCTATCAGAGTGATTAACTGTAACAGATCCAATAGAATATTGAAAAAGGGTGAAGAATTAGCAATATATGAACCTGTTACATGGGTAACAAGCATAAACACAATAGAAGTTACTGACTCAAACCATACAGACATCCCATCTCATCTTACTGACTTATGGAGAGAAACAAGAAGAATATTAACTGAAAACCAAGTTGCTAAAGCCGAGAACCTGCTTAAAGAGTTTTCCGACATTTTTTCTGCTGTATCAAATGATTATGGCCGTGCTAACCTGACAGAACATAAGATCAACACTGGTGATTCTCCTCCTGTCCATCTACCACAAAGAAGGCTTCCATTGGCAAAATGGGAGGAGGCAGAACAACACATAAGGGACATGGAAGCTCAAGATATCATAGAACCACCACAGAGTCCCGGGACATCACCAGTGGTTCTTGTCAAAAAAGGATGGATTTATAAATGTATTTTTCTTATTTCTTATAAATTACCCTACGATTTTTTTTATTTCTTATAATTTGACTCGTGAATACTTAAAAATGAATTTTTTATTCCTTATTAATTAAACACTTATCAAAAGTGATGCCCCCCTTAATTAATATGCGCCTTCCTTAATTAAAACGCTTATCAAAATTTCGACCCCCTCATTAAAAACCCTTATTAATATGCACCCCATCTTTATTAAACACTTATCAAAGGTTTCACCCCCCTCGCTATTTGGCGGCCATCTTCGATGGCCAACCTATAATCTCCTTACTCATTAAAAAGGCCTCCCTTTATCAAAAGTTCCACCCCACTTTTATTACACACTTATTAAACACCCCCCCCCCCCCCTGGACGACCAACCCTTCTCGAAATTTCTTTAAGTCCCACGACGGCCATCTTGGTTTCGGACGTCATCACACTCCCCACAAAATACCCAAAAATTTGCGAAACTCGCATCCTATGACGTAATAGAACCTTCTAGAAAGATCAAGAAAATGTCGCACATTCTAATGAAGTCCCAGTAAACGGCGCAATCATCATCATCAAGCAGCCATGGGCTACGGAGGTCCAAACAGACCGTGCAATTTAGTTCTCAAGCAAGCCTATCCTGAGCTACATCTACTGCATCTGGCCACTGCACACCAATTCTAACAAGGTCCTGTTTGACATTGTCTGCCCACCTCATCCTAGGTCTCCTCTTCTTTCTGAGGCCTTTAGGCACACTGTTCATAACCTTATTCGCCAATCTATAATTATTCATACGGGCAACATGGCCAAACCAACGGAGTCTCTCTCTGCAAAATATGCTGCTTAAAGGAGGTTGCAAACTCCTTTGCCTAACCTCATCATTAGTTACAAAGGTGAACCACCTAATGCCCAAGATACTGCGTAAGTATCTGGAATCAAAAGCATCTAGTTTCCTGTTATCTTGTTTACAAAGTATCCAAGTTTCACTATCATAACTAACCGTAGAAAGAATGAAACTATTATACAGTCTAATTTTAGTCTTTAGGTGTATACGCCTATTTCTGCACACTCTCCATAGATTCTTAAAAGTCCTGGGAGCAATCCCTATTCGTATGTTAATCTCATGCCGCACATCACTAGTATCAGTTATATAGCTCCCAAGATAATTGAACTGTGACACCTGCTCAAAACTGAAACCATTCAGATTAACTGAATCACATCCTGCCTGAACAATATTCATCACTTTAGTGTTTTCTATGTTTATAACCAAACCTACTCTACTACCAGTTTCATGAACAGTTCGAATGAAAGAATTTATCTCATCAACATCATTTGCCAAAAGGGCTAAATCATCATAATAATCTGAATCAGATATTTTCGCATTTCCAGCTCATTTAAAGGCCAAAATCTGTCCCTTGAAGTGAATTTCGCATAACACAATCAATAACCAAGCTAAAGAGAAAAGGAGACAAAATGCACCCTTGTCGAACATCAGAAGTAATGTTAAACCAATTGTTACAAGCCTTACCAACTCTCACACACGACTCAGTGTTATTATAGAGAACTTTCATTATGTTAACTAACTTGTCTGGTATACCATATGATCTCATAATCAACCACAACTTATGATGATCAACAGAGTCGAAAGCCTTTTTGAAATCAACAAAGCTAGCAACCAATGGTATCTGAAACTCTAAATATTTCTCAAGAATCTTCCTAAGTGAAAATATCTGATCCACACATCCCCTACCACTTCTGAATCCACATTGCTCATTGCTCATTACCTTGTTTATCCTTCAATCCCTGTATACCTGTCCGTTTTCTACCCATTAACTATCTGGTACAGCAATCTGCTGTTGTGCTGTCTAAATGCTTCCTCGGCTTTGTCAGCCAAACCATCAAGCCAAAGATTCTTTTCAGCAGCTAACTGATCTCTTACACGTTTATTAAGTTCTATGTAATGCTTTCTATTAGGACTAGTAGGGTATTGATTAAGAACATTCCTGCAGTTCTTTCTTTCCGAAATAAGCTCAAGTGCCTTATCACTCAGATAATTTTGCCTCTTCTGCTCCTTTTTTCCCTAAGAGAGTACTGTTAGTTTCCAAAAAAGCCTGTTTAAAATGGTACCATTCTTTCTCAACTTCACTAGTAAGCAAACCATGACTGTCATAATGACTAAGTAACCTATCATGGTAAGCTTTGGATCTTTCAGAGCTTCAGTATTAAAAGTAAATTTTTTAACCCTAGCACAACACTTTTTAAGTTTAAGTTGCAACACACTTTTAACAAGGTAATGGTCAGATCCAATTTCAGCTCCCCTATATGCCCTGGTATTCCTAACAGAACTAGCCCATTTGCTGTTAATTAATATGTAATCAATCATATTCTTATGCAGCCCATCAGGTGAAACCCATGTGTACTTATGTATGTCGCGGTGTTTGTAATATGTGTTAGTTATTCTGAATCCATTGAGTTTACTTACCTGTAGGAGACGTTGTCCATTGCCATTGCAGCTACCAATACCAAAAGGGCCTATTACTCCTCCCCAAAGGTCAGAGTCAGTACCAACTTGGCATTGAAGTCACCAAGAACAATGGTAATATCTCCTTTCTTGACAGAATTCAAAATATCCTGAAGTTGTTCATAAAACCTATCCTTCTCATCCTCATCGGCATCCTCAGTGGGGGCATAACAGCAGATAACATTCAAGTCTTTAATGCTTGTCTGAAATTTTGCTGTAAGAAACCGTTCATTAATGCACTCATATCCTAGAATAGCATCGCTAGCGTGTCTGCTGAGAAGCAGACCCACGCCTTGGTGATGCTTATTGTCGTCCCTCCCTGAAAAGAGAAATTTAAGATTATTTTTAAGAATCTGACCTTTATCTGTCCATCTGGTCTCTTGCAAGCGGAGAATATCTAAATTATAACGGTGGAATTCTTGTTTGAGGACATCAAGAGAAAAAGCTCTGTGCAGAGTCCTCACATTCCAACTACCTATGGAGAGAAAATGGTTAGTGGGATGTTTAAAGAAACTATGTTTATTGAGAGAGGGAATGCCGACAATATCAAACAGCCCCCTAATTGCAGACATGGGGCAAAGACCCGTTCCCCCACTACTAAAGGCTGAAGCCATCTACACTGGAAGACTTCCTCCAATGTAGAATTTGACGATGCCAATAGAAGCAAAGAGTTCAGGTGCCTGCGATGACTTCTGCTCAGGATTATCCACCAGCTGATAAACATATCCTGTGAATCTATTCACTTGGGGCTGTCAACCCACAAACAAACAGAAAACACAGCGGAAGATTTTCCCTCCACAGAAGCCAACCAGTGCAGCAAAATCAGGATCCATAATCAAGCTCAGAGTCATATATCTGTCCAGTCCAGTGGGTTTATATGGTCAGCACCAGGACCCTGTGTGGTTGACCACTCCTCAGCAGGGTAGAAAAAAAAGAAAAGTAGCCATAGTTGTCCAGATCAGTAGGCCACACTAATCTGGCAGCCCTCCCCTTCCGTTCACTTCCACAAGAGAGTATCTCTTTTGAAAGTTACTAACGGTCCGCACCACGAGAAGGCGGGGTCGGACATTAGGTGCTAAGCCTGGCCGGTTCTATGCATCATCACAGGGGATTGGTGCATAGCTCTCCTTCCAGTGACTACATGCCCTTTTTAAAAAATAGGAAAATTCCTTTCATATACTCTCCCACTTCTTAAAATTTAACACTCCCTCTATTAAAAATACTGAAAATCCACTATTCTTCTCACTTAATCCGTTTTTAAATGCACGTGCCAACAAGAAACGCTGTCGTGTGACGAAAACACGACTCAAAGGTCACAGGCAACTTGCATACTGACCAATGGAATGGGTCCTTCAATGTGAAAACAGATAATCTGTAAGCATGTCGATATCCATTACTAATTGGGCGGAACATGTTTTATCATCATTCAACCCTTTGCGGGAAACAACAAGAATTTCGCCCGTTCCAAGTCATGTTTCATCTTTTAGCGCCTTTCCGCCACGTTCTTAGCCCATTTTGTGCCCTCTACAGGATTTTGGGTTATTCTAAGTTTGAAAATTCTCGGGCTGTTTTCTGTTGTATTTTATGCACTGAACAAAGCTCCGTTATGGTTTGTTTTTTTCCAGGTTCTTAAATCTAACTTCTAAAACTTCTCTCATGTCATCTTCTGTATTAACAAAAACACACACGTTTTGTTCCTTACGAAACATCTGACAGAAAACGTAACGTAAGACAATCGTGCTCAAAAAGACGCGTTGAAGAAAATACCTTACACCTACCGAAATATGAATATTCAAGTTCAAATCAGTGGTGAAATATTTTTGCAATAACCACCTTTTGAACAAACAAAATGCTACTGCTTCTTCGAAACGCGTAGAAAAAAGTAATTTCATACATGCAGGTTCGAACACTCCGAGAAACATAAGCAGGTCTCGCATTGCAAGCCGCTTGCATGAAAATTACCCAAATTGGTTCATACTTACAAATAAAATGTTATACTTGATAACACAGTGTGTGGATTTCACCCTTGTTCAGAAAACTGAATATTTGATTCACATACAGCTGAAATGTCACATGTAAAATTCATACGCTTACACAAAAAGTGAATGATTGCAGGAAAAATAACATTGTTGATTTGCATCCACTCGAAATGAAAATTGTTGCAAGAAACGAAATTGTGACATTCACGCCCTAATTCTTAAAAAATTAACACTTGCGGTTAAACTATCTGTACTACTGTACTTCGCACGTGCACATACTTGTAATAAAATGAGATAAAAAGTTTCGAACATAAAGAAATATGCATTCTCATGCAGGAAAAATAACTAAACCTTTCTTAGTTGAACATGAAATATGCATGACTGATTTACTCGCGTAATGAAACACATGTGTGATTATATATCACTGTCGAAAAACGTTTCCTTGCGGGAAAAATAACCACTTTCACGTTTATAAAATACAGAAATATACATACTCGTGCGGAAAAATTTAACTAAACCCACTCTTACTTAAACATGAAATGTGTATGTTAGATTTACTCGCGTAGTGAAACACATGTAAAACGGGTCATTGCAGGAAAAACAACCACTTTCACGCTTATACAAACATAGTGTACTTACATACTTGTTCTAAGAATTCCACACTGGTATAGAAATATGTATTCTCATGCAGGGAAAATAACTAAACCGATTCTTATTTAGACATGAAATGCACATGCTAGATTTATTCACTTAGTGAAACACGTATAGGAATATATATCATTGTCGAAAAACGAGTGCTTGCAGAGGAAAATAACTACCTTCGCCCCTTTTACACGCACAGTATACTTACGCGCTTGTTCAAACGTAACAGGGAGCAGAACTTTAGAAATACACACGGAACCCTGAAAAGAGCATGAGAGTAGGTCCAAAAATACAGACGTCCTTTGTGCAAATCTACCGTTTTAGCACACGTTTATACTTTACATGTTGATGCATGAAAATATTCCACACACTCCTAATTTCATCCATGTCATGACTTTTTAGTTCAAATCTTAATTGCACATTGTCTATAAGAAATGCATCGTTCATTGACTGGGTTTTTTTTTTTAGCAAAGTGCATGGTCATATCTCTACTGTGCGAAAGATCGTCCCCTGCGCCATTTTCGCATTGAGGTGACCATCGGAAAGGGAACTGTCCCTCAGAAACTGTGCATTATTGGGGTTGGAATGTTATTGGTTGGAAAATATGAAAAAGATGACACTTAGTGATGGAAATGATACATCCTGAATGTCATTTGAAAATCCGTGGATGTTGGTGCATGTTAACGCGATCACCACGTAACAAATGATGTGGGGATTAATACTGTAGATTTCTTTTCACATTACTTCTACTTCATATGACACTGGGATTGAAACTTTCACACATTCTATTGTTCTGTGAAACTCGTATTAAATGATACTTTTTGTTTGTTTTTCCATTTTTACACTGAATTTTTTTTTGTTACATATGCACCGTTTTCTGAAACATGCCACATACACATATTTCTTATGATATTAAATTAACAATTTTCTGTCTGGGTTCCTTCTAACAGTGATTTTCCATTTCTAATGTATTTATTTTATTTTCTACTGTCAGATTTCATCACCTATTTCGAACATTGAAGTCAGCCTTCAATGTTGATAGATCTGCAGATAAGTAACAAGAAAATCATAAGAACAAACGCTGCATAAATGTAATTAATCATTCAACTTCCCTTATTTATTCGTTCATACACTGCTCAAAGTGGAATCTCATGATCTAAATGTGGAGGCTGATGACAGGGTACCAGAAATGAGCAAAATCCGATCAAAAGTAATAAGAGTTGAATACGGATAAAAAATAAAATGGTTTCATGATTGAGACAGTGGAAACTGTAAAAAAGAGCTAAAGACAAAGAAAACTGAAGAAAGTTGGAAATCGCAACACCGTGAAGGAAGTGATGCATATGTTCGAAACTGACAGGATGGAAGCTATGAGGGTAGATGCGTAAAGGAACAATAAACGGAAAGTGAGAACGCAAGTGAGTTTATTGCAGATTCATCAGTACCTAGTAAGCCCACCTCGGGTGGTTATACAAGCCTGTAGACCTCTCGGCATTCCATCAATCAGATGCTTAATGATGTCCTAAAGCATGGCGTTCTAAACAGCATCCAATTCGGCATGCGCCTGAATGAATTCGCGAATGGCATGCTCTTACAGACCATGCGATCTTCACATCCTATTGGCAGACAAACAATGTTGAGAGACAACAATGATGTATGATTTTATATTTTAAATTCATAACAATGTTGAGAGACAACAATGATGTATGATTTTATATTTTAAATTCATAACAATGTTGAGAGACAACAATGATGTTATGATTCACAACCTCATAATCCCAATAGTGTTCATAGTGTGATGGATGAATGTCTTCGTATCATTTGGTGTTTCATGATGTTGCATGAGACGCACCGTTGCACTATGCTCACAATGCACCCATGCATGCGGCGATTGCTTGAAGGCTCAATAAGTGCTCTCTCGTATCGACGATTCGATCTCTCTCACAATGCATCAATTGTGCCTAAGGGTCCCTCCGGTGTCTCCAAGACATGCTCCGAACATTTCCGCAGCATGCACTCCAACCTCACTGTTGGTTGTGCTATGATAAGAGCTCGTGGGCACCTGGTATTTATCCACGACTCGGATGGGTATCACGTGTCCATTCGCTGCGGAACTTTGATCATTTGCATATCTCCGATGGCCGATTGCCTCCTGCGATTGCACATTTCTACTTCCATTCCTTCTTGATGTTGCGATTCTTGGGCAGTGTATTTGTTAAATTTATTTTGTGCAAAATTCATTGTTGTCTCTCAACAAAAGTTTAGATACTTTACTCTGAACAGAATGACAGTCTCTGTTAAAACTCTCATTGCAACATTTTACCTTATTGAAATTGCCAGGTTGCTTCTGAGCTGCTTAAAAATTAGGAAATTTTTTAATATTTGTAATACATAAAGTACACTTTTGAACTGCAAATTTACTAATAGGGGCTAAATTTTGAAAATTTCGAAATTTGTGACCTGAATTATTTCGTGTTTTACTCTGCAAAAAGGGGGCGGGGGTGGTTCAGTCGGTAGCAAGCGAGGCTCGTAATCTGTAGTTTCCAGGCTCGAATCCCAGCTGGGTCAGCGTTGAGATTTATCTCCACAAAATTCCCCGCCCTGCCCACAGTCAGTAGGGGACACCGATGGGCTTGATATAGGACGCCGTCCGTCGTATGGAGCGTTAAGCCGTGGCTCCATGTGAGGGAAAGCCACACCCTGTGCACGTTAAAGAACACGTTGGATGGCCTTGACGGGAGGCTGCCATCTGTTTCCCAACAGCTATTCCAGTGGGTCCCCTCCCCCAACCTTCTCTGAGCCTTCGGGGTCCATGTGACCTGGCCATTTAGCCCATGGTGTGCAAAAAAAGCTCCGCTCAGAGGTAAAAATACCCAACCCAACTCTGCAAAAAATAAAAAACCAAATACAACGGTGTTTGAAATTTAAAAATTACATATTGTCAAAGCAAGTTGAAAAGGTAAAATTAAAATTTGAATTTACTTAAATATGAGGCTCCTATAGAAATTAAAGTCTGAAGATGTTTTTTTTTTTCATTTCTTCACATAAAAATTTTGGCTTGTTTTCAAGTTAAAAGCAACAACGATGAAATGTGGTCATTTGTTGTCTCTCTGTCTGTCCTTCTGTAGACATTAAACTTTCCATTTAGAAATAAATAAAAAGATTATTTTTGCGTTGGATAGGTATTAATGAAATATTACAATTCACGCTTTCCGAATTTCCCAAAAGTTTCAATTGCTTTCCCTAACGACGGAAATTTTCCAAAACAAGCAAAATTTTAAACGAATTTTGCCAAAGGTATATTTTTGCTAGAAATTCGAAATTTTGGTATTGGAATGTAAAAGTTATTAAATTTGAAAACAATGAGTTGCTCCCTTATACCAAGAGGGATGAGAAAAACTTAACTTTTTGCTTTAAGAACAAATTGTTTTTAATGGTACGTTACAAATTCTTTTCCATTGGATTGGTATTGATGAAATATTCGTTTCGTATTTTCTGAATCTCCCAATAGTGTTCATAGTGTCTTCTACCGGCGGAAAACAATTTCCCAAATGATTTATATGTGATGGAAATTTAAAATTTCGTGGTACAAAATCATGTTCAAAATGTTTACTCTTTTTGTCAGTTTCCTACCTCAGAACTTCTTGCCATTACTTAAACGATTTTGTCTGCCAATAGCGTTTTTGTTTCCACAGAAACTACAGAAGCAGTTGTTTCCTCAAGGAGCGACATTCCCCTGCTCTTTTCGCATCGCTATACCTCCGATGAGTAGTACACAAGCTAGCCTAGAGAAACTTGTCCACATTGAACAAGAGAGAGCACTGAAATGAATCGCCATGCATGAAACGACGGAACTTTCAGGTAGAGCTATGGTATACCATCTACGTGACCGCATTGTTTCATATAGATGGAAATGCATAGCAAAGAATTACATAGCAAAGAATCGCATCCTGTGTAGTATTTAGATTGGTAGTAAACAAATTGGTAAACAATTGGTAGTTCAACATGTCTCCAAAATTTTAATAACATCTTGTGCAATGTTGCAAGTCTGTCTGAAATGTCTCCCAATGAAATAATAATAATAATAATAAGTTAATAGCTGCTGACTTCAGTTTCTTACTAATGTTAAGAGAAATAAATTTAAGATCTGTAAATTTAATCCAAAATGTACATTTTAGTCAAATCACGCAAAAATCAAGTTCAGTGAGTTTCTTATTTTATCATCCAACTTCCTAACGACTAAACATTCTCTAGAGCAGCAGAATGAATTCCTTGCATCAATGAAATATTGAGTTGGTGCAATATTTGTCACGTATTTCGATCAACGTACTTAATGAGACAGCAACAGACACGGTGAGTGACGTAACAGCGCAGTTGCGCTATCGTCTGTTTGCGGTTATTAAGCCAGTTAAACTGTTACAGACGGATTCCTTCGAAAATTTTGTTCACTCTTCGGCTGGCGACGTTCAAGCACGAACGAGTGTAACTGCTCCAGAGTCATCAAAAGGAACTTAACTCTCAATAACATGAAACATTTTTGCCGAAAGCTAAATCTCCTAATGTTGCACTTAGCCCCTCTCCGGCTTTCTCTTGCTTCTCCCATTTCCCAAGGAAGAAGGATGCGCGATCTTTCTTCCGTTCCGCTCGGGCGGAAAGAGCAATGCCAGAGCATTGTTCCTCTCCATTTAACCGAAGTTGCGGTCCGAATCAGAGGCCGACATTTGCTTCACTTCTCACCGAGATTTAGAAAATCTTTTTTTCTCTCTTTCAGTGCGAAATATATAATCGATATCATCTTCGCACACTGAAAAATATATTTTTATTTCAGAAAAAACGTTATCTAAAAAATCGCATGCATTGATGCATATTCTATAGTTTTAACAGCTCCCCTTTCATTTGTAAGGTAACCGATGTGCGAAATATCTGCTGAAAATTAAACACAAGCAGTAGGAAACGCAATCTTCGACCTAAACTATCCACTGCACCGTTCCGTTAGACGTTACCACTGCCTTTGATGCTTTGAAATAGCGCCCGATATTTTAGCAATTAATATTATTTCACTATAACTAATACTTACTTGCCTATATAATCCTCATGCAGCCAAGGGCAACGGACGTCTAAAAGCAGACTATGAAATTTAGTTCCTCATACATATCTATCCTTGCTGCATTTGGCTACCAGTCATATTTTATGTATCCTTCTTTACTGAGACCATTAGGTACACTGTTGATAACCCATTTTGGTAATCTGTAGTTATACATACGGGCAATATGACCAAAATAACAGTCACTCTCTACATAGGATGATACTCAATGGTGATCGGTTACTCCTTCTTCTAACCTCATCATTAGGTACATAGTGAAACGACTCAATGCCCAAATACTTGGCAAGCATTTAGAAACAAAGGCAACAAGTTTCTTGTTACTTTGCCTACAAAGAGTCCACGTTTAACTACAGTAACAAACTTTAAGAAGGAATAAACTGTTATACAGCCTAATTTCAGTCAGATGTTTATGCCTATTTATCCATATTCCCCACATATCCTTAAAGGTACAGTCGCTCAAAAAAGTATCCGAACGCTATGGTTGATTACAGAATTCAGCAAAAATATCTGGCAACGATTTTTTTAGAAATTAGTGACCTGGCAACCTTCGTGTACAGTATAAAAGGTTGCCAGATCACTAATTTCTAAAACAAATCTTTGCCAGATATTTTTTCTGAATTCTGTAGTCAACCATAGCGTTCGGATACTTTTTTGAGCGACTGCACCAGCAGCAAATTCCTGTTCTCCTGTTAATCTCATGCCGCACATCACCAGTATCTGTTACATAGCTCCCGAAAAAATTAAACTAAAGAAACCTGCTCCTTAGCGTAGCCATTCAAAATTATTAGGTCTTGCCAATTTTCATCACTTTAGTTTTCTCTCTGTTAATCACCAAATCTATTCTATTTTCAATATTAATCATAATCACCAACTCTATTGCTAATCACATCAACAGCTCTAATGAAAGAGTTAATCTCATCAATATTTTCTAAGGCAAAGGGAATGTTCTTAATCATTTCCCAAAAGAGACAAATCATCAGCACCATCTAAACCAAAAAGTTTCAAAACTATTCAAAACAAAAAAGTCTCTAAACAATTTAAGATCAAAAACCTTTCCTGCAGAGAAATACTCGTAACATAACCAATAACCAAGCAAAACAGAAAAAGAAACAACATGCACCATTAGGAATTCTAAACCAATTGCTCAGGCGTTGCCTGTAGCACCTAATTAACTTATAAGGAATGCCATACAATCTCGCAATGAATCACAAATTACGGTGGTCAACAGAATCAAAAACATTTTTTAAATCTACAAAAAACGTGGCTATAGGTTTTTCAAACTCTAAACATTTCTCAAGAATATTTATAAGCGTAAAGATTTCGATTATGCATTTCCTACCATCTCTGAGCACACTGTTCATCCAGAAGTTGTCCTTCACAAAATTTTTAATTCTGGTGAGAACAATAGGAAGAACATTACATGGAACATAAATTATATTGATGCCCCTACAATTACAACAAGTTCTGAGATCTCTTTCTTGAACACAGGAATTATAATAACTTTTTAATACCTTAATTTAGGTACATGGTCAGATTAGGTTTAGTAAAATCCTTAGGAACAACCCTTTTATCATAGAAAATATTCAACGTATCTGTCACCCATCTGACAACAGAATCATTACTAGCTCTAAGCGTTTCAGCTGTGTTTTCATGGAGACGAGGTATTCATTGGAAGGAAAGCTATGCACTACTCCCATGTGGTGATGCACAGAATCGGCAAGGCTTAGCACCTAAAGTCCGACCCCGCCTTCTCATGGTGCAGACAGTACCATTCAAAAGAAATACCCTCCTGTGGAAGGGAACGGAAGCGGATGGCGGCCAGATCAGTGTGGCCAACTGATCTGGAATTACTATGACTACTTATTCTTTTTTCTACCCTGCTGAGGAGTGGTAACCACACTCGGTCCTTGTGCTGACCATATATACCAACTTGAATGGAATAATATCTCTGAGCTTGGTTTATAGATCCTGAATTTGCTGCACTGATGGGCTTTCATTGACGGAAAATCTTCTGTTGTTTTTCTGTTTGCTTGTGGTTTGACAGCACCAAGTGAACAGATTCACAGCATACGTTTTATCAGCTGGTGATAATCCTGATTTGAAGTCATTGCAGGTAACCTGAATTCTTGCTTCTACAGGTATCGGCAAACGTACAAATATTGGATGAAGTCGTGTCAGAGTATATGGCTTCAGCACTTTAATAGTGGGGAACAGGTTTTTGTCTCAAGCTTACGATTAGGCGGCTGTTAATATATTTTCGGCACTTCCTCTCTCAATAAATGTAGCGTCTTTAAACATCCCACTAACCACTTGTCTCCACAAGTTGTTGGAATGTGAGGACTCTGCACAGCAGCACAGCAAAGATGTCTCATCTTTGCTGTGCAGGTGGTTCAGGTGGTGCAGCTGGTGCAGCCAAACGTGCTGGTGGTGCAGCTTCATCAGGGCCCGAAAAATTGAAAACAAAATTTACCCTTTTCTTAAAAATTCACAAACACAATAGCAAATAAGTTATTTTCACAAGTCAGAGAACAGGGGAGATATTTATAAAAGGAAAAGGAGTAATTTACATTCTGGTGTACAAAAGAAACAACAAAGATCGATCACGCAGAGCAAGTAGTGTCCAGTAAACAGGATTTAAGAAAAAAGATAAAAACATTTTCTCATAGTTTTCTCCTAGAAATGCTCTCAAAAAATATTCTGTGAATAGATGCGATCTCTAAATTTCTGCACTATCCAGATGTTGACCTTACAAAATCCTCTCAATTGTTGCACACAGCATTAGAAGGCTTGCAGGAATCGAGGATCAATTTCAATATTTTCAGTGAAAGGGCACAAGACATGGAATTGATGTGGGGAGTAAACCGAGATTCCAGACTTGTAGTGTGTCTAAAATCAAATGTGTAGATCAGGGATAGAAAAGCTTTTCTCATTGGTGGGTGAGCATGCGTCACGGGTTTGCCCATGATGCTACAGGTAATGGGCAGAAAACTGTAAGTATCCTCATTGTATTTCAATTTGAGGCTCGATAACTGGTTAAAATATTTTTATGAAAACATTACAAATATCACTGAACATAAATATCAAATTTCAAACTGTTAAAATTCGGAATTTGAAAAATAACCGTTCAATACTATGAATATCTCCGGTACAAAAATTCCTCATCATCATCAACAAGTAATGACTGAACTTGATGGCTGCGCAGCCAAACCATGCAATTCCGTTCTCCAAGCATATCTGTCCTGAGCTACATCTTTTGCATCTGGCCACTGCACACCAATTCAAACAAG
Source organism: Ryuthela nishihirai (assembly GCA_038380435.1). Classification (NCBI taxonomy): domain Eukaryota; kingdom Metazoa; phylum Arthropoda; class Arachnida; order Araneae; family Heptathelidae; genus Ryuthela; species Ryuthela nishihirai. Next base: position 72,451,371 of record JAWZYU010000003.1, read on the forward strand.
GTCCTGTTTTTCATTGTCTGCCCAACTCGTCCTAGGTCTTCCCCTTTTTCTAGTAGACCTTTAGGCACATTCTTCATAACCCTATTCGCTAATATATAATTATACATATGGGTAACATGATCAAATCAACGGAGTCTCTCTCTGCACAATATGCTACTTAAAGATGGTTTCCGACTCCTTTGTCTAACTTCATCATTACCTACAATGTTGAACCATTAATGCCCAAGACACTGTGCAAGAATCTAGAATCAACAGCATCTAGTTTCCTGTTATCATGTTTACAAAGTGTCCAAGTTTCACTACTATAACTAACCCTAGAAAGAACCAAACTATTATACAGCCTAATTTTAGTCTTTAGGTGTATACGCCTATTTCTCCACACTCTCCATAGATTCTTAAAAGTCCCGACAGCAATTCCTATTCGTCTGTTAATCTCATGCCGCACATCACCAGTATCTGTTACATAGCTCCCAAGAAAATTAAATTAGCACACCTGCTCAAAAGTGGAACTATTCATATTAACCGAACTACAGGCTGCCTGACAAATTTTCTTCGGTTTACTTATCTCACTCTTTATCAACAACCCTACTCTACTACCAGTCTCATCAACAGCTCGAATGAAAGACTTCGTCTCATCAACATCATTTGCCAAAAGGGCTAAATCATGAGCATAATCTAAGTAAGTCACTTTCATATTTCCAGCCCATTTAAAGGCCAAAATCTTTCCCTTGAAGTGAATTTCGCATATCATAATCAATAACCAAACTAAAGAGAAAAGGAGATAAAATGCACCCTTGTCGAACACCAGAAGTAATGCTAAACCAATTGCTAAAAGACTTACCAACTCCTCACACACGACTCAGTGTTATTATAGAGAGCTTTCATTTGTTAACTAACTTGTCAGGTATACCATATGATCTCACAATCAATCACAAATTATGACGATCAACAGAGTCGAAAGTCTTTTTGAAATCAACAAAGCTAGCAACCAAAGGTTTCTGAAACTCTAAACATTTCTCAAGAATCTGCCTAAGTGTAAATATCTGATCCACACATCCCCTACGACTTCTGAATCCACATTGCTCATCACGCAACTGCCTGTCAACCAGATTCTTAATTCTATTAAGCACAATCATGGAAAGAACTTTACCTGGAACAGAGAGTAGGCTGATACCCCTATAATTATCACAAGAACTGCGATCACCATTTTTGAAAATAGGGATAATAATAGCTCTGGTAAAATCTTTAGGAACCATGCCTTTATCATAAAAGTTATTCAAAATTTCAGTCATCCAAGTGGTTCCCAGCTCTGAGCATTTCTGTAGTAATTTCATCTGCCCCTGGGGATTTATGAAGTTTAAGTTTAGAAATAGCCAAAATAACTTCAGATTGTGTTATAGGGCCAACATTAAAGTCGCCAATGCATCTATCATCATTACAAACAATGGGAGTAGAACTAACCACATTGTTTAGAACATCACTGAAATGCTCAGCCCACCTAGCCATGACAGAATCCTCCCCTTCTATAACCTTGCCTTGTTTATTCTGCAATCCTTGTATGCCTGTCCGTTTTCTACCACACAAAACATTAACTATCTGGTACAGCTCTCTGCTGTTGTGCTGCCTAACTGCTTCCTCAGCTTTGTCAGCCAAGCCATCAAGCCAAAAATTCTTATCAGTAGCTAACTGATCCTTTACACGTTTATTAAGCTCTCTGTAATCCTTTCTATTAGGACTAGTATGGTACTGATTAAGTACATTCCTGCAGTTCCTTCTTTCTGAAATAAGCTCAAGTGCCTTATCACTTAAATAATTCTGTCTCCTCTGCTCCTTTTTTTCCTAAAAGTGTACTGTTAGTGTCCAAAAAAGCCTGTTTAAAATGGCCCCATTCTTCCTCAACTTCAGCATTAAGCAAACCATGACTGTCATAATGACTAAGTAACCTATCATGGTAAGCTTTAGCTATAACTGGGTCTTTAAGAGCTTCAGTTTTAAAGGTAAATTTTTTAAATTTAGCACAGCACTTTTTAAGTTTAAGTTGCAAGACACTTTTAACAAGGTAATGGTCAGATCTAATTTCAGCTCACCTATATGCCCTGGTATTTCTAACAGAACTAGCCCATTTAACAGTAAATGGGCTAGTAGTAATGGCGATGTCCCATTTACTGTTAATTAATATATAATCAATCATATTCCTATGCAGCCCATCAGGTGAAACCCATGTGTATTTATGCATGTCGTGGTGTTTGTAATATGTGTTAGTTATTCTGAAACCACTGAGTTTACTTACCTGTAGGAGACGTTGCCCATTGTCATTGCAGCTACCAATACCAAAAGGGCCTATCACTCCTTCCCAAAGTCAGGCTCAGTACCAACTTTGGCATTGAAGTCACCTAGAACAAGGGTAATATCTCCTTTCTTGACAGAATTCAAAATATCCTGAAGTTGTTCGTAAAACCTATCCTTCTCATCCTCATCAGCATCCTCAGTGGGGGCATAACAGCAGATAACATTCAAGTCTTTAATGCTTGTCTGAAATTTTTCTGTAAGAAACCTTTCATTAATTACTCATATCCTAGAAGAGCATCACTAGCATGTCTGCTGAGAAGCAGACCCACGCCTTGGTGATGCTTTCCATCCTCCCTCCTTGTAAAAAGAAATTTAAAGTTATTTTTAAGTATTTCACCTTTACTTGTCCATCTGGTCTCTTGCAAGCCTAGAATATCTAGATTATAGCGCAGGAATTCCTGCATGAGGACATCAAGAGAATAATCTCTATGTAATGTCCTCACGTTCCAGGTTCCTGCAGAGAGAAAATGATTTGTAGGATTTTTAAAGAAATTAGGTTTATTGAGATTGGTAGGGCCAACAATATCAAACAGCCCCCTGATCGCAGGCATACGGGAAGATTATTTTTTTACGATTAAGAGAAAGCCCATTTAAGCTATTTGGAATTTATATTGCTTTTTTTTTAATGCAATGAATATTTCCATACAGAATTACTGTATAGCAGAATTATTTATGTATTTCGTTGAATACGACAATTACCAGATTTTGAAAGTTTATTTATACTGCACTGATAATAGCAGAAAACATTTTATGGGTAAAACACTAAACATTATATGCAATAGCAGCATTTAAACTGCAAAAAAATCACATTTGTAAGATTCAGAAAATAGCTGTTTTACGTTAAAAAAATTCTCATTCCACAAAAATAAAAAAAATTTGCTTAACAAAACTAAATAAAGCCAATAGTATAAGAAGTAAAAAAAGAATAAAAAATATATATATTTATACAAAAAAAACGCCCCAGGTGGTGGCTCGAACCCGCCAGCTCTATGTTTGTACCCTCAGGTTCACATCTCTCCCCCATCTCATGCTCATTCTCCTCACTCAACCAGAGTTAACAATCAATACAAAATACACAATTATTACAATCTCTCAAAAATAAAAAATATCATAAGGATTGAAATACATCCTTCCTCAGCCACAAAGGAAAATTTCAAAATAATATCTGAAAAAACTATGTGAAAAAAAAGCAACTAAAAATTATACTAAGCAAAAATAATAAAAAATTTAAAAATATAAAAAAAAAGAAAAAAATATATATCCACAGGGTGAAGGGAATATAATATCCATTTAAAAAAAAGGCAACGTTCCAGACAGTGGCTTGAACCCGACATCTCAGTGCCTGACTCCTCAGTCTCTGATACCTATCTTCATGTACGCCTAACCTACCCCTCAACAAAAGGAAAAATAAAATAACTACAAGCAATAAACTCGCTCTATTTGAAATCCATACAGAATAAAATAAATTCAGCATTCACCTTAAAAGGGACAATTAGAACCCTATCAGAAGAATTAACGAAAAGGAGAAAAGCATTACACTCTCCTCTCCTCTTTTAACTAAAATCATTTAAACAATTTGAAAATTTTTCACCCTAACTAATGATCGCTGTCACTCGCCTATGACAATTTACACCAGATACATTAAATTAATCTAAAAAGAAATTGAAAAATATAAGATTGCAATCCAAGAAAAAAGGGGGCATTTAAACAAAACTCTTAAATGCTATCCAAATTTAAAAAAAAAAAAGATTATATTTCTCACCTTATGAAAATACTTTATTGTAATTTACTTTTCCCTTCTTACACTGAACTTATTAAATCATGAAGAGAAAGGAATTTAAACACTGAAACATTTAAACAAAATAATATCTGATACTTCCACCTAATAAAAAAATAAAAAACAAAAAGTAAACTCCTTGATATTTTAATCACCTCTATTTAAAAGTATGTAAATTCATCATCCATTAAATAGAATACACACTAATATTCAATTACAGCCAACAAAATTTTTAACTGAGAAAGCCTGCAAAAGGAATTCTCAAATAAGTGTAACATAAAATCAATCAATCAATCAATCAATATAAGAAGTACATCTTCACATTTATCACTGAGTACAATCCGAAGAAAATAAAAAAAAAATATGGTGAAGAATCGAGGTTTGTAACTCGAAATAAAACCCATTTCATAGCGGCGTAATTTCAACACGAAGTTGCTTGTATCATTATATAATTATTTAAACTTTTATAAAAATGACAAACTTACCGATGAAAGGTAATTCCTGGTATCTTTTTTGAAGGGTGGTATCTGTTTTGAAAGGCTGCACGAAGCAGCCGTAAGCTGAACAGGCTGCCATAATACAAATGTCGAAAAAAATTAAATTTTTATAGCGCAACACTTCGTTACTCACCTATACTACTGATCAAGGTTTTGAACAGAACAACATGGCTGCCGCGCAGTCGCCGTAGCATCATTTTCAAGTGCTTAGGGCTCCTCCTCTTATCTTCCTACCTCCATGGGCAGCACCGTTTCGCAGAAAGCTACCCTACGCTCATGGAGGTAGGAAGGAAGAAGAGGTGTCAAGCACTTAAAGATGATGCTACAGCGACTGCGCGGCAGCCATGTTGTTCTATTCAAAATATTGATCAATAGTATAAGAAAGTATTATTATACTAGTCTTGCGCTACAAAATTTTGATTATTTACGATATTTGTGTTATGCCTACCTGTTAAGCCTTTGGCTGTAAGAATTCCCTGCAAAAAAGATGCCAGGAATTACTTTTCATCGGTAAGTTTGTCATTTTTATAAAAGTTTAATTAATTATATAATGGGACAAGCATCTTTGCGTTCTAAATTATGCTGCTATGAAATCAGTTTTATTTCGAGTTACAAACCTCGATTCTTCAACAGATTTTTTTTTTATTTTCTTATAATTGTGTCAGCGATAAATGTCAAGATGTACTTCTTATACTAGCAAAAGCAATATATTTATAAACAAGCACAAAATCAGGGGTGTAGCTACCTCTAAGAATAGGGAATTTCATCACGCCAGAAATTTTTTTTCCCTTTTACAAATTTAGAAGTGTGTTAGAAATTTTATAAATTTATTTGAAACTTAATTCTTTGATTTACTGTTAGGTACTGATTTTATTTTTTCGAAATAAATTTCTTGAAAAAATGTTTTTTTTGTACTGTAAATTAAAAATATTTCTCAGCTTATCGCCAAATAAGAGATAATAGAAATTATCTTTTATTTTAGCTTTCCATTAATAAAGAAAGACGAGAAGCATGGGTGAAAGCTGTGAGAAGAGAAAATTGGGAACCATTAAAATGTAGTACCTTGTGTTCTGAACATTTTGCAAAAGATGAAATTAATAGAAAATCTCTGTGCTTTGTTCGATTAAGGGAAAATGGGGCCAAAAATAAAACCCAATATATTTAAGTCATTCCCAAGTTACCTTCAAAATGTAAATATTTTTTTAACTGTACTAAGTGCATGAATGTAGAAGAGATATTAATGGATTTATACGATGACAGCAAAAAAAAAACTTCTGAAAACAATTATCGCTGACGCTGTGGGAATCGAACCCGCAACTCTCCAGATATGTGCCAGAGAGCTCTGACATGTATCTGAAGAGATTACATTCCATTTCCACCGTGTCATATATAGCGATAATTTTTTTCAAAAGGTTTTAATAATTGTTAAAGTCTGTTTATACAGGTAATCTGTGTATTTACTATAGATACTTTTTAAGAATTTCACATCCCTTAATCTTTAAATATTGACATCTAACAGTTATTAATGTGTGATCAGGCAAGCTACTTGACAAATACGAAACCAATATTCTTAGTGAAAAAAGTAAAATTGGTATATACCTTTTCTTTTTTTTACCAAATGCTCAGATATGTTAATTCAGCGTATGAAATTCAAACACTACCCTACAGATTATGCAGATTTAGCATTCTTCTAAACATTCCAATACACAGACTTGTACATTTTCTGTTCTACTTTTTTCCTTTTGTAAATCGTATATAAACATTATGCAGATATCAGTTTTGTTAATGTTTCTTCATTTGATTAGTTTCATGATTAGTTTCTGATTGCAAATCTGTGGCAGATGTAAAGAATGTAGATGATGACACTCTTTTTCTGTAGAGGATGTTCCTCATCTACCAAAAAATATTTTGGATATATGAGACTTATACCATCTTTATCCATTATCTGAAATATTAGAAATTATTAAAAATCTGATTGAGTGCAAAGTTTTAAAAATGTCTTGGATTATGTGCAGTTTCCTAGATTAGAGGAAGTGAAACCTTTGGTGCCTTGCTCATGATGATAAAAATAATCTTTTGCACTCTTCTAGTGAAAAGTTTTGGGAATGATGGATCTCTTCAATTGTGGGAATCTAAATAGTAATGCAGAGTGGCCATTAATTGATTAATTATATTCAAGACCACATGTCAATACTTAAAGGTTAATTATGTGGTATGGATGATTGATTTCACCCTGAGATTTTGAAGCTTCATATCAAAACGACACATATTGCTACAATCAGAAAAGTGAACATGAATAGTATAACTACAAATTAAGGTTTTTAATAATGATGTAATACAAATTAGGTTACAAGTGACTTCCAGCAGTTAACATTTAAAAAGTTATAATGAAATGTTATAAATCATACTTTTAAGCTAATTTACATCATGAAAGTTATTTTTGTATGAGATTAAACATTATGAAACTTCAACTTTCTGCACTTTGTTGTCAGAGAAGGAAACAGTTAAAAAGGAAAATTCTCCAAATAAAAAAGTAGAATTAATTAATCCATAAATAGTAAATCCAGAGTTACTTGTTGACTTTGAAGTCAATAAATCAAGAAATAGTTTTGTTTAAATGAATTTTATGAAAATGCAATAAATAGGAGTACAGGTAAGACAGGACTTTGACCTTCTGAGAACTTAAGCTATGGCAAATTTAAGAAATTCTAAGCTGTATACGCTATCCTCTGGCCGAGTGGTTAGCGTGCTTGTCTACTAATCAAAGACAACCTGGGTTCGAGCCCCAGGTAACTCATGGAAGTTTTGTGTTTTTATGCTGAAGTCCTGCCATCCTCACAGACCTACTATGGCACATAAACTGACAGGCTCCTGTGAGACCTCTTGGCAAGCAGCTGAGTGAGGGGGTATTTTTATTTAAGCTATAGAAATTGAAGAGGCCCCAAAAATTCAAAAGTTGAAATATATATATTAATTATGATTGAAGGGAGCATTAAAAAATGAACAGGAAATTGATGTGAGAACATTATTCTAGCAGTGCTAAATTACGATGAAGAATGTTCGCACAATAGATGTTCTCATCTTTTACGCAAATCTGTGGCAGATGCAATAGAATTTTGCAATGTAGAATTAAAATTATTACAATTCGCAGAATATGAAGTCATTGTTGCATTCATCAGAACTAGTTTGATATTCTAAACTTGAGGAATATCAAACAATATGGCTTAAAAAAGGCATTGTGCAAAAGCAACTATGAAAGTGTATTTAATTTGCTTAGTGTCATTGAAATTTATTTAACATCTCTGCAAGTGAGCAGAAATGTTGATAAAATTTTATCATCAAATAGGAAAATGGGTTTCTTAGGATTTCTTGTTTGTATTCAAAGTATAAAAACCATGTTCCAGTCTCTAGTATTAACAGAACATTCAGTCTTGGCTTATTTCTCTTTGTACGAGATAAGTAAAGATCACATTAAATTATTTTTCCAAGCAGTTAGATTTCATGGTGCATGTAATAATAATGTAACAGCCAGACAATTTAGGGCTGCCTGCAAAAAGTTGCTCATCAAATCACAGATTACAAATTCGATATCTGATAATTGTGTGCCTCTTGATGAGTTAAGTATATTAAATGTTACTAGTACACAATCATCAGAAAGTATTATTAATTCATCATCTAATGGATAACAGGCAATTTATTGCCATAGCGGTAACAGTTTAGATGATAACGATGATTTTAATGGTCACGATTATTTATTTAATGCTAGTTCATTAAACCAATGTGCTGAACATGTTGTGTATTATACAACTAGCTATATTGTTAGGAAACTGTCTTTAAAGTTAAGATGTGAAATATGTGAGAAGCACTTCCGCCAACAATGCCATATTTTAGACAGTCATTAGTAAGCTACAAGAGTAATGATGGCTTTATTCACCCCTCCAAAGATGTATTTTTGATGTGTAAAAAGAGTAAATATGCAACTCATGAATTGATGAGCTAAAAAAAATTTGATTTTGCCATGAGTGGGATTCGAACCCACGTCTCCAGGAAACATGCCTGTTATGCTGCCACTACACCACCAATGGCTAACATTTTCTCAGCTTGTGTGACATTATAAACATTCCGGATTTCATTTATTTGATTCGCACTAGTGGCGCCATCTATACAGGAAGTGGACAACTCTGTTGCCTCATTAGAGATGGGATTAATATTTGTCACTCACGCTCAGGGCATTAAATCAACAAATCAGTAGTAAATAATAACAGGATAAGTCCTGTAGACATGGAACTCATGAAATGATGAATTCCATCTCTAATGAGGCAACAGAGTTGTCCACTTCCTGGATAGATGGCGCCACTGGTTCGTATCAAATAACTAAAATCCGGAAGGTTTATAAGGTCACATAAGGTGAGAAAAGGTTAGCCATTGGTGGTGTAGTGGTAGCACAACAGGCATGTTTCCTGGAGACGTGGGTTCGAATCCCACTCATGGCAAAACCAAATTTTTTTCCAGCTCATCATTTCATGAGTTCCATGTCTACAGGACTTATCCTGTGATTATTTTCGAGTGAATATGCTTTTCGTAAAAATGTCAATTTAAATGGAGGAAAACACTTAAGCGCAAACTGTGGTATATATATCAAATCAGGTTTTAGAAGCAATTGCAGGCCAAAATGTTTTTACCTCCCTGGATATTCATGTGCATGGCATATCTCCACTGGAAAATCATTATATTCATTTAATCGGTGCTGTAGTACAAAATTATTTGCATATTAGATACATGTACTGGGCCACAAGTGTTGTAAAAAAACTCAAATTCAGTGAGACAACTGTACACAAAGATGATATTATTTAAAGGTAAATAGAAGTAGATAAAAGTTTTTATCTTTTATGTACTTGTTCTTGAGTTATTATGTTATTCATGTTTTCAAACTGGTTTTCAGACTGTATAATAACATTACTTGATAATCCTCACACACTGCCTTACCAAAACAGAGAATTAAAATATCTTATCTAAAAGATCAATAACTTCTACAATATGCATTTAATAAAAAAAAGTGACTGAAGATCATATCATAATCAAATCTAAAACATGATTTTCAATAACATTGGTTCAGTATTTAAAGAGTTATAGTAGCTGGAATATTTTACAATAAATTTGTTTGTTTTATCAAAGTTAAAAAGAATTCTTAATGAAATATCATTACACAAACATCTAAAACCTATATTTTATTAAATGGTTTGCAACAACACTTATTATTTAAGTTAATATTTTTCTGAAGTAAATTCTTATGATGTATTACTGGTGTTTAATATTCCAGCTTCCATATAATTTTAAACACTAAATGAATATTGTTGAAAATACAGGTTTAATTATGATCTTTTGGCGAGTGTTAGCACGCTTGGCTTCTAATCAAAGGGACTTCGATTCGAGACCCGAGTATGACATGAATATTCGTGTTGTTTTCTGCTGAGGTCCTGCCATCCTCACAGATCTTCTACTATGGTATTAAACTGACAGGCTCCTGTCAGACCTCTGTGGCAAGCAGTTACTTGAGGAGGTATTTGTTTTATTTTAGTTTTTAAAAATTTTCAACAATTGCATTTTTTCATTAAAAGAATATTTCAGAAGTTTTAGCGATTCGAAATTAGATTGATATAACAAGGAAATCGAAAATATATTGTTAGGGCAGTGTATTACAAGATGACCTGATGTAGCCCTATTCGACTTTTTCCTTTGGAATTATGTGAAAAGTTCATGTGTAATCACCGGTATGTGTGAAAGAATTTAAAATTATGGCAAAATCTTTTGGCTTGTGATACATCAATAAACTAAAATTAATTATTACTTTATATGGCTCATTAATGTATTACATACCCAAGCTGAAAGTGTTGAGAATAATAATTATAAACTAATTTATGTAGAATGGGAATTGAAGTTCAGTACAATGAATTTAATAAATTGACTTGTACTGAATGTATTTCTGTACAGTTTAGGATTATATATATCAGTAACTTCATTTGATCCAATGTTTTTTTTTTGAAAATTGTTGATCTTTTAAATTAGAAAATCTAGTTGTTAATTTGCAATCATGTTTGAAAATTTTTAATGTAACTTAAAAATTTTTACAATATTGGGATATACAGAAGTTCTATGATAACTTTTACATGGGTATGGAAAAAAGAAGTCCCAGGTTTATATATATATATATCTTTATTTCTTTTGTAAATATTTATGGAAAGTAAGATTATGTAATTTTATTTTTTGACCATGTTTGATATTTAACTCAGCTGCTTTATTTCATTAGAAACCCAATTTACAAAATATAATTTTTTTCCATGATAATACATTCCTGGACAAAAAAATTACACACCACAATAAAAAATAATCCACAAACCTGTGAAAGCCGGTATGGAAATGCCTCTTCGTCAGACGTGCAAATGACTAAGGTTTTACCACCACTGAACATCCAGGTCATTCCCAGAGTGCAGTTGAATTCGTATTCAGTGGTTTCTCCACATTGCATGTCCTACGTTTCATTACAATCGGACACTTGCTTTGAGGTAGGTCAATTTTGTGTCTAAGAGTGTACATTAATAAATCTGAGGCAAATGAATCTTTGGTATTCCTCTAATTGAAGTATATGCATTACACAATGAAAATAAATTAAAATTTTCTGTCGTTGAACAATAATTTCTTTTTAAGTTTATCCTTCAAACTATTTTCATGTTAAAAGCTTTTAAGAGAAAACTTAGAAGCTTTCTGGAGCAATGACAGTACTGCTTTTTCAGTGAGGTGACACTATGTGGTGACTACTTCTTCAGTCACATAAAGAATTCTCACATGGTGCCCATCTTCACTTCATTCACCTTCTTCACATAGTGTCACTTCACTGAAGAAGGAAACTATCCTTGCTCTGAAAATCTTCTGAGTTTACATCGTACATTTTTCAAACTTTTAGCATGCAAGTGGTTCGAAGCAAAAAGTTAAAAAAATTATTGCTCAATGACAGAGAATTTTATTTTATTTAATTTCTGAGCAAGAAGTTCTTTTTAATTGTATATTTAAAGAGTATTATTAAGTCCTCCAAATATCATTTGGCCACTGCAGATTAAATTTAATGAGGTTCAGTTTGAAACTGCCCACCTCATTGTACATCACCTTTTTTATCTGAGGTATTTAGGTACACTTCATTATGCTATACGCAAATCTACAGTTATGCATGTGGGCAACATAGCTGAACAAATGACCAATCTCTTGTACACTGCTGCTGCTCAAAGGTATTTCTGACTAGCATCATTTTGTTTTTGTTTAAACCATCTAATACCCAAGACACTGTGTTGTAAGCATATAGAATCAAGAGCATCAAGTTTCAGTTTACCGTCTTTACAAAAGGTAAAGGTTTCACTAACATAGCAAATTATAAAAAAAGACCAAACAATTATGTAGCCTAATATTAGTTTTTAATCGTGTAATTAAACTACAGTTATAATAAGAAAAATTGATTTTTCAACTTAGTAAGACTTGAATCAATAACCTCTTATTTACATTCCATGCAATTGAGCTATTGGCATAATAGCAATTGAGCTATTGGCACCCAAATTAATCATAAGTCAGAAAAATCAGAATTAAAGCTATCATATTTTTTTTGATAAATTTCTTATTTGAAAGAGAGTATGAGGACTGTTTGATTGCTGAGAATCTTCATTTAAGGTATGAGGTGTAATTAATATATGAAGAGTAATAAACTATGTAAGTTTAAAATTCAGAACCCACTGTATATAAATATATTTACTGTTATGAAAGTATTTTCTTTGGATTGAAATTTAATGAGATACTTTATGTGAAATGAAAATGTCTTTTTCCTCAATTTACTTTATGTCTAAAAAACTTCCAGTATATATTTTTGTTAAGCATAGAAATTTTTGTTCTTTATTAAAGTATGTATGATATTCAGTATTAATTGTAGCATAAAGTAGATATTGGTATTAAAGATATTTCCATTTCAATCTGAGATTACAGAGTTATAGTCCTATCAAATTCCATAGAGAAAATGATCTGATTATTTATATTCTGAATAAGATTTATATTTAAATTGACTGCATCTTTATTTAAATGAAATTTTGGATTTTTTTATTTGAAATTGTTATATTACAGTTTATGAATAATGAATAAGGCTTTTAAGTGGACAAATGTTTGAAGATTTAATAGCAAATTCAGTAAAAAAGGCATACGCTTTTTAAATGAAAATTTAGTAGACTCATAATTGTCTTAATAGTGGGTGTCCAGCTTTTTAGCATATTTTTGCAGTTGGATCTTTACTATTAGTAAGAAATCACTGGAAAGCATTTTAATTTAGGTGTGTTGTATATGATTACTCAACCAAAGTTTAAAAGTTTAAAGTGTTTTTACAATCTATCGTTTGGCTCCTACACTATTGACTTTCGTTTTGTTAAGTAATTTTTTTTATTTTTGTGGAATTGGAATTTTTCTAATGTGAAACAATCACATTCTGAATCTTGCAAATGTGTTTTTTGCAGTTTAAATGCTGTTATTGTCTATAATATTTATTGTTTTATAAATAAAATATTTTCTACTACTATTGGTGCTGTATCAATAAACTTTCAAATTCTTGAAATGGTTTGTTATTGTCTTATTCAACGAAATACAATTTAATAAAAAATATATTAAAAAACTGTGGCGCCATCTAGTGTATATTATGAGTAATATACTTTAGAAAAGCCCTCTATTTTAACTGAAATTATTCCCAATTTTTGACTCCCCCCTCATTAAAAAAACCTTTATCAAAAGTTCCACCCCCTTTATTAAAAACCCTATCAAAACAGCCCTCTGGTTGACATGTATTTTTAACCCCCCTCTTTAAAGACCCCGTGGTTGTATTTTTTAATCCCCCTTTATTAAAAAAAACCTATCAAAACTGCCACAACCTCGTTAATTAATCCATTATCTGCCCCTCATTAAAAAATACCCTTATCAAAAGTCCCGAACCCCCCTTATTAAAAACCATATCAAAACTGTCCCCTGGTTGACATATATTTTTTAATCCCCCCTTATCAAAAGTTCTGCTCCCTTTATTAAAAACCCTGTCAAACGTTCCCCCCTCTATTAAACTCCACCCTCACTAATCACAAACTCCCGAATAAGTCCCTCGGTTTCTGCCAAGTCCAACTGAACTTTCGGTGGCAGCGTTCAGAATGGGTGATGCAATCCTCAAAATAATTGCACAGACCAACTAAACTTTCAGTGGCATTCTCTCTCAGAATGGCTGATGCAATCCTCAAAAATAATTATAAAGTCCAATGTTTTGTAACATCGACCTTCATTAAGTCCCACGATGTGCATTTCGCAACAAGCGTTCAGTACCTCACCCGTACCAGGGGCAACGATTTGTGGAAAACCCACTCACACTCTTGATCACTACGATCAAGATTTCGGTCACATCTCGAAATTTTTCTAAGTCCAGAGATGTCACTCATTGACAGCCCTGCTGACTAAAAACTGCATTGAACCAATAAAACAAACTTTTTAAATTCCCGTGTATCCGTTACGCGATCACAAGTTTAAACTTTTTATTCCTGATACTCTGAGAGTATCAGGAATAAAATGGGATGTTTCGCACCGTGTGTCTCTTAGTTTGTAAAGTAATGAGGATACAGCGGATACTTATTACCGCTGTATCCTCAGTACATGATGCAAAATATTACTCTTTCCTAGGAAGTAACGTTACTCAGTAACAATCGATAACATTAATTCTTCCTCCGAAGAAAAATCAGCTAATTGTTTAAAAGTAAGATATCATTTTTTAAAAAATCTACAATTCTAAACGCTCTCACAGTTTTTAAAAATCGTCTTTTCTACCGTGCGACGTGTGTCCAATGACTCATCAGACTGATGAAATTTTATTTCGTGTTGCGACCTCTTGTTTGTACACGTGTGTGCATTATGCTTTACAAGGTCAGTTGTTTTCATCGGGTAAAAAATAATTCTGCAAAGAATTTTGTACGCGGCAGAATGCTATAGAAGGTAAACAATGCTAAGAGTAGAAAACAATTCATACGTTGCGGGTAACCTCGCGTTTCTGCTTACAGTGTGTAAAACATCTAACTTTTGTTCTACATCCAAGTCCAACATGAATGTATGTTAATGATGTAGGGAATAATTAGTTTTAACAAAGCTACTATAAACAATAATACATTTAATACGTCTCACTCGATCGATATACTGAAAACAACTCTCAACTTACCTGACCTAATCCACCGAAATTATATTTGCAGCTGGACTGATAGTCAAAATTTAGCAAGCACTTCAGCGATTATATCAGTATATCTATGGAACAACTACATGAGAAAGCTTCTTCGATTCGGCAACATAAATATCCGCCTAACTAAAAATTTTCAGGAATAATTTAAAAGTACAAACCTCAGCAATAAGTTTTGGATACTTATTACTGTTCAGTAATTTTTCCCCTGTGCAGAAAAGCGACACTGATATATCTTTCATGCAAATGCTTGGTTAAAGAACGCGACTGATGAATTTTTTCACTTTAATGCGAATGCTTAGATCAGCATTGGATATAAGTGACAGACAACGAATAATGTCTTTACAAACTAAGAGACACACGGTGCGAAACATCACAAGTACAGAAATGCCCTTTGCAAAATATAGGAAAATTCCCTAATCTCCCACTTCTTAAAATTTAACACGACCTAGGGCGCTTAATTCGAAGAAATTGCAGGGTGACGAGCGCGTGCATGAACAACCAGTCCAACCATTGACAACTCAAAGATCACAGGGACACTTATGCACTGACCTATGGAACAGCCTTTCGTTGTGAAAACAGATATTCTACTCTTTATCTATATCCTTTACTCATGGGAAGAGCTGCCTGCTCGTTTCATGTCGAAATGCTGCACTTTATCGGATAGGTCAATGGAAGCTCCTGTCTTACTTTCAGGGGAATCTTTTCGGCTTTATGACACAGCAGTTTACTGCATGCAAAAACTCCAAGTGGTCAGCTAATTTGAAATGCCCTCTTATATTGTTCATTACAATTAAAGAAAGTATGTAGCAGTTACCAGGAGAATATGGTTTGAGCACAAAAAGAAGTACATTAGAAAAGTAAAAATACTGTTAGGAGCACAGACAGAAAATTCTTAATGTCATAAAAAATGTGAGACGTATTTCCCAAAATGGTACCGATGTCGCAAAAAAAATTCAGTGTAAAAGATGGAAAAACGAAATGTATCATTTAATACGAGTTTCGCAAAATAATAGAATGTGTGAAAACTTCAATCCCAGTGTGATATGATGTAAAAGTAATGCGAAATCTTTAGCATTTTCTCCCACAAATTTCCAAATTACATTCGGGGGGGGTGGGGGTGCATCATTTCCATCACTTAAGTTTCAACTGCTTTTATTTTTTCCAACCACGATAATGTACAGTTTCTGCGGGACAGTTCCGGTGATGACTTCGATGCAAAAATGGAGCAGGGGGGCGATCTTTCTCGTAGTAGCGATAAGACCATACACTTTGCTAAAAAACAAACCTGGTCATTGAACGATTATCAGGAAAATTTGTAATTAAGATATGAACTAAAAAGTGATGACATGGCTGAAATTAGATGTTTCACTACATGAAGAAATCTAACACGCGCATTTCATGTCTAAGAATCGGTATAGTTATTTTTCCTGCATGAGAATATATATTTCTGCACTAGTGTGGAATTCTTAGAACAAGTATGTATGTTTGTGTAAGTGTGAAAATGGTTGTTTTTCAGCACCAAAGTGGAATTCTTAGAACGAGTGGCACTATGTTTTATAAGTGTGAAAGTGGTTGTTTTTCTGGCAAGGACACATTTTTTTGATAACGTTATGTATTCGTGTTCCACTTGTTTGGAAATCTGAAATAACCCTACCTATAGAAAGTAGCATTACTCCAGTAAATTCCATTAGTATATACTAAATGCTTCTCGATTCTGAAGGAGAGGACTCCCAGAATCAATCTGTTAGACAATACTTTGCATTCTCGTAACTTCAACCGTTTTCTGGACCTAACGCATAAACCGCCAAGTGTTTCAACGGTTATTTTACACCTCAAACACTCATCAAGACAGTCAATCGCTACATTACAGAAGTAAGGAAGATTGAAAAAGAAAAGCGATAGGAAAGCGAAAGAAAAACACCCTACCCAAAATTCTCACATTAAAAGAAAATATATCAGAAACGTAACGTAAAAGTAAGCATTCATCGGTTCGCCTCAAAACAGCTAAGATACAAAACATCCCGACAGAAGGCGCCCGTGCCAGCTTGAAAGGCAGCAAGGAGAATACAAGTATGTGCACGTGCAAAGTACAGTAGTAACAATAGTTTAACCCCAAGTATTCATTTTTTAAGTATTGGGGTGTTAATGTCACAATTTCTTACAACAACGTCCATTTCTAGTGAAGATGCAACATTATTTTCCATGCAAACATTCCCTTTTTATGCAAGCATGTGAATATTACATGTAACTTTTCAGCCGTATGTGAATCAAACATTCTCTTTTCTGAACCAGGGCGAAATCCACGCACTGTGTATAACATTTTATTTGTGAGTATGAACCAGTTTGGATAATTTTCATGCAAGCGCCTTACGTGTGAGACCTACTTATGTTTTTCAGAGTGTTGGAACATGTATGTGTGAAATTAGTTTTCTCGACGAGTTTCAAAGAATTATTTTTTGTTCAAAAGGTGGTTGGGCAAAATATTTCACACTGATCTTAACTTGAATATCCCTATTTCGGTAAGTGTAAGGATTTTTCTTCAACGCATTTGAATCTTTTTGAACACGACTGTCTTACGTTACGACTTAAGTTACGTTTTCTGTCAGATGTTTTGTAACGAACAAAACGGGTGTGTTTTTGTTAATACAGAAGGTAACATACAGTCCGAGAATTTTTCACACAAATGCTAAAAGATAGAACTTTTATAGAACAGTTAAAAAACGATAAATAAGCAATTTTCTGAGTTATGGGCATTTAATCAGCGCCATCTAGTGGTAAAGTTCACTGTTTCGCTCAACCTTTGAGAATCATTTGATCAGACCTTCAATAAAAATTGTCTTTCGAAAGTTTGTCTGTTTATAAATTAATACAATAGCATGAACAGTCATTATAATAAGCCATTATAGTATGTTGACTGCATTCACTTTAAGTCTGATTCGAGTAAACAGAAGACAATCTGAATAGCCGTTATTACTTTCAAGCAGAATAAAAATCCTGTTTAATTTTACATAGTCATAAACCTATGACTATGTAAAGATTATGTATGTATGAGAATGTGAGAATTTCTCTGATCATATGCAAAGTATGGATATATGCATGTTTATATCTGTGGTTAAGAGATGCATGGCATTATACATATTCAACGGATGTCTTTCTAAGTGTATGTCTGTATGCATACATGAATGCGATTGACTAAGTTTTTGTCTCTCTTCATATCTATTTTTATCACATACTTCCATATACATGTTTTGTCTCTGTACATGTGTTAATCGTATGTTTGTGTGTGTGTGCGTGTATGTGTGTACGTGTGCGTGTGTACGTGTGCCTGCGCATATGTTCATGTGTGCGTGTGTGTGTGTGTGTGTGTATGTGTATGTGTGTGTACATGCTTGCGTATGTTTGTGTATATGTTTTCATGTTTGTTTCTGTGAATTGAATTTGTTCATGTTTGTTTCTGTGAATCCAATGTGTTCTTTTTGTTTCTATGAATCATGTGAGTAGTATCGTCCCAACCGAGGGAATCCCCACACACTGTGCTTTCCCCTATGACGTCACAATCCACGCCCACTTCAGGGCACGCCTCTTATTAATATTCATAATTAATAATAAATAATTAACTGAAAATTAATTAATCCCCCTTTTAAAACTTCCTTTCCCCCCTAACCCGTGGCGCCATCTGGCGCCATGAGGAGTACTATTCTTAGAAAAAACCCTATTTTAGCTCTAATTTCCCGATTTTTGACTCCCCCTTTATTAAAACACACCCATTCCTCCCCCCTTTAACACCAGGCGCCATCTAGTGACTATGAGGAGTACTATTCTTAGAAAAACCCCTATTTTAGCTCTAATTTCCCGATTTTTGACTCCTCCTTTATTAAAAATTCCTCCCCCTTTATTAAAAAACCCCTTCCCCCTTTAACCCCTGGCGCCATCTACTGTATAGACTAAGCACTATTTTTAGAAAAAAACCTCTGTTTTAGTCGTAATTATTCCCAGACTCCCTCCTCATTACAAACCCCCTTATCAAAAGTTCCACCCCTTTATTAAAATTCCCTCCCCTTTATTAAATACCCCCTTTATTAAAATTCTCTCTCCTTATCAAAAGTTCCCTTTATTAAACTTCACTGATCACAAACTCCCACAGTATCCACGTTCATTTTCCAAGTCCAGCTAAACTTTGGGATGGCAACTTTCGGATGATGCAAGTCTGAAAATAGTTGCAAAACTTTTCGTGGCAGCTCCTTACATAAAATCAACTCCCAAAGTTGTATATTCCCTGTATTACGAATTTTTATTCCTTAGCAATTAAACACTTATTAAAATTCCCTCACCCTCATTAAAAACCCCTTATCAAAAGTTCCCTCTATTAAAACTTCATAAACTTCCATCCCTTTACAAGTCCACTAATTTAGAAAATCAACTCCCAAAGTTGTATATTCCCTGTATTACCAATTTTTATTCCTTAGTAATTAAACACTTATCAAAAACTCTGTCCCTCCTCATTAAAAACCCCTTTAGTTCCCTTTATTAAACTTCACAAACTCCCTTGGGTATCCACGTTCATCTCAAATTTTCCAAGTCCACTAAACTTTGGAATGGCAACACTCGGAATGGCTGATGCATTTTTGGAATTCGATCTTCATCCAGTCATGCATGTGGCAACAAGCAAGGCAGCATACATGCCCAGGTGTCTTCTTATTGGAGGTGAGGGGTCAAGAGGAATGTCACCACACACTGTCTGCAGCACAGTATTTGCATCTGTTGCTCTGAATTCGTATTTTAATATCTACAAGCTTTATCTATGCTTGAGCAAGTGACAGTTCTTATTGCTACACCTTCAAAGAGTGAATGCCGATGATGGGATATCAGTTTACATCTGCTACTGATAAACGAAAATATTTCGGATGACACTTTAGCTCAAGTGTTTACTCCAAACGTCTCTCATGAAGGGGAGGCTTATCGGATGAAGGTTGTCCTTG
Source organism: Ryuthela nishihirai (assembly GCA_038380435.1). Taxonomy (NCBI): domain Eukaryota; kingdom Metazoa; phylum Arthropoda; class Arachnida; order Araneae; family Heptathelidae; genus Ryuthela; species Ryuthela nishihirai. Next base: position 72,471,255 of record JAWZYU010000003.1, read on the forward strand.
AACGTGTCGAGAGATGTATCAAAGGTCGTTTATCAGATAGCGATTGACCCTATATAAACTCGCACCCCGCTTGCTGTTTCACTCATTGCTTACTGGTCGGAAAGTCATCATACAGAAGTTTTCGCTCCTCGTTTTTGAAGTCTGTCTTTACCTTGTTATTGCAAGATGTCCAACATTACTGAGATGTCCACAGATGATGTCAGCAAAGTCTTTGACGTTCTGGTTGCCAGCGTGGATCAGCTGGAGGCCATCGCCAAATGGCCATCATCACCTGTGTCCTCCTCACCCAAGCGTGTGTGCCTGCATCCCTTGCAATGAGGTGGAAAGAGTTTACGCGCCGCAAGGCAGGGGTCCGCTGCTGCACGACAAGCATCCAATAGCTGCACCTACATCTCAACGCATCCATTAGATGGCTCACGTGCCGGGTCTTCCACCGCTCATGACGTCAGCTCTGCAATGTCTCTTCCTGCTATGGGTTCTACGGTTGCACCTCATTACAACATCACCAACGTTCGCCACTTCAACTCGACGAAATTCAAGACCCAATTCATCTCAACAAGTGTGCGACTTGGCGGGATGAAAAATATTGAAGCACACGATTTCCTCCCGTTGCTTCACTCCATACATGCTAAAATGCTAAGTGATGTGGTGACCAAAGGCGATTATAATCACGTGCATCTGTGTTTTCGCTCATCTGACCTGAAGAACCCGGTGAATTTAAGTCTAATAAGGTGTAATGAACTGACAGCGGAACACTTTATGACAGCATTGGAGCATGCCATCCAGTCCAACAAATCACTCGATAGCCACAGGGAGGTAGAATTCGACTTTGTTTGTGTCAATTTGGAGCGTGTCGGTACCTGTGGCAATGGAAATCGTACAGCACCTGAGACACGTGCTATTGCCGATATCAAGTCGTTTGTGAGCAGGAAGGGCAGTGTCAGGAAAATTGTGAACAATGATCAGATCTGTCTCGCAAGAGCTCTCGTTGTCGCACAAGAGCTCTGCTTATAAAACAAAGTCTTGCCCCACCGATATGATGAAATCAGTGATTACCATTACCCTTTGCAAAGGGTAGAAGCAAGAGAACTCCATCTGGATGCTGGTGTTCCTGAGGGTCCCTGCGGTCTCCCAGAAGTCAACCTGTTTCAAACACACTTCACACAGTTCCGGATTATTGTTTATTCTGCTGACGACGCCTTTCTCTTCATTTTCATCGGTCCTGAAGGTGAGAACAACCTTTATTTATTATTTAACCAGGGACATTACGATGTGATAACAAAACCATCGGGGTTTTTCGGGGTTAAACAATTCTGTCCGAAATATTTAAAGGGTTATAACCACGGTCACGTTTGTAAGGAGACCTGCAACAGGTGCTTGTCAACCGATGTGCTTCTTACTGAGGAGTTGTTGCTCTGCAAGGTGTGCCACATGTATTTGCGTGGGGCTGAATGCTTTCAGCATACCTGGAAACATGTCAGACGCGGCATTGCTGTGTTAAGTGCATCAGCATTCACGATCCCCAGAAAAAGCATGTTTGCAAGGTTAATGCTTTAAAATTCGTCGAGCCCTGCAAAATTGACCCCGTCAGTCAGTCCTGTCTTTACTTTGATGTAGAGACAGTGCAGTGTGCTGACGGATCTCTGAAACCGATACTGTGTGTTTTCACGTACCAGGTGGATGAAGAGTGGGTTTATGCCTCATTCCCAGAAACGGACGCCTTTATGGACTGGCTTCTGGCCGAAGAACGTCCCGGGGTTCAACGTTTCAAGGACGTCACAATACTCGCCCACAATCTGAAAGGCTTTGATGGCATGTTTATCATTAGTTACCTGTAAAGAAAATTTTTAAAACCGGATCTTGTGTTCGATGTATCTAAGATTTTATGTATCTTTTTACCTGGCCTTAAAATAAGGTTTGTCGACACGTTATCCTTTATTCAGGCTCCTCTTCGCTCCTTTACAAAGACCTTCAACTTGGAGATGGTGAAAGGTTTTTTCCCCTTTAAATTTGTGAAGGAGGAAAATCTACAGTATGTAGGATACATTCCGGATTGGCTTTTTTTCCAGCCCGAAGACATGGAGCCTGGGACTATGTCAGCATTCGACCAGTGGTATGCCACAGCAAGGGACACCCTGGGACATTCAACAGCAGCTTCTGTATTACTGCAAGGCAGATACAGAGCTGTTGCGACGCAGTGGCCAAGCTTTCCATCAGGAATTTTTAAATCTCACAGGCATAGACCCCTTCACACGTGACCTCACCATTGCCGGCGCTTGCTTATGCATTTTCCGTGGGAAGTTTCTGCAGAAGAATACCCTTGGTGTGTGCCCCGCCCTGGGGTATTCTGTAACTAATGACCGGCAGTCCTTGAAAGCTCTCGTGTGGTTGGAGTATGAGGCTTCCAAGGACAATATTGAAATTCAGACTGCGTGATCGCACAGAGGTGAATATAAAATTTCATTCATTCATATATTCATCATCCTCAAGCAGCCATGGGCTACGGAGGTCCAACCAGACCGTGCAATTTAGTTCTCCAAGCAAGTCTATCCTGAACTACATCTACTGCATCTAGCCACTGCACACCAATTGTAACAAGGTCCTGCTTGACATTGTCTAACCACCGCATCCTAGGTCTCCCCTTCTTTCTGAGGCCTTTAGGCACACTGTTCATAACCCTATTCGCCATTCTATAATTATTCATATGAGCAACATGACCAAACCAACGGAGTCTCTCTCTGCACAATATGCTGCTTAAAGGAGGTTGCAAACTCCTATGCCTAAACTCATCATTAGTTACAAAGATGAACCACCTAATGCCCAAGATACTGTGTAAGGATCTGGAATCAAAAGCATCTAGTTTCCTGTTATGCTGTTTACAAAGTGTCCAAGTTTCACTACCATAACTAACCCTAGAAAGAACCAGACTATTATACAGTCTAATTTTAGTCTTTAGGTGTATACACCTATTTCTCCACACTCTCCATAGATTCTTAAAAGTCCCAGCAGCAATCCCTATTCGTATGTTAATCTCATGCCGCACATCACCAGTATCTGTTATGTAGCTCCCAAGATAATTAAACTATGACACCTGCTCAATGGTGAAACCATTCAGATTAACTGAATCACAGCCTGCCTGACCAATTTTCATCACTTTAGTTTTCTCTCTGTTTATAACCAAACCTACTCTACTACCAGTCTCATCAACAGCTCGAATGAAAGAGTTCATCTCATCAACATCATTTGTCAAAAGGGCTAAATCATCAGCATAATCTAAGTCAGAAATTTTCGTATCTCCAGTCCATTTAAGGCCAAAATCTTTCCCTTGAAGTGAATTTCGCATAACATAATCAATAACCAAGCTAAAGAGAAAAGGAGACAAAATGCACCTTTGTCAAACACCAGAATAATGCTAAACCAAGACAGTACAAACTGGACGGCGCGTTGCTTTTATGAGTGTTTGGAGTGTTACTTTCATCATTGCTGGAAATGTTTCAACCCTGAAAAAAATAGATTAGCGTATGAGAAAGCCATTTGGTTTGTTAAACACACGAACCATGGACCACTTGAGGCCTTGAAACTGCTGATGAATGGGTACACATGCAAAATCATGTAGGAGCACGAATTCGATGAGTTAATGTGCAAAAACTGACCCCACGCATTAATTTATAAATCTATCGAGCCTATTAGGCATATAGGGGCCTGTGATTACCTCTACAGAGAGTGCGTGGAGGTGTTTTCCATCTTTGCATCTGCTGACCAAGGATGTAGCCTTAATTATGTTGATTACAACAGCTTGTACCCTTATGTTTGCAAGAAGGCTCCTTTCGGTAAAGGTCACCCGGTTCGAATCACCTCCGATTTCGCCACGACCTCGACCACTATTTTGGCTTTGCACACACCACATTGTTAGCACCAGATGACCTGTTTATTGCTGTACTGCCTTACAGGTGTAATGGGAAGCTGCTTTTCCCCCTTTGCAGGACCTGTGCAGATGGTCAACTGGCACCCCCTTGCCAGCACAGTGTGAACCAGCGCACGTTGACCGGTTCCTGGCCAACGTTTGAAATTTACACAGCTATGCGCGCTGGATACACACTTCTCAAATTCCAAGATGTGTGGCATTTTAAAACCATTCTGCAGTATGATTCTGCAACAAAAAAGGGAGGTGTCTGTGCAAGGTACATAGATACTTTTCTGGGGTTGAAGCAGCATTACTCTGGGTTTCCCCCTGATGTGCAGACCGAGGAGCAAAAGGAAGCATTTTGTGAGGCCTACTTCCAGGTGGAGGGGGTTCGAATTCTCCCCTCGGAAGTTGAAAAAAACAGCCTTAAGCATACTCTTTCCAAGGTCTCGCTTAATTCGTCATGGGGAAAACATGCGCAGAACATGAGTCAAATTCAAATGACCATCGTGAGCTGTCCTGTCAAGTACATGTAGCTCTTGATGAATGCCTCATTAGTTGTGACTGACATCGCTGTTATTAGTGATCAGGCTGTGTTAGTCACACACAAGCCTACTGAGTCTGCCACTCCTCCAAACACCCATGGAAGCTTGATTCTCGCCGCAATCATGACGAGTCACGCCCGACTAAAATTGTACAAGCTTCTGTCAAAATTAGGAGCTCGTGGCCCTGTATTCGGACATAGATTCGGTGATTTATTCTATGTCTCCTATCGACACCTACACCCCTGCACAAAACCCATTTCTTGGAGGTCTCGTCGACGAAATTATGTCAAAGCACGGCCCAGATGTGCATATCACCGATTACGTCAGTGCTAGGGCCAAGAGTTATGCCCTCTGTCTCAGCAACGGTGACGAAATTCTAACGACTAAGGGCATATCACTCACGAAAAATAAACAGAAGCAAATACAATTTTGAACTTCTAAAATCTATGGTATTAGACCAGTCCCCCTCCAACAGGACCTTCGATGTCCCCTTCAACTCATTTGTAATAAAGTGGATGGGTCACTTACGAATAAGCCCATGGTAAAAAGGTTTAAGGTTAACCTTGATAAGCGCTGTCTCAGCTCGGGTTCAACTGTTACTGTACCCTACGGGTACAACGACCTGGGATTGGATAGCCTTATTAAGCTCATGGATGAGTATATATCACTATGTACATAGTGAATCGCACATATTTCAATGTCCTTAGTGGACCTTAATTTATTATGCCTCAATTTATTATTTCAATGATCCTAGTGAATCACACATATTTCAATGTCCTTAGTGAACCTTAATTTATTATAACTTAACTTATTATTCCAATGTTCCTAGTGAACCTTAACTTATTATTTCAATGTTCCTAGTGAACCTTAACTTATTATTCCAATGTTCCTAGTGAACCTTAACTTATTATTTCAATGTTCCTAGGAAACCTTAATTTATTATTTCAATGTCCTTAGTGAACCTTAATTTATTATTTCAATGTCCTTAGTAGACTTTAATTTATTATTTCAGTGTCTGTAGTGAATCTTGTATCCGTAGCAAATCTTATATTTTTTTATGCTGTTAAATAGTTTCGTAATGTCCCTTATAACACACGGCGTCATCAGCAGATTTTTTATACGGATCTTATATGTGTATTTTTATACTTTTTTGAATTAGCAGCATTATTGTCTTTGAAACCTGCTAAATAGTGTTTTTATACTGCTTTTTAGCAATGGATTTGAAATTGTCATGTGAATTATCACCACTGTATGTTTTATAATTGTAACTGTTGATGTGTTTAATAAAAAAGGTTTAAAAAAAATCCGTCTCTTTATTTCCCAACACTAAACGAATATAGTGATTAGGCAGCTAGTGACTGTTCCAGGAAGGCAAACCTTGTGTGTTGTGTTAGCTATAACTAAGGCAGTGATCAGCAGTGACTTCGGTCTTGTATGAGAAGGCCTGTATTAAGCTAGGAATAGCTTCTAGGATTCTTCTCTGTCCTATATGTCGCAAATAAAAAAAATGTGGGAGGGATAAAAGCAAGAGGTAACTTTGTTTTTTACAGGTGATCTTTAGTATTGTCAACACAACGAGCTACAGCAGCACAGTGCGACTTAGGCACTGTCTACCCATCAACCTTCGTGCAACGGCATTATCCCCATCATCCATGCTTACAGAAACTCAATGAGGGGACGCTCCCTAAGTCACGCTGCAGCAACGTTTTCATTGGTTCCCTCTGCGCACTCTGCATGCACTTGCGATTTTTGAGCTAGCAGCGCTCTCCCTCTCTGTATGCACTAGTGCCATCTATCTCATGGCTAAGGTTTCACACTTGCTCTATAGTCGAATTGTAAAGAGGGGTCAGCAAGATAATGTTTCTATGAATAACATTTATAAAACCTAATGTTTTAGTGTTGTAAAGGAAAGAACGAACAAGAGGCATATATCAGTTTTAATTTCTTTTATTGGATATGACAAATTTTTAATACATAGTTTTTATCACACATTTTTAATACTTGGTTTTTTAATACAGAATTTTAATACAGGGTTTTTATCACAAATTTTTAACACAAGTCTTCAAGTACACAAGTCTTCAGGTACACAAGTCTTGGAAATACATTGTTTTTTACAGAAGTCTTCAAACAGATAACTTCAATATGAAGTCCATTCAAATAATTTCCTTTTCTTACATCAGACGGGAACAAAGTCGCTAATTGGAGGGTGAGCAAAAGTCTCTGCTATTGGTTGTCTGGGAATGTTGAACTTTACTTCGTGGGGGATGCTGACCTTTGCTTCGTGGGGGATTTCCAATTGTTGGTTAAATAACAGGTAATTTTTCAATACAGCCAAGTACTTTTCAGTTTTATCATCAACGTCAGATTCCAGTATTTTCTTCATCTCCATGTCTAAATCACTCACTTTTTTCGTATGTTTCGCCTTTGAACAGCCTTCACTGAAATCATTTTCGAAATAACGAACCCAGCAGTGGTAAGGCTGCCGTAAGAAGGGGGAGTAGAAATCCCGATCCCTTTTGCAGGAGACGTTTCTTGTGACGGACAGATGCACGTTTCGAAGCTAAACTTCTTATGACAGCCTTGTGACTTCGTAAATTCTTTAATACTCAATGGGAGACAGGTATATTCCCTTTTAAGAAATTAGTACACACTTCACATAGAGCATACATCTGAGGGTCAGAGATGTTCTTCAACAGAGCTGCACATTGCTTTCCCTCAAGTTTTGGTACACACTGAAGGAACGGACCTTGAGGTCTAACTTTCATTTGGGACGTAGAGTATCTCGGGTTCTTCAGAAGGGAGGATCTTGGCATGGAGCCTTTCAGTATCAAACGTTCTGGGATGAAGGTCCACGCACAAATAGCCACAGGGAGGTTGTGTAGCTAGTCTATAAGCATCGGTCAGTAGTTTGGAATGATGTGGAAATACTTGTCTTGCCAGATGCGTTATTTGTGAAGCATTCCGACAGTTGCGAAATAAAAACATATAGTGAGCATTGAGTGATATAGTCCTCGAATGCCTTCCCTTTAAAAACAGATTTTGCAAGATCAGGACAATCGTGATATTTTTATGATGCCCTCCACGAATAAACAATCGAGATATGCGTTCGCTGGCCATAGACTGTTCCATCAAGTTGTCCAGCACCAGAAGCGTAGGTCTGAGGGGGGTCAAATTCCAGATCTACAGGGAGTCCTTCGTAAAATTCCACAGTTTTCTTAAAGGGTTAAAGGCAGGTTGCCACTCACTGTAGCACTAAACGACACGTTGGGGTGGGGGTTCGAACACCTGAGTGGCTTCTTTGATGAGTTTCAGAGTGAAAGTCGTCTTTCCACACTGAGAAGGAGCGGCAATTAAAATATTTGAAGGAGTTCAGAAAGACATCGTACCACCATGCAGTCGTTAAAGTCTACTCGACACGTGTAATCGCGATGCAGTACTGTGGGAAGAGTCGAACCACACGCTCTTTTAAACAGGAAATACAGACAGTGAGCACCGCAAGTGTCTCCCATGGGGTCCTGCAGAGATATCGAGGGATGTAACTCGTGACGTATGCCTAGCTAGCTATAGTATTCTTGCATGGAGACATTGGGACTCGTCCCCAGAGGATCAAAGTGATCCACGTGCATTCCTTTCTTGTAAACAGCTATCCAGTGGGTTCCTCGCAGGGAGGACGGATCGGTATTGTAGATAAACAAGGCTTCTGACCGGTCGATTCTGTATAGTAGTCTGTCATTTGGGAACACACCTAGACTTGTAGGTAATATCGAGAGGATGGATTCTAACTGATAGGTATTCATGAGCTGTAGTCAAACAGGATTTTACGATCCAATGGGATTTCCAGCAGATTCTGGTATTCTGCATGCAGGATCACAGTGACTGATGTGGGTAGTGGCCTGGGAAGTTTTAATTCGATTCTCACACTACCGCTCTTTATTAAAGCAAACACTTGATTATATTCACGTTGCTCGGTGGTCAATTGGAATCCAAACAGTGTAAAACCCTCGCCATAGACTTTTCGCGATAAGTTAATACCACTATCGTATTTCCATGTGTCCACAGCTTCCAATAATCCTTGGTAGCATCTGAGATAACGTCCATTCGTAAAGTCTGGGGTGTAGGACTGCTGATCACTGTCAATGTGAAGGCTGATGTAGTTTAAGTCGAAATGTTGGAAGTTGAAGGAATTTTTTTCGTACGATACATTCAGACTGGTACTTTCTACCATACCCAATACCAGACGTACCGGAAGTTGGCCAAGAAGTAAATTGTCACGGTTCACACTCGTCAGGCCTGCAGTAATGGAGAACATACGTAAATCCGTTCTTCGTAGAGGGTACTTGCACTCTCTGAACCCAGTAGGCGAGCGGGGCAGTCCGGGGTACCGGGGGTTTGCACAAAGTCAAACCCCCGGAAGTGGGTTTGACTTTGTGCACGAAAAATTCAGCTTCGTGAATCTGTACTTTATAAGAGGGGCCCACTTCACCTGTCACGAGACAGAATTCGGGCTTGGACCGAATCAACAGAATCTCAGATCGACCTGATTGAGTAGGTAACGTTCTTGGCTGAACATGTCGGCATGGATCCACGAGATGAGTTTGATACCTGTTGACTTGACATACCCCTTGTGCTGATGCCATCCCTCATTCTCCCGACTTGTCAGCTCCACTTTACAGGGGGTGTCGAGGTACCAGGGTGACGTACCAAACTGACTTCGCGTGGCATCGGTACCGTAATTCAATAGAGTGTCCAGGTAGGCCCTGTAGGCGTACAGGGTGTGTGAAGCACTCACTAGGTGATCGTTGAGGAAGACATCTACTTGACTGAAGAGGGCGTGGAAGAAATGATTGCAGGGAGCAATCACTTCCAATGGGACTGGACCATTGGATTTCACAATTTTCAAGACGAGGCACAGGTGACAGCAGGATAGATCAATGTAATCGTCTGTCCCCTTCACGATGAATTCAAGTGGAGCATTACCTTCCAGCGAAGCCACAGGTAAATAATTGACATAGCAGCCTCTTTCCAGTTGAGAGACAGTGGGGGGAACCAGAAACAGGTCCAGTTCGGAATTGGTACAGTCGCCAGAATCAGCGTGAATTTTCTGAATGCTCATGAAGAAACACGTCCTTCACAGTACAGAGTCTCTTCACTTTATGAACACTAGGATGATGACGACGGCGTTTTATCCCTTTTCCACCCTGCAACTTGGAACTGGCATGTTGCAATAGGTCTACACCTGCTTCACGCAACCCTGCTTTGGCGGCCGTTTTGAAGTTTTGCTCCTGGGCCATCTCTGAAACGAACCATAGCCCACCCTTACATAGGGTGGACAGCGCCAGTCTGAGACCCCCGAGAGGGCTGATGAAATGTCCAATAGTGGCAAATATGCTATCGAGCCCATCACCTTTCTGATAACGAGGCCCCCGGAACACACCCTGCCCCATTTGGCTCTTGTAGTAGCTCACATAGGTGTCTGCAGAAGGGGGAACGAATTTAACCCTCATGGCAGAAATGTAACTTGATTAAAACTTTACCGAATTTAAAATGCAGAGGTTCTCCTGTATCGGTACGAAGGAAGATTCCCACACTCTCGAAACTGTTTCTTGCCAGGGGGTAGTAATCAGGTTGTTGATACACTGCAATAATGGCTTCCTTAATACTGGTTCTGACAGCAGGATTCACACACACAACAATTCACAACACACAACAACACACGGAATCAGGCGTGTTAGTTCTTGTCGAAAAATGTCCACCAACAGCGGGTAAACACATTTAGGGCCGTCGAAAACAGGACCCAACAGGAAGGGTAGAACTGATTCTGAATGTTCTATAATAGCCGTACGGAGATGGTGATCTTTGAGAGTTCCACACACGTTATACACAACACGCATCACTTCGTCTACGTGGATAGCCGGTGTGAACAACTGTGAAGCATTCAGCGTTATACAGCATCTCACAACACGGTACTGTAGAGTTCTTTGGTCAGCTGATTCTTTGATGAAGTCGACACAGCATTAACCACCTATGTTGAGATACATGTAGGCATGTAAACCAGGCATCAAGTGCCATGTCTGTTGATTGAGACCGATTTTCACTTGGTCCTCTATGTGGGGCACCGTGGCGCACAAAGCCTCCCATTCAGGTATGGAGAGGGTAACCCCCACAGGTGTAGGGTAGATGAGTTCGCCATTTTCATATTTCTTGTAGCGACGTACGTCCACAGAAAACTTATTTTTGAACAGCGAAGGCACGACGTAAACATCTTCACCGAAACACCACACATCTGGATTGCTAGCCTGCATTGTGAACAATGACGCACTCGAGGGTTGCCACCTATTTAACGTTGGAAAGCAGCGCCACCTGGGGCAACCAATCAGGACCCATAGTTTTATCAGGAAATATAATAAGCCAATAGGAGACGATTGGACTTTGTAATTATTTATGAGGATTGCATCATCCCTTTCTGCGCGAAGTTGCCACCCAAAGTTTTGCAATTATTCTGAGGCTTGCATCATCTGATCGTTGCCACCCCAAAGTTTAGCTGGACTTGGAAAATTACGACTAAAATCGTGTGTTTTTCCCAAGTACTCCTTATATACACTATATGGTGCCAGGGGGGTTTTAATAAAGGGGGAGGGAATTTTAATAAAGGGGCGGAAATTTTGATAGGGGGATTTTTTAATGAAGGGGGAGTCAAAAATCGGGAAATTATAGTTAAAATAGGGTTTTCTCTAAGAATAGTACTCCTCATAGTCACCAGATGATGCCACGGGTTAAAAGGGGAAAGGAAGAGGGTTTTTTAATAAAGGGAAAGAAATTTTTAATAAAGAAGGATTAATTAATTTTTAATTAATTATTAATTAATTATTAATTATGAATATTAATAAGGGGCGTGGCCGGTAGTCAGCGTGACTTGTGATTTCATAGGGTGAAAGCACAGTGCGTGGGGACTCTCTCGGTTGGGACGATACTACTCATGTGTTCACACACAAGAATAAACATATTATCTATCTGTTAGTTGCTTGTTACAAAAGAAGCTAACACTTTACAAACATCAACAGATTGGCATTACAGCTCTATTAGGAATTTCCAAAAATATTTTTTTTTATATCATCGAAAAGTCACTAAACAGATACTTGTGAAAAGTTTACTAAAGAGAAAGATGTATTTTCCCTCTCCAATATTGTATACAGTTTTCAGATAGTCTTTTATTGTTAACTCATTATTTTACCTTTGTCGATTCAGTTAAGTAGAACGAGTAGTCAATAAAACAGCTTTGCAGGAAAAATCTTTTATCCATACACTATCTTCAGGAAGGTTACAATTATCGACTACTTAATAAAGAATTTTTTTCGAAGCAGGGTTTGCAGGACAAAAGATGGTAATAAAAGTTACAAGACCGCGAACACATCACTCGCTCTCATAATACAGTTTCCGAGAACACATCACTTTATTCTGCAAGGGACGAATTTTATAATGCTCTCAGATAGAATTTGTTAGACTCTGCAGAATTCAAAATAGATCTAAGTTCACCAATCAGGAGATGTTATAGTTTCAGCACTTCACGGAGTTTCTGTATGCTTTTTAATCCTAGGAACAACACGTTGCCACAGTTCTTACACACTAAACGGAATCCTTTCCCTCTTTGGTGTTTTCTGAATCCTTTCCAGATTGGATCACCATTTCTAATATTCATATTAGTCACTAAAGTAAAAAAACCACAGTTTCCAGTTAACAACATACACGGCTATACCTGTCAACAACGTTCTACTTAACTGAATCGAGAAAGGTAAAATAATGAGTTAACAATAAAAGAATATCTGAAAATTGTATACAATATTGGAGAGGGAAAATACATATTTCTCTTTAGTAAACTTTTCACAAGTGTCTCTTTAGTGACTTTTCGATGAGATAAAAAATATATTTTGGAAATTCCTAATAGAGCTATAATGCCAATCTGTTGAGATTTCTAACGTGTCAGCTTCTTTTGTAACGAGCAACTGGCAGATAGATAACATGTTTATTCTTCTGTGTGAACACATGATTCATAGAAACAAAATGAACACACACATCTGATTCACAGAAACAAACATGAACACATTCAATTCGCAGAAACAAACATGAAAACATATACATACAGACATACACACGCACGCACGTACACACGTACACGCACGCACGCACACACAAACATACAATTAATACATGTACAGAGACGAAACATGTATATGGAAGTATGTGACAAAAATAGATATGATGAGAGACAAAAACTTAGTCAATCGCATTCATGTATGCATACAGACATACACTTAGAAAGACATCCGTTAAAAACGTATAATGCCATGCATCTCTTAACCACAGATATAAACATGCATATATCCGTACTTTGCATATGATCAGAGAAACTCTCACATTCTCATACACACATAATATTTACATTGTCATAGGTTTATGAATATGTAAAATTAAACAGGATTTTTTTCTGCTTGAAAGTAATAACAGCTATTCAGATTGTCTTCCGTTTACTCGAATCAGACTTAAAGTGAATGCAGTCAACATACTCTAATTGCTTATTATAATGACTGTTCATGCTATTGTATTAATTTATAAAAAGACAAACTTTCAAAAGACAATTTTTATTGAAGGTCTGATCAAATGATTCTCAAAGGTTGAGCGAAACAGTGAACTTTCCCACTAGATGGCGCTGATTAAATGCCCATAACTCAGAAAATCGCCTATTTACCATTTTTTAACTGTTGCATCATCTTCCTTTGAAAGTTCTATCTTTTAGCATTTGTGTGAAAAATTCTCGGACTGTATGTTACCTTCTGTATTAACAAAAACACACCCGTTTTGTTCGTTAGAAAACATCTGACAGCAAATGTAACTTAAGTCGTAACATAAGACTGTCGTGTTCAAAAAGATTCAAATGCGTTGAAGAAAAATCCTTACACCTACCGAAATGGGGATATTCAAGTTACGATCAGTGTGAAATATTTTGCACAATCACCTTTCGAACAAAAAATGCTTCTTTGAAACTCGTCGAGAAAACTAATTTCACACATACAATTTCCAACACTCCGAAAAACATAAGTAGGTCTCACACGTAAGGCGTTTGCATGAAAATTATCCAAACTGGTTCATACTCACAAATAAAATGTTATACACAGTGCGTGGATTTCGCCCTTGTTCAGAAAAGAGAATATTTGATTCACATACGGCTGAAAAGTTACATGTAATATTCACATGCTTGCATAAAAAGTGAATGTTTGCATGGAAAATAATGTTGCATCTTCACTAGAAATGGACGTTGTTGTAAGAAATTGTGACATTAACACCCCAATACTTAAAAATGAATACTTGGGGTTAAACTATTGTTACTACTGTACTTTGCACGTGCACATACTTGTATTCTCCTTGCTGCCTTTCAAGCTGGCACGGGCGCCTTCTGTCGGGATGTTATGTATCTTAGCTGTTTTGAGGCGAACCGATGAATGCTTACTTTTACGTTACGTTTCTGATATATTTTCTTTTAATGTGAGAATTTTGGGTAGGGTGTTTTTCTTTCGCTTTCCTATCGCTTTTCTTTTTCAATCTTCCTTACTTCTGTAATGTAGCGATTGACTGTCTTGATGAGTGTTTGAGGTGTAAAATAACCGTTGAAACACTTGGCGGTTTATGCGTTAGGTCCAGAAAACGGTTGAAGTTACGGGAATGCAAAGTATTGTCTAACAGATTGATTCTGGGAGTCCTCTCCTTCAGAATCGAGAAGCATTTAGTACATACTAATGGAATTTACTGGAGTGATGATGCATAGAACCGGCCAGGCCTAGTACCTAATGTCCGACCCCGCCTTCTCGTGGTGCAGACCGTTAGTACCTTTCAAAAGAGATACTCTCTTGTGGAAGTGAAAGGAAGGGGAGGGCTGCAAGATTAGTGTGGCCTACTAATCTGGAAAACTATGGCTACTTTTTTTTTCTACCCTGCTGAGGAATGGTCAACCACACAGGGTGTTGGTGCTGACCATATAAACCCACTGGACTGGACAGATATATGGCTCTGAGCTTCATTATGGATAATGGTTTTGCTGCACTGGTGGGCTTCTGTGGAGGGAAAATCTTCCGCTGTGTTTTCTGTTTGTTTGTGGGTTGACAGCCCCAAGTGAATAGATTCACAGGATATGTTTATCAGCTGGTGGATAATCCTGAGCAGAGATCATCCCAGGCACCTGAACTCTTTGCTTCTATTGGCATCGTCAAATTCTACATTGGAAGAAGTCTTCCAGTGTAGATAGCTTCAGCCTTTAGTGGTGGGGGAACGGGATTTTGCCCCATGTCTGCGATTAGGGGGCTGTTTGATATTGTCGGCATTCCCTCTCTCAATAAACATAGTTTCTTTAAACATCCCACTAACCATTTTCTCTCCATAGGTAGTTGGAATGTGAGGACTCTGCACAGAGCTTTTTCTCTTGATAACCTCACACAAGAATTCCACCATTATAATTTAGATATTCTCGGCTTGCAAGAGACCAGATGGACAGATCAAGGTCAGATTCTTAAAAATAATATTAAATTTCTCTTTTTAGGGAGGGACAACAATAAGCATCACCAAGGCGTGGGTCTGCTTCTCAGCAGACACGCTAGTGATGCTCTTCTAGGATATGAGTGCATTAATGAAAGGTTTCTTACAGCAAAATTTCAGACAAGTGTTAAAGACTTGAATGTTATCTGCTGTTATGCCCCCACTGATCCTCAGTGCCGATGAGGATGAGAAGGATAGGATTTATGAACAACTTCAGGATATTTTGAATTCTGTCAAGAAAGGAGATATTGCCCTTGTTCTTGGTGACTTCAGTGCCAACGTTAGTACTAACTCTGACCTTTGGGCAGGAGTAATAGGCCCCTTTGGTATTGGCAATGGGCAACGTCTTCTACAGGTAAGTGAACTCAATGGTTTCAGAATAACCAACACATATTACAAACACCGCAACATACATAAGTACACATGGGTTTCACCTGATGGGCTGCATAAGAATATGATTGATTATATATTAATTAACAGCAAATGGGCTAGTTCTGTTAGAAATACCAGGGCATATAGGGGTGCTGAAATTGGATCTGACCATTACCTTGTTAAAAGTGTCTTGCAACTTAAATTTAAAAAGTGTTGTGCTAGGGTTAAAAAATTTGCTTTTAATACTGAAGCTCTGAAAGACCCAGTTATAACCAAAGCTTACCATGATAGGTTACTTAGTCATTTTGACAGTCATGGTATGCTTACTACTTATGTTGAGGAAGAATGGGATCATTTTAAACAAGCTTTTTTGGACACTAACAGTATTCTTTTAGGAAAAAAGGAGCAGAAGAGACAGAATTATCTGAGAGATAAGGCACTTGAGCTTATTTCGGAAAGAAAGAACTGCAGGAATGTCCTTAATCAATACCCTACTAGTCCTAATAGAAAGCATTAGAGAACATAATAAACGTGTAAAAGATCAGTTAACTGCTAATAAGAATCTTTGGCTTGATGGTTTGGCTGAAAAAGTAGAGGTAGCCGTTAGACAGCACAACAGCAGAGAGCTGTACCAGATAGTTAATGTTTTGTGTGGTAGAAAACGGACAGGTATACAGGGATTGAAGGATAAACAAGGTAAGGTTATAGAAGGGGAGGATTCTGTCATGGCTAGGTGGGCTGAGCATTTCAGTGATATTCTAAACAATGCGGTTAGTTCTATTCCCATTGTTTGCAATGACAATAGATGCATTGGTGGCTTTAATGTTGGCCCTATAACACAATCTGAAGTTATTTTGGCTGTTTCTAAACTAAATCTCTAAACTAAAAAATGCTTAGAGCTGGGAATATTTCGGTTACCACTTGGATAACTGAAATTCTGAATATCTTTTATGATAAAGGCATGGTTCCTAAGGATTTTAAGAGAGCTATTGTTATCCCTATTTTCAAAAAAGGTGATCACAGTTCTTGTGATAACTATAGGGGTGTCAGCCTACTCTCTGTTCCAGTTAAGTTCTTTCCATGATTGTGCTTAATAGAATTAAGAATCTGGTTGACACTCAATTGCCTGATGAGCAATGTGGATTCAGAAGTGGTAGGGGATGTGTGGATCAGATATTTTCACTTGGACAGATTCTTGAGAAATGTTTAGAATTTCAGAAACCTTTGGTTGCTAGCTTTGTTGATTTCAAAAAGGCTTTCAACTCTGTTGATCGTCATAATTTGTTTTTGATTGTGAAAATATGGTATAACTGACAAGTTAGTTAACATAATGAAAGCTCTCTATAATAACACTGAGTCGTGTGTGAGAGTTGGTAAGGCTTGTAGCAATTGGTTTAGCATTACTTCTGGTGTTCGACAAGGGTGCATTTTGTCTCCTTTTCTCTTTAGCTTGGTTATTGATTATGTCATGCGAAATTCACTTCAAGGGAAAGATTTTGGCCTTAAACGACTGGAGATACGAATATTTCTGATTTAGATTATGCTGATGATTTAGCCCTTTTGGCAAATGATGCTGATGAGATGAACTCTTTCATTCGAGCTGTTCATGAGACTGGTAGTAGGGTAGGTTTGGTTATAAACAGAGAGAAAACTAAAATGATGAAAATTGGTTAGGCAGGCTGTGATTTAGTTAATCTGAATGGTTTCACCATGAGCAGGTGTCACAGTTTAATTATCTTGGGAGCTACATAACAGATACTGATGATGTGTGGCATGAGATTAACATACGAATAGGGATTGCTGCTGGGAATTTTACGAATCTATGGAGAGTGTGGAGAAATAGGCGTATACACTTAAAGACTAAAATTAGACTGTATAATAGTCTGGTTCTTTCTAGGGTTAGTTATGGCAGTGAAAAGTTATGGAGTGAAAACTTAGGGTTAGTTATGGCAGTGAAGTTATGGCAGTATCTTGGGCATTAGGTGGTTCAACTTTGTAACTAATGATGAGGTTAGGCAAAGGAGTTTGCAACCTCCTTTAAGCAACATATTGTGCAGAGAGAGACTCCGTTGGTTTGGCCATGTTGCCCGTATGAATAATTATAGATTGGCGAATAGGGTTATGAACAGTGTGCCTAAAGGCCTCAGAAAGAAGGGGAGACCTAGGATGCGGTGGGCTGACAATGTCAAACAGGACCTTGTTAGAATTGGTGTGCAGTGGCCAGATGCAGTAGATGTAGCTCAGGATAGACTTCCTTGGAGAACTAAATTGCACGGTCTGGTTGGACCTCCGTAGTCCATGGCTGCTTGAGGATGATGATGAATGCTACTTTCTATAGGTAGGGTTATTTCACATTTCCAAACAAGTGGAACATGAATACATAACATTATGAGAAAAATGTGGCCTTGCCAGAAAAACAACCACTTTCACGCTTATAAAACATAGTGCCACTTGTTCCAAGAAATCCACACCGCGGCGGGAAAAGCAACCATTTTCACACTTACACAAACATACATACTTGTTCTAAGAATTCCACACTAGTGCAGAAATATATATCGCATGCAGGAAAAATAACTAAACCGATTCTTAGACATGAAATGCGCGGGTTAGATTTCTTCGTGTAGTGAAACATCTAATTTCAGCCATGTAATCACTTTTTAGTTCAAATCTTAATTGCAAATTTTCCTGATTCAGTGACCAGGTTTGTTTTTTAGCAAAGTGTATGGTCTTATCGCTACTACGAGAAAGATCGCCCCCCTGCTCCATTTTTGCATCGAAGTCATCACCGGAACTGTCCCGCAGAAACTGTACATTATTGTGGTTGGAAAAAATAAAAGCAGTTGAAACTTAAGTGATGGAAATCATGCACCCCCCCCTGAATGTAATTTGAAAATTTGTGGGGGAAAATGCTAAAGATTTCTCATTACTTCTACATCATATCACACTTGGATTGAAATTTTCACACATTCTATAATTTTGCGAAACTCGTATTAAATGATACATTTCGTTTTTCCATTTTTTACACTGAATTTTTTTTACGACATCGGTACCATTTTGGGAAATACGTCTCACATTTTTTATGACATTAAGAATTTTCTGTCTGTGCTCCTAACACTGATTTTACCTTTCTAATGTACTTCTTTTTGTGCTCAAACCATATTCTCCCGGTAACCGCTACATACTTTCTTTAATTTTGATGAACAGTATAAGAGGGCATTTTAAAATTAGCTCACCGCTTGGAGTTTTTGCACGCAGTAAACTGTGTCCTTAAGTCGAAAAGATTCCTCTGAAGGTAAGACAGGAGCTTCCATTGACCTATCCGATAAAGTGCAGCATTTCGACATGAAACGAGCAGGCAGCTCTTCCCATGAGTAAAGGATATAGATAAACAGTAGCATATCTGTTTTCACAATGAAAGGCTGCTCCATATGTCAGTGCATAAGTGCCCCGTGATTTTTGAGTTGTCAACAGTTGGACTGGTTGTTCGTGCATGCGCTCGTCACCCTGCCATTTCTTCGAATTAAGCGCCCTAAGTCGTGTTAAATTTTAAGAAGTGGGAGAATAGGGAATTTTCCTATATTTTGAAAAGAGCATTTCTGTACTTGGGATGTTTCACACCGTGTGTCTCTTAGTTTGTAAAGACATTATTTTTTGTCTGTCACTTATATCCAATGCTGATCTAAGCATTCGCATTAAACGTAAAAAATTCATCAGTCGCGATCCTTAACCAAGCATTTGCAAGAAAGGTACATTAGTGTCACTTCTCTGCACAGGGGAAAAATTACTGAACAGTAATAAGTATCCAAAACTTATTGCTGAGGTTTGTACTTTTAAATTATTCGTGAAAATTTTTAGTTAGGCGGATTTTTATGTTGCAGAATCGAAGAAGCTTTCTCATGTAGGTTGTTCCATAGATATACTGATATAATCGCTGAAGTATTTGCTAAATTTGACTATCAGTCCAACTGCAAATAAAATTTCAGTGGATGTATTTTATACTGTTTGTTAAAACTAATTATCCCCTACAGCATTAACATACATTCATGTTGGACTTGGATGTAGAACAAAAGTCAGATGTTTTACACACTGTAAGCAGAAACGCGAGGTTACCCGCAACGTATGAATTGTTTTCTACTCTTAGCATTGTTTACCTTCTATAGCATTCTGCCGCGTACAAAATTCTTTGCAGAATTATTTTTTACCCGATGAAAACAACTGACCTTGTAAAGCATAATGCACACACGTGTACAAACAAGAGGTCGCAACACGAAATAAAATTTCATCAGTCTGATGAGTCATTGGACACACGTCGCACGGTGGAAAAGACGATTTTTAAAAACTGTGAGAGCGTTTAGAATTATAGATTTTTAAAAAAATGATATCTTACTTTTAAACAATTAGCTGATTTTTCTTCGGAGGAAGAATTAATGTTATCGATTGTTACTGAGTAACGTTACTTCCTAGGAAAGAGTAATATTCTGCATCATGTACTGAGGATACAGCGGTAATAAGTATCCGCTGTATCCTCATTACTTTACAAACTAAGAGACACACGGTGCGAAACATCCCATTTTATTCCTGATACCCTCACAGTATCAGGAATAAAAAGTTTAAACTTGTGATCGCGTAACGGATACACGGGAATTTAAAAAGTTTGTTTTATTGGTTCAATGCAGTTTTTAGTCAGCAGGGCTGTCAATGAGTGACATCTCTGGACTTAGAAAAATTTCGAGATGTGACCGAAATCTTGATCGTAGTGATCAAGAGTGTGAGTGGGTTTTCCGCAAATCGTTGTTCCTGGTACAGGTGAGGTACTGAACGCTTGTTGCGAAATGCACATCGTGGGACTTAATGAAGGTCGATGTTACAAAACATTGGACTTTATAATTATTTTTGAGGATTGCATCAGCCATTCTGAGAGAGAATGCCACTGAAAGTTTGGTTGGTCTGTGCAATTATTTTAAGGATTGCATCACCCATTCTGAACGCTGCCACCGAAAGTTCAGTTGGACTTGGCCGAAACCGAGGGACTTATTTGGGAGTTTGTGATTAGTGAGGGTGGAGTTTAATAGAGGGGGGGGAACGTTTGACAGGGTTTTTAATAAAGGGAGTGGAACTTTTGATATAATAATAAAAATAAATACCCCCTCAAGCAGCTGCTTGCCACAGAGGTCTGACAGGAGCCTGTCAGTTTATATGCCAGAGTAGAAGGTCTGTGAGGATTGCAGGACCTCAGCAGAAAAACGACACATGCAACGGGGGATTAAAAAATACATGTCAACCAGGGGACAGTTTTGATATGGTTTTTAATAAGGGGGGTTCGGGACTTTTGATAAGGGTATTGTTTAATGAGGGGCAGATAATGGATTAATTAACGAGGTCGTGGCAGTTTAGATAGGTGTTTTTAATAAAGGGGGATTAAAAAATACAACCATGGGTTCTTTAAAGAGGGGGGTTAAAAATACATGTCAACCAGAGGGCAGTTTTGATAGGGTTTTTAATAAAGGGGTGAAACTTTTGATAAGGGTTTTTTTTAATGAGGGGGGAGTCAAAAATTTAGAATAATTTCAGTTAGAATAGAGGGTTTTCTAAATTATAGTACTCATAATGTACACTAGATGGCGCCACAGATTTTTAATAAACGGGGAGGAATTTTTAATGAAGGGGGTTTCTAATGAAAGGGGGATTTAAAAAATAATGGACCTTTATTAATTATGAATTATTAATTAAATAATTATGAGTTAATTAATAAGGGCGTGGGGCGAGACGTCATAGGGGCATGGCCGGAAATGACGTCATATCGCGTGACCAGAAGAGGCGTGGCCTAAAGTACCCCAAAGTGCGACTACACTCTTTATAGTTCTGCTATACAGTAATTCTCTATGGAAATATTCATTGCATTAAAGAAAGCAATATAAATTTAAAATAATTTAAGTGGGCTTTCTCTTAGTCGTAAAAAAAATGTTCAGGTATATAACGCACAGTAAAATTGAGTATAGCACGTGAAAAGTAGGCTTGATTGCAGTGACAGACGGTTTGTTTTGGAAGCAACAGCATGGCTACCGCTCTGCTGCTTCAGCATCACGACCTGGGATAGGGAAAGAGCGTTAGGGCGTCTCCTCTCCTTCTTACCTCCATAGGAATGAGAGGAGACGCCCTAAAGCTCTTTCCTGAGCATAGAGCGATCTGGTCGAAGTCATATGATACAGAATCAGACAGATGGTTAATCAAATACAATAAACTAGAACCTTCCTCGGAGGTACAACGGGAATAATGATTTAAACTCTCCGTAACGAAAAATATGTTTAAAAATAATCGTGTTACAATTGAAAATAATTATCCATTAAAATCCGAAATTTTCAAGTGTTAATCCAATAATATTATTTAACAGTAATTCTTTAAAGAACATAGTTTAAATTTATCTCAAAAGCAATTCTTTATCTAATTTAATAATTTTAATTACTATTGCACTAGAGCTTATTTATTGTTAAGGGAAATTCATAAGCAATAGTTCAGGCAAGATTATTTAGATATTAATACTCGATTTTTTTTAATTAAGCATGAAATGGAAAATTTGCTAAAAATTAAAGATTAGAAGTAATAGTTTTTAAATGCAATAGGCGCAAAGTTTATGTTGCAGTACAGAATTGACTCTTTATATGTTAGTCTTTTTATTTCAATTATTTCTCCCGACCTACAGGGCTCCTCCTGTTTATTTGCTTGTTTTAAAATAATGTTATTTTTTATCATGTCAATTAACGATTTTATATAGAGTAGTCAATTTTCATTATTTTTCAGTTTCGAAGGATAAAGGGGCTCCATTTAGAATATAGCTCTAAGGCTCTAATTCAGAACTTTGTTCCAGGGCACCCATTTGGAACTTGTCTCCAGGTCTCCCAATTGTTTAATCCGCCTTGGTTCATACACATAGTTGTGCAATTCAGAAAGCTCACAAAGGCTTATAAACTTCCTCATTCTATTTGTCATATACAAGAGTGGTTTCAGAATAAATGGAAGGGGGGATAAGAGTGTACGGGTCGAAGAAATTGAGCAACATTTTTACTACTCTACCTAGCACTACTTTTTAAAGTAACGCAATTATAATTAATACTATTAATATAATATTAATTAGATACCATAAAATACGATTTTAAGGATTTAAAGGGTTGAAAACATATTACTTTTTTATAAGGTTAACTGAATGTCGAAATGCTCAATAACCTTCTCGTGTTGTAGTTTTTTTATCAACGTCCTTTGTATTATCCTAAAAATTGGAAATCCCTTTATACAATTGAAAACATGTTCATTTGAACATCGCAAAAAATGAAACTGACGTCTATTATTTAAATGTATAAAAGAAAGAATACGGGAAATAGAAATAACTCTACAAATACTAAAAAAGGGGCTGAGAGAACAAATATTAAAATAAAATAAATAAATAAATACCCCCTCAAGCAGCTGCTTGCCACAGAGGTCTGACATCAGCCTGTCAGTTTATATGCCACAAATTCAATCAGGGCCCTCTCACCGGCCCTGGGGCACGCCCCGGTCTAGTTCCGCCGCTGGGGAGAATATCTCACTGGAAAGTACTAATTGCCTGCATCACGAGAAAGCCAGGGTCGGACCTTTGGTGCTATGCCCAGCGCGTTCTATATAACATCACAGAAGAATTATGCACAACTCTTCTTCTAGTTAAGCCTAACTACCATTTACAGATCTAATAACTAATGGAATAAAAAATAAAGAGGAGAAATCTATTTCTTTTGCAGCTGCCTCATGATTCATCGGCACCGGGTTGCAGTATTATCTACAACAGCTTTCTCCTTTGTTATGAACTCTGAAAAAGAATCTTTGCCTTCTTAGCATTTATGTAGGTTTTCGTTTCCAAAAAAATAATGTTTATTTCAGTGAAGCCATTGAAAGGTCTTTTCTGTTAGACATTATAATTATGCTACAAACAAAAAATATATTTTTAAAGTGCAGAGAATTTATACGTCATTTACATAAATGGAATGGTTCAATTGATATGACAAAACATAGCAGCAAAAGTTCTAACCCTAAATTATTTTTATTTGCTACATATATAGAGACTAACGAATACTTATATATACGACACTCGTAATACATTAACAGGCAGTGCCCTCCTGGTATACGAACTCCGATATCGGCAGTTGCAGTATCACCGCAAGCCAACGCGACACCCTGCGTCATTGAGGCGAAAAATCTCAATGACCATCAATCAATTATCATCGATTGTCTCAGTTCGGTAGTGAAAACTCATCGAGAGTCATTAATCTCCTGAAAATTGAGGCCATATTTTGTGGGTCCATATCGCACTGTACTTAATTCTCCTTCTTTTATCGACTAGTTATGTAACCACAAAATTTCAATGGGGTGGGCAATCCTTGAAGACTGAAGCATGCTGGGTTTTTTCTCTATCTTTTACTCAATCAACTTTTTTTTATATAAAGACTAAACAGACAATTGGAAATTTAAGGCTTAATCAATTCTTTTCACCTTATTTTATTTCCTACTAATACTTCTTAACCTGTGCTGCCATCTATCGGCTAAATGTTTCCTTTTTACTCCATTCCTTTATCAACAAATTATTATGTTGCCATCGTAGGATAAACAGTTCGCCTACATCAACAATCATTGCTCACGCTTCCTTAGTGTGCTGCCATCTAGGTCGACAGTAAGGAACCAATATCTGATTCGGGATTCGGAGGGGTGTTAATTTCGATTCATGTAACTCGACTAATCCAGAAATCCATCTGAATCCTTGAACATCATTCCTTTGCCCCAAATGAGACTTAGGAGAGCAGAAGACATTTGCACACAAACCAAAAGAAATCGGCTGGCACCGGTAAAGACGCAGAACATTTACCCATTATGGTTAAGGACAAATTAGTCAGGACGGTCTAAGGTGCGTTACTGATACCTGCACTCTCCTAGAAACGAATCTACAAATTAACTGGAATATAAAGACCGCAAATAGATATAATTCTCTCATGTGCTCACAAAAAAAAAAATCCAGCGGTATAATCTCGCCATTTTGGACTTCCTAAATATAATCTTAAATTACTTATTTCAGTTAGATTAGAGATTAGTAATACTTTACACAGTGTAGGCTTCCTTCTGAAAGGAATGCCAATGATATTCGATTGCACAGCAATATGATAGATAAGGTATTGTTATGAATTTAACGGATGGAAATTGAGTGTGAGTTCAAAAATAATATTTAGTAACAATAATTCTAAAATAATGTGATTTATTACAAAAGTATGAAGGAAAACATTTATATAAATTAAATTCAACCAACACAAATCTTTATCAGTATAGAAAGAAATCTTCCGAAGAACTTAGCACCTTATTATTCATACAAAGGGATGTTTCTCCATAAATTCTTACCATCTCTACTCAAAGCATAAAATAAGGCTTTTTACATCATTTTATGTGACACAATCATATTTGTAAACAAACCTGCAATCTATCGAGAATAGCCTTACCAATTCCCAAACAACTAAACTAATACACCAAATGACTTTCTAAAGTTTTAATCATCAAGTACTTCAAAACTGCAGATAAGTATACTAGTTTCTCAGAACAAATTCTTTTCAAACTTTGATCACCATGCAGAAGACGATGAATCAATTTCTCCTTCTTTCTTGTTCACTAACAAAATCCACACTAATGAATTTGTTTACCCTCCCGTGAACACACCAGATAAAAACATTTGTTCTCTATACTATAATTCACAGACCATAACAAACTACGTTTTCTTTCATACAAATTCTTCCTAATTACAACTCCCTTACTCCTTATTTTTAAGTTGCTTCAACGCTCGAAATGGTTAGTGTCGTAATTCACATGCTGAAACACATTGGAACATCAATATGAAACATCAGATCACAAGTTCATCGTAGCACGTTCTTCTGTCCTAACAGTATTAATTATTGGCTGATAATTAAAGTATTGATTATCTAAGTATTTATGAGGTTAGGCAAAGGAATTGGTAACCATCTGTAAGTAGCATATTGTGCAGTGGGAGATTGTGTTGTTTTGGCCATGCAGCCCATATGTATAACAGAAGAGTAGTGAATAGTGTTATAAACATTGTGCCTAAAGCCCGAAGACAAAGGGGGAAGCCTAGGATGCAATGGGCACGCAATGTCAAACAGGACCTTGTCAGAATTTGCCTTCTGCAGCTAAATGCAACAGCTCAGCTAAGGAAAGACGTGTTTGGAGGACTAAATTGCAGTCTGGTTAGACCTCTGGAGACCATGCCTGCTTGAAGTCTATGAAAATATATACGAATTTGCATAGACAATGACATACACGTCGAATGTCTCAAGGAATTCGAGAAATTAGAGGTTTTATCCCTCGGATTTTCTCATAGGAACAAATTACATTTCGATGTAGCTTCTGCAGGATATGATATCAGTGGAACAGCTATCAGGTTGGAGCTCTCTGTAGTTCATGAGCATGGGGGTGGGAGAGGCAGCGATTGTTTCTCCCCATAATCGGAATAGAAAAATATTAAACATTAAGACACATTCCTAAGAAAAGTAAGAAACAGTCAGAAGAAGTTTTAATTTGAACAAATTCCTTCAGCATTACACAATTATCCAAAGCGGAAATGTTATAGGGTCAGGGCTCGTTCTGGTGGCGGGAGAGAGGGATGCAAGGGAGTCGTGTACCCTCCCCTCACCCGATTAAAAATATTTATGTTTCAAACATTTTTCAAATAATTTTTAAATATTGTACAATGAAAGAGGAAATGGTATACTGCATTAGAAATCAAGTTGCTTGCCCCCACGTTTACATTTTTCCGGCTCGATTGTGCCTCTTTCCCGCTCGACCCTCGATTTTTTTCTAGATCCCGGTCTATATGGCGGATCACATAGTTCATATGAACTTGCATTAAATTTACATTCAAGAGTTGAATGTCAATTTTATTCTCATGGACTAGTTGAACATCGATGGATTCTGAAGTGATTTAAAAGTAATTGCAATGGACGAGAAATACGAAGCTACAAATGGCGACATTAACAGAGCCGATAGAATTTTCATTCTAATAATAGTGTTACGTGCAACGAGACGTTTGCCATTGCCATTGCAGCTACCAATAGCAAAAGGACCTATTACTCCTCCTCAAAGGTCAGAGTCAATACCAACTTTGGCATTGAAGTCACCTGTAACAAGGGTAATATCTCCTTTCTTGACAGAATTCAAAATATCCTGAAGTTGTTCATAAAACCTATCCTTCTCATCCTCATCGGCATCCTCAGTGGGGGCATAACAGCAGATAAAATTCAAGTCTTTAACGCTTGTCTGAAATTTTGCTGTAAGAAACCTTTCATTAATGCACTCATATCCTAGAAGAGCATCACTAGCGTGTCTGCTGAGAAGCAGACGCACAACCTGGTGATGCTTATTATCTTCCCTCCCTGAAAAAGAGGAAAAATTTAAGATTATTTTTAAGAATCTGACCTTTATCTGTCCATCTGGTCTCTTGCAAGCCGAGAATATCTAAATTATAATGGTGGAATTCTTGTGTGAGGACATCAAGAGAAAAAGCTCTGTGCAGAGTCCTCACATTCCAACTACCTATGGAGAGAAAATGGTTAGTGGTATGTTTAAAGAAACTATGTTTATTGAGAGAGGGAATACCGACAATATCAAACACCCCCCTAATCGCAGACATGGGGCAAAGACCCGTTCCCCCACCACTAAAGGCTGAAGCCATCTACACTGGAAGACTTCCTCCAATGTAGGATTTGACGACGTCCGTAGAAGCAAGAGTTCAGCTACCTGCGATGGCCTCTGCTCAGAATTATCCACCAGCTGATAAAACGTTGTCCTATGAATCGATTCACTTGTGACTATCAACCCACAAAGAAATACAAAACACAACAGAAAATTTTCCCTCAACAGGAGCCCACCAGTGCACCAAATTCAGTATCCATAATCAAGCTCAGAGCCATTATTCAATTCCGGTTGGTGTATATCGTCAGCACCTGGACCCTGTGTTGTTGAGCACTCCTCAGAAGAATAAAAAAAATTACCTGGCTACCATTTACAGACCAATGTTTATATGCAGAATAAATAAAACATAAATCGTCACATATGCTTAAAAAAATCTCTGCAATGCTTGAAGCATTTGGCATAGCCGCTCAGCCTTCGTCCTGTGATGTCTCGAAGATAGCACTCATTCTGATGGAAACAACCATTTATATACATCACTACTCTGTACTTACATGCTGATTTGCATGCAAATCCGACATCTTCTTCTGGGAAGGGATAATATCAGTGTCAGTCACTGCATATATTATATCAGATATATTTTAATACGTTAATTGTTGAAATAGATTGTAAAACCGTTAATACTGAGTGTGAATTTGCTAAGAATTTGGTATCCCATTCACCTAGAAATACAGAAATTTTAACGCTGGTATTGATCTTGCTGAGAAATTGTTTGAACTTCAGCATATTAAAAAAGAAACGGAGAATGCATTTTGGTTTCACTAGTGAGCATGTATGCAGAGAATGCACTTAACGAAGAATGGGGATTTTTCAAAACTACGAATCACAAAATTTGCTAGAGTTTAGGTTAACTCTAAACAGATTTAGACACGATTCGACTAATTTTAGAAAAAAAAGCGAGTTAAAGCTGGCCACAATTAGCCACGAAATTTCGAATGTTTGTAATTTTTATTCAGAGAGTTAGAATAATAACCAATATTCAGGGTGATTCAAAACGATGGACACAATTTCAATTGGTTATATTTCCTAAACTATACGTTTCATTTGAATTATGTAAATTACATTTGAAAGAGGATGTTGTAAAGTTTCGAATACTACCGCTAGAGCACTCCAGCGCCGCACAGCGGCGTCAGTTGTAAGCAAGATGCTACTATGCAACACAAGATTTTTTGCATAGTGATTTTTGCAATATTTTTTTCGTGGTTTCAGTCAAATACAACATATTGTTCAGGAAATATAGCCAATTGTAATTGTGTACATCTATAAACTTTAACGTGTGTATAATCAAATGTAATTTAGAGAATTCAAATACAACATATTGTTTAGGATATATAACCAATTGAAATTGTGTCCATCTCTTTGAATCATTCTGTACATCAAAGGAATCAACTAATCAGGAACGGCTCGTCCAATATATCAGCTGGAGCACAGCCCAACCAAGAATAATAACGAAAAATAACAAACGAATTTCAAATTTAGCATTCATTATTTGTCATATCAAAATTTACATTTCTTTTGTAATCATTATTTGCCGTCTTACAATAGACGATCACAGCATTTGGTTTGCGAATCAGGGCTGCGTCTACTGCTTTCGTGTTGTCAGCACGAGTTTTAACATTATGGCCACCACCCGGAATCTTAGCACTATGTGTTATGGCGATGATATGAATGCGCATGCGCTATAATACAATATCCTTGAACTGCAGGTGGT
Source organism: Ryuthela nishihirai (assembly GCA_038380435.1). NCBI lineage: Eukaryota > Metazoa > Arthropoda > Arachnida > Araneae > Heptathelidae > Ryuthela > Ryuthela nishihirai. The sequence goes on from JAWZYU010000003.1 coordinate 72,500,134, forward strand.
GGGTCACCATTTTGGAGTGACCTGTGACACTTGATTGGCTGATTACCACAGCAATCAATAGTCGAAGATCTTATTATTTAATGAAAATCTTCATTTCGCTCTTATCAGGCTCAACAGGCCAAACTTTTCCTGGCAAGATGTGGTTTAAACTGGGTGACAAATTTTTCATTTTGACAAGGAAGGATACTTATGGACTTCCATGGTATATATATATATACCCACTCAAGCAGCTGCTTGACCACAGAGGTCTGACAGGAGCTTGTCAGTTTATATGCCACAGTAATAGATCTGAGAGGATGGCAGGACCTCAGCAGAAAAACGACACACACATCCATGCCTAACCCGGGGCTCGAACCCAGGTCCCTTAGATCAGTAGCCAAGCGTGCTAACCACTCGGCCACGGGACGGCTGGTATATATCGTACTGCATTGTTTGTTACATTACGTTAATTATCATTATTTTAAGAACGACATATTTTATTGATATGAAATTTTTGAATAATTTGAATATTTGTCTATAGGATAATGCTAATAATATATTTTAAACTGAGAAGACTATCGGGGTCTTACCTGCGAAGTATCAGTTAAAGGTATTTTTCAATTCCGGGCTTGCATTGTGAAAGTTTCCGTTTCGATCACAGCCGCTTCATTTGTAGTTTTTTTTTCTAACCATTTATTTATAATTCATTTTATAATCATATCACATTTTGTAAAAATATTCGTTGTGTAATAAATTAATGTATGCAATGAAATGCATATAATTATAATAAATGAATATTGTAAATTTAATATAAATAAGCTAGACAACTGTTCAATGATAAATTACGACGAGAAATTCAGTTTAAAATAATAAATATAAATTTATATTCGGAAACAAGTCAAAGAAATATTAATCCGATATACATATTAGACATACTTCTGATGAATAGTTTTTTAAAATGTCGCTAGAACGAAGGGGAAAAATACATATATTTAGGAAGGGCCGGATCGCGTATTGCCAAAGGCGTCACTGATTCAGAGCAGTAAAGAAATCCGCTGCTCTGAGCAGCTCACGCTTTTGTATGTGCTATAGTTGCGCATAACGTAACAAAACAGTCAGCAGTTCAGACACAATAGACTTATTATGGTTTCGTTTTTAAATTCTGGGCTTCAGTAGTTTCTTTTGTGAAATGAAGGTTAGGTTGTGCATGTTTTTATGTGGAATTAGCACTTACAACATATGCTGACAGATTCCAAAAAGTCAGCGAAAAATGACAGGTCACTTAGCATGGAAATGCATTGAACAAAGAGTAAAGTGAAATATTAATATCTTGACTTGAATTAGACAACTTCGAATAGTCATCACTTTACTGATTCGTTCTCACTTGGCCTCCGCTCATCCGGGGCATTTTCTATAATGCGGACGACGGATTCATGAGAAACGAAGAACAGAATATAAAGCACACAGACTGTATACGAAGATTCATACTCAAGAGATTCACCATTTTAAGGATTCGTTCTTACTTGGCCTTCGCTTATCAGAGGCGTTTTTTATAACGCGGCAGGCGGTGTGCTGTCCATGTAGATACGTTCAGAATACCATAAAGGTAAACGAAAAAGTACAATGTACTGGCTATTCCAATTCCGAAATAGCCAATACGCCATACTTTTCTATGGGTCACTCTTCGACCAGCGCCCAGCAGTGTTGCCTGCGCTCGATCCCAAGCATAAATCTATTGTGTCTGACGGTTTTGTTACGTTATGCGCAACTATAGCACATACAAAAGCGTGAGCTACACAGAGCAGCGGATTTCTTTACTGCTCTGAATCAGTGACGCCTTTGGCAATACGCGGCCGGATCTGATGGGGGGAGGGGGCCTACCACCCCCTTCCCGCTTTCAGAATGCTGATCAGGGTAATAGAGGCAGAAATTGTTTAACTTATTTGTATTTCATGCTTTCTTCAAGAGATCTGTAAAACGGAGAAGGAAATGTGATACTACATTGGAAATCCAGTCCCCCCTTGATTTGCTTTCAAGATCAGGGCTTGTATACAGGTAATTATTACAGTGAAGGGGCAAAATTCTAAATTTAAGTAGAAAGGACAAAAAACACCTTTCTGAGTGTTTTTTTCTCCAAACATTTTTGTTAAATAATGCGTTTTGAGTTAGCTAAAAAAGGTAATCTATACATTGCGAAACGTCTTTACAGTCCTATTTGGTTCAATTCAATATCCTATTTGGTTCAATTCAATATCCTATTTGGTTCAATTCAATATCCTATTTGGTTCAATTCAATATCCTATTTGGTTCAATTCAATATCCTATTTGGTTCAATTCAATATCCTATTTGGTTCAATTCAATATCCTATTTGGTTCAATTCAATATCCTATTTGGTTCAATTCAATATCCTATTTGGTTCAATTCAATATCCTATTTGGTTCAATTCAATATCCTATTTGGTTCAATTCAATATCCTATTTGGTTCAATGCAATATCCTATTTGGTTCAATTCAATATACTATTTGGTTCAATTCAATATCCTATTTGGTTCAATTCAATATCCTATTTGGTTCAATTCAATATCCTATTTGGTTCAATTCAATATACTATTTGGTTCAATTCAATATCCTATTTGGTTCAATTCAATATCCTATTTGGTTCAATTCAATATCCTATTTGGTTCAATTCAATATCCTATTTGGTTCAATTCAATATCCTATTTGGTTCAATTCAATATACTATTTGGTTCAATTCAATATCCTATTTGGTTCAATTAAATATCCTATTTGGTTCAATTCAATATACTATTTGGTTCAATTCAATATCCTATTTGGTTCAATTAAATATCCTATTTGGTTCAATTCAATATACTATTTGGTTCAATTCAATATCCTATTTGGTTCAATTCAATATCCTATTTGGTTCAATTCAATATCCTATTTGGTTCAATTCAATATCAGGCTCTTCATCATTTTTTTCCTTCATCGGGGTCTTGCCTGTGGTAATCAAAGTGCCGCACCAACATTTCACGATCCACGACTGCAACTAAAAGTACGGGATGAAATTATACCTCTACTACCGATTCTTGCCAGAAAGATGATAAATGATTGGATTCAGAGAAATTTAACGAAATGGTCGAAATTAAAAGCATAGTGCCAAAATCAATATATTCTAGCAAACCGAACTTCTATCTACTTGTAATCAAATGTTTTGATTGTAGAACACCTGGACACTATTTCAAATATTGGTCCAAAGAGGAAAAAGCATTACGCATGGATATCAAATATTATCTTAAAATTTCGATGTCAAAAAGACAAAATCTGTTGTCCCTAAAGTGTCAGAACTGAACTAACCAATCAGAATTGGCACCACAGGTAAGTAATGGGAAAGGTGTTATTGCAAATTTTCAAAATTTTCAACATGGTGAACCGTCACTTAATTTAACTTTTCCAGGTCTTAGAATTCTCTTTAAGCCACATTCATTTTTTAGAAAAATAATTATTTCATGCCAAATGGAAATTTTGTTTTTTTACTAATTCCTCCGAAATCTTTCAAAAAACAAATAATATCGATGTTTTCTAATTGCGTAGTCTGACCAACTGTGATAACTGCAGCAACCAAAATTTATCTTCTCATTATAAACTGTTCTTTCCTCGCAGGCTCCGTTGCCTCCCTCACTTCAGAGCGCCATATCTGTGATGAGTTGTAAAGCCAATTTGCCTCAGTAATTCAAGAGCGAATTTCAGTCATGAATTCAGCAACTAATCGCCAGGAGCCGCAGTCGTTCCTCGATACATTCCCTTTGGCTCCAAGATTCAATAATACGATTAATTTGCTCACTGACTATACAGTGAATGGAGAGAGAGGGTTTTTAATTAACACAAGAAGTGATTACCGTAATTTGGTGAAGGCTTTCCCTTTTGTGTGTCACTGGTTACTATCGTTGACCAAGAATGCCACGAAGACATTTGCAAATCTGATTACGAAGTTTTACTGTTTGTTTAGCGACCTACCTTACACAGGATACAGCAGCATTCATATCACACGGAATAATTGTTCCCGTATTTCTAATTTACATGGCGAGTGTTTGCTTGACGCTTGGCTTCCTTGATTAATCACAAAGAGCGCTTGCTCAGTCCCTGCAGATGTGAGCGGCATTTCAGTATCCTCATAATATCCCAGGAGTCTCCCAAATTGCAGCAGGTTAGTGCAAACAGATTCCGGGGCCCTTCACATCTCCTTGATCGAAAGCACAAACGAGTCTTGCATGTTCGTTTGTCAACTTACTCTTTTCACTCCTCTGAAGTATATTTTTTGTTTTGTTTCTGTCGGAGGGAGAGCGGTTTCTCTCAATGAGAAACACTCCGCTCTTTGACAATGAGTTAATTTTTGCATTTAATGTCCATTATTTTTGCTTCCATTTCAAAAGTCCTTCAAAATATTCACGTACTATAAAATTCAGGTTGATTTATTTTGAACCAATAAAAATTATTATATCACAGATTTGCCGCAAATGCATTACTGATTGAAAACATCTATTAGCAGTTCAAGGGATCTCCTTTCCCAACTTTCTCTGAGACCTCGGGATCCTTGTGACCCTGAGGAAGAGAAATCATCCATTTATCCCATTGTGTGCAATAAAAGTGCCTCTCAGAGGTAAAACAACCTAACGAAACTAATTGTAAACATGATATTGAAAGGTGAGAACGTAAGTGTTCATCAAAGGGGAATTTTTTTATGAAATTTGGATTTGTTACTTTCATCCTTCCTGTGAAATATAGAGTAGAACAACACACAGCGCCTTTTTTTCTGGTGAAGAATGCATGGGGGCATGCCTGGGGAATGCAATGCATTTTTAACAAAATTTAAAATACAAAATGTGTGACGTGATAAATGTGTGATAATGTTGTGACGCGAGACACTTCACAACTCGTTAATATCTTCCCTCGCATTCTGATGACATAGAGAAACAATGAAGCAATAGGAAGATAGATAAAAAGTTTCGTTCTTTTCATCTCTTACACTAAGAAACTGCTTCCGAGGATTTATGGTTCAATAGCGGTTAAGTGAACTCTGGTGGCATCTGAAACTGAACTTTTAAAACACACTGAAGATATACTTTGTCCATTTGAACTCCTTTAGTAATGACGAATAGTACATTGCATTATTCATGATACATTGTTGGCGAAGTATCATGAATAGTACATTGCATTAATCATTGTACGTTGCCAGCAAAGTACCATTAAATCTGCCAATATATGCAAAACTCCTTGCTGACTAAAGTATTCTAGTCACAACGAAGCCGTATGAAACGAGTAAAGCCATGGCAGAAAGCAGAGTCAAATGCGATATGGGTAAAAAGGCTGATTTACCTAATTTCGAAAAGTGGGTCATCGTTGGAAGGCGATGGGCAAGATCATGAATATCAGAACTGTGGAACTCAATGGAAAAACACGGGCACAATGGCACAAGTGTATGGAGAATGAGAACAGTTTTAAGAAATCGTCCGCCGATCTTGACTAATATGCAGGATGAAAAAGACTCTGACACACAGGGACAGGTGCTTGTTGGCACAAATTGTGTGGCAAAACAGGGTTGCTAGATTTAACCAGCTGATAGAGATGACTCCTAACAGTACTTCAAAACCCATTTGAACGAGTACTATGCACAGAGATTGAAAACTTTGAAATTTGGCGACTAAAACATGAAAAATCTGTGTCAGAGTTGTGAAAAGGAAGTTATAAATCTAAACATAATTTGAAATTCTCAATCTGTTCTAAAGTATTCCGTTACTTTTGCTTGGGAATTCGGGAAGCATCATTCAGAAAATTTTCTGCTGAGCGGCATAATAAATGGGAAATGTGTAGAATATATTGGAGCTTAAGTTGACGAGACAAAAGCGATGATGTCGGATTCTTTAAAAGACAGATTAAATTAGTTATTTGATCATAAAAATTCTCTAATAATGTGCATGAAAGGTGAAGGAATGCATTAAACAGGAATTTGAGGTAATTCATGAGCTCTTAACTACTGAGTTTTCTGAAATTAAAAAAAAAATGTAGAATTTAATTCAGAATGTAAAAGAGACCTAGAGGTAAAGAAAATATTAGAGGTAATAAAAAAAGAACCAACTTCTGAACAATGAATTCAGAAATTTAGAAGTCTAAATTGAAGATTTTAAAGTCCAGCAAAATGACTTACCAATTCTCTAAGGACTCCAATCTTGAGATTGTTGGAGTGTCTGAAGATGAAGAACACTTTGAAAAATTCTAGCAGGAATAAAAAAAGAATTGGACATTTCTGAAAACCTTAAATGTTCAACAATGCATAGAGTACATACTAAGATTAAAAACAAAATAAAATTCATTACAGTTCAGTTTGAAAACAAAGGTAAACATAAAAGGTTCCTCTTTGCTGAGAAGGGAAAATGATTCATACTTGCTGCCTAATGTCATGGACACAAAAATATAAGCAAATGAACGCTTAACCCAGAGCAATAAGAGGCTATTGTATGAAGCAAAGCAGTTCGGGGTTAAATAGAGTTATAAGTTCCTATGGACCAACGAAAGTAAATTGTTTATCACGAAACATGAGAACACAAGAGTGGTTACACTAAGAAATTAACATGACTTATCAACTGTTTAGTCTTTGTTAATGATATTTACATTAGTTCCTTTTTTATATTGAAATTAATATTAATTCATGTGATTTCCAAATTTCTGATATATATATATATATATATAAATCACCTACTGTCTGACAAAGTGATAAGGACTATATATATAAAGTGATAAAGATTCATTTTGTTAATATAATTATTCTAATTGCTATAACATTTTTCGTTTCAATATTAGAAGCTTGCAAGCACATTTTGAGGAAATATTGATAATTTTACATATAATTGGAGAGAACTTTAATATTTTGATACTAAGTGAGATTTGGGTGAAGGAAGAACATATATGTCCTACAGGATAATCAAAGTGCTCACATATATTTTAATATTTTACATGCATTTGGCTTTTTTCCTGTAATTTCAGGGTGCACCGAGATATTACAATAGTACTAAAACTTGCATTGATCACATTTTCATTCGGACATATCATGATGTTTCATGCTTAAAACTGCAACATTTGTTAATGATATTATGGATAATTTTCCAATTATATTAAAAGTACAGATTTTGAAAAAGGAAGAAAAACTTTCACTAGTCTGCAAGGAATATCTTTCCTATACGGAATTAGAAAAAAAGAAATAAAGAATCTTTGAATAAATGAGATCATATAGTCATATGATGATTTAAATGCAACTTTTAACCAGTTCAATAAGAAGATTAATTTCGAAATAGATAACAATCAATAGATTTTAAAAAGACAAACAAAGGAAACTTTCTTTGGATTACTCCAGAATTAATTAAATTATTTAAAGTCAGAGATAAAGTTATAAGAAACATAAAAGGTACCATTATATTCAAGTGTATAAATATCAATATGTAGATTCAAAAAGATTAATAGCTAAAAACTTTAAGGAATTACGATCTAAATATTAAGAAATGATAATAATTTAGAAATAATAATAATTTAGAAATGAAACCTTGAATTTTTTTGTAATCATAGTTATGTGAGAATTCCAATTTTAAATTGGAGGCAAGATTACTCCAAGATACTTAACACAATTAACTTGAGCAATCTCATTACTGCAGAGATAAAGATATAAGATTTATCTCTGTTCTTACTTCTCAATATTTAATTTTTTTCTCAATATTTAGGTAATTCTAAGAAAGAATGGGAATGCGTAAATCGCATTGTAGGTAAAAATAAAAATGACGATTACCTGCCTATCTGTACAGACCCGTCAGTTTTGGCTTCTGAGTTCAACAAGAATATTATTAAAATTAATGACAGTTTTTTTTTCGAGAATTTTAATAGCTCAGATTATCTAACAAGTTAAAGATATAAAAACTTTGGAATTAACAAATCAGAATGAAGTTTTAATACCATTCGTAGTCTTCATGAGAGAATATCAGTGAGCCGTGATAATATTAGTTCTAAAACCTTAAAATTAGTAATGAAATACCATCTTGATATTTTAGGTAAATTAATTAATGCCTCATTTACAGAGGGAATATATTTGATAATTTATAAATAGCTAGAGTTACTCCAGTTTTGGAAAAGGATGATTTTAGTAATTTATCCAATTTCAGGCAGATTTATATGCTACCTATTTTTTTTAAAGGTAGTAGAGCAAATTATGAAGAAAAGCTTAATAAGTTTTTTAACTTTGCAGCAGCAATCATTAGTTTCTGTATCTTCTGTACTCATTTGAGTACAGAAAATGCAATTTTAAAATTAGCATCTTTTAGTGTCAATGAAATTGATCAATCACAGAAAGTTGGTGCAATGCTTTTAGATATTTATAAAGCATTTGATGCAGTTGATTCGTAGCATTTTTTTGAGTAAATTACAGTATGCAGGCATTAGGAGGAAGTATAGTTAAATCAATGTTTTTCAAACTTTTTTGACGCGATTCACAATAAGATATGCATTTTACATCTTGATCCAGACTCTGGTATTTTTTATTATATTTCATTAAAAATGCTGATCGACCCACTAAACTGATTTCATGACCCACTAATGGATCACTCCACAGTTTCACACCACAGTTTGAAAAACGCTGATTTTAATCATATTTAAATATTGAAAACATTTGTCAAATTTAAAAGCTTTAATAGTGAATTTTTAAATGGTAGAAAAGGTGTTCCACAAGGTTCAGTCCTTGACCCAGTAGCATTTCTAATTTTGATTAATGATTTTTCTCTTAAAATCTTCTGGGAAAGGTGATGTTTTATACAGATGATATTATTATTTTATATCAAAATTCATATGCGGAAACTATGCATAGTAATATACGTATGTTCTGACTTGACTAAAGTAAAAAAGGTTTGACGCTAATTTACTAAAATTAAATGTGAATAAAAATAATCACGTGCACTTTTTCTTGAATAATTTGGACAAATGTATATAAAAATTAAAATTTCATTCCAATTTTTGCGATAGACCTAATGATTGCTGCTGTAATGAAATTGCTCAAGTTAATTGTGTTAAGTATCTTGGAGTAATCTTGCCTCCAATTTAAAATGGAATTCTCACATAACTATGATTACAAAGAAATTCAAGGTTTTATTTCTATAGGTTATACTATTTAAGAATTTCATGGTTTCAAGTTACTATAACTATGTCACAAGCGAATCGAACCCTGCACGATGCGTAAATGCTGGCGTGATGCGAGACCAACCCTAATACTTCGCAATAACTGGAAAGGCGTTTGCTATAGTGTTGCGCTAAATTTAGCGAATTGTAAAAGTACACTGGCGAAACGTGTTAAATTTTGGTCGTTAGTTAGTGGTGGCGGTTAGCTAAGTGCACGGAATAGATGGATTATCACTGCGCAAGTAAGTATGGGCATTTCAGAGGACGAATTACTGGTGATGTAATTAAAGAGACTCCTGATCGCAAACAGTTTTAGAAAGGGAAAGAGGACACACCACGCACACCATGTTTTATAATGAGTGTAACGAGGACGTGGGGCGCAAGGGATTCCGCTGAAGTGAACTCTGATATTTATAGGATATATTCTCCTCTCTGATATCTATAGGCTGGGTACCAACTGAAGTGGTTCCTCAACAATAAATTTCAAGTTATTTGAGACCATTTCCAGATTTAGTGCCGATATGTGCTCCGTGACATTAGTAAGTGCATAGACTTTTGTCTACATGCGGACTTTGAATGAACGAACAATTGGTCCCAAGGTATAATAACTGTGCGACTAAAAAAATACCCTCTCAAGCATCTGCTTGCCACAGAGCTCTGACAGGAGCCTGTCAGTTTCTATGCCGTAGTAGCAGGTCTGTGAGGATGGCAGGACCTCAGCAGAAAAACAACACAAACATCCATGCCTTACTCAGGTCCATTAGATCAGTAGCAAAGCGCGCTAACCACTCGGTCACGGAAAGAGGACAGAAAAACTGACTCGAGTTTTGCACTAAGAGAAGGACTGGTGAACTTAACAGGCCACTAGGGCTGGCCAGTGAAGATTCTTGGGAGGACATGTCAAGGATGTTTCCATCCGGGCTTTAATGTTTCCTCTTCACTGTATACTGTATTAGGCGAGAGCCATGTGTGACCCGTATGACCTGCGGAACTCTGACTGGCTCTTCGTGGAATGCAGCGACGTGAGGTCGCCTGCGCGCTTACAACGGGAAGGAAGGGGGGAGTGGAGACCATCGGAGAAGAAAGGCACTTCTCCCTTGACCTACGAACGGGTCAGAAGGAGAGTGGAACGTTGACTCTGGGAGACAGCATATTAAAGGACTTTTTTTAGTAAAGTCTAGTGTTTGCATCAAGGGAGTGCTTGACTTTATTGTATCGGTGGGGCAGTGGATTAAGGTTGTGCCAAAGTAAAGTATATGTTTATGTAAAGTGAAGTGTGTGATTTTAAATGTTATATCTAACCAAGAGATACAAAGTGCCTGGTTTCCTTAATGACAACAATACATTAACTGTTGTGTGAGTCATGCTTAGCAGAGACATCAAGACAACCTATCTCCCATATAAATAACAAAGATCTTGACAATAAGTTTAATGGTTTTCACTTTACTTCGTGCTTTAAAGGGCAGATTAACGACGTTTAGCTGGTACCTACTGTATCGCATTACATTCATATACATGTAATTAGATGAAATTAAAATTTTTAGAATATAAGAGAAATAAATATATGAAAATTCAGAAATTTTGAAATTGGAAAGTTATGTAAATACGTATAAAAATATTTGTAAACAAAATATAGGCAGTGATCTGGTTCAATTATTATTTATTTATTTATTTATTTTTTAAATATCTGAGAAGTTCTTTCCGAAAAGAGCAGAAGAAAATTGTGAAATCTAAGGTGTCTGATACTGGTAGAGATTCCGTTTACATACCTAAATTATGCTAATATGATAATTTACGTTTCTCGTCGATCAGAACGTTCATATGAGTTCATCCTCTAATATGCATGACATTAAAAGCGAAGTAAAAATAAAAGCTAATAAGTTAATGGTTATTTATTCACTTAAAAATTTTAAATTTATTATCTAATTAGCAGATAGCCCGCGCAAAGTTTTAGAGAATCGAACTCGGATTTTCTATTAAAGCTTAAGATAGGAAAATTATTAAAAAAAAATGCGCTCTGAAATTTTATCTCCAGTTCTATTAAGGATTAAGACTTTATTTTCGAACACAATACACTCTTATCCAAGGAAAATATGCTACGGAATATATGGGACCTATCAGGAAATTTTCTGAAAAATTCTAGGGTCCAAAAGAAATTTGATAAAATTTCGTTAATTAAACTCTAATATTACTGGCGCTGATAGCAAACGATTGATTATTGACGCTGACAAATGCCAACAACGAGGGACACACTCAATGTCTTATAAAATAAAGGTACTTCTACAAAAAAGTTATTATTTCCCCTTTTTCTTCTTCTCGTATGCAGGCACTTAGCTTCATTTTCTGTTAAGAAAAAAAACTTTTTTATAGTTTTTAAATAAAATAATATATTGCTATTTGCATTATCTGATTCATCCATTAATTGAAATTACTGTTATTAGTGGATATTTAAGTCGCAAAACTCTAAACTTCCTTCTCTTTGAAAGCATTCGATATCGCTGAATTATTTGGTGTTCTTCATACTTATGTAGATAGCATTTATACCAAAAAAAATCCTACAAAGTAAAAAACGGATTAGAATCCATGCATTCGGGGAATAAAATTTCAAGTAATGCAGGTCAGAGTGCAAGTTGGGAAATTAATCTGCCATTTTTACAGCAAGTTATTTTATAATGAAGTTTATTCTCTTGTGTCGTAATAAACATTTCATTGATTAACTGTTCACCTGCGCGCTGTAAATATCCGAGAGATTTTAATGCATAAAACTTTAATTTCTCACATGTTAAGACATACATTTTAATTTATAAAGTATATTTGGTGTTTGATATGTAACGCATAACTAGTCTTGCCGTAATTTTCATTTTTCGATTTCTTATTTTCGTCGATAGCAAAAACTATGGCAATAGCAAAGAAGCCAAACGAATTATTTGTATGAATGCAAAAACCAGCAATATTCATAAAATTGGACGTATTTAAAGTTTTGCAATTTTCACCCATTTGTTTTTCAAGATGAAATTTTTGGCATGTTTCGAAGTGATTGTTCAGAGTAAATTACATAATTTTGCTAATGTTGTCAGAATTTTCAAAAGCCATTCAGCTAATATGATTCAGAATTGAGCAAAATAAGAACAAAAAAACCTTAGTCGGAGATAGAGACCTTCATTTGCCATTGCAATGATAAATAAAGTATTGTGCACTCTCATCTCGTGAACGTAGGGAACAAGAATGCATAATGCATTACTCTTCCAACTAGTTTATGCCAAGGCTACAAAAGTAGTTGACTGCAGCCAGGCCCGGTTTTCTCATTAGGCACGTTAGACCCTCGCACCCCAACATAACCTGGGGCACCATCATTTAAATGCTACAATTTGTAATAACAATAAAATTGTGTCTTTTCAATTTTAACTAGTGTCCATGGAGAACAAGAACTCTCTTTTCAAAGTACGCTTTCTCTCATGATAATGAATTCTTTTTAAAAGAATTCGGATTGTGAGGTTATAAACTCTGTTTCAAAATTATTGGGATATTTCTATAATTCTCTTTTAATATTACATTTAATTCTGTAAACGATTTGTTATAATTTTAAGGTAAATTCTTACGAGTAAATTTTCTTTTAGATTTACTTTTAGATTTGCCATTTCTTTTAATATTTTGCTACAAGAGCCTAATTCAGAGTTAGGGAGATTCGAATACAGTTTTCGCACAATATGAAAGTGTGTTACTATTTTTGACAATGAACTGTAATTTAATCATTCTCTGAGTGTTAACGCGAGGAAATATTTTTTGAAATTTAAATTAAAAATTTGATTGTGTAATATCATTCCATATTGAATATAACACGTTATATGTTATTAATTTAATTTATTACATTAATTTCGCTATTTATTAACAAAACTATGTTTTTATTACGATTTCCACATTCGTTTATTTCGATAGGTTATTTCTATTTTTCGTGGTTGTGAAAAAAAAGAAAATATTTCATACGAAATTGAAAGAAGTGTTGTTGATAACGTCGGACTACCACTCCGTGTGCCTAGAGACGCATGTAGTATAAATTGGCCCTATCTAAAAATGTGAAAATAAATAAATCCCCTCCTCCTCAAACAGCTGCTTGTCATAGAGGACAGACAGAAGGTGGCGGGACCTCAGAATCCAGTTAACCGGACCTCGACTCCAGCTCCCGTTTTTCCAACACTAACCAAGCTCGCTAACCACTCAGCTACGGGGCAAAAAAGCAAATAGGTGAAAATTTTAAAACATTAAATACATATAATTCTATGAATAATGCTTTTTTTCAATCACATAAAAATTGCTTTTTTTAATATAATTTTAAACTTATTTACATAATACAAGTTTATTCAACATTATCGACATAATAGGCTTTTGCACAGTAGTACATGTATTAAATTAAAACACCCGGCCATCGGAACGCCGATGGACAGTTTGTTAAAAATAACTTTCCTGAATGACGGGGAGATTGCACTCTTAACCCCCACCCCTACTTCGCTAATAGACTGTATATATACTACTAACATTTGATTTAAAAGGTAGAGAACTACTTTCACTCATCGATTCGGAAACATCTGATACCGCAACGCCGTACCGATTCAATGATTCGAAAATATCTAGTAGCGAAACGATGTTCCATTTCAATGATTCGCAAACATAGAGTAATGGAACCATGTTCGATTTAGTTGCAGTTATGCTTTTCGTAATTGCTTCCCCTACTCAAAATGTTATGCTGGATTTTGAGTAACTGCTTAGCTATAATTTTGATAAACTCTATTTCAGAAGGCTTCTACATTAAAAAATAGCTTACTGCAATGATTCATACCTGTATCTTTAAATTAACTTTGAACTGCAGTTAAAAATTGTGTAATTTTCTGAACTTTAATAATTGTAATTGATTTTGTGAACGTAGTCATGTTTTTTTAAGTGCATTACACTAATAACACTTGTAGAGGCAGGTTTTTTTTATTTTTGCAATGAGAAGCAGGTTTTCAAGAATCTAGTTTTTAAACTCTGCCTTTACCGCATTCTAACAGCATAAATTCAATACTAATGAATTATTATTAAAATGTGAATGTTAGATTATGCTGATGATTTAACCCTTTTGGCAAATGATGTTGATGAGATGAACTCTTTCATTCGAGCTATTGATGAGACTGGTAGTAGAGTAGGTTTGGTTATAAACAGAGAGAAAACTAAAGTGATGAAAATTGGTCAGGCAGGCTGTGATTCAGTTAATCTGAATGGTGCACCCTGGAACAGGTGTCACAGTTTAATTATCTTGGGAGCTATGTAACAGATAATGGTGATGTGCGGCATGAGATTAACAGACGAATAGGGATTGCTGCAGGGACTTTTAAGAATCTATGGAGAGTGTGGAGAAATAGGCGTATACACCTAAAGACTAAAATTAGACTGTATAATAGTTTGGTTCTTTCTAGGGTTAGTTATGGTAGTGAAACTTGGACACTTTGTAAACAAAATAACAGGAAACTAGATGCTTTTGATTCCAGATGCTTACGCAGTATCTTGGGCATTAGGTGGTTCAACTTTGTAACTAATGATGAGGTTAGGCAAAGGAGTTTGCAACCTCCTTTAAGCAGCATATTGTGCAGAGAGAGACTCCGTTGGTTTGGCCATGTTGCCCGTATGAATAATTATAGATTGGCGAATAGGGTTATGAACAGTGTGCCTAAAGGCCTCAGAAAGAAGGGGAGACCTAGGATGCGGTGGACAGACAATGTCAAACAGGACCTTGTTAGAATTGGTGTGCAGTGGCCAGATGCAGTAGATGTAGCTCAGGATAGACTTGCTTGGAGAACTAAATTGCACGGTCTGGTTGGACCTCCGTAGCCCATGGCTGCTTGAGGATGATGATGATGATGAATGTTCATATTATGTTAGTACATAAAGACTCTTTTCATTTCACTTAAAAACAAAAAACTTAAATTATTGCTCTAATGTTAAGTGGTCAAATTATTACTGCCAATACAAACTTTGACCAACTCAGGATCGAAACCAAAAATAATATTTATCTCTAAAAATAAAAAATTAAATGTGTAGAGCTAAATAACAAAGTTAAATCATTAGCTTTTTTTTATTTGAAAACTAGTTAAAAGTTATGCATAATTAGGTGCAGATATTTTAAGATACTTTGGAAAGAAAGTGTATCCCGCAAATAAATTGCATAAAAAATATACAATATATAATCATTAAACTATTTGTACTATGATTCATAACAAAAAAAATCAATACCCTTCAACGTTTGGTTAAGTATATGAAGCGAGGCAGCGATTACAATGTTATAGAGTTGCTCGTTGTTATCACTTTCGGTGTGCTCCCATGACGATAAAAGCAGTAGTTCGAGCATAAAAAGCAAATAAACAGTTTATTTTACTCTTCAAATCAGTCTAAACCCGTGGTCCTCGAATATTTCTGCGTATATTATTTATTTGTTATTCTTGAAGTGCTTTGTGCAATATATATTATTCCTTCCTAATTTACCTCTGCACTACTTTCGAAATGATGTTATTTAGTATCCTAAATTGCATTTACGACGCCATCGACCAATGTGACATTACTTTGTGCAGAGCGGTCCATTGGGTTTTCTGAACTTGATCAAAGAGCCTGACTTTAACTATCACTTAGCTAGAATAGATTGAGGAAATAGGCTGCGACAAGGTTGTCGGATTCCTTCCACTCAGCGCTTTCTATTTTCTGCCCAAACGTCTCTTCTCGGACTCTAGTTTTGGGAATGTACTCTCCCATGAAAAAGGTTCGGCATGTGGGGATACAAAAGGGTGTTACATATTATGCGACCTTATGTTAGTCCAGTGTTATACGTCAATAAATAAACATAAATATTGCAGGGATACCAATATCGTAAATAGGCAATTGCAGAAATGGCACTGCAGCAAAAGCATATGGTTAGCCATTGGTGGTGTAATGGTTAGCTTAACAGGCATGTTTCCTGGAGACTTGGGTTCGAATCCCACTCATGGCAAAAACCATTTTTTTTCCTGCTCATTTTTTCATGAGTTCCATGTCAACAGGACTTATCCTGTGATACTTTGCTACTACTGATGCATTGTAAGTCGTTTGGACAAAGTATTTTCCAGAGATTTTTGTTCATATATTATGTCATTTTGTTTTTGTTTTCTTTAGACACTGAAACAAATCTGGGCTCATTTCGGCAGATGCACTCAAGGAAGTTTATTGCTGTTAGATAGTTACAGTTTACTTTTGGCAAGTTAGGAATTCGCCACCACTTTCAGTACAAGTCACCATTCTTTTATGAGTGTTTAAATAAATAACGAAATTTCTTTTTTTTCTTTCTCTTCTTCGTTTTTTACTCTTTTCAGGATAGATTCATTATTTTCATTAAATAGCAATTGATGTGTTTATTCACTGTACAAATATTTACGACTTTCGAAAGGTATTTTAAGTTGTACAGAAATAGAAAGCACTAAATACAGAAAACCAACCGAAAAAATATAAGATAATGAAACACCTTTTTGAGAACCTCACATCTTTGGCGATTTTGAATGGTGGAAAAGATCATATAGGTGGAAAATGTCTTTGGACCATCTGGAATGAAACCATCTATGGCTACATTTGCCACCTACATGTGGGTTAAGATTCTTGATCAGATAATAAATGAGGATTTTTTTCGACACGAGCGAAGCTGTCTCTGATATGAACTCTAGTAGACCATTCAGGCCCGGATCTGGAAAAGGTGGGGGGGGGGGGCAAGTAAACGCAAAAGAACCAATCTGATCGGGGAAAAGTGAAAATTTCAATTCTCTGTTGTTGAATACGCTAACGTTGTCGCAATTTCTTTCTCAAACGATGCGAAGAGTTATTTTTGTGCAAAAATTGTAAAGATTATTCCCCGAGGAATCCATGTGAGCAATGTGCGAAACCCATTGTAGCACCAATTTGAAGAAAGGAAATAATTTCCATTTTTATAAGGATAAGAGGTAACATGTTCAAGGTAATGGAATTTACCACAGTAATATACATATCCGTGTATAATACCATTTTGATTTTCAAAGGTAGCCAGCCGTTTATTAGGGTTATAATATGTTACATAAGTATTATATTTTTACAATTTAAGCATTAAAATATGTAGTTTCATAATCATTCTATGAAGTGATGCCACACGTTACTTCGTTTAGTTAATGTAGCGAATTTAGAAAAATACTAAATTTAAAAAAATACTATAGACCAAGAACAGCAAATAATACTGGTGCTTGAAGTAATACATTGGCGTAATGTTTTGCCATCTATATTTGGCAATAATACAAATGTTACCATCTCAATTCTTAGTATTTTGAGAGTCTTGAAATCTTTCATATACAATGAATAGCAAATATTTTTTTTTTAATATGATTGAAACGTTGACTAAATTCTTTTCATGAGCAACTACATAAGAAGTACGTAATAAAACGGAAAATGGAACGCGAACTTTATGAATAAACAAATACCAAACGAATTTATTTCTCTCACTGTCGATACGTGTGAAAGTATATATATTATTCAACCAAATGAAGAATCTAATTATGAGAGCATAATTGTTGATTGTACTCAAGGTATTAGTAGAGTAGAACAATTAACGCAACTTACTATTTTTTACTTTAAAAATATATATCATCATCATCAAACAGCCATGGGCTACGGAGGTCCATAACCTTATTTCCTAATCTATAATTATCCTTATAGGCAACATGGCCAAACCAACGGAATCTCTCTCTGCCCAATATGCTGTTTAAAGGAGTTTGCCAACTACTTTGCCTAACCTCATCATTAGTTAAAAAGTTGAACCACTTAATGCCAAGATACTGCGTAAGCATCTAAAAGCAAAAGCATCACGTTCCTGTTATCTTGTTTACAAAGGGTCCAAATTTCACTATCATAACTAACCCTAAAACGAACCAAACTATTATACATTCTACTTTTAGTCTTTAGGTGTATACGCCTATTTTTCCACACTCTGCATAGATCTTCGTCTGTTAATCTCACACCACACATCGCCAGCATCTGTTACATAGCTCCCAAGATAAATAAAGTATGACACCTGCTCAAGAATGCAACTATTCAGATTAACTGAATCACAACCTGCCTGACCAATTTTCATCACTAGTTTTCTACGTTTATAACCAAACCTACTCTACTACCTGTCTCATCGACAGCTCGAATGAAAGAATTCATCTTGTCAACATCATTTGCCAAAAGGGTTAAATCATTAGCATAATCTAAAACAGAAATTTTCTGATCTCCAGACCATTTAAGGGCAAAATCTTTTCCTTTCAGTGAATTTCGCATCATAATCTATATCCAAGCTAAAGAGAAAAGGAGACAAAATGCATCCTTGTCGAACACCAGAAGCAATGCTAAACCAATTGCTATAAGACTTACCAACTCTCACACATGACTCAGTGTTATTACAGAGAGCTTTCATCATGTTAACTAACTTGTCTGGTATGCCATACGATCTCACAATCTACCGCAAAGTATCACGATCAAGAGCATCGAAAGCTTTTCTGAAATCAACAAACCTAGTAACGAAGTTTTCTGAAACTCTAATCATTTCCCAAGAATATGCTTAAGTGAAAAAATATTATTTGCAATCCCCTGCCACTTCTGAATCCCACACTGCTCATGAGGCAATTGCCCGTAAACCAGATATCTGGAACAGAAAGTAGGCTGACACCACTATAATTACGACAAGAACTGCGATCATCTTTTTTTAAAAACCAGGGATAATAATAGCTTCGGTAAAATCCTTAGTAATAATGCCTTTATCATAAAAGTTATTCAAAATTTCAGTCAGCCAAGTGGTCACTGAAACATTTCCAGCTCTAAGCATTTCCGTAATAATTTCAGCTACCTCTGGGGATTTATGTAGTTTAAATTTAGAAATAGCCGAAATAATTTCAGACTGTGTTCTAGGGTCAACATTAAAGCCAGAAATGCATCTATCATCATTACAAACAATGGGAGTAGAACTAATCACATTGTTCAAAACATTACTGAAATGCTCAGCCCACGTGGCCATGACAGAATCCTTACCTTGTTTATCCTTCAATCCCTGTATATCTGTCCGTTTCCTACCATACAAACATTAACTATCTGATATTCTCTGCTGTTGTGTTGTCTAACTGCTTCCTCGGCTTTTTCAGCCAAGCCATCAAGTCAAAGATTCTTATCAGCAGCTAACTGATCCTTTACACGTTTATTAAGCTCTCTGTAATGCTTTCTATTATGACTAGTTGGATATTGATTAAGGACATTCCTGCAGTTCTTTCTTTCCGAAATGAGCTCAAGTACCTTATCACTAGATTACCTTTTCCAATAAAACTATATTAACACGTACAAAGACACATATGAAACTATTCAAACTATCTGAATTCTCAAATACTATAATTATTCAAATAAAAACAAACTCACTGTATCCGGATGGAAATAAAAATGGCTGCATAATAGCTCATAATAAAAAAACTCCTGAAAAATCTGTAAATGAATAATGTTTGGTCTTTCTTCCTGTGCTAGACACAACAGGAGGAAGTTTAAATGAAACTAATAGTGGGATTTATAAGTCTGTGCGTTTTATCGTCTATTTAAGAAATGATTATTACAATATAAATAACGAACTTTACTCACCGATATGTAAACCAGAATTTTCAATAGTCTGAAAACAAAGCACCCCAAAATGAAATGGTCATCTTTCGGCAAGTTGCCTGATTCCTCTTCGATACCATGGTCCAATCGAATACCATTGGTCCTTCAAAGTGAAAAACTCCGGAAGTAGTAGCATGAATTAGAGTTTTGGCACAGTAAAAAAGTATAGGGAATTTTATGTTAATCTACGGGATAGTATCGGAAGATGAGCTAAAAAATTTGTTTCTTGTGGTTTTCTGTGAGATATTGTATGAAAATGAGAAATATCGAGAGTGATTTTAAGCATTTGAAAAACTAATTTAACTCATTTTAGGGGAGATGAGCATTTAAGCATTTTTTTTTTTGAAAAATGAAGTGCATATGAAAGAGATAAAAATAATGGATTTTGTTGAGTTATCATACACTTGATTATTGGGCTGTTGGGTTGTAAAAGCCAGGTAAATCAGAGAATTCGACAAAGCGAGAGAGTTTTGGGAAATTAGTTTGAAAAATATGTCAAAATCAACAGGTAAAATGATGTTTTCGGGGTCTGGGAGAGAAAAAATACAATGGAAAGATAAACTTTGAAGTGATATCTGTCAATGTATGAATTTTCCTTACTCAAATATGAATGAGAGGGTAGGAGATGAATCCAAGTTTGAAAAAAAATTGCAAGTAATGAAAATTACGGTGAAATTGTGAAAAACAAAAACAGGATAAAAATGCAAATTTAAGCATAACAGGCCTCTCATTATTGTCTAAGGTGCTAATTGTGTGTTTTTGCTGTATTGAACATTTGAAGTGATGTGGATTAGCAAAAATTGGGAGAAGTATCTGGAGATGAGATTTGTATTTATTTTGAAAATAATGAAGAGCATTGGGTTAAGTGAAATGGAGAGTGAAATATGGTTATGAATGATGGTATGTGTGTGAGATATAAAAAATTTTAAAGATTGAATGTAAAGTGAAAGTGATGTAGGTTAGAATAATTTTCAGAATATATGAAGTTTGTAAAGAGAGAGAGGATTTTTTTTTATGTTATCGTGCTTATTTCAAACTAAATAGAAATCAGTTTCGACCTCTTCTAAAAAATAAAGGAGTCGAGATTTACTTTCACTTATTTTAAGTTCAATTGATTCATGTCGTTATTTTAGAGTTCACTGCACTTCAGCATTAAAGTAAAGCTGCAAAAATACTGCTCCGGGAACATACATATTTTTTAAAACGTGCAAATAGATGTAGATTTCGAAATGATTGTATTTAAAATAGTATTTTTATCCAACAACTAAACGTTTTCCCTCTAGTGGTTGCAAAGTTGCTTTTCGTTATGAGACAATTACGCAATATACGTGATATAATTCATTTGGTGCCCTATTTAATTTAAATCGCATTTCGATGTCAGCAGTTGCTGATAATTGATATAGACGTGATTCTTATTTGCTGACATCAAAGTGGAATATCGGATACAGTTTCTTAAAATCTTGATAATTGACTTGTGTTCCCAAGTCGATATCCATATTTTTTGCAGCTAAAAAGCTGTTGTAAACTCGCGCATAGTCTAAACTGTTGGGTTCAAAGTTGCACTCGAATTCTTGTTCAGGAAACTGTTTGCTATTTACTCTGATCTAAATCCGTTCTAGTAACATGTGATCAAACCCCATATTGTTTATGATTTGACAATTTAATCGGTAGACTTTTGTAAGACGACATCAAGATGGACAGGTTTATTTTGATTTGTAGCAATCTGTCAACTAACATGAGATTCAATTCCAGTATCAGATTTGTGCAGTTTGCATCATCATCATCATCATCATCATCATCATCATCATCATCATCATCATCATCATCATCATCATCATCATCATCATCATCATCCACAAGCAGCCATGGGCTACGGAGGTCCAACCAGACCGTTCAATTTAGTTCTCCAAGCAAGTCTATCCGGAGCTACAACTACTGCATCTGGCCACTGCACACCAATCCTAACAAGGTCCTGTTTGACATTGTCTGCCCACCGCATCCTAGGTCTCCCCCTCTTTCTGAGGCCTTTAGGCACACTGTTCATAACCCTATTCGCCAATCTATAATTAGTCATACGGGCAACATGGTAAAACCAACGGAGTCCCTCTCTGCACAATATGCTGCTTAAAGGAGGTTGCAAACTCCTTTGCCTAACCTCATCATTAGTTACAAAGTTGAACCACCTAATGCCCAAGATACTGCGTAAGCATCTGGAATCAAAAGCATCTAGTTTCCTGTTATCTTGTTTACAAAGTGTCCAAGTTTCACTACCATAACTAACCCTAGAAAGAACCAAACTATTATACAGCCTAATTTTAGTCTTTAGGTGTATACGATTATTTCTCCACACTCTCCATAGATTCTTAAAATTCCCGGCAGCAATCCCTATTCGTCTGTTACTCTCATGCCGCACATCACCATTATCTGTTACATAGCTCCCAAGATAATTAAACTGTGACACCTGCTCAAGACTGCAACCATTCAATTAACTGAATCACAGCCTGCCTGACCAATTTTCATCACTTTAGTTTTCTCTCTGTTTATAATAACCAAACATACTCTACTACCAGTCTCATCAACAGCTCGAATGAAAGAGTTCATCTAATCAATATCATTTGCCAAAAGGGCTAAATCATCAGCATAATCTAAATCAGAAATATTCATATCTTCAGTCCATTTAAGGCCAAAATTTTTCCCTCGAAGTGAATTTCGCATAACATAATCAATAACCAATCTAAAGAGAAAAGGAGACAAAATGCACCCTTGTCGAACACCAGAAGTAATGCTAAACCAATTGCTACAAGCCTTACCAACTCTCACACACGACTCAGTGTTATTATAGAGAGCTTTCATTATGTTAATTAACTTGTCTGGTGTACCATATGATTTCACAATCAACCACAAATTATGACGATCAACAGAGCCGAAAACCTTTTTGAAATCAACCAAGCTAGCAACCAAAGGTTTCTGAAACTCTAAACATTTCTCAAGAATCTGCCTAAGTGAAAATATCTGATCCACACATCCCCTACCACTTCTGAATCCACATTGCTCATCACGCAATTGACTGTCAACCAGATTCTTAATTCTATTAAGCACAATCATGGAAAGAACTATCCTGGAACAGAGAATAGGCTGATACCCTTATAGTTAGCACAAGAACTGCGATCACCTTTTTTGAAAATTATGATAACAATAGCTCTGGTAAAATCCTTAGGAACCATGCCTTTATCATAAACGATATTCAGAATTTCAGTCATCCAAGTGGTAACCGAAACATTCCCAGCTCTAAGCATTTCTGTAGCAATTTCATCTACCCCTGGGGATTTTTGAAGTTTAAGTTTAGAAACAGCGAAAATAACTTCAGATTGTGTTATAGGGCCAACATTAAAGCCACCAATGCATCTATCATCATTGCAAACAATGGGAATAAAATTAACCGCATTGTTAAGAATATCACTGAAATGCTCAGCCCACCTAGTCATGACAGAATCCTCACCTTCTATAACCTTACATTGTTTATCCTTCAATCCCTGTATACCTGTCCGTTTTCTACCACATAAAACATTAACTATCTGGTACAGCTCTCTGCTGTTGTGCTGTCTAACTGCTTCCTTGGCTTTGTCAGCCAGGCCATCAAGCCAAAGATTCTTTTCAGCAGCTAACTGCTCTTTTACACGTTTATTATGTTCTCTGTAATGCTTCATATTAGGACTAGCAGGGTATTGATTAAGGACATTCCTGCAGTTTTTCTTTCCGAAATAAGCTCAAGTGCCTTATCACTCAGATAATTCTGTCTCTTCTGCTCCTGTTTTCCTAAAAGAGTACTGCTGGTGTCCAAAAAAGCCTGTTTAAAATGATCCCATTCTTCCTCAACTTCCGTAGTAAGCATACCATGACTGTCATAATGACTAAGTAACCTACCATGGTAAGCTTTGGCTATATCTGGGCCTTTCAGAGCTTCAGTATTAAAAGCAAATTTTTTAATCCTAGCACAACACTTTTTAAGTTTAAGTTGCAAGACACTTTTAACAATATAATGGTCAGATCCAATTTCAGCTCCCCTATATGACCTGTTATTCCTAACACAACTAGCCCATTTGCTGTTAATTAATATATAATCAATCATATTCTTATGCAGGCCATCGGGTGAAACCCCATGTGTACTTATTTATGTCGCGGTGTTTGTAATAAGTGTTAGTTATTCTGAATCCATTGAGTTACTTACATGTTGTCCATTGCCATTGTAGTTACCAATAACAAAAGGGCCTATTACTCCTCCCCACAGGTCAGAGTCAGTACCAACTTTGGCATTGAAGTCACCTAGAACAAGGGTAATATCTCCTTTCTTGACAGAATTCAAAATATTCTGAAGTTGTCGGTAAAACCTATCCTTCTCATCCTCATCGGCATCCTCAGTGGGGGCATAACAGCAGATGGTATTCAAGTCTTTAACGCTTATCAGAAATTTTGCTGTAAGGAACCTTTCATTAATGCATTCGTATCCTAGAAGAGCATCACTAGCGTGTATGCTGAGAAGCAGACCCACGCCTTGGTGATACTTATTGTCGTCCCTCCCTGAAAAGAGAAATTTAAGATTATTTTTAAGAATCTGACCTTTATCTGTCCATCTGGTCTCTTGCAAACCGAGAATATCTAAATTATAATGGTGGAATTCTTGTGTGAGGACTTCAAGAGAAAAACCTCTGTGCAGAGTCCTCACATTCCAACTACCTATGGAGAGAAAATGGCTAGTGGGATGTTTAAAGAAACTATGTTTATTGAGAGTGGGAATGCCGACAATATCAAACAGCCCCCTAATCGCAGACATGGGGCAAAGACCCGTTCCCCCACCAATAAAGGCTGAAGCCATCTACACTGGAAGACTTCCTCCAATGTAGAATTTGACGATGCCAATAGAAGCAAAGAGTTCAGGTGCCTGCGATGACCTCTGCTCAGGATTATCCACCAGCTGATAAACATATTCTGTGAATCTATTCACTTGGGGCTGTTAACCCACAAAGAAACAGAAAACACAGCGGAAGATTTTCCTTCCACAGAAGCCCACCAGTGCAGCAAAACCAGGATCCATAATCAAGCTCAGAGCCATATATCTGTCCAGTTTAGTGGGTTTATATGGTCAACACCAGGACCCTGTGTGGTTGACCACTCCTCAGCAGGGTAGAAGAAAAAAGAAAAGTAGAAAAACAGCCATAGTTGTGCAGATTAGTAGGCCACACCAATCTGGCAGCCCTCCCCTTCCGTTCACTTCTACAAGAGAGTATCTCTTGAAAGGTACTAACGGTCTGCACCACGAGAAGGCGGGGTCGGACATTAGGTGCTAGGCCTGGCTGGTTCTATGCATCATCACAGGGGATTGGTGCATAGCTCTCCTTCCAGTGACTACCTACGACTCTCAAAAGATTTCATGTGGATTTCCGCTTGCTAACTGCGATTCTAGTTTTGGAAGTACTTGTAGTGATGATTGCACTTTTGAAATAAACCAAGATACGTGAGATATGACACGTCGCTCTTCTGGTTATTGAGATAGGAAGATTCGACAATAGAACAGTGAATCAGAATGTGATCGACCCCTCTCCTTATGTTGGGTGGGAACTTTCCTTCGTTTTTTGCTGCATCCATAATTTTAGATTCGAACCCTAGTATTTCTCACAACTTTCCTTCAGAAAAATCTATTTCATATCCTCTTGCCATTAAGAAATCGTACTTCAAATTTTAAAGATTGAATTTGAAGTGAAAAGTGATGTAGGTTAGAATAATTTTCAGAATGTATGAATGTATGAAGTTAATTACAGCCAAACGAATAACAAATCTTAATATGTGGAGGTTGCTTTCTAGTATTATAGCGTAAGGATCCCCAACGACATTTTTCAAAACATCATTAAATCGGTCTATATCGTACATTCCACTCGGGAAAGTTATTTTATTTCATTGCCTTCCATTGTAGTATTTTAGAGTGTTATTGTTATATTTATCATTGATGTTGTACAGGAATACCACATATTGCTGCCGATCACCATAGAGTATATACCACATATTACTGTCCCATAGTATCACATTTACTATCCCGTATTCACCATAGAGTGTGATCGGCGTTTCATAATTAATTTCCAAATCTTCGGAGTTGTACGCCATAATAGTAGAGGAATTGATAGTTATAGTACCATCTTTATTAATGTGGTGTAGTACTATGTAGATCTCATATGCTAGTTGTTACCAACAATTCGTTCCGATCGTTAGGAGTTTGTTCAAACTGATACAATACATCATATGGGCTTATGTTATTATTCCTTCGTTTAATGTAATAGATGCAATAGTAACCCATTTTACAGAGTTCTGCTTGAATTTGCGAAGAGTTAAACATGATCCGTTTTGAAGATGTAAGTAAATAGTTTTTTATTTATTCTGGTGGCGATAAACCGAATGGATCAAACTTCTCCACGTAAGGTAACTTCGCCTCATTGAATAAGCTCCCCAATGAGTTCCTGAACCACGGGAAATGTCAAAGTTCACTATATCATTTTCGTTCTTGAATATTTTTGTTGGCAAAGAATCGATAGAATATACACCATGGAATTCTTTTTCGCTTTTCATTATATTTTCGATATCTAAGTTACTTAATGGCTCTTTTTTTTTAAATCCCTGAGCTATTTGTTTTCCTGGAATGTACAAACCTTTTCAATTTCTTTTATTTTTAGATAAGCCAGCTTCTCTTTGCTTTCCAGGAATGTATAACCCTTTTCCTAGAACTTTTTGTGCAAGCTTAGTACCAGCATATCCCGCAGCTCCAACTGCAGCTGCTTTTCCCAATGCTAAGAGTGCAGGTATTAAGAAAGGAAGAAATCCACCTAGCTGTGTTTTACTGAATTGAAGTCGAACTGGCGTTTTATATTTTTTCTGTTTAATGATTTGTCTCTTTGTCAGTTTCAAAGTATCGTTACCTTTCTTCTGTGGATCGATACTTAAAGCTATAGGATTCTTATTTACAAATGCACTCTACAATTTTTGCTTTTGTCCAGGTGTTAAACTAGTTAGATTGTGATGCATTATACTTTATTTTATAAGTATCACGTACTTATATTTTATATACAAAAATTAAGCATGTATTGTGTAAAGTGTAAAACGAAATCTTTAACAGATAACGTTGAATATGTCACATCAAAGAATAAAAGAGTAATGATGAGAGGTAGATGCCGAACATGTGGAAAAATGAAGTATAAATTTATGAAGCCGAATGGAAAATTTGTAAGAGGTGGAGATATAGTAAGCTGGATTCAAGAAAAGTTTTATCCACCCGAAATGCACATTCCAGGTTACCAGTATTGTGGACCTTTTACGAAACTGGAGAAGAGGTTAATGCGAGGAGATCCTGGTATTAACCGTGTGGACAAAGCCTGCGAAAAGCACGACATTTCTTACAGCAAATCTACAGACACTAAAAAGAGACACGAAGCCGACCAAGAATTATTAAATGATTTGGTTGAAATTCTGAAACGAAGGAAAAAGAATTTCAAGAACGATGATCAAACCTATCATTAAAAGAAAGAAACTGTTCGGCCTGTGACACAAGAAATAAGATGCCTTCTTCCGTTTACTATGACCCATTAAAGGGATTTTCCGATATAAAACATCTAATGCGCAAAACTGGATTGAAGGAAAAAGAAGTAAAAAGATTTCTCCACCAACAAGATGTGTACAGGTTGCACAAACCCATGAATAAAAAATTCCAAACCAGATTGGTTTATGTCTCGAATGTAGACGACCAGTGGCAGAGTGATTTAATCGATATGCAAAAATTTCAATTTCGCAATAACCACACGAATTACATTTTAACCGTGATTGACATTTGCAGCAAATTCGCCTGGACAATACTTATTAAAAAAGAAAACGAGCAGTGAGATTGCCAAAGTCAAAATTTTTAAACAACGTAAGCCAACCAAGTTACAAACGGATAAGGGAACTGACTTTATCAATAAAGAAACTCAAGCATTGTTTAATCAACGAGGTGTCCATTGGTTTGCCACTGAAAATGAGACTAAAGATCAAATTGCGGATAGATTTAATAGGACTGTAAAGACAAAAATGTGGAAATATTTCACTGCTAATTACACTAGAAAATGTATCGATGTTCTACCAAAACTCGTTAAGAATTACAATACTTCTTATCACAGATCAATAAGATTGACCCAAAAGAGGCAAGCTTGCAGAAAAACAGATATTGTGTATTTTAATCTGTTTGGTAAAAGAATTAATCTATTGCAGCACCAAAATTTAAAATTGGCGACAGAGTGAGAATCGGTTAGTACAAGACACCGTTTAGAAAAGGTTGTCTGCCGAATATTACAGAAGAGATTTTTGAAATTGCTCAAGTTCTGAATATAGATCCGATAACCTACAAGATCAAGGATCTGAAAGGAGAACCTATCATTGGTAGTTCTTACACCCAAAAAATGGTGAAATACGAAAAGCAAGAGACGCTTATAAAGTTGAAACCATTCTGAAAACAAGAGTGAAGAATAATAAAAAAGAGTATTATGTTAAATGGTTCGTTTATGATAATACATTTAATTCCTGGTCAACGAGGATGATCTTTTTAAACAAACCAAATAAAGATTCAAAATTTTGACTTCGAAGAAAATGAGAATTTCTTGAATAGAAACGTATTAACACTTCTCTGGCCTTTTAGACTTTTAATCTGTGGTCCATCGGGCTCAGGGAAGACGAACATTTTGTTGAACTTAATATTTGAACATCTCTCCTAAAATAAAATCTTTTTATATGCCAAAGATTTAACCGAGTTGAAATATCAATTTGTGCAAGAAATATTCGACGATTTGCACGAAATTTTGGAGAAAACATTTGGCGAAAAAATCTGAGTTGCAACTTTCTCTTCCAGCAAGGAAGAGAAAGTTGCAACTCAGTCTCCGTCAAGGTCAACGAATTGGATCCCGACATGAAAAATTTAATTGTTTTCGACGATTTCGTAACAGAAAGTGATCACAAACTCATCGAAGAATTATTCGTCAGCGGAAGGAAAAAGAACATATCATTGATTTACCTGACACAGAGTCATTTTTCGACTCCAAAAGACATTCGACTACAGTGTAATTATTTTATATTCTTTAATATGCTCAACAAGAAAGAAATGTGGCAGATACAAATGGATCATGCAACAGAAATCAAGAAAGATAGTTTTATGCGATTTCAAAACCACACGATTTCTTGTTAATCGATAAAAAAACAAGCACATGCCTCTGAAGTAGAGGAAAAACTTTGGTAAATAAAGATAAATTGCTTGACAAAGTTTGGCGTCATCAGCTCTGAGACCGGTTCCGAAAGAGGACCAGCGGGAATTCCAGGTGTTGGTTTTAAATTGAAAAACGATGGGGATCTGCAACAAGGGTCTAAAACATTGAATTACACAGGAAATTATGACGCAAATACTAAATGAATATCGAACATAGGCAGACCTATAGAAAATGGAGATGCCGCTACCATTCAATACGTTAATCATACTTCTTTAATTTTTCGGAACAATCGCTACGGCGCGCGAAACAAACAAAAAATCAATATTTCTCAACTGGATGCAGATTCTGGAGTAGTTGCAAAACGATATTTGGAAAAAACAGCACTTTGCAATGACGATGATAATTACGATGCAAGCAATAAACGCATTAAAAATCTTGCAGAACCGACCGATTCATTCAATGCCACTATGACACACTACGTCGGCAAATTGACCACTGTTCAAAATAGTCCAATGAATACATTGGTGAGAAAAAAAAATGGGCTTTACGTTCCACGAAGCATTGCATTCAACGGGCATAGTTTCAATGCAGAAAAAAAAACATTTCGTTGATATTGCCGATCCCGAGTCTGATTCTGCTGCTGCAGTTAAGAGATATTTTGAAAAAGTCGCATTAACTAGCGAGGATGTCTTTAATGCAAACAATAAGAGAATAGGAACCTCGGGGAACCCAGGCACAACAGAAATGTGACAACAAAAAGTTACGTTGATGGCTTGACAAAGTTAGATCTTAACCCACCCAATGCCTTATTGAGAAATGAAAATGGACTTTTTGCATCAAGTGGGAGCAGTATCAATGGCGATGCAAATGGAAAACGAATTACGAATGTTGACAGCCTAATTCTAAACAATGATGCTGCTACAAAACTATAGTTGATAAAAAAAATACTTCAATTTGCCTTACCTATGGTGATAAAGAGGTGAAAGAAGATATATTGCAGTCTCATCCAGTTATACAGATATACACAAAATTCGACCTACTAACGCCATCTATTTTCAAAGATAATTATCATCTATGCATTTCTGATGGATATATAAGCAAGGTAATCTGCTGCACAGCAAATCCCGCTTTCAGTATAAATTATAGTATCAACTTGGACGATCAAAAATTCATGAAGTAGTAAGACCACAACTTCTGCAGTTTTTTTCTGTTATTCGTGTAAACAACAAATTTGACAGGGGCATCAAGATTAGTGTTTCACTTGCTAGACACTATCCAGATTCAAAAGAAAGAAGAAAAGTATCTGGAGGTCTTGTTTCAGGCTTTCATCACTGAGTGTATGTCTTTATTGTATATGAATAAAGATGAAGGATCTTAAGCAATTACACAGTATTTTAGATGAAATCTTGAAATCGCGAGCTACTACAAAGTCAAAAATTGGAGACATTATTTTGGGAGAGGAACGAGTTAAGTAAACGCTCGAAGAATTTCACAAACCAGTGGTGGAACAGATAAAAGGAAACTGTGTGAAGAAACCATATAAAACATACAAGGTGTAGTGAAAACTTTAGAACCAGAAGATCCCACTGAGATGCCAGAAAAAACGTTCGTTTATAATCCAGATTCCCACTTGCAAGATGAAATATTAAACCAATATAAACTAAAACTTCCCAATGAAATCTTACAGGCGAGAAATCCCATTCCTGAGCTGAAAGAAATGATTTAAAAAACAATCGGGCATCTTCAGAAACTGGTGTCTACAGAAACCAATCGCTCTGGTAGAATTACTGAGAAATATCAAATTATCGATAATCACATTGAGACACTTAGAAAATATTTAAAGGAGATTAAAATGATGCTCACAGTAATAGAAAGTCAGCAGTTTGTTCTGGACTATACAAGAGTTTCGACGACATACGCGAAAAATTTACAATTTTGGTTGCCAGGTGAAAACACTAGTACAGAAGTAGTAAATGAAATTGTCGAAATTTTGGATATTTTGCTAAAAAACGATATTATTGACAAAAAGGAACATAGGATTATGTTCAATAACATCGGTATTGCTTAGAAATTACTCTTGGAAACACACTACAGTCATGTCTATTTCAACTT
Organism: Ryuthela nishihirai; assembly: GCA_038380435.1. Classification (NCBI taxonomy): domain Eukaryota; kingdom Metazoa; phylum Arthropoda; class Arachnida; order Araneae; family Heptathelidae; genus Ryuthela; species Ryuthela nishihirai. The sequence continues at coordinate 72,531,390 of JAWZYU010000003.1, forward strand.
CCGATTATTCAAAAAAATCCGATTTTGCATTCTCAAGAGACCATGAATTTCAGCTATTATAATAAAGAGGGTATAACTGCTAACTCAAAGATGAGCGCAATCATTCAATGTACCAACTGTGGGAAATCTGTTCGCAAGTCCAATATGAACCGTCATGTGAAAACTGCATGCACTTCTCGCATATTTGAAAAATGCTAATTTTGCAATTCCACCTTTAACAGAAAAGACAATTACAATTATCATCTGAATCAATATCACATAAAGAAAAGCAGTGCTTTTAGGAAAACGTTTCTCACATGTAAAATTGATAACATAAATGTCTGAGAAGACATAAAAAGTTTCCTGGAGAAAAATAACAATAGATGGAAGCATGTAATTGACAAGAAACTCTGTCAGCCTCTAAAAGTTAGGTTCATATTAGAAAAAAAATTTAAAATGAAATGGATCCTGAAAGACAAAAACAAATATATGCACATTTTTCGGCATGTAACAAAATAATCAGTTTGCCTTCCTATCTCAATGAATTACTAAAAAATGCTTATTAAATAGATAAGACTTTGAAAGTTTTATACAAAGGGAAGCGGATGGGTGTTTGACAAAATAATTTCTATGGAAATTCAAATGTCTCAGTATAATGCAGTTGGAGCATCTGCTTTCGTAAATTTACCACAACATTTGAAATCTACAAAAGGAAAAGTGAATGCTAAAAACTATGACAACAAATGTTCTTGTGGTCAGTATTATCAGCTCTACATCCTGCTAATGACAATCCACAACGAGTAGAAAAATATAAAATATTTGAAAACGTCTTAGACACATCTTCATTGACTTATCCAGTAACCCTCGATCAAATCTCGAAGTTCGAGGTTTTAAATAATATTTCTATAGATGTTTTTAATTCTCAGAAAGATGGTTTGCATATGTTATATATTTCACAGAATCCTGTTAAAGAACCCTACAACTTTTACTTTTAAAAGACGGCAGTAATTCTCACTATTGTTGGATTAAAAATATTAGTAGAGTTACAGCATACCTTTCAAGACATGATGGTAAATCCTATCCCTGCCCATATTGTCTTCATAATTACACTCGCGACGATTTATTAAAGAATCACGTAGATAATTGCAAATCAAACACTTTACAAACTATCAAGTTTCCCGAAGCAAATAGTACGAAATTCCATACAATTGAAAACGGTTTGAAACACCCATTGTGATTTATGCAGACTTCGAATGCTTTTCGAAATGTAGAAGAATTGAGATTGATCTATGTAGGGTGAGAACTAAGTATTTAGTACCGTCAGGATTTGTATATATTATAGTTGGACCAGAAGGTAAACTGATAAAAACCAGAATGTACAGAGGTAAAAATGTAACAAAATAATTTTTGAAAAATGATTGAAGCCGAAAATTTGATCAATGATTTGAAGAAAAGAAATATTAAGATGACAGATTTTGATTTGCCAAATTTTACTGGAACAAAATATTGTAATATTTGTCGGAAAATCCTAAGAACTGATAGAGTAAGGGACCACGACCACTTCACTGGAAAATACAGAGGTGCTGTTCACAACAAATGTAATTTTCAGTACAAATTCTCACTTGATATACCAGTGTTGTTTCATAATCTCAAAGGATTTGATGGCCACTTTATAGTAAAAGATTTGTGGAAATTTAGAGATATGAAGAAAATTTCTTGTATTCCTCAAACTGCTGAAAAACATTGTTACTACAAATGAACGTGCTGCAGTGAGTTTATGACAAACGTGACATGAGCTCTCCTGTATGCTTCTGCGAGAGATTTGTGTAACAAACGAATTGGAAAAATAGAACCGATCTGAAATTCAAGAAGGATAGAATTGTAATGTTGGAGTTGTGGATATGTAGAAAAAGGACGCGGTTAGTCTCAGTAAATACGCGATAAGTGAAAATAAAGAAGAGATATTTTATACAGTGAGTGCGCGGGAGGATGATTAGTTTTATTAGTATAAATAAAATCTAATGTGTTAACAAAGATAACTAGAATAGTTTGTGCCTCAAGTGTGGGATAAAAAAAATAAGGACGTTTATTATAAAAATTAAGAGGTAAATGTTGATCAATTGAGTAGACAGAGTTAGTTTTAACTGTTCTGTAAGAAACTATTACTATTTTATGTACGATAATATTTAGTTTGTTTATATGTAATTTCATCCATGCTTTTGTAATAAATTGCATTGTTTTGTAATTTGTATTGTAAAATTACTTACTTATACCCAGGCTCAATACTCATCCCTTTAAATTTATAACAATTGGTGCCAGGAGTGAAGATACTTTATTGAATGCCTTTTACTAGAAGAATGGATGAGTTAATAAAGCTGATGACTGATATTAAAGGTGATCTAGCTGCCTCAAGCAGCAAAATTGGTGACCTTGCTAGACAAAATGATGACTTGAAAGGCGAAGTGGTTGCAGAAAATAATGAGTTGAGAGCTGAAGTGGCTTCTCAAATTGGTAAGATTACTAATGAGAATAATGATCTGAATTAAAAAATCAGTGATATCACTAATCAGTGTAAGGACATTAAAACCAAACTGAACAGACTGTGTGATAGTTTAAAGGTTGAAAGTGGTGGTGTAAAAATGATATTTATACACAAGAAGAAAATAACCTTTCATTTCCTGAAATCTGAAATTGACGTTCATAATCAGTTTTTACACTTTCAATTTGATGCTTAACACTATCAAATTTTGCATTAAAATCACAAATGATTTCATTAACATTACACTTGATCCCATCATTATCATTTTTACACCATCAATTTTAATCTTTAAACTATCAAACTGTCTGTTCAGTTCGGTTTTAATGTCCTTACACTGATTAGTGATTTCACTGATTTTTTTTATTCTGATAAGTAATCTTACCAATGAATAATCTTACCAATTAAAATTACTAATGGTAACTTTAATGAAAATGATGTTTTTACACATATCGCTAGAAATACAACTAAACCATCCATATATGATGGTCAATCGTCTTGGGCAGGCTTCAAAACACAGTTTGAAGTCATCACTAGAGCTAATGAGTGAAATGAATTTCAGAAGGTCAGTTTTCTTGCAGCTTTCTTAAGAAATTCTGCTGCAGAAGTTTTACAGTCTGTTCCAGAAGAAAAACGACTTGATTATCAAAGTCTGGTTTCTGCATTAGAACTTGCTAGTGATATTGAGCGTCTAGCTGAATTGATTTATATTAACTGTCCACCAAAAATTCAAGACAACGTAGCTCAATTACAATTTACCGATGTTATTGCTGACCCTGAGACTCAGCAATCTGTCAGGATGTTTGAACGTGAAAATTTAAAGTCAGCTGTTGTACATGCTATAAAGTACGAGTGCTCCAGGATTTCCTCCCGAACAAACAAACGCATAGTGATATTTGTGAGTGCAGAAGAAACTGTAGAATAAGATAGTGAAATGAAAAAACTAACCAAAGCAATATTATCCGTTTTGAAAGGCATAAAAGGTTCCTCTTCAAAAACTTCCACAGACCTTTAGTGTTGAAATTGTGGCAAGACTGGACACATTCGAGTCAACTGCAAAAGGTAGTGGGTACAAAGTTCAAGCACTTCTAACAGACAACAGAACCAGCATAAACAACCTGAAGGGCAAAGGCTGGCTGTTGATTTGTTTGCCCTAGGGGAGGTCGCCCACGTTTCAACAGTACATGGTGAGAGCAACGGATTGGTAGCTGATGGAACCATGAATGGAGGGCCTTGCCGTATGATAGTAGACACTGTTGCAAATGTAACTTTACTCAGAACAGACATAATAAAGTAGATATTACCTCACCCAAACTGGAATGCTACACAGTCTAATATAACCCTACAAACAGCCATTGGAAATCGTGCTAAAGTCCATGGAAAGATAGAACTCAACATCGTAGTTGGTAGCTGTCTGGTACAGTCGCTCAAAAAAGTATCCGAACACTACGGTTGATTACAAAATTCAGAAAAAATATCTGGCAACGATTTTTTTAGAAATTAGTGAGCTGGCAACCTTCGTGACACGTGACACGAAGGTTGCCAGATCACTAATTTCTAAAAAAATCGTTGCCAGATATTTTTTCTGAATTTTGTAATCAACCGTAGTGTTCGGATACTTTTTTGAGCGGCTGTACGCCATCCTGTTTACATTGCTGACATCTACGATGAATTCATATTAGGCCTTGATTTCCTAAAGAAACATGGATTCAGCATTAGAACCATTGACAGCCTACTCATCTATAAGACAGACGAGATCCCTCTGTTTAGCCGAACATCTGATTCTTTATCAAGCGTGATCCCAATATTAGTGACGGAAGACACAAAGATCCCAGCACAAAGTGAAATTATAGTCCGTGGACATCGGGGCAGAGACTTCTGGTGCCTTTTGATTGGCAGGCACTGTTGCCCCTTGTAAAAGAGCTTGGTCTCATGGTAAATTTATATTGGTAAAGATCTCATGGTATCCTGTTTGCAAAGATTTTAGTCAGTGTAGATAAAGAACAGATTCCTATCAGAGTGATGAACTGTAACAAATCCAATACAATATTGAAAAAAGTGAATAATTAGCAATATGTGAACCTATTACTTCGGTAACAAGTATAAACACAATAGAAGTTACTGACTCAAACCAACACCATACAGACATCCCATCTCATCTTATTGACTTACGGAAAGAAACAAGAAGAATATTAACTGAAGACCAAGGTGTTAAGGCCAAGAACCTACTGAAAGAGTTTTCCGACATTTTTTCTGCTACATCAAATGATTATGGCCGTACTAACCTGACAGAACATAAGATTAACACTGGTGATTCTCCTCCAATCCACCTATCAGCAAGAAGGCTTACATTGGCAAAAAGAGAGGAAACAGAACAACTCATAAGGGACATGAAAGCTCAAGACATTATAGAACCAAATGTCAAGAAAATGTTAATGTCAAGAAAAAGGATGGATCTACCCGATTTGTGTGGATTATCGCAGATTAAATGACATAAAAAGAACGACTACATTCCTTACCCAGGATTAATGATACACTGGACACTCTATCTGGGTCAGAATGGTTCTCGATGTTACACTTGAAGAGCGGCTATTGGCAAGTAGGTATACATCCTGAAGACCGTGAGAAAACAGCCTTCTCTACAGGAAATGGACTTTGGCAGTTTAAAGTCATGCCATTTGGACTTTGCAATGCACCTGCAACGTTTCAACGACTAATGGAGTCGCTGCTCAAAGGCTGGTCTTGGGAGATCTGCCTGGTTTAATTGGTCGACATCATCGTTCTTGGAAAGACTCTTGAGAAACATTTGAGAAATCTTCATCAAGTGTTTGAAAACCTTAGGGCAGCCAAGCTAAAATTGTGACGGACTAAGTGTAAACTGTTCCAGCAAGAAGTTCATTAACTTGATCATGTCATCACTACATCAGAGATTAAGACTGATCCTAGTAAGCTATAAGTTGTAAGAAATTGGCCTCCATCATAAGATGTTCATTAACTTCGTAGTTTTATTGGTCTATAGAAGATTTGTCAAGGGTTTCTCCAACATCGCAAGGCCGTTACATCGTCTGACAAAGGAGGGCCAGCCGTTCATGTGGACCACCGAATGTTAAGTGGCCTTCCAACAGTTGAAGTTCCCACAGCACTAGTGTTAGCATATCCACGAACTGGAAAACAATTAATTATAAATACTGACGCAATTAACACAGGAGTTGGTGCTGTCCGTTTACAACAAGACGGACAAGAAAAATTTATTGCATACTTTAGCAAAACTCTATCGAAACCAGAACGAAATTATTGTCACACGAAAAGAACTGTTAGCAATAGAGCATTTTCATCGTTATCTCTATGGCCAGAAATTTCTTATATGCACTGATCATGCTGCACTCAGGTGGTTACTAAACTTTAAAAACCCTGAAGGACAAATCGCTAGGTGGATACATCCATTACAAGAGTACAATTTCTCCATCGAGCATCGAAGTGGCAAAATGCATAGGAATGCAGATGCCCTTTCCAGACGTCCATGTATTGACAACTATAAGAATTGCTATAATGCAGAATTGAAATTTGGTACTGAAGAGGTTATGCCCATAAGACAAATAACACCGACACAAGCAAACAGTGATACTCCTAACATCTGGAGTCCAACAGAAATTTGAAAGGCCCAACTATACGATGAAAAATAAGGCCAATAATGGATTTGATTGAAAAATTTGATGTAAGACCTAATTGGGAGCAATTCTCGAGGTATTGCCCAACTACCAACAGTTACTGGGCACATTTGTCAAGGGTTTCTCCAACATCGCAAGGTTGTTGAATCGTCTGACAAAGAAGGGCCAGCGGTTCATGTGAACCACCGAATGTTAAGTGGCTTTCCAACAGTTGAAGTTTCCACAGCACCAGTTCTTAGAAGTGAAAGATGGTGTATTATACAGAAGATGGGAGAATCCCACTGGACGGCTGATCCGTTGGCAGATAATCCTTCCCCGCTCCCGAGGGGAACTAGGGATGAAAAATGTGCATGGTAGTGCCACTGGAGGACACTTCGGTGTTAATAAGACATTAGCTAAAGCCAGAGAAGGATTTCATTGGCTGTAAAGAAGGGATTATTTCGGAAGTGGCCTGAAGTGTATCATATCCAAGATCAGGAGGAAACAACAGTTGCAGAGATGATAGTAAATAACTTGATTAGTAGGTATGGAGTATCTTTTCAACTCCATTCTGACCAAGGACGGAATTTTGAAAAAAATGTGTTTAAAGGCATCTGTCAACTATTAGGCATTCAGAAAACCAGAACAACTCCCCTACATCCTCAGTCGGATGTTATGGTTGAGAGATTTAATAGGACAATTGCAGAACATCTAGCATTATTCGTCGACGACCATCAACGTGACTGGGATCGCCATATACCACTCGTTTTGTTGGGATACAGAACAGCAGTGCACGAGACAACTGGACAGACACCTTCCATGATGCTCTTTGGAAGAGAGTTACGTCTTCACTGTGACCTTTTATATAATCGGCCTGAAGCAATACCTGTATCCACTACACAATACGTCCAAGAATTACAACAACGACTAGAAGAAATCCATTACTCTGTCAGATATAACATAAACGTATCAAATGAGAGAACCAAAACGAGATACCATAGTAAAACAAATGGAACTCTTTTCAATCAAGGAGATCTTGTCTGTCTGTACAATCCACATGGAAAGAAGAGACTTTCTCCAAAGCTTCAGAAACCTTGGGAAGGTCCGTACACAGTAGTTAGCAGGATTAATGACGTCGTGTATCGCATTCTTCGACTCCAACTACAAAGTGCAAGGTGGTTCATGTGGATCATTTGGTCCCGTTTCATCGAAGAACTGAAGAAGCTTCGGAATGCAGGATTATTCGGGACGAACAAGACTTAAGGAGGGGACAGTGTTACGAGAGATGAACGTGCTGTAGTGAGTTTATGATAAACGTAACATAAACGCTCGTGTATGCTTCTGCGAGAGATTACGTAACAAACGAATTGGAAAAATAGAACCGATCTGAAATTTAAGAATGATAGAATTGTAATGTTGGAGTTGTGGATATGTGGAAAAAGGACGCAGTTAGTCTCAGTAAATACGCGATAAGTGAAAATAAAGAAGAGATATTTTTATATGGTGAGTGCGCGGAGGTTGATTAGTTCTTTTGATATAAAATCTGATGAGTTAACACAGATAACTAGAATGATTTGTGCCTGAAGTGAGGGATAAAAGAAAAAAGGCATTTACTCTGAAAATTAAGAGGTTGAGTAGACAAAGCTAGTTTTAACTGTTCTGCAGGAAAAGATTATTATTTTATGTAAGATAGTATTTAGTTTAGTAGTAATTTCATCCATGCTCTTGTAATAAATTTGCTTTGTTTTGTAATTTGTATTGTAAAATGTACTTACCTATACCCACGCTAAGTACTCATCCGTTTAAATTTATAACAGTATATATGCATTAAATTCGGTCAAATTAAATTTATTGATTCATTCATGTTCCTCAGTTCTTCACTGGATTCGCTGTCGAAAAATACGGAAAATTTCTACATACTTATTCAATATTTCAAACAACAAAATCTGAATTACAGAAAGATCTTTTGAAAAGCAGAGGAAGTTTTCCATATGAGTACTTGTAACATAGTGTTCAGTTTTTGCAAACGTCAGTTCCATCCAAAGAGAATTTTCAAAACAATGAACAATACGAAAGAGCTCGCATTTTGTGCAAAGCCTTTTCTACTACTACCTTCGGGGGAATATCATGATATGTACATGATCACTAATGTATTTCTGCAAGGAGATATATTTGAAAACTACAGAAATTCACGTATGAATAATTACCAACTCGATCCTTGCCATTATTTTTGCTCTCCTGGCGTATCCTATGCTGCCTGTTTAAAAATGACAGAAATTGAGTTGGAACTTATGAAAGGTGATATGCATTTTTTCATAGAAAGAAATCTGCGAGGAGGAATATCTCTAATGTAGAAGAGATTTGAACGGGCCAACAATCCTTTAGTACATCCATATGAGAGAAGTAAACACAAAACTATATCATGTACTTTGATGCAAACAATTTATGTGACTGGGCAATGTCTCAACCTCTTCCAACTGGTAATTTCAAGTGGGTAAATGATATTGACCTGTTTAATATTCCAGACGACAGCAAAAAGGGTTAATTGTTCGAAGTTGATCTAGAATATCCTGCACATCTACACGATTTACACAATGATTTAATCTTGGCTCCTGAAAAATTTAAACTTTCTAATAGTAATGTGTCATTCTTGATTCCAAATCTGTTCGACAAGCAAAATTATGTCGTTCACTATAGGGTACTTAAACTCTGTGTGTAACTGGGGCTGAGGGTGAAACAGGTGCATAGAATCTTGGAATTTGATCAAAAACCATTGCTGAAACTTTACGTAGATTTTTATACAACTAAAAGAATTAATGCCATAAATAATCTTGAAAAAGACTTTTTGAAACTGATGAACAATGCTATATATGGCAAAGGTTTAGAAAATAAGAGAAATGGAATAAAATGCCACATTGTGAATACTGAAGAAAAGCTTAAAAAATTAATTGCAAATCCTAGGTACATTTCTTGTGTTGAACTTGCAGAAAATTTCTCAATTCTCCATATGAAAACGAAAAATATTATATTAGATAAACCATATTACATTGATGTAACGATTTTGGAGTTGAGTAAATTACACATGTATAATTACATCTACAATTTTCTGAAGCCAAAATTCAATGTAGAATTGTTATTTACCGATACTGATTCCTTCTGCATCGACATTCAGACAGATGACATATATCAGAAATTTAATTCAGACTACTTTGATTTCTCAAATTACCCCACAAACCGTGCACTATACAGTGGATCAAATAAAATGGTTCCAGGAAAATTGAAAGGTGAATTAAAATCAAATCAAAGAGGTTGTTCCTTTACGTCCAAAATTGCATTCTATAGATGCTCCAATTCCCAAAAAAGAAGCTAATGAAGTAAAATATGAATTTAGTCACGAAGATTATCGGAAATGTCTATTTGATAAAAAAAATCCTATATACGCAACAAACAGAATTTCGATCAGAACAACATGACATACATATATACCAAATTAAAAAAATTGCTTTATCCCAAGAATACACAAAACGACACATCAATCGAATTCAGACTTATGCTTTTGGAAATTATCGAATCTCAGATATGTATGGTAAAGTAGGCAATACCATTTACAAAACATTGAACTGAAAGGAACTGTAAAAAAAAGTACTAGTAAAACATTTTGAAAACTGTACCAATTTGTAATTCTTTAGAAATGCTAATAATCAGTGTTTAAATCTAATATCTCTCTCAATTAGAAGAGGAGTCATAGAGATTCAAATTTAAGTGGTCTCGACTCAATTTCTGTGAAATCCTATGGTCTGATACCCTTTGTAATAAAATTAAGAGTACTAAACTGTTTAGAACAACTTTGTACATGCGACAAAGGATTAAATATCCCAGCAGTTTATTTAACTGAAGTCAAAGTAAACTATAATCTCAGTCTCGATTTTTTTTGTGTCAAGACTAATTAGTTTTTCGTCAGATTAGAGAACTTGATAAATCATACTCTCAATGTTAAAACCTAGCTTCTTGCTCGATTAGAAGAAAACTTATTGTAACATAAAATCTAAAGTATCGTACCCGCAACACTTAAAATAATGTGTTGAGATCGCTACCAATACATTTAGCGTATAGTATTTGCCGAATGGAACACAATGATATTAGTTTGAGTTCTGTAGCTCTATTAGAAGCAGAGTTATGAAACCGCAAATTTAAGAGGGGTTCGACCCTCTTGGTTGGCTAGAAAACGGTTTCAAAGCCATTAATCTTTCTTCGGATTACAGAACTTGGTAAACCCCAACTATTAATATTGAAATCAAGATCCTAGCACAATTAGAATGGACGTTTAGAATTCGGCAAAATCTTAAAGTTTCGAACCAAGAAAACAGAAACTAACGGGTCGAGACCACTTCCAATACATTTAACGTATAGTGCTTGCCGAATGTAATCTAAAGACATTAGTTTGAGATATGTGGCTTAATTAGAAGCAGAGTTATGAGGATGCAAAGTTAAGAGGGTTCGACCCACTTTCTCGGCTAGGAAAGGGATCCGACACCGTTTCCAGCTGAATTAATGAAATGAGTTCCAGTAGTAAAATGTGATGTTGATGAAAAACCGAAAACGTTTCAAAAGCTTAGATGAAAATCAGCAATGTGTGTTTGCAAAAGGTTTTGAACCCAGAAACCGTAAGTACCCACATGTTCAAAGTGTAGTACACCCGGAATGAAATCCAATAATATTAGTTTCAAATCTGTAGCTTGATTACAAGACAAGATATGAGATCATAAATATAAGAGGGTTCGACCCACTTTCTCGGCTAGGTAAGGGGTTTGAACCCGATTCTAATCAGTTCAGAAAATAGTGTCTGATTACTACTATTGAACAACACCAGAATGAGCTCTGTAGTATAATTAGATTAAAAGTTATTTCAACTTTTGTAAATTGCAAAGAATTAACCCTCCCTAATAGGTCACAAGAACTCCTATGCAAAGGGTACTGACTTATCCCATAGAATCAATGGTATTTTAAATACTGATCAATATTACAAAGTAATTTAATCGCACTGGTTTAATTTTTTTTGCAGCTAGATATACAAAACACTGCTATAAAAACTTATTATTTTAGGTTTGACTTGAAGTTGATAATACTTTTTTAATTTTGTTTCTTTTTTACCCACCGCTACAATATGAGTTGGTGGCGAGTATGGTATATAAGACAATGAGCTTTAGATATTAATATCGCTTCCCTTGATATTGAATGAGCATGCTTATTACTTAGCCTTTTAGGCTAAGTACATTTTAAACAAATGCAACACATGATGTATCACCGTTGACATTTTGCGTGTTTTCTTTTACACGTTTTTAAGCATTCCAATACATTTTTTTCAAATTTCCAAACACTTAGATATGGTCATTTTTGACGAAAAAAAGATGCACACACTTATGAGTCACCCTAGTATTATGAACGAACTTAAAAATACGGGCTTAAAATAAATAATACTAGAGGATAACCATAATATAATGGTGCCAAAATAAAAGACATAAAACCTGGAGTTCAGAGGAGAATTTTACAGCAAAATCCAAATTCCATATTCCTTCCATTCAAAACTTTAATAGTTTCCTCCTTGAGATGGGATATAATTTAAAACAAAAACTAGAAATTACAATAAAATCCGATGTCATCAATTATTGGGGAATAATAATAAATATTACTAAATCGTTTACGTATCAATTAAACGAAGTATGCGCTTTGATTAAAATTGCAGAGACTCAGATAACAAGTAAAGCAAATCCGCTGGCAAGCAAAATATCAGAATTCAATTTATTTTTGATGTTGTTAGATGGTATGAAGTTGTTGAGTGACCAAGTAGTCAGCGTTCTTGGCTACTGCTCAGAGATACCCGGTTTCGAACCTTGGATGATTTCTGCCGAGATCTCGCCTTCCTTATGAGTATTATCTATGGCGTGTTCTAATGAGAGTTTGCTATCAGACATCAATCTAGTTTTTTATTGTAAGACGTACTTCCTAAGCTAATGCAAAGACCGAAAATAATCATATCCAAGTGTTTTGAAATTCGAAGAAATATATTAGAATATTTCAAACGTGTCGTTAAATTTGAGCATAAGTACTTTTCTCCCAGGATAGTAGTAGAATAAATGAAGATATTGTCAATACAGCCACCCTTTTCACGCAGTAGATGAGTTCCGGGAAATCTCCGTTGTAAAACGAAACCAATGACTTATGTAGAAAAGGGGGATAGGTTCCGAAAAAATCCATGTTATTCATAAGATGTACATGCAAAGTTCTATTTATACATATTTATCTCAAATTCGTGTTCAGCAGTAATAATAAGCATTAATGTAACATTATTTTGCACTTTATTTGAAATAATTCAGATACATACATACATACATACATACATACATACATACATAATTCTCATGCAGCCATGGGCTACGGAGGTCCAACCAGACTGTAATTTCCTCTCCAGACATGTCTGTTCTAAGCTACAGCTGCTGCATTTGGCCACTTCAGGCCAATTTTAGGAAGGTGTTTTATATTGCCTGCCCATCGCACTCTAGATCTTCCCCTTTTCTAAAAAGAGGGGAGACCTAGGATGCGATGGGCATCTTTTTTCCTTAGGCACACTGTTTATTATCCTGTTTGCCAATCTGCGGCTATGCATACGGGCAACGTGGCCAGACCAACGGAGTCTCTCTCTGTACAATAGGGTGCTCAAAAGAGGGTGATGACTCCTTCTTCTAATATCATCATTATTTACAAAGTCGAACCATCTAATGCCCAAGAAACTGCGTAAGCATATAAAATCAAGGTCATCAAGTTTCTTGTTAATCCTGTTTACAAAGGGTCCATGTTTCGCTACCATAACTAACCTTAGAAAGAACCAAACTGCTATACAGTCAAATTTTGGTCTTTACGTGTACATGCCTATTTTTCCATATTCTCCATAGATTCTTAAAAGTCCCAGCAAAAATCCCTATTCATCTGTTTATCTCATACTGCACATCACCAGTATCTGTTACATATTTTCCAAGATAATTGAACTGAGACACTTGCTCAAGAGTACAGCCATTCAAAGCAACTGAAGCACCACCTGCCTGACCAATTTTCATCACTTTAGTTTTTCTCTGTTTATCACCAAACCTACTCTATTATCAGTCTCATCAACAGCCCTAGTGAAAGAATTCATCTCATCAACATCATTAACCAACAGGGCCAAATCATCTGCATAATCTAAATCAGAAATTTTGAAAACTTTTGACCATTTAAGGCCAAAATCTTTCCCTTTTCGAAGAAATCAATAACCAAAACATAATCAATAACCAAACGAAAGAGAAAAGGGAACAAAATGCACCTTCGTCTAAATCCACTAGCGGGTGCTAAACCAATCGCTGCAAGGCGTACCAACTCACACATGAATCAGTCCTATTATAGAGAGTTTTCATTACACTAACTTATTAGGTATTCCATATGATCTAATAATCAACCACAAATTATGTCGATTAACAAAGTCAAAAGCTTTTTAGAAATCTATAATTTAATGAAAGTAATATTATATACTATTACTGATATAAACAAAATGACCCTAATGCCACATACTACCTCTTGTAAAACATTTCGTGTTTCGCTGAGCGTCTGTGAAGAATATAAAAACGAAACGGTAAATGTATTTGTTTTCACAAAAGAAATATTAAAAACAAACGAGCAGGGAAGCATATGAAAAGTATTCACTAGTAGAGTAGCAGAGAAAATATCCTCTAAATGTAGGACTTATGAAGAGTTCTATACCTAGTCGGCCATGTTATTATGCCAAATTCCTTTTGAGCTTTCGTCTGATACTCTAAATATCTTATCAGATCCCTGTAACTCTGTTAAAGCTGATACAGAGATGACTCTGCTTTTTCTCTATATTCTATTAAAATTAATCTGCATTGTTTCATCACTCAGAGAACTCTCCTAGATTTTGCCAGTTGCTCAAACTCCGGATAACAGGGACTTTAATAAGATTACCAGTCTAAATAAAAATAAATACCCCCTCAAGCAGCTGCTTGCCACAGAGGTCTGACAGGATCCCGTCAGTTTATATGCCATAGTAGAAAGTCTGTGAGGCTGGCAGGACCTCAGCAGAAAAACAACACGAACATCCATGCCTTACCAGGGGCTCAAACCCGGGTCCTTTAGATCAGTAGCCAAGCGCGCTAACCACTCGGCCATGGGACGGCTATTTACCAGTCTATATGGTAATAATAACTCTTTCTTCAGAAGTTAGTTATCATACGAAATTTCTTCGAATTTAGATATTAATTGTGAAATTCCAATTGATTTTATGCATTTGATTATTTCTACCTTATTGATCATTTTTATATGTCTTATTGATCTTCTATTAATATTGATTTTATGTATTCCATCTTGTTGATTTTTATGTACAGTCGCTCAAAAAATATCCGAACACTATGGTTGATTACAGAATTCAGAAAACATATCTGGCAACGATTTTTTTTTAGAAATTATTTTTCTGGAAACCTTCGTGTCACGTGACACGAAGGTAGACGCTTTACACTTAATAATCTATTCTACTATTCTTCCTATACTCTATTTCTTTTCCTCAATTTTAAGGCTTGATTACATTCATTAGTCTCATCGTCTAAATTAGGGGTTCTCAACCTGGGGTACGCGGTAAAATTTTTTGGAGGACGCCGTGAGAGCTGTTTCACTGATTACCAAGTAAAATGTTATAATTTTACAAGATTGTTAAATTGTTTATGTGATTTTTTGTGTTTATCGATATATGTAATTTTTGAATACAAAATTTAAAGTGTGTTTGTATATGCTTTATTTTATTCCCATTGTTGTACTATAATTATAGGTTTATCTATCTATACAAGGGGTACGCCAGTTACAAGCACATTTCCGTACGTGGAAGCATAAAAGGTTGAGAATCACTGGCTTAAATCAACTAACTGCGCTTTATGCCTAAAATGGGACTATCCGTCTGCAGAGTGGCGCCATCTAGTTGCTTCAAAAGTCTCCCACTGGAATACTCTTTTCTTTATAATTCCCTGATTTACTTCACGTTTTTGTTATATGGGAATATAACAATACATCATTTGATTCACATAAATATGAGCATACGCATTTGCAAATCACTTACTCACAAAATAGTCTATATATAATATATCAGGGGCTGTTAAGCATTCTAACACTGAGAACCGTAGAAAGGAATCTTAGAGTAAGAGAGAGCCGTATTCAAAATTCTTGAAGCTCCTGGGAGCTGCCCAGTAAACCTTGAGGATAGCAATGTTGATCACGATTATTTCTGATGGCATTTTTAAATACATATTTGCATACCTCTTCCATTTGCAATTGATCTAATAAAAGATGACGTTGATTTAACAGAAGTTCCCATTTTTAAATGGTAAAGGGTTGGGTTGTTTTACCTCTGAGTGGCACTTTTTTGCACACCACAGGCTAAATGGCCAGGTCACATGGATCCTGAAGGCTCAGAGAAGGTTGGGGGAGGGGACCCACTGGAACAGCTGTTGGAAGACCTTTACGTCTGCAGTTTTTTCCTTAAATTATAATTACATTTAAGTTCTTCGCAATACGAATATTAAATATACTTCAGTTTGTTTCACATTATAATAGGAAATTCATCACAAAAATTAAGACTCATAAGTTCTACCTATATATACTCCCTTAAGCAGCTGCTTACCAGGGGTCTGAGAGGAGTCTGTCAGATTTATAAGCCACAGGTCTGTGAGGATGGGGGGACCTCAGCAGGAAAACAATGCAAATATTCATGCCTTTCCCGGGACTCGAAACTAAGTCCCTTAAGCAGTAGCTAAGCGCGCTAACCACTGGGCCATGGGACGTTTAAGAAAATGAATGATCCAACTGTATATTTTGAAGCCAAAGCACCCTGTCATGAATTTACAAGGAAAGGTTCTAGCTAATAAAGACTATAAGGAGGTCCAAAACGAAAACAAATGATCTAAATCCATCCTGAAAAATTTCTCTCCTGAGAAACGCCAATAAATTCGCCAAGTGAAGATCGATTTTAAAAATGTTTTTCTTGGCTCCAGGGGCGGACTTACACATAAGCTAACTCAGCTACAGCTATTGCACTACGAAACAATTTTTAATATTTAATCTATTGTTCAAACACTTTATCTTTGCTAACCAATCTAGAATAACGTTTTAATTACATCAATTTCGTGTTTATTTTTCAATGTTCCCCTCAATCACAATAATTATATATAAATTTCAACTTTCGAATATTTGGAGACTCTTAAATTTGAATGCTTAGGGCCTAGAAAGTCAAAGTCCTGCTATACTTAACCGCAATTTTAGAGTTAATTTATATAAGTATCTACACATAAAATCATTCCATGTAAAACATCAGTTCCATGCAGCATCGCAGTTCTAACTCGCAGTCTATTATACCCCTTCAAGCAGCTGCTTGCCACAGAGGTCTGACAGGAGCCTGCCAGTTTGTATGCTGTAGTAGAAGGTCTGAGAGGATGGCAGGGCCTCAGCAGAGCAGAAAAACGACAACATGCATCCATGCCTTACCCAGGGCTCGAAGCCAGGTCCCTTAGCAGTAGCCAAGCGCGCTAACCACTCGGCCACGGGATGGTTTGATGGTAAGAGTCATTGTATAACTCCATGAAACTCACTCACCATGTTGCACTTGTCTGACGTTTTCTATCACCTGTTTTGTCTGTGCATCGTACCTTTCTACTTATTTTGTTTCACATTGTTAGCATATCTTAATTTTGGACGATCCTTCTTCGTAAAGAGCTTCTCCCCCCCCCCCCCCGTTATTAAGTCCATCAAACCTGTCAACAAACTTGGTAGCATTAAAGTCCGCAGGCAAGTTGAACCTCTAAGAACAATTAACCTCCAGTCATCCTATACATTGGCGATGGAGCCACGTCACTGCACCAATGCCACGCCCTCGGTCAGGCCTCAAGGATAGCATAGATAACCGAGATAAAATGGTGAGCCGCATAGAAAACTGAAATTGATTAGCGGTAAGCCAAAGAAATGTGCATATAATCCATACCGTATGTGAACCAACAGAAAAAAAAATCTAAAGTGAAACATAAACAATATAATTTAATTTAAATTAATTGCTTTTAATGAGAATTTGCTTCGCCGAAGTTGGGCTTTTTACCCCCTCTACTTTATTTTTTTCTTTTTCAAATTCATTTGCCATCAGCAGCTCTCTGGCCGCATAAGAAGAGTCGATGGGCAGGCTGCGCCATCTTGCAGTAGTTTAACAAGGCACAAAGATCTTAGTCAAAGGGTTCAAGAATCAATGGTTCTCAAAAAAATTGGGAAATTTGGTTAAAAAAATTTAAAAATGCTAAAAATATTTGCTTCCTGAATTTGAAATATTTCTAAATGTATCTAAAAAGCGCAAACAAAAAAAAAGTTTACGTTTTCCTTACTGCGACGACAGATGATACAAATTAGAAAAAAGAACTGGAATCCAGTGATGAAAAAACAGACTTTTCCCAAACAGATAATACGTGAGTAAACTAATCGCTTCAGTTGTTCTTTTTATACAGGATATTTTAACTTAGAAGAAAGAATAACGATTTTTTGTCGTTTGCATTTATTAATACATTTGTATAATACTAATGTTGTATTTACATGATTTTAGAAGCCGAGCGTTTACGATTGTACTCAGCAGACCTCCTCCGAGCAGCACAAAGTTCAAGTTCGATGGTGAAACGTTAAATTGGCGAAAGTATTTGCTTTTCTCTTGCAGACATATTCTGATGAAAAAGATCCCGCAGCGGAGGTAGCTTTCATGATTCTTGCACTGTAATGAAATGAGAGCAACTTCCTCCTCGGGACTTTTTGCATCAGAATATGTCTGCAAGAAAAACGCAATACTGTTATAAATTAGACGGATGCAAACTAAGCGTGAGTTAAATATATATAATTATGATTCTAAAATAATATAATTTATTACAAAAGTATGATTCAAAACATTTATATAAACTGAATTCAACTAACAAAAATCTTCATCGGTATAAAAATAAACCTTCAGAAGGACATAACACCTTATTACTATTCCACAAAGAGTTGTTTCCTCCATAATTCTTACTATCTACATTCAAAGCATAAAATAAGACTTTTTACAACAATCGAAACGTGGCACTATCATATCTGTGAACAAACCTGCAATGTACAAAGAATAACCTTACCAATTCCTAAACAAACTAAATAACTATACACCAAATGACTTCCTTCTAAGGTTTTACCCATCAAGTACTCCAAAACTGCAGCTAAGTATATTGGTTTCTCGGAACAAGTTCTTTTCAGGCGTTGATCACTACGCACAAGACGATGAATTCTTCTTTTCCTTTTCTAGTTTATTAACACAAGATCCACAATAATAAATTTATTTAACCTCCCACGCACACACTAAATAAAAACATTTCTTCTTTATACTTATAGTGCACAGACTAAGACAAACTACGTTTTCATTCACACTCTAATTCCTCTTAATTATAACAGCTTATTCTTTATTTTTTAAGTTAAGGTCGTTCGTAGTCGCTAGAGTGACGTAATTCTCACGTCATTCTCATTATTGCTCGTTCATCTGTCGTAACAATGCTTTCGCCTAGCTAAAGTTTCACCATCGAACTTTGCGCAGCTCTGAGGATGACTGCTGAGTACATTTGAAAGCGCTCAGCTTCTTAAATCATGCAAATAAAACTTTAATGCCTATTATATGCATGTATTAATAAATGCAAATGGTAAAATGAGCGTTATTCTCTCTTCTAATTTAATAATGATAACGTGAAATCGTTTCTCGATTTTTACCTCCTTCTGTATAGGATATTTTATTTTATTTATAAAATATATATTTTTATACAAAATATAGCTACGTTTTTATCCCTGGAAGTTAGTCTATCAATATCAGCCTCAAATTTATGAGGTAGATAGATTCCCTGAAATCACCACGTAAATCAAAACCAACAACGTATGGAAAAAGGTGGGATGGGTTCCGAACAACATTTTTAATGCAACAATATTTTGCACTAATCCAGATCAGACATCAAATTGTAACTTTTTAATAATATTTTTTCAAACAGAACGTTTTTAACTAATTTTGGGGTGTTGAATTCAAATATGGCTGTGAAAAATCAGCAGCACGTGCAATTTTTTCTTTAAATTACTGATTGGTGTATTTTAAATTTCAGTCAATATGCATATCTGGGAAATGAAAATAAATATGACTATTTTATTAAATTGTAAACTTAAAATTCATTAATTAACTATATGATAGCAGTGAAAAAAAATTAAAAACATCATATTATAGACCACCTACCTTCTGCAAGAACCAGCAGTATCATTGCTGGGTATCACCTGCCTTGGTATCTCTCCTCCATGGTTCGGGTATTCTGGTGAAATCTTTCCCCTTGCTCATTTCTGACAGCTCCTGGTTCTTGGAAAAGAAGTCGAGATGCGAGTGCAAGAAATGAATCTTCAACGAAATTCGGCAGCCAAGATTTTAATCGTTTTTGAGATATCTTGAATGAGCTGATGGCAGTTTTCCACTTAATTATTCCCCAGAAATCCCTGGACCACAGACGTGAAGGATTTCCATGCAGCCCCCTCCTTCATATTCAGTTTTTCTTCGAAGACAATATCATTCAGTAGCTTCTTGATCTGAGGAATAACAAAGATCCCTTCTTTCAGTTTTGCATCACTTAGTTTTGGAAATTTTTCCTTCAAGTGCAAAAACCCTTTACCAGTTTTGCCCACAGTCTTTACAAAGTTTTCCATAAGCCCCTATTTGATGTATAGTGGTAAGAGAAGTTATCAGAGGGTCAATTAGAGGCTTATAACTCACATTATTCTTTCCAGGAAAAAAATCCTCCCTTTTGGGCCAGTCCTTTGTTTTGTAGTGTTCCTTTCTTGGCCTACTTTCCCACAAACACAAAAAACAGCAACATTTTGCAAAGCCTCCTTGAAGCCCGGAGCAAGAGAGATATGACTTTTAGGTCACCACATATTGTCCATTTAAACTAATCATATTTTATAGCAGTGAGCATTTTTTCCATGCTTTCATAAGTTTCCCTCATTTCTACAGCGTGTGTCAGTGGAATGGAAGGTTTTTAGTTTCCTTTATGCAAAAGGACAATTTTTAAGCTGAATTTTGACGAATCTATAAATAGACGCCGTTCCTTAGGTCGTGAGTTGTTCCAATTTCTTCTATCAGCCCAGAAATATCTGTGCAGAATCACAAACCATCTTGCATCTCGTAATAAGCAGATAAAGCCAAATTTCTCTTTCTGAACAGAGAAACTCTGGTACGCTTGGCCAGAAGATTTCACAGTTGAAGACTTGAACCTAAAATCTCAGCTTTTGTATGGAAAGTCCTAGGTCTCGAACAAGATCATTTAGTTCATTTTGCTGAATCAGATGAGGCTCATCTAGCTTTTTAGGTGTGTATGTAGGATCAGGATCTGTATGTCCCTCAAAGTCTTCCTCTGATGAATGTGAATCCATCGCTTCCATGTTAGTTGGAGGTGTTGGTATATGAAGGAAGGTCTTCTCCATGAGGAACTGGCCTTATGGCTGAAGGCACACTTTATATTGAATTTTGCGTTTGTTCTTTTTTGAAAAGCCCGACACTTTAGTTAAACAAAAATAGCAATCATGCAAGTGACTAGTTGGCTCACGCCAAACCATTGGATCTTCAAAGGGCATAGATTTTATCTTTCAACCGTTCATTCAGGCCAACAAAGCACGAAATGCAGTACACACACGTGGAACCCATGTTTTGTCCTGATCTCCAACATGACATCCAAAATACAAGTTATAGGCTTTCTTCACAATCTTTTTCAAAGAACATCCCTGGGATTTAAAAATATCATTTCCACACACATAACAAAACTTATCTGACACAATAACGCATCCGCGACGCTGCCTTTGTGCCATTTAAACGCCAAAATTCACTCTTCAAATTTGAGAGGACACTGTGTTCATAGGCTGTTGAAACCTATGGACACAGTGTTCTCAGGAACTAGTCAAGATTGACGGGGTCGCGAGATATCGCAGGAAGCGGAAATGACGTCATACTGTTTGCAATCGAGGCCGTGGGAAGCTTCGGTTTGTAATTAGTGCAGCTAAACCTTTTATGATATTCTCAATACTCTGCAAATCAGGGAATTCTAATAGGAATTTTTTTAAAAAAGGGTATTTTCTTAAACCAGAATATTAAGCAAAAAACATTTTAACAAGGGATGAAAGTTATTGAATTACTATATATTTATTTCGCGTCGTTAAGAATTCTGCGACCGTACTCGCTGCGAGTTTGCATTAATCATCAAGTGTTTCAGAAATAATTGGTTATTGCCTATCTATTTATGTGTAAAAAAAAAGGAATATTTTGTACATGAAATTCATTTTAAACCACATAAACCACTTAAATTTGCCATTAGTAATAACATCTATACTCACCTTTCTCCTCTTATGATTATCCTTTGAAACTTTTGTTTCTCCTTTAAAATAAAAGACATAACAAATTTATTTCCACTGCAGAAAGTATGGTTTAGTGATGAAATACGCTAAAATAGTTAAGCAACTGTAATATATAGATTAGCGTTCGATTTGTGCTAACAGGTATTTTTATTTCGTTTTCGAATAAAAAGAGGGTTTAAAGTTTTTTTGAATTTGTTTATATTCTTTGATTATAGTACAAATAAATCTTGTCATCTATCACTAGACTTTAACATTTTTTGAGTTAAATAATTGTTATTTTGTTATATAGTATTGATAATATACTACGGGTCACGATTAGCGATTTTCCCCAGAGTTACAATTATGACCGCTGACGGTGTAAAAAGTTGAAAATTGTTAAAACAAATATTGCAGGCGATGTATTTATGCTGCTAATTTTGATGGTAATATTTGAAAGTCACGAGGTTTTCATTTACATCAATATGTTGCCTCCGTTCATCATAAGACAGTACAGAAATTCATGCCACCAAACACTTATTTTATTCATACATTATAATTAATATCACTTTAAGAAAAAAGTAATGTTGATGATATTTGGAAAAGATAGATATTACTAGTGGAAATTGAATTTTGTACGTATGATGTCATTAATTTATAATTATTATATTAATTTATATATCATAGTCATTAATTTGGTAAAGGTGTATGTGAAAAAAATAATCAAAAGCTGTATGGTCCGATTCTTAATGTCCGATCAAATGGTTGAAATTACAATCGTAGCAATACATTTTTAATTATCTTTCTTCTTTCTACTAATGTCTACCGCTATTCAAAAGTTGTTCCACCATATCTGTCGAATGCGATGAGCAGAAACTCACGTATTCAATGAAGGCTTGTGAGAAGCGGAGGCAGTTTTTATCATGGGCTATAACAAATTCCTCTAAAAAAGGGAAAATATGAAAACTATTCTTTACCTATATCTCTTTGGAGCACGAGGACGGAAAATAAGACTATGCTTCATAAGAAATATTGCGACACCTACAATATATTACAATTTGTTACAAATCATAAAATCCTCCCCCTGCAAAAAAAAGCGAAGTGAATTATCTTTGGAATTTGAAAGCCGAATGTAACATGTACATCAAATAAAAGCTTGTGACACTTTCCTTACTTTATTTCACTAATTTGGGGTATGTCGGCATTAAAAATATACTCCCCCTTTCTCCCCAACATGGAGAAAAAGAGGAAAGTCGCTCCTTTACCGTGTTTTCCGAACAAGAGGACCTGGGGTTAGGACTCAAATGCATGATCATATGAGAATCGTCGTCGACTACATCGAATTATGCCCCCACCATTTTCCCCTCCCCCTTTAAGGAGGGGCGAAAATTTAGCGGGATTTGACCGTAACGAGTTACATCATAGTTTAAAGCTTGAGATGAGAGATCTCAAATACATCTAAATGAAAATGAGCGGTGAAATGATGTCGATACTCACAAGTCACACCAATTTTCCTGTATGCGGCTACAAAGGGAGTAAAACTACAACATATTTATAATTTAATCGCTTAAACCGTACTCGCTTCAAGGAAAGATAGGATGGCGATTTACATCTCAACAAGATTGCTCACGCTCTATCGGTTTCAATGAATACGAATTCAGCGACTGATTGCATCATCTATATGCTTTAGTTTATCTACTTTTCAGGACACATAAAGGAAGTTTTTCCATATATTACAACAAAGGCAAATACTTTTTATGTTGTATAAATACAAACAAAATACTACCACTTGCATTTTCCCCAGTCACCCATTAGTTTTAATTAAAACTTCTAATAATAATAAATCATGATGGAATACCTCAATCATCAAATCCTCAAGCAGTTGCTTGCCACAGAGGTCTGACAGGGGCCTGTCAGTTTAAATGCCACAGCAGAAGGTCTGTGAGGATGGCAGGACCTCAGCAGAAAAACGACACATACATCCATGCCTTACCCGCGGCTCGATACAATATATTGGTCAGTAGGGGGAAAGTGGGGGTTTTGGAACAGAGGCGGGTCAATGTTAATCCTATGTGACCCACCTCCCATGTGTTTCAAAGCGGACGCGGGCCTTTTCGTCACCCATACAGATCACCAATACATATTTCACCCTTATTAATATTTCATAATTCATATTTAATTAATCAATACCGCCTACCCCTTTATTAAAAACCGGCCATTTTGGTTTCTACCCTCATCCGAAATTTCTAAGTCCTGGCTCCACCATTTTGAAATCCGACGTCACCGAATAACAGTTCTGTATTTTTACCCAATAGCATTGTTTCTTTTCGTTTCTGCGGGACAGTCTTTTATTCCAGTTTCTGCGGGATAGTCTTTTATTCCAGTTTCTGCGGGATAGTCTTTCTTCTAGTATAAATACGACATCCATCAGTCAGATTCCTCATTCTGTTGCCAGACGTTGACAGTGACGGTCCTCTGCAGCTGCGTCACCGTGATTTTTTCAACTGTTAGAAGCCAATAGTGATAGCTCTCCACGTCCTCGTGTAGTATCAGCTATTTTACAACTCACTGTTTCATAATATATCCATGTGATATATGTGAGAAGGTTTTCATTCACCAGACCCATCTCATTCGTCATAAGAGAAATCATGATGGAAATAACCTCTTTAAGTGCTCTCAATGCGAATTGATATTCTCAAGGAGAGATGACGCCCGACGTCATGAGTTAACCCACACCTCCAGAAAAACCTACAAATTGGATGGAGTTTGGGAGAAAAGACAATCTTTTACATCAAAGAAAGCCACACAATAATAAGCGAAAACGTTCTGAAGATGAAAGGATTCCCCAAAAGAAACAAAATCCAGACCCTGAAGATCCCTGCCAGTTTACAGAAGAAATGAAAAGGACCCTGTCAACACATAAACTGATGGCAACGGAAGAAACATCGGTTGACCTCGCCTTTTTCCTTGAATCCTCGCGGGAGTCACTCCTAACTCATCTGAAAGAAGAATTGACCTCGAAAAGTAGCATTAAATGGTACCTTGTCGTGCAAGTGCGCTTCAGGCTAAAAGTCTCCCCTTCTATCTTCGAACACTGTACCCCGTTTTTCAGAAGTAACTGTGTCACAAGTCTTCCTACATCATCCCTAAACAGAGAACTGGATTCAGCGTGTAAGAAGATAAAGATCACATTTGAAGAATTTGGAGGAGCACATAGTGGATGGACACTGGATGCCGTACTCCACGCTGAAATGAACATTGGAAAATATATCCCTACTCCAAGAGAATTACTGTTAAAACACGCTATTGTCAATTTATGTAATTCTGACCAAAAATGTTTTGTCTGGTCTGTTTTAGCCTCTTTGTATCCTGCCACAGATAATCCGCAGCGCTTTAACAACTATATACATTTAGAAGAAAAATTAAACACATCTGGCTTAATTTTCCCTGTTACAATAAATCAAATATCTAAATTCGAAAAAATGAACAGTATTTTTGTTAATGTTTTTGGATATGAGAAAGAGGTGTTCCCACTCTACATCACCCCATTCAGATTTAAAGAGCATGCAAATCATCTTCTGTTATCGGATGATGAAAAGCAGCATTATTGCGCCATTAAAAATATGAGTAGACTTCTCAGTTCTCTCACTAAACATAAATGTCAGGCTTCCTATTGTGATTACTGCCCTCACCGTTTCAAAAATGAATCACTCTTGAAGGATCATATCCTCTATTGTCAAGAACATGGACCCCAGAGAGTAGAATTTCCAACTGAAGAAGAAAATGGCTGAAATTCACAAATTTCAAGTTTCAGCAGCCCATTCCATACGTGATTTATGCCGACTTTGAAACATTCCTAGTGAAAGTGGACACATTGTATGCCTAACCATGAAACATCTCACACCACTATCACAGCAAATCATGAACCCTGTGGATTTGCATATCTTGTTGTTGGACCTGATGGCTGCAGCTATATAAACCTCCAGTAGTATATAGAGGTCCTAATGCAGTAGAAGAATTTTTAGAAAGTTTGCTTAAAGACGAAGAAAACATAAATAAATTTACTGTCGATGATAAAGCCAATACAACTCTCGAATCATGAAGAGAAACTGTTTCACAACGCTACTGACAGTCATATTTGTAAGCATGCCCTAGGAGCAGATCGTGTGAGAGATCACGATCATATAACAGGTAAATTCCGAGGAACTGCCCATAATTCCTGTAATCTGAACTTTAAGTTAACCAATAGGATTCCAGTTATCTTTCACAACCTAAAGGGATATGACAGCCAGCTTATTATGCAGGGAATCGGCAGAATCAAAAATAAGTAGATTAATTGCATTCCCAATAACATGGAAGCATACATAGCCTTCTCCCTGGGGACATTGCATTTTATAGATTCCTATCAGTTTTTAAGCACATCCCTTGAGAAACTAGTAAATAATTTATCACCAGATGAGTTCCATATTTAAAAGGAACATGTTGAAACTGAACGGTTACACTTGGTTTTGAGAAAAAGAGTTTACCCCTATGATTATATCGACAACAGTGAAAAGTTTGAAGAAACAGTATTACCACCACGTGAAGCATTTTACAACCAACTCACAGAAGAAGCGCTAGGGGAAGAAGACTGCACCCATGCAATAAGAGTATGGAATGCATTCAACATAAAAAATCTAGGCCAGTATCATGACTTGACCTGAAGACTGACGTGCTCCTCTTAGCTGATGTTTTCGAAAGTTTCAGAAAACTATGCATCAGATACTATGAAATCGATCCCTGTCATGTTTACACAGCTCATGGATTAGCCTGGCTAGCATGCTTAAAAATGACAAATGTAAATCTTGAGTTGATAATTGATTCTACAATGTACCTTTTCCTGGAAAAAAGCATACGAAGGGGGATTTCTGTGATATGCAATCGTTTTAGTACTTCAAACAACAAGTATTTCGACACATATGATCCCCAGTTACCCTCTAAATACATTATGTACTATGATGCCAACAATCTTTATGGATGGGCAATGTCGCAATGCCTCCCTCAAAGCGATTTTCGACGGCTCAATAAAGAAGCAATAGCAGATCTAGATATTACAGCAGTTGCTGATGATTCGAATAAAGGGTACATATTGAAAGTTGATTTAGATTATCCAGTTTCTCTGCACGACAAGCATAATGATTATCCACTAGCAACTGAGAAACTTCAGATTACCAGCAGCATGCTATCACCATATTGTCAAGAGGTTGCCCAAAACCTTGGAATAAATACAAGCCAATCAGTCGTGAAATTAGCCCCAAATCTACATTCTAAGGAAAAATATGTCCTTCATTATCGAAATCTCAAACAATATTTAGCCTTCGGTATGCAGCTGAAGAAAATACATCGCGTTTTAGTATTTAATCAGTCTTGCTGGCTAAAACGATAAATAGAATTTAATACAGATCAGCGGAAGAAAGCTAGAAACGACTTCGAGAAGGACTTCTTCAAACTGATGAATAATGCTGTGTTTGGAAAAACGATGGGAAATTTGAGAAATTGAATGAAAATTGAATTGAATCAGAACCCGAAGAGAGTATGTAAACTCGTAGCATCACCTGCTTTTCATGCTTTTCTTGTTTTTGACAACGACCTCGCATGTGTACAATCAAAAGAAACTAAATTGAACTCAACAGGCCTATTTATGCTGGTTTCAGTATTCTAGATATTAGTAAACTATTGATGTATAGCTTTCATTATGACTATATTAGTCCAAAATATGGAGAAAAAGCTAAATTATTGTTCACTGATACAGATTCACTGTGCTACGAGCTTCAAACCGAGGACGTGTATGCTGATATGAAAGCTGAAAGACGATATAAATCATTTTGATACGTCCGACTATCACATAGACCATGTTTTGCATAGTACACATAATAAAAAGGTACTAGGTAAAATGAAAGATGAACTTTCAGGAGTACCTATCAAACAATTTGCAGGCCTTCGTTCTAAAATGTATTCCCTTCAGAGTTTACATGAGGAGAAGAAGACGGGGAAAGGAGTCCCCAAATACATCGTAAAAAGAACCCTTCGTCACAAGGATTACAGAGACTGCTTAATAAACAAATCACCTTGTCGAGTAGATTTGACAAGGATTCAAAGTAGCAACCATCATCTTCATACAGTGAAAGGTGTAAAACTTGGTCTGTCACCATTTGATGATAAAAGATATATTTTAGAAAATGTTTATGACACCCTTTCGTATGGTCACTAGAAAACAATGAAAAAATAACATAACAGAAAAACGAATATTTCACTGTGATTTTCTTTAATATGTTTGAGCTATTTATGTATAAAAATATGATAATTTTATCCGAATGTATGCATATAACCCCCTATATATGTAAAAATATTACATGTCATTGCTATATGTAGACAGCTGTATGTAAAACCATTTCCTCTGTTAACCTGCATTTTTGTAGGGAGACTGTAAAGTATATCTATAATCAATGTGAAAAAAGCATCATTGAGAAATGTATAAAATTGACCCCATGGCGTCACTGACCACGCCCACTTTCGGCCACGCCCCTAATTAATAATTTAAATAATAATAATCAATAAATTACTAATTAATAATCAATTAATAACTAATCAATTACTGATTAATAACCCATAATTAATTATAAAATTAATTAAAAATTAATTAATCCCCTTTATTAAAAAACCCATTTTTAAAAAATTCCTCCCCCTTATTAAAAAAGCGCCTTCCTTCACCCCTTTTAACCCCTTGCGCCATATAGTGACTACGAGGAGTACTATTTTCGGAAAAACCTCTATTTTATCTCTAATTTCCCATTCATAATTAATTAAAAATTAACCACCTTTCACGTAGGCGTGGCCATGAAAGCACTAATGAGAATCCCTCGGTTGTCTTGATACTACTCGATGAGATCTAATAGTAACTGTGGTGCCAAGTAGTGGTTAAAAATGTAATTAAAATTCTGTTTGTTTTTTATACTTTAGGTAGAAAATACTTCAATATTATGTTAATTTCCAGTAACTAGGCTGTATTAATTCTTTTTGTATATAGAATACGTTGATCACAATATATTAAGTATATGGTGTTAAAAGAAATTCAATTAAAATTCATTATTTTCCCCTTAAATTATAAGAAAATGTTTTAAAGTGGATTTGTGGAGATGCATTTAAACATTAAATATTGCTCACATTACTTCCAATTGGGTACTTAACTGTTGAATGAGAAAATTAATTAGTAATTAATGTGTGAAAATACTAAAAAAAATGCGTTATGTTGAAACACAGAGCATTTCATATTTAAGTCTTAGAGGTATATGTTGATACGTTCGCTAGTTCTTTTACTTATATCTAATGTTAAAAACAGGAAATCATCTGTATTTCTTGATATTAAGCAGCTGATATTAGTGGGGAATTTCGTTCTTTTTTCATTGTATTTAATGTAGGTAAGCATATTATTTTTTTATCTGTCGTTATAAATCTGGGAATTAAATGTATTTTTTTACTAAACAGTTGAAATAAGTGTTGAAATCGTTTAATTTTCAATGCATTGGAGAAAAAACGATATTTCACCTCTGTAATTGAAAAATCTCATTTTTAGGGAATTTCTTTTTTTTCTTTAAATCTCCTAAATTATATGATGGAATCCCCTTAATTTTCAATAAAATTAGGGAAAAAATGTTATTTTTAATTAAATCATCATACTTTTTGTCATGGAAACATTACAAAGTAAAACAATTATTAACTGAGTAATTCGAATAACAGTATGAAAATCCTATTTTTTTTTATTCATAGGAAATAAAATTCGTCTGTACACCTCTGTATTATATACAGGAAATTATCCTTTTCCTTTATTGTAAAGTATTAATTTTCAGTAAAATCTGCTCTAATGCACTTTATCGCTAAATGGCTGATGTAATAATTTCGATTATTTCTCTGTAAAAATCTATGTAAAGTTCTCGTCTCTGCAAAGTAAAGATTAGAATTTCATTCCGCGCTGATAATTTTCTCATAAACACAGCACTCGGTGCATTTATTGAAGTCCACCACTTTTGAGAGGCGATTGCTTCAAAACAAAAAACGTCGATTTCGAGGTGGCTCGTTCCGGATAGTGTAATGGGCTAAGCAAGCGTCTCCAGACAACTTTGAAAGGAAATCTTATATTTTCATCACTTCTTAATACTTGAGAATGTTACTACATCGCGAAATTATAAGTAATGATTGATAAACCATGAAAATTCAGAGAATTACCAACCTTTTATTATAAGTGTAATCCCAGAAATAGATCTCAGAAAGGTTTTCTCCCAGTGAGCGAGCTGGTTCCACGGGCACGTTACAACGCAATGCGAGCCGTGGAAATGAGTCAGCAGCACGAGCGCCACCAGAAAAAGGCACGTGAGAAGTGACCCTAACGCTTGTTTCCCTCCCCACTTACCAAAGATAAGACTCAGAAATTCAGACGACACATATAATAATGAAATATAGTAATGTCTACATATAATAATGACATGTAATATTTTTACATATATAAGGGGTTATATGCATACATTCGGATAAAAATTATCATATTTTTATACATAAATAGCTCAAACATATTAAAAAAAATCACAGTGAAATATTCGTTTTTCTGTTATGTTATTTTTTCATTGTTTTCTAGTGACCATACGAAAGGGTGTCATAACCATTTTCTAAAATATATCTTTTATCATCAAATGGTGACAGACCAAGTTTTACACCTTTCACTGTATGAAGATGATGGTTGCTACTTTGAATCCTTGTCAAATCTACTCGACAAGGTGATTTGTTTATTAAGCAGTCTCTGTAATCCTTGTGACGAAGGGTTCCTTTTATGATGTATTTGGGGACTCCTTTCCCCGTCTTCTTCTCCTCATGTAAACTCTGAAGGAAATACATTTTAGAACGAAGGCCTGCAAATTGTTTGATAGGTACTCCTGAAAGTTCATCTTTCATTTTACCTAGTACCTTTTTATTATGTGTACTATGCAAAACATGGTCTATGTGATAGTCGGACGTATCAAAATGATCTATTTATACACGTCCTCGGTTTGAAGCTCGTATCACAGTGAATCTGTATCAGTGAACAATAATTTAGCTTTTTCTCCATATTTTGGACTAATATAGTCATAATGAAAGCTATACATCAATAGTTTACTAATATCTAGAATACTGAAACCAGCATAAATAGGCCTGTTGAGTTTCAATTTAGTTTCTTTTGATTGTACACATGCGAGGTCGTTGTCAAAAACAAGAAAAGCATGAAACGCAGGTGATGCTACGAGTTTACATACTCTCTTCGGGTTCTGACTCAATTCAATTTACATTCGATTTCTCAAATTTTCCATCGTTTTTCCAAACACATCATTATTCATCAGTTTGAAGAAGTCCTTCTCGAAGTCATTTCTAGCTTTCTTCCGCTGATCTGTATTAAATTCTATTTATCGTTTTAGCCAGCAAGACTGATTAAATACTAAAACGCGATGTATTTTCTTCAGCTGCATACCGAAGGCTAAATATTGTTTGAGATTTCGATAATGAAGGACATATTTTTCCTTAGAATGTAGATTTGGGGCTAATTTCACGACTGATTGGCTTGTATTTATTCCAAGGTTTTGGGCAACCTCTTGACAATATGGTGATAGCATGCTGCTGGTAATCTGAAGTTTCTCAGTTGCTAGTGGATAATCATTATGCTTGTCGTGCAGAGAAACTGGATAATCTAAATCAACTTTCAATATGTACCCTTTATTCGAATCATCAGCAACTGCTGTAATATCTAGATCTGCTATTGCTTCTTTATTGAGCCGTCGAAAATCGCTTTGAGGGAGGCATTGCGACATTGCCCATCCATAAAGATTGTTGGCATCATAGTACATAATGTATTTAGAGGGTAACTGGGGATCATATGTGTCGAAATACTTGTTGTTTGAAGTACTAAAACGATTGCATATCACAGAAATCCCCCTTCGTATGCTTTTTTCCAGGAAAAGGTACATTGTAGAATCAGTTATCAACTCAAGATTTACATTTGTCGTTTTTAAGCATGCTAGCCAGGCTAATCCATCAGCTGTGTAAACATGACAGGGATCGATTTCATAGTATCTGATGCATAATTTTCTGAAACTTTCGAAAACGCCGGCTAAGAGGAGGCACGTCAGTCTTCAGGTACAAGTCATGATACTGGCCTAGATTTTTTATGTTGAATGCATTCCATACTCTTATTGCATGGGTGCAGTCTTCTTCCCCTAGCGCTTCTTCTGTGAGTTGGTTGTAAAATGCTTCACGTGGTGGTAATACTGTTTCTTCAAACTTTTCACTGTTGTCGATAAAATCATAGGGGTAAACTTCTTTTCTCAAAACCAACTGTAACCGTTCAGTTTCAATATGTTCCTTTTAAATATGGAACTCATCTGGTGATAAATTATTTACTAGTTTCTCAAGGGATGTGCTTAAAAACTGATAGGAATCTATAAAATGCAATGTCCCCAGGGAGAAGGCTATGTATGCTTCCATGTTATTGGGAATGCAATTAATCTTCTTATTTTTGATTCTGCCGATTCCCTGCATAATATGCTGGCTGTCATATCCCTTTAGGTTGTGAAAGATAACTGGAATCCTATTGGTTAACTTAAAGTTCAGATTACAGGAATTATGGGCAGTTCCTCGGAATTTACCTGTTATATGATCGTGATCTCTCACACGATCTGCTCCTAGGGCATGCTTACAAATATGACTGTCAGTAGCGTTGTGAAACAGTTTCTCTTCATGATTCGAGAGTTGTATTGGCTTTATCATCGACAGTAAATTTATTTATGTTTTCTTCGTCTTTAAGCAAACTTTCTAAAAATTCTTCTACTGCATTAGGACCTCTATATACTACTGGAGGTTTATAGCTGCAGCCATCAGGTCCAACAACAAGATATGCAAATCCACGGGGTTCATGATTTGCCGTGATAGTGGTGTGAGATTTTTCAGGGTTAGGCATACAAGTGTCCAATTTCACTAGGAATGATTCAAAGTCAGCATAATTCACGTATGGAACGGGCTGCTGAAACTTGAAATTTGTGAATTTCAGCCATTTTTCTTCTTCAGTTGGAAATTCTACTCTCTGGGGTCCATGTTCTTGACAATAGAGGATATGATCCTTCAAGAGTGATTCATTTTTGAAACGGTGAGGGCAGTAATCACAATAGGAAGCCTGACATTTATGTTTAGTGAGAGGACTGAGAAGTCTACTCATATTTTTAATGGCGCAATAATGCTGCTTTTCATCATCCGATAACAGAAGATGATTTGCATGCTCTTTAAATCTGAATGGTGTGATGTAGAGTGGGAACACCTCTTTCTCATATCCAAAAACATTAACAAAAATATTGTTCATTTCTTCGAATTTAGATATTTGATTTATTGTAACAGGGAAAATTAAGCCAGATGTGTTTAATTTTTCTTCTAAATGTATATAGTTGTTAAGGCGCTGCGGATTATCTGTGACAGGATACAAAGAGGCTAAAACAGACCAGACAAAACATTTTTGGTCAGAATTACATAAATGGACAATAGCGTGCTTTAACAGTAATTCTCTTGGAGTAGGGATATAACTAGAACCTGTAAGAGGGATATATTTTCCAATGTTCATTTCAGCGTGGAGTACGGCATTCAGTGTCCATCCACTATGTGCTCCTTCAAATTCTTCAAATGAGATCTTTATCTTCTTACACGCTTAATCCAGTTCTCTGTTTAGGGATGATGTAGGAAGACTTCGGAAAAACGGGGAACAGTGTTCGAAGATAGAAGGGGAGACTTTTCGCCTGAAACGCACTTGTATTAAATGGTACCTCCAAAGGTACCATTTAATGCTACCTTTCGAGGTCAATTCTTCTTTCAGATGAGTTAGGAGTGACTCCCGCGAGGATTCAAGGAAAAAGGCGAGGTCAACCGATGTTTCTTCCGTTGCCATCAGTTTATATGTTGACAGCGTCCTTTTCATTTCTTCTGTAAACTGGCAGGGGTCTTCAGGGTCTGGTTTTTGTTTCTTTTGGGGAATCCTTTCATCTTCAGAACGTTTTCGCTTATTATTGTGTGGCTTTCTTTGATGTAAAATATTGTCTTTTCTCCCAAACTCCATCCAATTTGTAGGTTTTTCTGGAGGTGTGGGTTAACTCATGACGTCGGGTTTCATCTCTCCTTGAGAATGTCAATTCGCATTGAGAGCACTTAAAGAGGTTATTTCCATCATGATTTCTCTTATGACGAATGAGATGGGTCTGGTGAATGAAAACCTTCTCACATATATCACATGGATACATTATGAAACAGTGAGTTGTAAAATAGCTGAAACTACACGAGGACGCGAGAACTATCACTATTGGCTTCTAACAGTTGAAAAAATCACGGTGACGCAGCTGCAGAGAACCGTCACTGTCAACGTCTGGCAACAGAATGAGGAATCTGACTGATGGATGTCGTATTTATACTTGAAGAAGGACTATCCCGCAGAAACTGGAATAAAAGACTGTCCCGCAGAAACGAAAAGAAACAATGCTATTGGGTAGAACTATACAGAACTGTTATTCGGTGACGTCGGATTTCAAAATGGTGGAGCCAGGACTTAGAAATTTCGGATGAGGGTAGAAACCAAAATGGCAGGTTTTTAATAAAGGGGTGGGCGGTACTGATTAATTAAATATGAATTATGAAATATTAATAAGGGTGAAATATGTATTGGTGATCTGTATGGGTGACGAAAAGGCCCGCGTCCGCTTTGAAACACATGGGAGGTGGGTCACATAGGATTAACATTTACCCGCCTCTGTTCCAGAACCCCCACTTTCCCCCTACTTTGGTCCTTTAGATCAGTAGCCAAGCGCGCTAACCACTCGGCCACGGGACGGCTAAAACTTCTACGGGTTGCAAAAATAGTAACCAAAAGCTTTACTGCAATATCGCTTTCAGAGATACTCACCAGGGTAATAAGCATTCTTTCAGCTTATCTTTTTGTCTTAAAAAAGAAATTTTCCAAATTACAACTGACTGTTTGTTATTTTTGATGGACGAAAAGCCTCCAATTTGCATTCCTCATAATTATTTTCACATTGTGGTCCGTAAGAGGGAAAGCAGAAATGTGGTCAACATCACAGTTGGGTTGTTTTACCTCGATGCAAAGTTTTTTTTTGCATACGTGCTAAATGGCTTCTTTGCAAAAACTCCTTCCCTTGGTTAACAGGGGTTACTGGTGGGCTTGGAAAGGTGGTCATCCGTTTGATGAGACATTTAGGAGCCCTCAAGGTCTTTGTGACCTGACCATTTAGCCAACTGAGCGCAAAAACAATACCACTCAGAACTAAAACAACCCAACTAAAAAATCCCGAAAGGCAAAGTTTTTTGTTCACAGTTAAATAAAATGAGAAAGTTAAAATGAAATTAAAATTTCCATTGTGTGTTCAAAACACTCTATGCAATAGCAACTATTTGCGTAGTATCGTTTATTTTTTTCCCTAGAAATAGTTATAGAATATCAAGAAATAGTCATATAAATATCATTAATTTCTGTGCATTACTTCAAACACATCTCCAATATTTATTGTCAAAGTACATTTAAAAGATTAAATATGCTTCACTTTTTTAGCTTTATTCTGAGATTTCCAGTGGTAGTTGGTCTTTGCAGTTCCAGATTGATTTTTCTTAATTTATGCCTAATCATTAATTTATCACACAAATGTATTAACCGGCACCTTATGGTTTCACAATGTTCATGATCTAGTCAAGAAGATTTCTCTTGTTTCAGTTGTGGCACATTATCTGACAAATATATTTCTGCTGAAAGAAATGATCAATGTTGTTCTGAAATACTGCTGAGAAACGTTCAAGTACAAAATCAGATGGCCATTTCAAACCATAAGGAGTATTCCGGTATTCTTTTAAGTACAACATTAGTATTATTAAGTTCTTTTTGATGCAAGCAAAATCAAACAGCATATATTGCATTTAGCGTTCTTCAAGTTGTTGTTGTTTTTTTTTTTAAGGAAAAAAAAAACCATTATGTATGCCAATGCATTTTTTCTACATCCAGGAGAGAAGAATTGAATTCCGAAAAAAATGTTTCATCTTCATTTGAAGGAAGGTTTCATTGGTTGTTCACTAGTGCTTTCATGAAACAGATTTTGGCTAATTAAAGATCTATCCAAAGGCTTTAAATCTGCTAGATTTCCTCCTCCGTCATCTTCACAGTTAGTCGACTTGCGTTTAAACACATTATGAACCATCACACCACGAAGTGCAGTCTGGAATTGTGCACTATCTGGGTTATCTTTAAACCCTCCTCTTCTACACACAGAGGCAAATACATTTTTCTAGGCTATCCTAATTAAATCTCTTAATCAACAGAAATTTAACTTCAGTTTTTAGAGAATTCCACATTTGGACATAAGCACTTAATGTCAAGATCCATCCTTTCTTGCAGGGAGGTGTCACTATTTTTTTATCAGCAGTTACAAATTTTCAGGTTTTAACCCATTTAATTTGTCAACCCAGAGTTGTTCGTGACCAGAGTTTTCAATAATTCCAGCAGCATTTGTCATGAGACTATATAAAGTTTTGTCATTTACACTGTCAAACAGCTCATCCATCTGATTAACAAAATCAGCTGAAAATGCAGATTCTGCTGGGATCTGACCAAAAGTAGTATAGACACACAATCCAGCTGACACAGAATGGCTAAAAATTGTGCTTCAATTTTAACTTTCATGTTGCCTAATCCCCCAACTGTAAGATGTTTTTCAGTTAGCCTAGGGGCAATACGATATTTGGTAACACTATCTAATTTAAGAAATTGCCACAGATGCTGCCAAGAAGCAATTTTGCCATCTTCGAAGTGGACGTCATAATTTTTAAAGTTATTTCGAACACTTTTCAGAAAATGTGGTGTATCATAAAATGCAAATATCTTGTCATCACCTACATGGAAAAATTACCTTTCCTCTGTTATACAAAGATACCTCATAAGAGCTTGGTTGCATGGCCCTTGATCACAATAATCCCTATGATCTTAAGACCACAGTCTTGAAGTTTTTCAATACCAGTAATTATTGTTTCCTTCAATTCAGTAGGCGGAAGTGAATTTCCAGTGTAAAAGTAACGAACCAACTGTTTCCAATTGCACACAATATTCCTAACCATAATCACAAGGGCATGCTTAGCTAGTTGTGGTTTAGTTGTTTCAAAATTATCGTACCCAATTACACATTACATGTTAATCCAGCTTTAATGGATATTTCATCGAACATCAAAAGACCCGATTTATCTGATTCTGCAATTTTTGAGTTTGTTTTTCCAGATATTTCAATAAAACAGGACAAAAGCCTGGTTCTTCCGCTGCATCTTTAATTGAGCGATTCAAAGTCATTTTGCTAGGAAATGCTAATCGCTTTTGTAATATTTCATATGCACTTGGGCTTTGCAAATAAATATTAAGTGCGAAAGGTTTTTCATCATTGTTCTAATGTCTGCCTTTAGGATGACTTTTGGACAAATTTGTAATGGGCTGGAGACAGTTTCTGCTGCAAAACTCTAAAAAGATTTGGTTTGCTTTCAAAATTAAGCACTCGTCTCTTTAGTTTGGAAATAGTTGAACGGAAATTAAGGATTTTCCTCGTTTTTGGTGTATGATCTACCTGATTAGAATTGTGATCTGACACCTTACTATAATCATGATCTGGCAATTTAGGGCTGGCAGAACATAAATCACATCACTTCTGTACCACCATTACTAGGTAATGGAGATGCTGGTGCTTCAGGTGGAAAATCCGTGCACGCAAAGCATATTTTATCAAGCGTACTTTTTCTGTACTTGTTACACAGCACTCTGAAAAACGTGCAGGGCACAAGCGTCCATTATTATACATAAGAGTACAATAGTTTGCTAATGACATCACATCTTCACGTGCAACCAACTTTAGCCATGACTGCAACCTGAAATAAGTAAAAAAAATATTTCAGCATCACAGTTAATAGTTATAATGCTTGGTAACTGTCTGCCTTTTTCCTTTGGCATACAACTATCTGCTACATTTTAATTTTTTGAATTTTCACGGACAATGAAAAGCATATTTATTTTGTATACCACAATATGAGATCAATCAATAATAAGCAAACTTAATTGCACAAGGCTGGAGATATTCTTTCTGATCAAAATCATCTGAAGATGCTACGTGTTATGGAACTCAAAATACTTAAACCCCTTTCCCCTCATAGCTTTGGTATCAAAAACAATATCAAAAACCTCATAACCCATATATCAAATTCGTTAATACTGAGATGAAAAAGATAATTTTAGAAATGCAACTCTCTTGGCTAATCATAAGTATGCAACATTAGTTTTCCAAAATAAATGTTTACTTACATTTACACAAAGTTTTTTCCCTGAAAACAAAAAGATAAACTGTTCTTTCTTGTACGTTTATGACATCCTAAACCTATGCTTTTTTCCCTCATATTTGAAAATGACAACTACTATATCAAAAGGAGCATGTTACAAATATTAGTACAATGATGTGTTGATTTGTGTCTTGATTTTAACTCTGGTTGTAGACTAAATTAAATGTATTTTAGATTTCTATTTATCCTTGTTTGGTTGTTGGCCTTTGTTGCCTTTCTTGCTCTTGTTCCATTAAACCCTAACCAACGTGACTCAGGTAATTACAATAAAAAAAAGTAACATTAGTGAATGAATGACAGAGCCGGTGCTAGTTAGGTCGCCATTAGCACACTCGCCATGCATATAGCCATGCATTAGGTAGCCATTGGAACACTCGCCATGGATATAGAAAGACATGGGTCCAATTCCTCACGTTGGAAAAATTAATTTTTCCCACACAACTATTTATTGATTTCAAAGTCAGCAGGTAACTCTGTGGTTTTACTCCTGACAGATAAATTAATTCTTTTCGAATCAATTACAGCTCATTACCTCATATTTTGTGCATGTTTAGTGTCTCGTTTTAAGTTACCCACTTAGGAAAATAATTTAAATTTTGGATATTATGAGTTAGTTATGAAAATTATAAGCTTTCATGTGGTGCACGAAATACCACATAAGCAAAAAAAAGTTTATTTTTGATGATATTTACGCCATTTGGGTGATTATGAATCATTATGTGTAAAACGGTGTATAGGAACTTATTGGTACAAAGCTAGCCCTCATTCTAAATAAGTTTTCCTTCAGCTTGTCCTAAGGAAGTTTACACAGATATCAATAAAATGAATATCTAAGAACCACCCCAAAAGTAATGCCCCAAATATTTTTTGACAGAGAAATAATTATTCTAAAGCAGTTTCATTACACAGTATGCAGATACATGCTTTTACTGTGATAATGTCTTGGCACTGCTGATACATTTTCAGAGTCCCCATGCACATTTATGAGAAGCAATGTACTGCTATTGAATTCTTAGTATTAGGTGTCTGTCTGAAACATCTGCAAGTGACTCAAGAATTCATATGGAAATAATGCTGTAGATCATAGCACGGTTGGGCACTGCATATATCTGATATTTTCAACTTTCCAAACTCTCTCACTGGAGAGAAACTATCACTGAAAAAGTAATGCAGTATTATGGAAGCATAACTGTGATACAAAATTGCAATTTTATTCCTCGTGAAATCTATGAAATAGTGCCTGAATAATGCAAGACAACAAATTTACAATGGAGGTATACATGTCATACATTATGTAACATTCTCTAGAATAATAATTGATCTGAAAAAAAAAAAGAAATGTAAGCATTACTTTGGGAATATGTTAATTGCATCCCATATTTTGTTATTGCGATTTACATATGCAAACAAACTGAAGTATTACACTTTTTTGCACCACTATATTATTTTTTCCATGTGGAAAGCTAAGCAATTTTTCAAATAGAAACTTCAACAATATCATGTACTAATAAACATTAGTTAGTGAACTAGTTAGTGAGTTAAATATTTTAAAAGTCTATATGTACCTTTGTCTCTACTGGTAATAAGATTGTATACACCTATTTATATGAATATCATTAAAGTACTCATAAGTTAAACAGGTTGATATTCTGTCAAATAATTCATTTTTAACAAATCATTTCATATACTATTCTACTAAATATAATTTAGCAATATAAACTGGTTTGCTGGTTTGCATACGTATAACATAGTTTAGGGTATATCATAAAAATTATTATATCAAAATTATACACACAAAGAATAAAGTCAGTAAAATAGGTCAATGCCAATACCCTGTGTGGATAACTTCTTTAAACATAGCACATTTTAACAAACAATATAAAATATCTTCATTTATTTTTAGAACTGAAAAAAATACATGGAGCAATTTACAATTTTCACACCTATATTATCCTATTTTCATAAGTTTACTGCCTACAATCATAAATCAGCAGTTTTATACTAATCTGAAAAAAAACCGGTAAGCCCAATAAATCTCACTTATGAATTGCAGAAATTCTTAAGTTAATCTATCTGCTGCATTCTAACTTTAGGTCTGTCAATCCAGCTGCATCTCCTTTAGCAAGCTAATCTCAATTTTAATTACAAATAGATTTATTTCCCCCCCCCCTAATCCAAGTTTGTTATCAGATGCAATGACCATCCAGAGATAATATCCAAAATCATGACAATTAATCAGAGTAGGGGTGGCTCAGCCGGTAGCATGCCAGGCTCGTAATTTGTAGTTCCTAGGTTCGAGTCCCAGCTAAGACAGCATTGAGATTTATCTCCTCAAAACTCCCCACTCTGCCCTACAGTCAGTAGGGGACAACGATGGACTTGGAAAGACCACCGTCCGCCGGATGGGACGTTAAGTCGTGGTCCTTATGTGCAGGAGAGTAATACCCTGTGCATATTAAAGAACACACTGTATGGCCTTGATGGCAGACTACCATCTGTCTCTCAGCAGCTGTTACAGTGGGTCCTATCCTCCCACCTTCTCTGAGCTCTCGGTGTCATTGTGACTTGTCCATTTAGCCAATTGTGTGCAAAAAAAGTGATGTTTAGAAGTAAAACAACACATCACTAATGCACTTGATTGCCACTGTGATTAATTAGCAAAATTATCCCACTAATACACCAAAGGTCTTCAGTAGGCAAGACCTCAGCAGAAAGACAACACAAAAATATACATGCCTTATCTGTATTGGGTAGTTCATATCATAACTTCTAGTGCAGCATATCAGCCGTGCAAACCCTGAAGATTTGTAACCATACATGAAATCAACTGTATCGAAAGTATTACTGGTCTTTTACAATAATACTCCTGTAAAGTTATTTGACAGCAATGGATCGCTTGATAGTTTCTGATCCATCATGAGCACATACACTATGTGAAGCGAAGGAATGTGGTGAATGGCATAATACTTTTTAACAAACAATATAAAATTTCTTCCTTTATTTTTAGAACTAAAAAAACACATGAAGCAGTTTACAATTTTC
Source organism: Ryuthela nishihirai (assembly GCA_038380435.1). Classification (NCBI taxonomy): domain Eukaryota; kingdom Metazoa; phylum Arthropoda; class Arachnida; order Araneae; family Heptathelidae; genus Ryuthela; species Ryuthela nishihirai. The sequence goes on from JAWZYU010000003.1 coordinate 72,572,538, forward strand.
ACACCTATACTATTCTATTTTCATAAGTATAATCATAAGTATAATCATAAATCAGCAGCTTTACACTAATCTGAAAAGAAACCGGTAAGCCCAATAAATCTCACTTATGAAATTATACGAATATTATGAATTTTTATAAATAATATAAATAGTTTTTCTGAGGGGGGGGGGGGGAGGCTCAATAAAATAAACAAAAATTGAAGAGTCAGGGGAGAGAATGTTTCAGGAAGGCCAAATTTTTTTCTTAGAGAGAGAGGAGGGAGGCATAAGTAGAAACATTTTACTTTAAATATCATTAAGTTCAGTGTGCATTTTTTTTCACCTTCTCGTGGTTCTTTTGGATGTTGAAAGGACACTGCTATAAACATAATCATGTGTGCACATACCAATATATAAAATTACACTGAAAGACTAAAATCAGAGCTCAACAGAAAAGCATTGTTAATTTTTTTATTTTACTAAACAAAATTTAAATCATCTTATACTACAATATCCATATTGACAATATTAGACAAATAACCATATATACGTTGTTGTATCGTAAAAAATGAAATAACATTTCGAATTTTTTTGCACTTAACCACGTTTGGTTAAGTGCAAAAAAAATTAAAACCTAATGGCTAAATTTATTTCTTTAAATAACCAGCAATCAAAGTGAACCTCTTTAATTCAGTAAAGCAAATTCATTTGATGCAAACACATTATAAAGTATATGAATGCAAAAATATGAACTTATAAACCTATTCAAATTCATGAAAGCATAATATTTTTCAAGAGTTGTGGGGAGAGATTTTTTAGGGAGGCCAAAATTATTTCTTAGAGAGGGGGGGGGGGGCTCAGTGCTTCAAGATACGCTTCAGTGCTTCAAGATACGCTTCAGGGTTTCAAGATAGAAATATTTATGTCAAGTGATTCATTAACGAGTCTTGTTTCAAATAAGGGATCATAATGTAATGCAATTAATAAAGCCCAAAAACAAAAAAACAGGAACTATTATTTAAAATACAGGAAAAAAGTTATTAAAAAACAAACCATATCTATATTACTATCTAAACCACGTCAAATATGACGTCAAAATAAAAATAACGACGTCAAATATGTTAACGAGTGCTAGTTAAAAGCTGTTTACTAATAGCATACATTTTCAGCAGTTTTTATTATGGTTGTCTGTGGAATTTACACTACGGACAGGCAGTCTCAGAATGCAACACACAATAATCTGTAAATTTACACTATGTAATTTTGACATTATCTTAAATCTAGTTCGACATTTCGCTGCATTATCAAGTAATAAAATCGGCTTACCTCAGTTGATCTTTGGGGAAACGAAAGAGGATGGCGCCACACTTATGGCAGAATAAACACTGGATTTTCTTCATGACTAACGAATGAAATGAAATCAAGTAACTATTTTAATAAAATTAGAACAATTATAGACTTATGAAACAGTATAAGAAGGACTCAGCACAATAGCTCCGTTTAGAAATCGCTATGGGCATTCACAGTGTAGGAATGGACGAGTGTAACTTGCGCACTGCTAAAAAAGTGGGAACCAAGAGATGTCACGTGTGATGTCAGGTGATGCATTCCACCCTGACATCATAATCGGTGGATTAGTTCTTTAGTTCAACACTGGCGCGTTGATGTCTCTCCATAAAAAGAGAGTGTTACCTCTGTACCTACTATTCTGTGGGTTACTGTTACATGTTTTCTCCCACTTGTCAATCAGTGTTGCCAGACATAAAAAGTAAATCAATCTAGTATCCTCCCAGTTACCTGGAGGTGTTGGCATAGGAAGACTTTAATAGGAGTCAAAATGACCAAAGCACAAAAAGTGACGTGCTAGCCACTTTTTTAGGCCAGATCTGAAATCAGCTCCTGAAAACTAGTTAAAGGCAGCTACAATTGTTCGTGTTATAAAAACCTTGTAAACCAGTGTTATTATCTCATACTGAAATGGCTGAGAGAAATTATTTGCCCTGAGTGGGATTCGAACCCACATCTCCCAGAAGCATGCGAGGCGTCATAACCGGTAGACCACTAGAGACTAGCGGTTTTCTTCAACAATGTGACTTATAAGCATTTTCGTAATTTTGTTGATTCGCCACTGGAGCCATCTATGTCATCATTCTTGGAAAGACTTTTGAAAAACCTTTGAGAAATCTTCGTTAAGAGTTTGAAAAACTCAGGGCAGCCAGGCTAAAATTGGGACCGACTAAGTATAAACTGTTCCAGCAAGTTCATTACCTTGATCATGTCATCACTACATCATGGATGAAGACTGATCATAGTAATATAGAAGCTCTAAGAGACTGGACTCCACCACAGAATATTCATCAACTTCGTAGTTTTATTGAACTTTTCACCTACGAACGAATCTACCTTTTCACCTTTTTCACGAAGATTTGTCAAGGGTTTCTCTAACATCTCAAGCCATTACATCGTCTGACAGAGGAGGGCCAGCGATTTATATGGACCATCGAATGTGAAGTGGCCATCCAACAGTACAAGTGTCAGTGTATCCACAAACTGGTAAAAGTTCATAATAGATACTAACAGAATTAACACAGGAGTTGATGCTGTACTTTCACAGCAAAAAGACGTTGAAGAAAACGTTATTGCATATTTTAGAAAAACTCTATTCAAACCAGAACGAAATTATTGTGTCACACGAAAAGAACTGTTAGCAATAGTAATAGCAATAGAAAATTTTCATAATTATCTCTATGGCCAGAAATTTCTTATACGTATTGATGAAGTTTCACTAAGTTGGTTACTAAACTTTGAAAACCCTGAAGGACAAATTGCTATGTGAACACAGTGGTTACAAGAGTGCAATCACAGTGGTCTTCAGAGTGCAATTTCACAGTGGATCTTCAGAGATTTTGGACACAGTGGTCTTCAGAGTGCAATTTCTCCATCGAGTAATGATGCATAGGAATGCAGATGCCCTTTCCAGACGTCCATGGATTGATAACTGTAAGCATTGTTGTAATGCAGAGCTGAAATATGGTACTTAAGATATAATGTCCATAAGACAAATAATATCGACACAAGCGAATATTGATACTGTCGTACTCGGACTTTTTCAATCCCGAGTTCGACGTAACTATCTGTGGCCATTTTCTTCCAGCCACCAGACTTTTCCCTCAGTAAAACGGCTGAAAAGACAACTTGAGTCGCCATATTGAGGACGACGGACCATCTGGGCCTTATGCACACGGCACCCCGTCCAAGAAAAGCGTAAACAAGGCCATAAAGAAAGGGAGTTTTCGAATACGCGCAGCAATGGTCACCAAGAGCGGGACAAGGATGACTCAGGATCACGCTAGAGGCTGGGACCGCCAATAAAAATCGAACCGCGCCAATGAAATTTGGCCACCGTTGTCACCGATGAACTTTTCTGTCCAATGAGAAGTGACAGCGGGGTCCTTTTTGAAATCAACAAGCGCGGCCAAGGGAGAAGAGAAGTGTGTGTGCTAGAGTGTGGACGTGCAATAAGGAGTGAGTTCGGAGCACAAAGAGACAATAGACCCTCGAAGATGGAAAGTGCAACAGCTAAGTAACGGACAAAGAAACTGTTGACAGAGCGGCGGATACCAGGAATGTAATCGGCTTAAGAAGGAATACAGGCTTCAAAAAGATAGAGACTGCAAGAATCACAACTGGGAAACCAGAAAAAGGAGAAGCGGACAGGAAGACAACCCGTGCGCCGCGGCAGACGATTAGGAAAAAGGGTGAAGAAAGAGCGGACCCCACCCTCACGATGCAGATGGCTTACCAATACCCACAAGCCGCCGTCGAGGCCCCCTTCGCAGAACGAAAGGATCTGTGAGCAGCAGACACCAACGCGGACAATACGAACAACCCAGCCCTGGAGCGTCCTGTTCACGCAGGGAGAGACGAAGTCACCTGCTAAGGTACCTGCCAAGAAGTCACCCGCCGGCGCCTCCAGCCTTGTCAACAGCGGACTTATGATGTTTTTCGCCGATGAACTGTTTGTGCCATTAACGGAGGCCGAACTGCAACTCCCAGAGCGCGGATGATCACCCCTTGGCCTGGCCAAGGGCTTGGCAGCCCCAGGGTAAGCTGCAGGACGATCCCAGCGATGGAGCAGACTAATATAAAAAGGTCAGCAGCCGTTTTTCTGAGAGTCTTTTAGTTTTTACCTCTCTAGTAATAGTCCCTGAGGGTTCCCCCCTTCTCTCTGCGTCTCCCAGAATATTTTGACAATAAGCCGCAGTTGTGTGGCGTATACCATATTGATATGTTGTGATCCGACACCAGATAACAGGTCGTGTATTTTTGAATAATAAATTATGTTTGCCATGTATCTTCCTGTACATATGAGTGCTTACTGATGAGAAGGAAAGCTTCCCCTGCAAATAGCATTGAACAACACAACGCAATCATCAGCCAGTATTTTGGGGCCTGACCTATCGGTTGCCCCTAGTTCTTACCCTTCATCAACTAGATCTGGTGGGGTGTAGAACAATACTCCTAAGATCTGGAGTCGAATAGAAATTAAAAAATGCCCAACTAGACGAAAAAGGTTATAAGGCCAATGATGGATTTGATTGAAAAATCTGATGTAAAACCTAATTGGGCGCAAATCTCGAGGTATAGCCCAACTACCAAAAGTTACTGGGCACAATGGGAGTCTTTAGAAATGAAAGACGGTGAATTATATAGAAGATGGAGAATCCCACTTGACGACTGATCCGTTGGCAAAATAATCCTTCCTCGCTCCCGAGTGGAACTAGTGGTGAAAGATGTGCATGATAGTGCCACTGGAGGATACTTCGGTGTTAATAAGACTTTAGCTAAAGCAGGGAATGATTTCATTGGCTGAAAAGTAGGGCAGACGTTGACAGATGGTGTAGGCAATGTGAGGCCTATGTAGCAAAGAAAGGCCCTAAGACTAGGAGTCGAGGTAAGCTGCAGACATATAACGTTGGTGCCCCTTTTGAAAGAATACCCATTGATGTAATGGGTCCGTTTCCTACGACTGATGATGGAAATCGCTATTTTTTTGTGGTAATGGATTATTTCACGAAGTGGCCTAAGGTCTATCCCAGTGTCTCGCAAACTTTTTTACTCTGCGGCACACTGAATCTAATTTTTTTTCCGCGACACACCTAAAAAAGAATTTTTGATGGTTACGTAAAAAGAGGAAAATTGAAGTCTCGTTAAATGCATTTTATTTAAAATTTAGATATGAACATATTTCAATTAGATGTATGAGCTTGCTTCTGCGAACAAATTTGCATTATTCTTGGCTCAGAGTTAGATAAACACACTCGCATCTCTTCATCAATCATCTGAAGCCGCTCACGCTTCTTAGATTTAATTTCAGTCAATGATGAGAATCCAAGTTCACAAAGATAAGATGAGTCGAAAGGTAACTAGGCTCGAATAGCTTTTGTGCTCAATTCAGGATATTGAATTCAGGATATCTAGCGTCAATTTGAAAATCTCTCGCGGCACACTTGGAATCTCTCGCGGCACACTTGGAATCTCTCGCGGCACACAGTTTGCGAGACACTGGTCTATCCCATCCAAGACCAGGAAGCAACAACAGGGGCAGAGATGATAGAAAATTACTTGATTAGTAGGTATGGAATATCTTTGCAACTCCACTCTGACCAAGGACGGAATTTTGAAAAAAAATGTGTTTAAAGACATCTGTCAACTATTAGGCATTCAGAAAACATAACAACATCCTTACACCCTCATTCGGATGGTATGGTTGAAAGATTCAATAGGACAATTGCACAACATCTAGCATTGTTTGTCGACGACCATCAATGTGACTGGGATCGCCACATACCACTCCTTGTGTTGGCATACAGAACAGCAGTGCACGAGACAACTGGACAGACACCTTTCATGATGCTCTTTGGAAGAGAGTTACGTCTTCACTGTGACCTTTTATATGGTCGACCTGAAATAATGCTTGTATCCACTCCATAATTTGTACACGAATTGCAACAACGACTAGAAGAAATCCATCACTCCGTTAGACATAACATCAACTTAGCAAGCGAGAGAACTAAAACGAGATACGACAGTAAAACAAATGGAACTGGTTTCAATCAAGGAGATCTTGTCTGGCTGTAAAATTCACATAGAAAGAAGGTACTTTCTCCAAAACTTCAGAAACCCTGTGAAGGTCCGTATACGGTAGTTAACCGGATTAACGACGTGGTGTATTGCATTCATCGACGTCCAAGTACAAAGTGCAAAATGGTTCACATGGATCGTCTGGCCCCGTTTCATCGAAGAACTGAAGTAGCTTCGGAATCCGAAATTGTTCGGGACGAACAATACTTAATGAGGGGACAGTGTTACGACAGATGAACGTGCTACAATGAACTCGAGATATGATGTATTGTTTTGAAGCTCGCGTGTGCTTCAACGTGCGAATTACATCAAGAACGACTTGGAACTTTTATTTAACTAACTGAATTTTCTCTTTTATCCTGTTAAATTGATACCGTTATATTGATTATCATGTTGTTTTCTTTCAGAAACTCAATGCCATCGGAATCTTCGATTACTCCATCACTTCCTTCTTAGGTACTCAGAAGAACTCGAAGCTTCAGCGAACGCGCATCGTCTCCTCATTGAGTACTTTGGGAACACAGCTTTTCTGCAAAATCGAATTCTCTCCTCTCTTTTGTTTTTCAGCATTAATTTTTATTTTCTTTTACAGGCCCTAGCGGAATAGTACAGAGGCATCATCTACTGCCTCCGTTTATTTCACTTTTTACTTTCATTGCTGTTAGGGAGCCTGATATTTGATGCTAATTGCACCAAGAGATAACATTAACTTGAACTTCCCGTAAGAAATAGAGCAAATGGTAGGGAAAAAGAGGGAAGCGCTGTCTCAAAATTCATTACCCTTGAAGCCTTTGCTTGCCACAGAGGTGTGACAAAGAAGCCTGTCAGTATAAGAAGTCATAGAGGAGATCTGTGAGAAAGGCGAGCCCTGAGCATAAAGTCAATACAGAAACATTTAAATCTTACCCTGAGCTCGACCCAGATCCCTTTTACCTGTACTCAAGCACGCTAACCATTCGGCCACCCGGACGGTTACATGCATTTATTTCCTCGGCTATTTCATTTCTCACTCTACACTGATATAAGGCCTAATGCGAAAGAATTTAGCCTATCTACAATAAAAAAGAGTAATCTTGTTCATGAAATTTTCTAACACACACCGAGCGCTGGTACTGGTTTCTGTGGGATTGCACGAAAGTGGGATCACAAGGCCATAGGGTCGTCTGGATCGGATGACTGAGTAAGCGAAGTCACCTATTAGGCCAAAGCAGAGGGTTCGGGTTAAGGATTTAGGCCAAGGGCGGCTGGTCCATTAGGCCATTTGAGGCACTTTTCCCCACCAAAAATAGTCACGAAACAATAATAAATGAATTTCAAATTTAGTACTAATTAATTGTCATATCTAAATCAATCTAATATCATTCTGATATTCGTTTTGTTATCCTTATTTCACGTGTTATGTAGACAATCACAGTGTTCCCTTTATGAATTAGGGCTACATCGACTGCTCACGTATTTTACGACAGATGAACGAACAATAATGAAACCGTGATATAATGTTCCGCCTCGATGCTCGCGTGAACTACAGTGTGAGAATTTCGTCACTCTAACGACTTCGAACGACCTTAACTTAAAAAATAAAGAATAAGCTGTTGTAATTAAGAGGAATTAGAGTGTGAATGAAAACGTAGGTTGTCTTAGTCTGAGCACTATAAGTATAAAGAAGAAATGTTTTTATTTAGTGTGTGCGTGGGAGGTTAAATAAATTTATTAGTGTTAACTCGTGTTAATAAACTAGAAAAGGAAAAGAAGAATTCATCGTCTTGTGCGTAGTGATCAACGCCTGAAAAGAACTTGTTCTGAGAAACCAATATACTTAGCTGCAGTTTTGGAGTACTTGATGGGTAAAAACTTAGAAGGAAGTCATTTAGTGTATAGTTATTTAGTTTGTTTAGGAATTGGTAAGGTTATTCTTTGTAGATTGCAGGTTTGTTCACAAATATGATAGTGCCACGTTTCGATTGTTGTAAAAAGTCTTATTTTATGCTTTGAATGTAGATAGTAAGAATTATGGAGGAAACAACTTTTTGTGGAATAGTAATAAGGTGTTATGTCCTTCTGAAGGTTTATTTTTATAACAATAAAATCTGTGTTGGTTGAATTTAATTTATATAAATGTTTTAAGTCATACTTTTGTAACAAATTACATTATTTTAGAATTATAATTGTTAAATAGTATTTTTGAACTCACGCTCAGTCTCCACCGTTTAATTTATAACAGCATTATCAATGTGAATTTTAACATTACGCCATAGTCCGGAATTTTAACATTATCTGCTATCTACATATAATGATGACAGAAATGCACATGCGCTGAATTACAATAGCTCTGAACTGCAGCAGCTAGTCTCCCATTTTCTAGTGGCCCATGACATTTCATAGGCTGACTCTACCAAAACAACCCCTAGTCGAATATCTCCATTTGACTGTGGCAAATTCATCAAGCCTAAAATTTCCTCACAAGATCGATTTGAACTGGGTTATAAACTTTCTATTTTGTTGAAAAAGGATATTTATATGCAAATTATTTAAAAACAACATTAGATATGAAAATATGAATTGTATATGTGGTCTCTAACATATGGTCCCCAAAAGAATTCTAATACACACAATTCTGTTTTTACACGGATTTTTTTTACACGATTTTGACTTAACACTTTAGAAAAAAATTTCAATTCTCTTTTTACACGATTTATTTTCATCTAGCACGGTTCAAACGGCGCCTTTTTAAAAATGTGCATATGAATTTAACTCTGAAAAAATATTCCCATTCAAGAAAAAAATTCGTAGAATTTACATTTATTACAAAGATGCCACTTTTATAGTCACATTTTTCAAAGTAGTTTTAACTTTGAAAATGTACTATAGATACACCGTTGGAATATGAAAACGAGAGCATTTCACCATTGGAGTATGAACACGACGGCCAAAATGTTTCAAGCGATGAAAGTGATTTAATCCCAGTGTTACGGAGACGAATGCGTCTATTGTCAGAAAGTGAGAACGAATAATATGTAGTTAATAAGCATATGTAAGTCATTTTTTTGCACCTTTGTATTCTTAATTAGTGACATATTATTTTCTTTATGAAGGATAATTTACTTTATATATGTACATATAATTAGCTTTATAAATTTATAAAATAAAAAATGTGTTTTAATGAATAAAAATCAAATAAAAATGTAATTAAAGATTTTGATATGATTTGTTCGAAAACAACTTATTATTTGTACTGGGTTTTCACTTCTGGAACCAATCTTCTATTTTTTCATGTGTACTGTACTTTTTTACACGGTCTTTTCGGGAACCTATCTACCGTGTAAAAACAGAATTTCGTGTATTATAATTTTAACATTATACTTCGATAGAAATTCCTACTTCAGCTTTCTAAATGCAGTTTTGTTTTTCAACTTTATATATGTTGTGCGAAATGTCTTTTCAGTCCTATTCAGTTCAATTAAATATCAGAAATCTCCAAATTCTTTTCCTTACATCCGCGCCCTGCCTGTAGTAGTCCAAGAGCCCCAGCAAAAAGTTTGGTTAGAGGCCCCCACTGATTTATGCGTTCCTTTTTCTTAACATAGGAAAGAAGCGATGTCTGAAAGGCTTCTCACTTTCTTTCCGTTTAATTTTTTTAGTTCCAAAAGCGGTATTCGAAAAAAATATCCACATAGATTATAAACAGTGTGAAAACAATAACAGCGTTATTCCAAAAACGCGTTAATTAAATCCGCATAAATCGAGTGCCTACTGTACTTCGTAACCCTAAGTAATAAATATATGTTCTGACTCCCTCCTAACACCAGTTAACTAATTTAACTAGAATATCGTATATTGCCTTTGGCGCAAATGGCAATCTCATTTTCAAAGAGAATTAAATTTTTCTTTTATTTTAATTTTCGTTAACTATTTTTTCAATCCTTAAGAGTTTTAATTCCAACAAATGGATGATAGGGAAAATGCAAAGAGTAATATTTAATTAGTAATTATAAAATATTTCAAAAAATGCTTTTCTCACCCCCCTCCGAGAAATGGAACAGATTGTTGCTGTCAGTGGAATATCCCGTGACACTCTGTTGCCGAAATTTCGAATTTCTACGACAATCAGATCACTTTTGCAAGATTCATTCGCAGATTTAGTGATCTTTAACGATATAAATTAAAATTTCCTAAGGATTTAAAAAAATTAGAATTATAATATTAGTACCAATCCAACTAAAAAATCGTTTTCTTGTTATCTCTTAAAACATTGTACTAATTGCGTTTCCCACCCACCCTGGGCGTAAGAAGTCAACTCATCGCTCCAACGGAAATTTCATGACTTTCACATCCCGGCAACAACGCTTAAAATTACTACCATAAATAAAACACTTACAATATTCGTTAAACATTTTTCAATTTTGGTTGTCCACCGTTAGAGGCGCAATTTTAGCTTTCTGGAAAGTCAAATCGTAATATTTTATTAATACTTCTCCAACCCAAAAAGAACATTTATCTCTAACAACGAACAATTGTCTCTTAAAGCAAAAGAATTGCATTTTTCCGCCCCCTGAGTCTAAGGGGTCAACTCATTGCTGCAAAAGGAAACTTCATGACCAAAATTTCGAAGGTTATCAAGCTTAGTTGGATTGGTACGAATGAAATGGAAAGGAGTCTAAAACAACTGAGAATATTTTTACAGCAAATTGGCAACACTATTTAGAGGTCATGGGGTATAGCCATTATTTAATCGTAACCATTGCAACAGTCGTTTAGTTTCTCGCGCTATTCTATTACGCATAGAAATCGTTTAAAATAAGTATCTTCGTAGTGACTGTTAAACGCATTTTTGTGACTGTTTCTTTAATCGTTGGCAGATAATATTTTGTATGCGACTTGGAAAAGTGTTTCCGAAACTGTCCAATTATTGAAAGCGTACAGGGAAGAATGTTTAGCACAATCAACAGTTTACCGACATTACCAGGGTTTCGAAAATGGTCGAGAATCAGCCGCTTTGATTCTGCATGGAGTCAGACAGTTCCACGAGCACTGATGAAGCACCTTAACACAATTTCTCTAATTATTCGCCAGGACAAAGGTTTGTCTGTCATAGCAACAGAAGAATTAACAGAATGAGACTAGTGGATTCGAAATGTGTCCCTCACTCGTTATCTGATGAACTGCAACTTTGTCAGCAATGGAAGCTGCTGGTCGCGAGAGATCCTTACTACCTGAACAAGGTAAACACGAAGCAAGAAGGTCTCATTTCGAGAGTGACTCACTAACCTGAAGCGAAAAAACCTCGTCAGTCCAAATCAGTAGTCCATCCTACTGATCCCTCCTACTACTACTAATCCAATTCCTGAGAATCCAGACCCCATCCCCAAAATTCTGTCTTCTTATACGAAATCTCAAACTTGTCTTCCTGCTTTGAAATCCAAAACAGTTGTCTTTGTATAATTTTAATGTAGCCCTATATTTTATGCCCGACAATGAAAATTAAATTTAAAAGAAATATAAAATTTCATTTCATATAAAATATTATTTTAATCCTTCCTGTTCGGAGGATTATTTTAGCAATTGTGAATCCCACTCGTCTTATCGTCTTATTCTCAGAACCCCCTACCCCTATACCCTCCATCCTCGAAAATAAATTCCCGGAGACTTCCGAAACTGAATTCTCGGATTTAATTTAATTAACACCGTCAGAGGGCAGTAAATATAGAAAAGGCAAAATTCTTAACGAATACTGAAAGCGATTATTTTGCAGTTGAATTCTGAACTTTCGGTATTAAAATGTGAACAGATATTTAACTGAGAGCAACAATCTACTCTCTTTTCACGGAGGGATTTGAGAAAAGCAACGTTTTTCAATTTAAGGAAAAAAATGCAAATGCTTTTTATGTTGCATAGGTTTGTACTATTAAACTATTTCTATTTGTATTCACCCAATCATCCATTAGTTTGAATGAAATCGTTTAAATAGTGCAAATGTAGATAAAGAAAAACTTCATTGAAAAACCAGATTCCATATTCGCCAGAAGCGATAATGTGTTCCAGTTTTTTCCTATCTTCTTATTGCTTTTCGCTCGTCATTTGTCCATTGTGTGTTTGTAAAAACAGCTGTTCTATCATATCTGTCGAATGCGAAAGGCAAATTTAATGATTTATGTGTCAAATTTAAGCTTGTGAGGCGGGGAGTGTCATAGGCTAAAAAACGTTTTAATTTCATGCTTACTTCCTCCTTAAAATAAGAGATTAGGAAAAACGGTCTTAAGCTATACAGGCAAAGCTAGGGCCGAAAGTAATGGATTATGCGTTATATTGTGACATGGGTAGTGTCACAGTTGTAACGTTTAACTCCCCAATGCTTTCCCCCCACCACCACAAAAAAAAGATTAAATATGTTGATGATATTATTTTTTGAACGCTGGGGTCTAACGAAACATGTCAAATGAAGGCTTGTGACTTGGAGAGTGTTGTGCGCAATAATAATATACCTCCCTTGCTATCTTCCCCACTTAAGAAAGGAGAAATGCGAAAGTCGATCTTCTACTACATCTTCCGAACGCGAGGGCCTACATTTACGAGTTAAGTGTCAAATGAAAAGTCATATGAGGACCGTCGTAGACTACTTCGAATTATGCTCCCCCATTATTCTTACCCCCCCATTCCCATTATTACTTAAAAAAAGGAAAGGGGACGGAAAGTTCGCAGGGTGTCGACTTCAGCGAGTTATAACTGAAATTATCGCTTCTAAGGTCTCCAAAGTCATATGCTACCTCAAACATGATCTTCTCGCAGCAAAAACCAAGATGCAGAAGATGAAATGAAAGTTTCTGAAAATAAGTAAGTTGCGACTTCAAAAGAAGATAGAGCGACTGCAATCTTGTTGAGCAGGTAAATCGGTGTCCTATCTTCTATTGAAGTGAACACGAATTCAGTGACTGATTGCATCACCTATATTCTTCAGGATCATTTTCTACTTTCTACAGCGCATACAGGAAGATAGGTATTTTTTAAGTCTGTTATTAATTTACATTTTTAATTCGATGTAATTAATCAAATATGTCAAGAGCGAAGAAACGATGGAATTATTTCGCAGCTTTAGAGTTCATATCTTGCTATAAAGATTTCGTAGTTGTTGATCTTTGACTTAAAGTGAGGAAAGAATGAAGCCAGAAAGGAATTTAGCTTGAATTTAATCTTCGTCTTTCATTAACGCGGTTGAACTGATAATATTGCTTAAAAGTCGATCCTTTTAACTGCGGTTTAATAGCAAAGCAAATGGACAGTTATGTGCGGAGTTTAAAAGAGATCGTGAAGCTATGGACTCATTTTCGCTTCAGGGATTTAGGACGCAAAATGCAAATGAAATGCGTTGTTAGGCGACAGACTCCGCATAGTTTTCTGTTGCACGAGACAAGGGCAAACGAGAGCCGTGCATTTCCGTTTGTTTGTAGCCAGCAGGTCCAAAATATTTATAGACCTTGGATGCCATCCACTGCAAAGCGAGCTTAGAACAAAATACTGTATTTACAGAGGCGCTGTTTGGCAGAGTGCCAGCTGAAAAGAATGCCTAAACCTGCTAGATGAAGCAAATGAAGGAAAAGAACTTTTGTTTTTGAAGGAAGGAATTTTCTTGGCGATCGTGAATAGTTAACACGATTAAAAAAACTAACAATTTTTTTTGGGAAAAAGTGCACAAAAGGACATTTACCAACTGTGATTTTGTTGTGTGGTTAACGAATCGAAAAACAAAAAAAAAATAGTTTCATTGCATCCGCTCTTCTAAATCACACATATTATTCAATATATTATACAATCACTCATCTTGTAAATAATGTAATGGTCACACATTTATTATGAAGTGAATTCATCATCATCATCCTCAAGCAGCCATGGGCTACGGAGATCCAACCAGACCGTGCAATTTAGTTCTCCGAGCAAGTCTGTCCTGAGCTACATCTACTGCATCTGGCCACTGCACACCAATTCTAACAAGGGCCTGTTTGACATTGTCTGCCCACCGCATCCTAGGTCTCCACCTCTTTCTGAGGCCTTTAGGCACACTGTTCATAACCCTATTCGACAATCTATAATTATTCATACGGGCAACATGGCCAAGCCAACGGAGTCTCTCTCTGCACAATATGCTGCTTAGCGAACTCCTTTGCCTAACCTCATCATTAGTTACATAGTTGAACCACCTAATGCCCAAGTTACTGCGTAAGCATCTGGAATCAAAAGCATCTAGTTTCCTGTTATCCTGTTTACAAAGTGTCCAAGTATCACTACCATAACTAACCCTAGAAAGAACCAAACTACTATACAGTCTAAGTTTAGTCTTTAGGTATATACGCCTATTTCTCCACACTCTCCATAGATTCTTAAAAGTCACGGTAGCAATCCCTGTTCGTCTGTTAATCTCATGCCGCACATCACCAGTACCTGTTACACAGCTCCCAAGGTAATTAAATTGTGACACCTGCTCAAAACTGCAATCACTCAGATGAACTGAATCACAACCTGCCTGACCAATTTTCATCACTTTAGTTTTCTCTCTGTTTATAACCAAACCTACTCTACTACCAGTTTCATCAACAGCTCGAATAAAAGAGTTCATCTCATCAACATCATTTGCCAAAAGGACTAAATCATCAGCATAATCTAAATCAGAAATTTTCGTATCTCCACTCCATTTAAGGCCAAAATCTTTCCCTTGAATTGAAATTCGAATAACATAATCAACAACCAAACTAAAGAGAAAACGAGACAAAATGCACCCTTGTCGAACACTTGAAGTAATGCTAAACAAATTGCTACAAGCCTTACCAACTCTCACACACGACTCAGTGTTATTATAGAGAGCTTTCATTATGTTAACTAACTTGTCTGGTATACCATATGATTTCACAATCAACCAAAAATTATGACGATCAACAGAGTCGAAAGCCTTTTTGAAATCAACAAAACTAGCAACCAAAGGTTTCTGAAACTCTAAACATTTCTCAAGAATCTGAATGCGTGAAAATATCTGATCTACACATCCCCTACCACTTCTGAATCCACATTGCTCATCACGCAATTGCCTGGCAACCATATTCTTAATTCTATTAAGCACAATCATGGAAAGAACTTTACCTGGAACAGAGAGTAGGCTGATACCCCTATAGTTATCACAAGAACTGCGATCACCTTTTTTGAAAATAGGGATAACAATAGCTCTGGTAAAATCCTTAGGAACCATGCCTTTATCATAAAAGATATTCAGAATTTCAGTCATCCAAGTGGTAAATGACACTTTCCCAGCTCTAAGCATTTCTGCAGTAATTTCATCTACCCCTGGGGATCTATGAAGTTTAAGTTTAGAAACAGCCAAATTAACTTCAGATTGTGTTATAGAGCCAACATTAAAGCCACCAATGCATCTATCTCATTCCAAACAATGGGAATAGAACTAACCGCATTGTTTAGAATATCACTGAAATGCTCAGCCCATCTAGCCATGACAGAATCCTCCCCTTCTATAACCTTACCTTGCTTATCCTTCAATCCCTGTATACCTGTCCGTTTTGTACCACACAAAACCTTAACTATCTGGTACAGCAATCTGCTGTTGTGCTCTCTAACTGCTCCTCGGCTTTGGCAGCCAAACCATCAAGCCAAAGATTCTTATCAGCAGCTAACTGCTCTTTTACACGTTTATTAAGTTCTCTGTAATGCTTCCTATTAGGACTAGTAGGGTATTGATTAAGAACATTCCTGCAGTTCTTTCTTTCCGAAATAAGCTCAAGTGCCTTATCACTCAGATAATTCTGTCTCCTCTGCTCCTTTTTTCCTAAAAGAGTACTGTTAGTTTCCAAAAAAAGCCTGTTTAAAATGATCCCATTCTTCCTCAACTTCAGTAGTAAGCAAACCATGACTGTCATAATGACTAAGTAACCTATCATGGTAAGCTTTGGCTATAACTGGGTCTTTCAGAGCTTCAGTATTAAAAGTAAATATTTTAACCCTAGCACAACACTTTTTAAGTTTAAGTTGCAAGACACTTTTAAAAGGTAATGGTCAGATCCAATTTCAGCACCTCTATATGACCTGGTATTCCTAACAGAACTAGCCCATTTGCTGTTCATTAATATATAATCAATCATATTCTTATGCAGGCCATCAGGTGAAACCCATGTGTACTTATGTATGTCGCGGTGTTTGTAAAAAGTGTTAGTTATTCTGAATCCATTGAGTTACTTACATGTTGTCCATTGCCATTGCAGCTACCAATACCAAAAGGGCCAATCACCCCTCCCCAAAGGTCAGAGTCAGTACCAACTTTGGCATTGAAGTCACCAAGAACAAGGGTAATATCTCCTTTCTTGACAGAATTCAAAATATCCTGAAGTTGTCCATAAAACCTATCCTTCTCTTCCTCATCGGCATCCTCAGTGGGGGCATAACAGCTGATAACATTCAGGTCTTTAACGCTTGTCAGAAATTTTGCTGTAAGAAACCTTCATTTATGCACTCATATCCTAGAAGAGCATCACTAGCGTGTCTGCTGAGAAGCAGTCCCACGCCTTGGTGATGCTTATTGTCGTCCCTCCCTGAAAAGAGAAATTTAAGATTATTTTTAAGAATCTGACCTTTATCTGTCCATCTGGTCTCTTGCAAGCCGAGAATATCTAAATTATAATGGTGGAATTCTTGTGTGAGGACATAAAGAGAAAAAGCTCTGTGCAGAGTCCTCACATTCCAACTACCTATGGAGAGAAAATGGTTAGTAGGATTTTTAAAGAAACTATGTTTATTGAGAGAGGGAATGCCGACAATATCAAACAGCCCCCTAATCGCAGACATGGGGCAAAGACCCGTTCCCCCACCACTAAAGGCTGAAGCCATCTACACTGGAAGACTTCCTCCAATGTAGAATTTGACGATGCCAATAGAAGCAAAGAGTTCAGGTGCCTGCGATGACCTCTGCTCAGGATTATCCACCAGCTGATAAACATATCCTGTGAATCTATTCACTTGGGGCTGTCAACCCACAAACGAACAGAAAACACAGCGGAAGATTTTCCCTCCACAGAAGCCCACCAGTGCAGCAAAATCAGGATCCATAATCAAGCTCAGAGCCATATATCTGTCCAGTCCAGTGGGTTTATATGGTCAGCTCCAGGACCCTGTGTGGTTGACCACTCCTCAGCAGGGTAGAAAAAAAAGAAAAGTAGCCATAGTTGTCCAGATCAGTAGGCCACACTAATCTGGCAGCCCTCCCCTTCCGTTCACTTCCACAAGAGAGTATCTCTTTTGAAAGGTACTAACGGTCTGCACCACGAGAAGGCGGGGTCGGACATTAGGTGCTACGCCTGGCTGGTTCTATGCATCATCACAGGGGATTGGTGCATAGCTCTCCTTCCAGTGACTACCTAGAATCCGAAAAAATCGATGATTATTACATCTCATGGTAAACATAAACTTTTTTAAAAGCTTACAAAAGACTGAAAAATCCATTTAATTCCCATTGTGTTCGATGGAGTAGGGGCAACCGATAAACAGCAAAAATCGATGAGTTCTGATGAAAAAATAGCTCTCTCAGTAGTTTTGATCCAATTCACCAGAGTAAACGGTAATCCCCAAGGCTTAGAATTAGGGTCACCCGCCGGACATTCTTGAAGAGAGGACTAAACCATGTTCTGTAATTGCATAGTGTGACAGGCCTAATGTTCGTTCCAACAACCTTTGCAAACCCAATGGAGCAGTTACCTTGCCGAAATCGGTCCGCTGGTTCGGGAAATGAATGTTGGAAGAATCACAGTTCCATTCAGGTCATGAATCTTGCGTACTGCAACACCTTGTGCCCCGCATTGAGTAAATGAATCGATATCATACGTAATGAATGGATATACATACGTTCGATACGATTTCAAGTATTTCGCAAAAGGTTTTCTTTCTCTTTTCTACTAAAATCTCCCTGTCGTATCCGAAGCATTGAATTTTATTACCTAAAATAATCGTATTGCCATTATATCCTGAATTTAAATATTCTTCTACTCTTATATCATTACGGTATCATAAATTTTAGACATAATATTAACTTTGGATCACGAATGCGTTTGCATATATTTTAAATTAAATCAAAATTTTAAATTTTACTAATAAACTACTGGCAACACAAAATCTAAAAACACAAAATCTACATTACCATAACTGGTGTGTTGGTCTGGCACTGACTTTCTAAACCAAACCTCGTACGGTGGCTGGACTCGTCGCTACAGCTGATGTCGACTCAGGAACACTTTACTGCAAGCTGGCTCCTTAGTCATAATTTCTGATGCACACAGTTCAAAAACAGTTTAGTTGCACTTGTAAAATTCGCACAGTTCAGAAGCAGGTTAGTTGCACATGGAAAGTTCGCACAATACCTTCCGACGAAAAGTTAGGAACAATTCTCTTGAGTAGACACAATTTTGCAATTTATTTCGGAAAACTTTCCAACGGAATCGATCCTTGTCAGATCTCGACAGTTGTAATGATCCTATGAGGCATTATCCTGTTGTATGGTTTTATGTATGTGGTATCATTCAACTCGAGCAGAGGCGGAATGAAAACCTAACAATTTATTTTGAATACCTACAAGGTATAAAATATTTGGCTGTCTGGCAATTTAAAGCGAATATTAATTAACAATCACTCTATATTCTGCTAGCACGTGGAGGATGCAATATGCCGGACTTCCCCTCCCCTTCAGTTTCTAAGAGAATAAATCCACGTGAGCACACAGACTTCATACTCCAACTGCCCTAAGTCACGGCACTCAACTTACAGACGATTTTACAAGAAATTCACTGTCTCGGAGCTCCATTCATTCACCCATTCTATCTTCTCTATCTTCCTTGCCAGGACCCATTCAAGCCCCTGGGCTGAAACACATTAGCCTAGCCTTTTGAATGAATCTGTTGTTTAAAACGCACTGATTGCCCCCAGACAACCCCCACTCATTAAACTAACCCCCAACCATGGGCGTAGCTATGGGGGAATCGGGGGAGACCCCCCAAAGTAACTCGGAGTTGACAAAATTCGAAGCGACTTTGTAAAATCTAGATGCGTTGCGAAAATTTGAAATTTTTTGGTGGGGGGGGGAGGAAATTAAGGTTAGTTAGCAAAATCGAGGTAACTTGGCAAATCTAGGGCAGGTGGGAAAATGTATACGACAAAATCTAGAGCAGTTGGCAAAATTCGAAGCCACTTAATAAAATACAGGTCAGTTGGCAAAATCCGGACAACTTAGCAAAGTCTTGGAGAGTTGGCAAAATTCGGAGTGACCTGATAAAATCTTAGGGAATTGGCAAAATTTTCAGCGACTTGGCAAAATCTTGAGTGTTGGCAAAATTCAGGTGAGATGTAAACGTGGGATTTTTTTCTGTAAAATTATGGCGAGTTGAAAAAATCTAGGAGAGTTGGCAAATCTTGGGCAGTTGGCAAAATACTGAGTGACTTTGCAAAAATCAGGTGATAGGTAAAAATTGGAATTTTTTTCTGTAAAATTGTAGCGAGTTAGCTAAATCGAGGAAATTTGGCAAATCTAGGCCGGTTGATAAAATCGTAATCCACTTGGTAAAATATGGGCGAGTTGTGAAAATTGGGATTGTTTTTGTATAATTAGGGAGAGTTCACAAAATCGAGAAAACTTGGCAAAATTTTGGAAAGTTTGAAAATTTTGAAGTTACTTGGCAAATTCAGGAGAGATGTAAAAATTTGAATTGTTTTTGTGAAATTAAGGACAGGCGGCAAGATTGATGTAACTTGGAAAAATGTGGGGAGTTGTCAAAATTGGAAACCACTTGGTAAAGTGCAGGTGAGTTGTAAAAATTGGGATTGGTTTTGTGAAATTAAGGAGCATTGACAAAATCGCGAACTCTTGGCATAATCTTGGAGAGTTGGAAAAATTCTAATCCACTTGGTAAAATATGGGCGAGTTGTGAAACTTCGATTGTTTTTGTGAAATTAGGGAGAGTTGACAAAATCGAGAAAACTTGGCAAAATTTTGGGGAGTTTGAAATTTTTGAAGTGACTTGGCAAATTCAGGAGAGATGTTAAAATTTGAATTGATTTTGTGAAATTAATGAGAGGTGGCAAAATCGATGCAACTTGTAAAAATTTGGGGAGTTGGCAAAATTGGAAACCATTTGGTAACGTGCAGGTGAGTTGTAAAAATTGGGATTGGTTTTGTGAAATTAA
Organism: Ryuthela nishihirai; assembly: GCA_038380435.1. Classification (NCBI taxonomy): domain Eukaryota; kingdom Metazoa; phylum Arthropoda; class Arachnida; order Araneae; family Heptathelidae; genus Ryuthela; species Ryuthela nishihirai. The sequence goes on from JAWZYU010000003.1 coordinate 72,592,875, forward strand.
GAAGCGTTGACAAAATCGCGAACTCTTGGCATAATCTTGGAGAATTGGAAAAATTCTAATCCACTTGGTAAAAATTCGGATTGTTTTTGCAGCTGCTTGAGGGAGTATTTATTTATTTTATTTATTTTTTTGTGAAATTAGGGAGAGTTGACAAATTCGAGAAAACTTGGCAAAATTTTGGAGAGTTTGAAAATTTTGAAGTGACTTGGGAAATTAAGGAGAGATGTAAAATTTTGGATTGATTTTGTGAAATTAAGGAGAGGTGGCAAAATCGATGCAACTTGGAAAAATCTACGGGAAAATTGGAAACCACGTGGTAAAGTACAGTTGAGTTGTGAAAATTGGGATTGGATTTATGAAAAGAAGGATTCTTGGCGAAACCTTGGGGCGTTGGCAAAATTCGAATCCACTTGGTAAAATACACGCGAGATGCGAAAATCGGGATTAGTTTTGTGAAATTAATGAGAGTTGGCCAAATCGAGACAACTTGACAGTAGTGGTTTGGTGCTTGGGAATATCATTATTTTATGGAATATTGAAATTTATGCATAACCCTTTCCTTCCAGAGCAGTGGAATAGTTAATGATCAGAGCAGGGGGAATATTGAATGAGCAGTTGTAATGATCGGAGCAGGTGGAATATTTAATGAGTGAAGCAGATGGATTAATTAATGACAGAATGTTTCACACGAGTGTAATGATATCAGATGGACTAATTAATGAGAGGAACTTTTTCTTATGCGAATTTCGAGCAGATAAAAAAACCTACAAAAGTGTAGATAGATGTCCCTCCCTGTACGTTTTGTGCATGATTCTTACGAGTGGAAACCCTTCGGTAAAAAGTAAGATTTTAACTCTTTTGGTAAAAGAGTAGATGTCTTTCTCTGTACGTTTGAATGTTGTGTGTTTTCAGTATCTGCGAGGAACTCAAGGATATTCGATTGACAGCAAACTTATCCTGTTCGCTTATGGAAGTTGTATGAGAACTTGTTTTGATATCTGAGAGGCTGGAGTTGCGAGTGACGAATAAAATTTCCCCTCTCCTCCTAAAGAACAGAAGTTCTATCTCAGATGGACTAATGATAGCTCAAGACTGAACCCTCCTTACATATAGTGAAAGTTTTTGTGTACGACATACGAGAGGTTTACGAATGGTAGATGTTTTTGTCCTTATAATCACCTGTGGAAGAGAATCACCTGTGGCCATCTCTGATGTTTCATTACGTTCATATGCCCTAGCAGATGATTCGATAATAATGCAGCTCCCGAAAGTCACTTAAAAGCTTTGCTTGCGAACATTAAAATCATCTCACGTCTTAGAGAGTTCCCTGCCCTAGTGGCAGAGGGAATTAGAATGCGAGACACATAATATCCATCTCTGTCTGGAGAGAGACGACGCTCCAACGTGTATATGCAGCAGAGGCATCATTAGGAAAGTAACCCCAAGGGCCTTATATGACCTTACTAACGGTAGATAAAAACTGGTCCGGCATATCGATTCTATTCTGGTGTTAATATTGACGATGCAAACGTCCGATAGCATTCACGAAAGAAATTTTTCATAATGCACAGATACAATTGTCTGTCGATTATCAAACAATGATAACTGTTTCTCCATTTGATGTATCCCTGATCGCCTGAATGTTATAAAAGAATTCTTCGAATATCTGAAAAAACACCTGAGTAGAGGTACATAATACACTTTGCGTGGCTGATAATGATTACAGCATAATTAATAAAGTGCAGAATACCCTTAATATAGTTTGAGTACATTTCATTCTGTCCATACGAAATAACTCTCCAAGAATGATTACTACATTGTCGCTAGATATGATTTGCATCTGTAAAAATACGGAACGATTGCTCTAGAAATGTTTTAAAAAATCTCTCTGTGGTTTGGAACGAAAAATCAGTGTAGAGATAATCCGTTAGCCTTCCTCCATACGATGAGATTATAAGCACGTCAGTTGCTTATGTCGTACTCTAATGATGGAATAATATATATACTGTATATGAGATGTGAGATGAATCATCTAGCATGATAGTAAAATGTATCCATTTTTCCTCACACGATATTAATAGATCTAAGAATTCAATGTTTGAACAGAAAATGATTTGACAGAACTGTATTTTAGCATCTGATGAACACACATCGCATCAAAAAGGATTCGTGTTCGATCTAAAAGTAATATTTTCCTCCTAGCTAATGGTTATACTGTTCTACATAAGTCTTAGCACCAAATCTGAAGCATGGTTTACGAACACGCATTTGCTATGTATGTTTAAACTTTTATGTGTACCACAGTTTAGATCATCACCAACTAAAAGTGGTGTAAGAGACTCGCTTCCTTCCATAAAATTTAATTTATCCAAAGCTAGATACTCTCATGAGAGTTACAAACCAAATCACATCGATACAACAAATCATTATTCAATAAAATGTGTCCAAAATGCAGACACTCTAGGACTCATTATGACTTAATACAGAGAAGGAACACGCAACACACTCTTCGAACCTATGTATTTTACAAGTAAACGATAATTTCTCTTTCGAATAGTGTTTAAAATACTTCACAGAATGAAAATTATTCCATCCTTGGTTACTAATAAAAGACTTGAATACCGATTTTGTGCATTGTCTTTCTAATGAAGGATGGCCTTCCTCGCACGCTTTCTTTATACTCTCATAAATTGTGGATCTCCAATGCTTGAGAAATGATTCATTTAACTATCAGATATGAATAGAAATATGTAAAGTTTAATTCTGTAACTAACTTCTGAGTTATTTCTGCTGTAGATGTCTAATCCTGTCAAGATCACAATGGATGTTTTACACATACAATCTAGAGCTTCCTCTGTTTCTAACATCTTATTCACTAAATATACTCATCAAAGTGTATATCTACAAAAGATACTACTCAACGGACGTTAATGACTCTTTCATCATTACTTACGCAAACTACTTAATTGGTTCAGATGTTGTTTAAGCATTTAGAATGAAAGGCAACATAATTACAAGTTTCTTTAAAAACAAACCACCATACAATCTTAGGGATAAACTAACTTGATATATAGCCTAATCTTCAGATGCATGTTTCTCCACAGAATCGTAAAGCTCTCATTATCTATTCTTTGCTTCTTCTCATATAATACCAATATCACTACACATCTCACAAGATAATTAAAGTAACTTGCTCAAAATAACACAATAAAACACCGATTCATCTTCCACATCTGCATATTTACTTTCTAATAAAACAGATTTTAACGAAAACATTCATCGCATCATTTCCCAAAGCAAATAAATCGCAGGCATCACTGAGACAGAATATTATTTTTTTTCCTTATATCTAGACTTGCTAATTCTTTGATCTTCACAATGAATTCATCACATTATCCTGAAAAGAGATGAAATGTATACTCTTCAGTACTTTACCCGCGATGTAGAATCAGATATAAGTTATGATAGCCATCAGATTAAAAATAAATCTATCCCACAGACAGCTAGTTAGCACTCATGACTTCTGATCTAAAAAACCCAAGGTCCGATATCCATAGTAAGACATGAACGTTTGTGTTGTTTTTCTGCTAATATTCCGACATCCTCTCACACCTTCTACTGTGTTGTACAAACTGAAACGTTCCTGTAACCGTTATGACATTTAGCTGCTTCAAGTCGTATTTATTTTTAAAGCAAAGATACACTAATTTCGAACTCACTAGCTAGAGAACGATACGATATATTAATTTCCTTGGTAACGATTAATTTTAACAATCAGAGAGTATATATACCGTTATCATCGAAATAACCTTCGCTTTTCTCAGTTCATGCTATCAACTTCCAATTTTAGAGGAAATATTGTCACATTATAAACGATTTCTTACAAAGACTTATGCACTCTATGGTTCGCATTTAATCTATCGAGATAACGATCACTACCCATGGAACACATCTGTGAAAAAAACACGCTATGAATGGGTTTGAGAAAGATTTTTTAGCCCATGAGGTGGTGCGCTGCAGGAAAGCACACCTTCTTCGATACCAAAATTTACATCAAAGTTATACTGTTTGGCTTTGAGAAAGATTCTTTAGCCCAAGGGCTGCCAGATTACAGGAAAGCACACAGTCTTGTATGGATGTGTGTGACTATCTTTGTATGCACATATTCGTCTCTCTCTCTCTTTATGTGCTCATATTCGTCTCTCTCTTTATGTGCTCATATTCGTCTCTCTCTCGCTCTACGTGTCTGTTCGTGTGTGCGTGTGTGTGTGTTCATATTCGTCTCTGTGTATGTTTGTTTCTACGAATTGTGTGTATGCATGAGTTAAGATGTCTGCATGTACATATTCGACTCTCTGTATTTGTGTTCATATTCTTCTCTCTCTATGTGTGTATGTGTGTGTATTCATCTTTGTTTCTCTGTGTGTGTATGTGTTTGTTTCTGCGAATCGTATGTATTTATGTGTGTGCATGTATGTTTGTTTCTGCGAATCGTATGTATTTATGTGTGTGCATGTATGTTTGTTTCTGCGAATTGTGTGCCCATGTCTATGTTAAGATATCTCTATATATATTCGTCTCTCTGTATGTATGTGTGTGCATGCGTGCGTTCGTGTGTGTGTGTTCATGTTTGTTGCTCTGCACGTATATGTTAACGTATGTGTCTCTCTATGTATGTGTATGTTCATGTTTGTTTCTCTGCATATGCATGTTAGCGTGCCTCTGTCTCTGTGTGTGTGTGTGTGTTCATGTTTGTTTCTGTGAATCGTATGTGCAGGTATGTATGTATGTTTGTTTCTATGAATTGTGTGTATGTGTGTGTATGTTAAAATGTCTGTATGCACATATCCGTGTCCCTGTAGTATGTGTGTGCATGATTGTTCATGTTTGTTTATCTGTGTGTGTACGTTAACACATGTGTCTGTGTGTCTGTTTCTCCATGTGTATATGTTATCGTCTCTGTGTATGTGTGTGTTTTGTTTCTGCGAATTGTACGTGTGTATGTGTATGTTAAGATGTCTGTATGCAAATATTCGTCTCTCTGTATGTGTGTGTTCATGTTTGTATCTTTATGTATGTATATATGTTTACGTGTGTGTGTGTGTGTGTGAGTGCTCATGTTTGTTTCTCTATGCGTATATGTTATTATGTGCGTGTGTACAGTCGCTCAAAAAATATCCGAACACTATGATTGATTACAGAATTCAAAAAAATATCTGGCAACGATTTTTGTAGAAATTAGTGATCTGGCAACCGTGTACAATGCACGAAGGTTGCCAGCTCACTAATTTCTAAAAATAACCGTTGCCAGATATGTTTTCTGTAATCAACCATAGTGTTTGGATATTTTGTGAGCGACTGTACATGCAGAGACACATGATAGCATATACACATAGAGAAACAAGCATGAACACTCATGCACATACATGATAGCATATACACATAAAGAAACAAACATGAGCATTCACACAGATACTCACCCAAACACACACTTGTTAACATATACACACAGCGAAATAAACATGAACACACACACACACAGATACAGAGAGACGAATATGTGCATACAGATATCTTAACACACATACACACACAAGATAACGTATACACACAGAGAAACAAACATGAACACACACACATACACACATCATACAGAGAGACGTATATTTGCATACAGACATTTTAACATACACACACAATTCGCAGAAACATAATACACACACACATGATAACATATGCACACGAAGAAACAAATATGAACATTCGCACACACACACATGCGATAACATATTCACATAGGTAAACAAATACGAGCACTCACACACACGCACACAGACAGAGAGAGAAACAAACATAAGCACACATACATAAATACATACATACATACATACATAAATACATACATACATACATACATACATACATACATGCATGCATACAGAGAGACGAATATGTGCATACAGACATCTTAGCAGACACACGCACACATACACACAGGGAGAGAGAGAGACGAATATGTGCATACAGACATCTTAACACGCACGCACACACACACAGTTCACAGAAGCATAGTACACACACACACACATGATAACATATACACAGAGAAATAAACATGAGTCCTCAGACTCACATGCACATACACACACACACGCACGTTAACATACAGACACATAGAAACAAACATGAGCACACACATACAGAGAGGTGAATACGTGCATAAGACATCTTAATACACACGTACAGTTGCTCAAAAAATATCCTAACACTATGGTTTATTACAGAATTCAGAAAAATATCTGGCAACGATTTTTCGTGTACACGAAGATTGCCAGATCACTGATTTCTAAAAAAATCGTTGCCAGATATTTTTTATGAATTCTGTAATCAACCATGGTGTTTGGATATTTTTTGAGCGGCTGTATGTTTTTGCGAAATGTGTGTGTCTATGTCGATGTTAAGATGTCTGTATGCACATTTTCGTCTCTCTGTATGTATGTTTGCGGTGTGAGTGTGTGTGCTCATGTTTGTTTCTCTATGTATGTTAACGTGCGTGTCTGTCTGTGTGTGTTCACATTCAAGAAAAAACATTGTCTTTCAGACAGTTGCTTGCTACAGAAGAAGCTAACAATTTAAAACGAGAAGATTTGAGAGTTTACATCCTACAAACCTCAACACATTGGTTTTATAGCTCTATTAGGAATTTCCAAAATATATTTTTAGTTCAACAGAACAGTGAAACAGAGAAGTCACTAGAATAGTCGATTGCGATTAGTTTACTAAAGAGAAAGATGATTATTCGAAGGAGGATCTCTGAAGAATATAATATATGAACTGGAGCATATACAGTTTAACATTTTGTTTGGTTTCTCTATTTCTTTCGAGATAATCATTAGTGAAACTGGAATGAAATTTCTACCATAGCCACCATGCACATGGAATGAAAATCTGCAGCTTTACAAACAAACACCACTTACAAAATTTCGATATCGGCATTTTCATGTGGTACATCACCATCCGATCACGCGGACCACGTTTACACTTCTATAATGCTGTTTCGGGACTCCGAACAACATGATTGAAAATCAAATCATTCCGAGCCCTCCACAACTGATATTTAACTTCTGACAGCAGAAAGTTTACGCACGTAATTCCTACTGTCAGAGGCCAGCACAGGAACGTGGAACAGGATAGTAATCCGGTCACATGGAGCTATCTGCAGCCACTGAGCAAGAAGCTCCCAAACGCGAAAGCACAGGAACAGAGAAGATGCTCGCACACGCACAGTTGATCTCACAGACACCTTCTTTTTTTATATAGATAAAGGAATCAATTCTGTTCAGTATTATGCTTTCAAACAACTTATCCATTCAAGAAAGTGAGCTCATTGGACGATAGTTTGTGGAGAGAGGCAATCCTTGACAGGCTTAAGAATGAACTTAGCATGCGCAAGTTTCCAGATTTTGGGAAAAGATGCACTCGCAAGAGTTTATGAAAGACTTTGCCTGTGTCTTACTAAGTCTTATACCTGTGATTCTTGAGTGTACTATTCGTTATGAGATCAGGTCCTGGTGCCTTATTTGATTTAAATTTAATTATGATTATGATTTTAATATAATTACTTTAATTGCAGTAGCGGGTCTTATGATTGATCTCATTAGTACTCTGTAACAGTCGGCAGAAAGCGTATTCAACAAGTTCAGAGGCAGGATCATTAGAAAGATCTGATTAGCTCGGAATCGCAGTTCCATCGCATTAACAAAAGCTTCCGTTTTATCACTCCATCACTGTACATAAGTGGCACAGAATCACAGCCAGCCTTTATGGTACGAAGAATTTTCTTTTCAAGTCATATATACAACTTTTTTCATGTCAGGCTTTGGGAGGAGCGCAATCTTGCATGTATTCCATTTCATTGGCACACAAAATATAATCTTAATAAGTCTTTTGTGAGATATTTAATACTTTGCGAAATAATCTTAACTTTTGTACACGACAGGAAAACCTCATTTAGCGCTACCTCGATTAACGCTGTCTATTTTTTAACGAAAAGTAATTTATTTAATTTTTTATGAGTTTACTATTGTCAGAATAGTTGATAAGATATCCGTTAATATCATTTAAAACAAAATATGCACCATACTACTTAAACACGACACAAATTTAATGTACGATACAAATTATTCTGAAGATGAAACAAGATTTAATCGAAAATTTGAATTTTAACGATCCTGATTTCGAAAGATCTTGTTGTGTACAGCGTGAAGAATTAAATGCTTTACCAAATTCCTTTGAATTTGCTAAAAAGGAAACAGAAGAGCGCAAAACAATCAGCTTTAGATAATTTTCTGTAGATCTCCGGTCAGTAACTTGCCACATATACTTTTGAAACTTCTGTATTTTATTAAAGTTTTTTAGATTTGAATTTTATTTTGAATATAAATAAGGGACAACAAAAGGAACCCTTTTACTGCAAAAATGAAGGACACTTTTACTACTAAACCTAGCAATATGTTTAATAAAAAAAAACATATATTTGAATTTGTGCAAAGTTTTAACTTGTTAACCTGAATATTATGCTGAAATAAAGATGATGTAAGATCGGTGCTTTTATTTATTTACTAAGTTATTTATATTTCATTTCTGAAAATATGAAGGGAGGGGAGGGGACGTAATGCTGTTTTAATTTGAGAGCTGAAATAGTTACAATTTAAGCATTTCTCTTGTGAAGGGTGTAGAATTTAAACTTTCAATTCTACAGCTCTTCAGCGCGTTTACTACAATAATTTGTTTAAAATGGTTTCAAAAATTTTATTATTATTATTTCGCAAAGATTTCTTACATGGTTTTAACCGCTAAAAGAACAATAAAATAATTCACTTTTTGCATAACCTTTGACAGAAATATAGAAGGAAACGTGGTTAACAGTTTTTTCTTCAATCTCAAAATTGACAACACCTTTTGACAGCTAAATCACTTACAAATTCAAGTTTTCGATATTTCAAATCACCATGATCAAGATTTCGAATAACTTTGTGTGATGGTGACTGGGTATTTAATTTGACAGTTACAGTAATAGCTCAGAGTATGTAATAGCTCAGAGTAGCTATAGCATTATCTTTTCGTATTAGGTCAAAGGGAAAATATACATTTAATGGAAAAATGTCATTAAGATAAATTAAAGATCATAATAAAATTTATTTAATTAAAAAATATGCATTTAATGCAAAAATGTGATTAAGACAAATTAAATATCATGATAAAATTTATTTAATTATAAAATACGCATTTAATATAAAAATGTGATTAAGACAAATTAAAAATCATAATAAAATGTATTTAATTATAAAATATGCATTTAATGTAAAAATGTGATTAAGATAAATTAAAGATCATAATAAAATTTATTTAATTATAAAATATGCATTTAATGCAAAAATGTGATTAAGACAAATTAAATATCATAATCAAATTTATTTAATTATAAAATACGCATTTAATATAAAAATGTGATTAAGACAAATTAAAAATCATAATAAAATGTATTTAATTATAAAATATGCATTTAATGCAAAAATGTGATTAAGACAAATTAAAGATCACAATCAAATTTCTTTAATTTTAAAATATGCATTTATTGTAAAAATGTTATAAGATAATTTAAAGATCATAATCAAATTTATTTAATTATAAAATATGCATTTAATGTCAAAATGTGATTAAGATAAATTAAAGACCATAATAAAATGTATTTAATTATAAAATATGCATTTAATGCAAAAATGTGATTAAGAGAAATTAAAAATCATAATCAAATTTATTTAATTATAAAATATGCATTCATTGCAAGAATGTTATTAAGATAATTTAAAGATCATAATCAAATTTATTTAATTATAAAATATGCATTTAATGTAAAAATGTGATTAAGATAAATTAAAGATCATAGTAAAATTTATTTAATTATGAAATATGCATTTAATGGAAAATGTTATTAAGATAAATTAAAGATCATAAAATTTATTTAATTGTAAAATATGCATTTTATGGAAAAATGTGATTAAGATAAATTAAAGATCATAATCAAATTTATTTAAATCTCGTTTTTCGTCAATATTCTTTCAGTCTTTAAAGAATTATGGACGCCGCGATATTTAACAATAGATTACCTTTTTTATAAAAATTATTTATAATTACAAAATATCGAAATAATCATTACGCAAACTTTTAAAATGTATATTTTATTAAATGATTTGAAACAATACTTGTTATTTACTGAGATAAATTCTTTTGGCCATTACTATTGTAAAATAGTTTAGTCTCCATAATTCCTTAAATACTGGGCGAATGTTGTTGAAATTTGAAGTTTAAATAGGTTTGATTATGATCTTTAATTTATTTTCAGTAACATTTTTCCATTAAATAAATATTTTAGGAGTTTTAAAGCTTCGAAGTTAGATTCCCATTCATATAACATGGATATTCCTAATATTTTGTTAGGGCAGTGTAACTCAGTTCCATATGTCATAAAGATATTCATCGTTTTGGAGCTATTGGTAATAACTTTCCCTTGCTTAGAATTTCTGCGATTCCAAAATATTATTTATTTAAAAGTGAAACTGATTTTTTTTTTCGAATCACCCATGTCAACGTTACGTTGCCGACATATTGCTTCAGCCATTTGTCTTGCAGATCGAGTTTGGACGGGATTCGATGCAAACTGAGTTTTGTTTCATACGTTTCACTTCTGCATAACATCACACAGCACTACACCATCGTTCACACTTCTAGTGAAGTAGAGGAGCAGAATTGATCTTTTGCTTCTTAAATTTGAAATGTTTCATTTACCACACTCCTTATAAGAAAAGTGAGTAGATTATTGCTGTCAGTGAAATATATCTGAATTTTCAATTCACCGAAATTTCAATTTTCTATCGTATAGAGATCGCTTGCAAAAAAGCCGTTAATAGGACTTGGAGCTCAGTCCTTGAAGAATGACGACGTACTTTTGTTTCGCTCCTGGATTATTTTAGTAAACTTGATTAGCTAGTATTTTACTTAAATTTCCCACTAGCCTTAAGCGAGATCGGATGAAAAAATCACCGGGGTGGTGTAGCCTTTTGCGGGAAGGTTAGTTAGCTGTAGCTAATTTTATACCTTGAACTGATAGGTTTTTAGTTAGGGTTTTTCAGATTAAATTTCACAATTCAGTTCTAATAAAGCTTAGACACCCTTGGATATTCAATACATCCTTCAATTAGTATAAGTACAAGCCAATAGCCGACCTAGAGTTGGCCATTATTGGTTTGGAAATATACATATAATATCTACTCTCCAAGTAAGCTCAAAATCTTCCGTTGAGGTATTCTAATTTGCAAGTTTAGTATTTCCTTCCAGTCGTTACTGAAATTTTTATCACTAGTTTAACGCTATTCTTAATGCTTTTAGTTTTATTCTGATTAAATTTGAATCCTTTACATATTTAATTCCTTTATTTTATTCTCAGTTTTCTAATTCTAGTTGTTTTTGATTGATTTCTGGTACTCTACAGAAAACAATTTTTTTCAAATCCGGATTGAACCCGGTTTTTTTTTCCGTTGCTAACTTCGCAGTTCGATTTTTCAAATTTTGAAATTTTGAAAGTTTGAATTATTATCATCGTTTTTCACCTTTATTATCTGTTTTTTGCATTTAAAACTTCACTTTGATTGATACAATATGTCTAGTTCTGACATTATTGATTTCTCTGTCGCGGCCCGCTCAGAGAATTGTTCCGGAAATATCCTTCGGAACCGCACAGAGACCTCTGATTTTCAATTCAATGTTGAAACCAGGTATAACGCGCAAAGTTGCTCGTTCTTATCCGACAAAAACAAAATTCTTTTTGAAGTAAATTCTAACCTGATTGATTTACCTTCTATGAAGGACATTCCTGGCTTGTTGCCAGAAGTTTGCATCAGCTTTAATGATGCAATTGTTGAGAAGTTTTATCTCGAGAAGGACATAAACGAGCATGTCTGCTCGGAACAATGTTCTAATCATAGCATTGATTTGGAGGTTGTCCAAGACAAATCTTCAGATCTTGTGCACGAAATGGATACTTATTCAAAATCCGTTGTCCCCGAAGTTGCTATAAACCCCAAGGGAAAGGGCTTTAGCGAAAACAAGACGAAGAAAAGACACAAGCGTTCCCTCTCTCCTACTGTCGAATCTACATATGCCACCAAAACGCGTTTTTCCGTTTTGGAGGAGGAATTCCTTGACCCACAGGTCTCGGAAATGGAAACTGGTGGTGCTCCTTCAAAAGCCAATGCTGGGAAAATTCCACCTGTCATTTTGAGGCCACCCAAAAATTGGATTGTTATACACAGAGACCTTATTAAGATTGCTGTGGAGTCATTCACAGCTAAGACTTCTGGACACACAGTCCGTCTTCAGACGAAGTGATCAGATGACTACAGATCCTTTATTAGGTATTTTGAGACATCCAAGTTACAGAAAACCTCCCGTCTGACATCAATTCCGCAGACGTTCGCACTGCTCTTGTGGACCAAGGATTCACCATAATTAAAATATCCCAAATGAAGAGAGGGAAAGACAGAACTCCTATTCCTGTCGTTTTGGCTGAATTACCAAAAGATACTGCTAACAAGAAGATTTATGACATCACTGATCTCTTTCATCTAAAGATCCACGTCGAAAGCTACAGGACCAAATAGAGCCCTACTCATTGCCACGTGAAGTGCGCAGGTAATCATTTAACTAAAGACTGTCTTAGAAAGAAAGAGGACAGTCCCCCTAAATGTGCTAACTGCGGGCTTGGACACACCACTAACTATAAAGGGTGTGTCCATTTCCCAAAGAAGGAAGTGGTGACAAATAATAAAGTCAAACCAACTAATGTCTAATGTCTCTCAAAAGAAAGTTACCAGCTCTACGGTAACTCCAAATCTATTCTACGCAGCTGCTGCATCCAAAAAACTGAACGTAGAAAAGCCAACATGTACAACTAAGCCTACTTCTAAGGCGACCAAGCCTTTCGATGAACAAATGCCCATTGGTGATCAGTTCGACGCCAACATTTTGAATGATATTAAAGACATTTTCCTTTAATTCAAGAGTTTTAATATTCCGAAGATACATTTACTTTTTGGGTTGTTTTACCTCTGAGCGGCACTTTTTTGCACACCATGGGCTAAATGGTCAGGTCACATGGACCCCGAAGGCTCAGAGAAGATTGGGGGAGGGGACCCACTGGAACAGCTGTTGGGAGACAGATGGTAGCCTCCCGTCAAGGCCATCCAGCGTGTTCTTTAACGTGCACAGGGTATGGCTCTCCCGCACAAGGGGCCACGGCTTAACGTCCCATCCGACGGAAGACGGCCTTTCCAAGCCCATCGGTGTCCCCTACTGACCGTGGGCAGGGCGAGGAATTTTGCGGAGATAAATCTCAACGCTGACTCAGCTGGGAATCGAACCTGGGAACTACAGATTACGAGCCTGGCGCGCTACCGACTGAGCCACCCCCGCCCCAGATACATTTACTGTCAAGTCTTTTATGCCCGACTATTAGAGAGCCAATGGCCTGATGGCCAAACTTACAATTGGCATGAAACCTTTTGATACTATACTCTCAGCTTTTGTCTCAGATGGCAGATAAATGCACAAGGGATCATCTTCAGATTTATTTCTGGAATTGCCACGGAATTCTTAGTGATCTGCCTGAGTTCTGTTCATTTTTGACAGATACCCAGGCAGACATTTTCTTACTTGGTGAGACGCATCTGCGTGCCTCAGATGTCTTTAAAATGCCTAACTATGAGGTCTGTCGTACAGACCGTTTGCATAACAGTAGAGGAGGCACAACTGTTATGATCAAGCGGTCAATTCACCATCATCTTTTACCTACTTTAGACCTCATAACTCTTGAAGCCACAGCCTTGGCTACTTTAGATACCAGCATAGGAACCGTACACATCGTTGATGCATATAAGCCACCAAATGGTACGCTTATGAATGATGATCTGAACTCCATTTTTAATTCCAATCTTCCTACAGTGCTTGCAGGTGACCTTAATGCCAAAAATACTACTTGGCATTCAAGGGCATGCAACAAAAATAGAGGTATTTTACTTCAATATACTACTGACAAGGGATTTATTGTCCACGCTTCCTGTGAGCCGAGGTTTTACCCCTTCAATGCTATGCATAGGCCACCTGATCTAGCCATTTTTGGCACCTTCTTGCCAAACTATGATCTCAATGTCGTCAACCAACTCAACTCTGATCATTTGCCGGTCTGTCTGACTTTACACCTTTCCACGCCTCTTGTGACTGGCTCTTTTAGTCGGACTGACTGGCAATTTTATAAGGTTCTTGTACACAGCAAGATTTTTGGAATCTACCTACTTTCTAATGGTAGATCCAAAACCGAAGTTAGCGTGGATTTTAAAGCAAAGCGAGATTTTTTTGTCCTGCCTCTCTTGCCTCATTAAGGAGAAAAACAAGGTAAGATATATATGGCAGAGACATGGATTTACGTCTGATAAGAGGCTTTACAAATCATTAAACTCAAAGTCAAATCCAGCCTCAAAGCTTTCAGAAGTGAACAATGGAATAAGAAAGTTGAATCATTGTCTACAACCGATAATTCCATTTGGAAGATGACTAAAGCTTTAAAAAAAACCATTTACCAATTTCCCACCTATACACGGAGAAACTGGTTTACATTTCAGTGATCAAGATAAATCCGAAGCTTTTGCGGACGCCCTCGAATTGCAATTCCGTGAGAACTTTGATCTCTCTGACCATCATACCTGTGGATTGGTGAGGGTATCCCTTCTCCATTTCGATCAGGTGGATCGACTCAGGGTGAATTTTACATCACCGCTGGAAATTCAGCTGGTAATCAAACGCCTAAAATTGAATAAAGCCTCTGGTCAAGACAAAATATCGAACAGGATGCTCAAGCATCTTCCAAAGAAAGCCATTGCGCATCTCTGTTCGATATTTAATAATTTACTTCGAAATCTTATATTTCCTGATGTCTGGAAAATTGCTATCGTCATGCTTTTACATAAACCAGGGAACGACTACGCTATTCCATCCAGCTACCGTCCTATCAGCTTGCTGTCTACAATTAGCAAGCTTTTTGAAAAGATTTTGCTCAGTCGTATTGACGACTTTCTTAGCAGCCACCCTATTCTGCTTGAGATCAAGTTTGGTTTCAGGCGGAATCTATCTACCAAACACCAGGTCCTTAGGGTGGTGGAGAAAGTCGCCGAATCCCTTAACAAAAAGGAGTTCGTTGCAGCCGTCTTCCTGGACGTGGCCAAAGCCTTTGACCATGTCTGGTTGGACGGCCTTTTACACAAGCTTATACAAGCCGAAGTGCCATCTGGACTCATCTGCTTGATCCAATCATATCTCTCCAATAGGACATTTCAAGTCCAAATTAAATCTGCCAATATCAACAAGAAGAGTCATCTCTGCAGGTGTGTCTCAGGGCTCCCTTTTGGGTACTATACTCTTCTCTTTATACTTATACGATTTACCTTCCTTTGATCGTATTCGTCTTGAACTTTACGCAGATGACCTTGCCTTACTATCTCCCTCCCTCGGTCCTGCTATCGCTGTGAAGAGGCTGCAGCATAGCTTGACCGAGCTGGGCACATGGTACGAAAAATGGAAGATAAAATTAACTCTGGCAAGAGTTCTGCCATCTTTTTTACTGGAAAGCGTATTATGAATCCCACTTGCCTCCATTTACAAGATATTCCCATTTATTGGAGTGATTCAGTCAAATATCTCGGGGTTGTTATACATAAGAGGTTAAAGTGGGATTATCACATAAATAATATAATCTCCAAAGTCAATTCATTGAGGGGCCAGCTAGGCTCACTCCCTAGGAGAAATTCCATTTTAATAATTGATCATAAGCTTTTACTCTATGATATGATTATCAGACCGGTGATTCTCTATGCTTCACCCATTTGGGCGAATACTACACTCACCAATATTCGTAAGATTCAGGTCTTACAAAACAAGATTTTGAGAACTGTGGTTGATGCTCCCTGGTTTATCACTAACAGACAACTTCATAAAGACCTGGGCATCGACCATATATATATATACACATATAAAATGCACCTGAAAAAGATTTTTTGAGGCTGTAAGCAATAATCCCAATGAGATTATTTCTTCTCTGATTCTTTACGATCATACTGTTTTGAACAAGTACAAGAGACCTAAAAAGAGTAGCGTTCTCTGAGGAGACCTACATGTTTTAGGTTTCTTATACAACTTTTACTGCTATTTTTAGCTTTTCTTATGTTTGCCCTTAGGGGCCACCAAAGGGTAGTTTACTTATATATTTTGTTCTTACTCATACCAAATAGGCATATCTTTATGATGGAGATGGTTAGGGGTAAAATTATTACCCAGTACATCGAATATGATTATACGATCTACGACATACGGCGTTAAGAATTTTGCCGTTTCTACGTTTCATCATCATCGTCATGCTCAAGTAGCCGTGGGTTACGGAGTTCCAATAAGACAGTGCAATTTAGTTCTCCAAGCATATCTGTCCTGAGCTATAGCTGCTGCATCTGGCCACTGCACACTCTAACAAAGTCCTTTTGATATTGTCTGCCCCTCTTTCTGAGACCTTTAGGCACACTGTTCATAACCCTAAGCGCTAATCTATAATTATCCCTACGGGCAACATAGCCAAACCAACGGAATCTCTCTCTCTGTGCACAATATGCTGCTTAAAGAAGGCTGCTGACTCCTTTGCCTAACCTCATCATTACTTACAATGTTGAACCATCTAATGTCCAAGATACTACGCAAGCATCTAGAATCAATGGCATCTAGTTTCCTGGTTATCTTGTTTACAGAGCGTCTATGGTTGACTACCAAAACTAATCCTAGAGAGAACCAAACTATTATAGAGTCTAATTTTAGTGTTTTGGTGTATATTCCTATTTCTCCACACTCTCTATAGATTCTTAAAGGTCCCCGCAGCAATCCGTATTCGTCTGTTAATCTCATGCTGCACATCACCAGTATCAGTTACGTAGCTCCCAAGATAATTAAACTTTGACACCTGTGTTATACTTTCAGTAGTATTTAGAATAACGAGGTTCACAACCTACGAAGAGAACATGACCAACAGAAGCAACATTCCCACTCCCACGAATGCACAATAGGCATGCTTTTCTTAGAAAGAGACGATGACCACCTGGACCAAGCAGAAGAGCAACTGGGGTAGGAATGCATTACGTAAGGAACATGTACAAAACATCAAAAATATAAAAGCATTTTGCAAGTGACTTTTGGCAGTTCGACAATGATGTCTACACAGGATGCTGTCAGTTATGTCTCTACAATCGAACGCACCTACACAAACCAACACTTTCTTTCCGATAAGGGAAATGTCCAAAGGTAGTAGAAATTCCGGGACAAATGGTAGAAATGAATACAGGAAAGCACAACAACACGCAGCAGAGGCGCAGATGAACAGGTACAGCTCCACACCCTTTAAACAGCTTCCCCAGATGTACAATCAGAACTAGAAAGATGCATGAGTCATAAATCTCACAGATAAGACGGGCCTACAACAAACCCAGACTCGAGGAACAAAGTGAACCACTGACAGAGCCAGCACACGTAAGAGTCGAAATTCTTACACCCCAGTTCAGAATGAAAGGGGCCCAATGCGACAAAAGGTTAGAAATCAAATATAAGAGAGGAGGAAGGATACGGAGAAGCACACACAGAGAGCGAGATCAGCGGACGAACGAGAAAGGCAGTCTGACCATAACAGCCCTAAGATAGTCTGACCTAAGCCTAAGCCACGATGATGCCGGGAGCGAGTCATAGGTCGGCGACCTCGACAGTTCTGTGCCACCGCTGACCAGAGGGACGGGATTGCCTCAACAGGAACGGCAAAATCCCACCGCTAGGAAAGGAGAGCAACCGGACCTCGTTCGATGAAATTAAAGGGAACAGCTTTTAAAGCATGTAGGCGTAAGTTTCCCTCTCACTCTGGTTATCACTGATGCATACTGAAATTGATATATGTATTTGAATTGTAAGAGATTAAGGTAGAATATCGAATAAGAAGATAATGTTTGAAATAGAAATTGTAAATGGGGGGTATATAATAAACAATACTGGTGTTAGTCACATTTTCATTATGAAATCCATATCAAATGTTATTCTTAATCTTATTGTAATCAGGTAGATCTCTCTTATTTATGACACTAAGAAATGTACCTTTCCCGTCAAGGAAAGGGCCCGGGTTATTTTAACGGCTATTCTCTTCTGATCGATTCAATAGAATTAATCAGGGGAAATAGTTACACAACGCATTAAATCATATGTTTTCAGAGTTATCGCACTATCCTAGAACAGGGGTGCATAACACCTGCCCAAGACTGCACCAATTCAGATTAACTGAATCACAGCCTGCGTGACCAATTTTCATCATTTTAGTTTTCTCTCTGCTTATCACCAAACATACTCTACTCCCAGTCTCATCAACAGCTCGATTCAAAGAATTCATCTCATCAACATCATTTGCCAAAAGGGCCAAATCATCAGCATAATATAAATCAGAAATTTTCGTATCTCCACAATATTTAAGGCCCAAATATTTCCCTTGCAGTGAATTTTGCATAACATAATCAAAAACCAAACTAAAGAAAAAAGGTGACAAAATGCACCCTTGTCGAACACCAGAAACAATGCAAAACCAATTGCTACAAGCCTTACCAACTCTCACACACGACTCAGTGTTATTATAGAGAGCTTTCATTACATTTACTAACTTTTCTGGTATACCATACAATCTCACAATCAACCACAAATTATGGTGATCAATAAAGTATAAAAGCCTTTATGAAATTACCAAAGCTAGTAACCAAAGCTTTCTGAAGCGCTAAACATTTCTCATGAATCTACCTGAGTGAAAATATCTGATCTTCACATCCCGTACAACTTTTGAATCCACATTGCTCATCACGCAATTGCCCGTCAACCAGATTCTTAATTCTATTAAGCATAATAATGCAAAGAACTTTACCTGTAACAGAAAAGAGGCTGATACCCCTATAGTTATCACAAGAACTGCGATCACTTTTTAAAAAAAAATAGGGATAATAATAGATCTGGTAAAATCTTTAGAACCATGCCTTTATCATAATAGATTATTTAAATTTCAGTCAACCATGTAGTAACTGAAACATTCCCAGCTCTAAGCATTTCCGTAGTAATTTCATCTCCCCCAGGGAATTTATGAAGTTTAAGTTTAGAATAACCAAACTAACTTCAGACTGTGTAATAGTAATGCATCTCCAGCATAGCCAAACTAATTTCAGACTACGTTATAGTAATGCCAGTAATGCATCTATGATCATTACAAACAATGGAAGTGCAACTACCACATTGTTTAGAACATAAATGAAATGCTCAGCCCACCTAGCAATGACAGAATCCTCACCTTCTATAACCTTACACCTGCCATCCTCTCAGACCTTCTACTATGGCGTATAAACTGACAGGCTCATGTCAGACCTCTGTGGCAAGTAGCTGCTTGAAGGGGTATTTCATAAAAAACGGTCAGATCAAATTCCATCATCATCATCATCATCATCATCATCATCATCATCATCATCATCATCATCATCATCATCAAACAACCATGGGCTACGGAGGTCCAACCAGACCGTGCAATTTAGTTCTCCAAGCATATCTGTCCCGAGCTATTTCTGCTGCATCTGGCCACTGCACACCAATTCTAACAAGATCCTGTTTGACATAAAGGGACGGGGGTGGCTCAGTCGGTAGCGCGCCAGGCTCGTAATCTACAGTTCCCAGGTTCGAGTCCCAGCTGGGTCAGCATTGAGATTTATCTCCGCAAAATTCCACGCCCTGCCCACGGTCAGTAGAGGACACGGATGGGCTTGGAAAGGCCTTCGTCCTTAGAATGGGACGTTAAGCCATGTCTCTGTGTGTGGGAGAGCATTTCCTGAGCACATTAAAGAACATGCTGGATGGCCTTGCTTGGAGGCTGCCATCTGTCTCCCAACAGCTGTTCCAGTGGGTCCCCTCCCCCAACCTTCTCTGAGCCTTCGGGGTCGATGTGACCTGGCCATTTAGCCCATGATGTGCAAAAAATGGTGTGCCACACATGGCATGCTGCTCAGAGGTAAAACAACCCAACAACAAAATAACCTGTTTCTCACTGTCTGCTCACTGCATCCTAGGTCAGTAGTGAGTTTCCAACTTGGAACCCCCCATGCACTATGCTTTCCCCCTATGTCGCCACCGAGCACGCCCCCTTATTATATCCATAATTAATAATTAATAATTAATTGATTAATATTTTATCCGCCATTATTTAAAAAACCCTTTATTAAAAAATCCTCCCCCTTTATTAAAATCCCGTGGCGCCCTCTAGTGTATATGATAAGTACTATATTTAGAAAAGCCCTCAATTTTAGTCATAATTTTTCCAATTTTTGACTCCCCCTCATTAAAAAACCCCCTTATCAAAAGTTCTGTCCCCTTATCAAAATTCACATCCCCATTTATTAATACGCACCCCCTCATTAAAAAAACCTCATCAAAAGTTCCCTCCCCCTTTATTACCCTACCAAAAATTCCTCCCCATTTATTAAAAAAACCTGGCGCCATCTAGTGTATATCATGAGTACTATTTTAGCCGTAATTTTTCAATTTTGAATCACCCTCTTTAAAGACCCCCTAGTTGACCCACCTGTATTTATAAGCCCCCTCTTAAAGACCCCCTGGTTGACTCACCTGTATTTTTAAAGCCCCTTCTCTTTAAAGGCCCCCTAGTTGCTCCAGCTGTATTTTTTAAGACCCCCCTGAATTTTCCTAACACCTGAAAAAGATTGTTGGTGGAACCATCGAGTGTATAATTTGGTTAGATTTTAACCGAAATTATTCCCAATTTTTAATCCCCCTCATTAAAAAAAACCCCTTATCAACGGTTCCGCCCGGCTTTTAAGGACTATCTCGCAGTAACTGTTTTAAAAGACTGTACCGCAGAAAATGAAATGAAAAAATGCTATTGAATAAAAAAAAAAATTTGAAAGGAAAACGGCGAAAAAATCTGATTTAAAAACAAATTATTCGTAATTATGAAAAATATTGAGGGGTAATATGGTCTGGTGACCTGTATGGACGACATAAAAGACCTGCTTTAGAACACGCAACAAACGTTCGGAACCTCTTATCAAAACATGCCATTTATGATAGGTCAGCTGTTTGTTTCAACGTACCCCTTCGGAAGAAGACAAACCATTTTGAAATTGCGCAGCCCTAAACCTCCTAGTTTGCGCCTCTCTTATTCAAATTAGTCTCCATCGGGTTGAAGGCAGATGCCGTCAGATATTTGTGTTCTATTCTGCACTTTCCTCGTCAGGATTGTTTTGGAATGATAAAGTGGTTTTAGGTTAAATTCCTTACAAATTTCAATCACCTCACAATTTATTAACTTATTTTGCTTTACTAAGTCACTTCAAAGACATCGTGATTGTAAAATTATGACTCATAAAACTAACTGTTTTAATTCCCGTATATCTGTTGTGCGACATGGGTTAAAGCTTTTTATTCCTAATACTCATTGTCGCTGTATCCTCAGTAACAGTCGATAACAATTTCTTCCTCGGAAGAAAAATCAACCCTTTATTACGTGTTGCGACGTTAGTAAATGTGTGTTCGCTTTAAAAAGTCAGCTATCTTTCATAGGGTAAAAAATAATTCTGTAAAGATTTTGGTACGCGGCAGAATGGTATAGAAAGTAAGCCATGCTAAAAGTAAGTTGCAGGTACTCTGGCGTTTCTCCTTACGGTGCATAAAAACTTCAGTTCTACATCCAAACACAACTTAAGTGTAGGTTAATGGAGTAGGGGATATTAGTTTAACAAATACTAAGCTACTATAAAAATAATACATGTCTCACTCGAACGTACCCTCTCAACATACATGAGCTAATCCATCGAAATGAGAAAGCTTCATCGATACGCTACCGGCAACATAAAAATCCGCCTAACTATGCTCTGACATATATGTTCTGATCGGGTCTCGGTAAAAGAATTCTGTACTGATATTACAAAAATCGATGTTTTCACGTACATTGGATATACGGGACAGACCGAAAAATATTTTCTTTACAAACTAAGAGCGTGAAACATCCCTTCTAACAACAGGAAAATTCTCTCCATACACGCTCCCACTAACATTGTCACGTGATCTGCTGAAATAACAGAGACACACCACGCCAACAAGCTGTCCAACTGGTGACGTACAACGGTCACGGGGTCACTCGCGCACTGACCTATGGAAAGCAGATAAGTCGATGTGAAAACAGATAACACGTAGCATATCTACTTCCTTGTGAGCAGACTGCCAGTTCCGTGCTTTATCTTCCTCGATGATCTTTTGAACACTAATGAATAAGTTAAATAATTACTGTTACTTGTCGAAATGCTGCACTTTATCAGAACAGGCCAACGGAACTCTGTATTATGCCTTCGGATCGTTTGGGGCATAAGCACACAGCAGTTTATCGCGCGCAAAAAATCCAATCTGTCAGCTGATTTTCAAATGTCCTCTTATATTGTTCATTACAATAAAAGAAACAAAAAATTGTTAATATCGTAAGAAATGCGTGATGTAAAACAGTACCGATGTAACAAAAAAGTATCATTTAATACGAGTTTCGCAAAATGTGTGAAAATTTCTATCCCAGTGTGATATGAAGTAATACGAAATCTTTAGCATTATTCCCTGCGTCCTTTGTTAGACGAGAGTGTTAACATCCACGAATTTTCAAATGACATTCAGGGGTTATCACTTAAGTTTCAACTTCTTTTATTTTTTCCAAGCAATAACCAAAATAATGTAAATAATAAATAGATAATGTACTTCTATGCAAAAATGGCACAGGGGGGCGATCTTTCTCACAGTAGCGATACGACCATGTACTTTGCTAAAAAACACACCTGGTTCATGCATTTCAAATAAACAATAAAGATTTGAACTAAAAAGTCATTAAAGCCGTGAATGGACTGATCTGATTGATAAAAAACATGTGAAACCTGATGTACTGAACTTGAGCGTTGACAACATAGTGTGATAATATAGACAGTGATTGCCTTCCTCGCTTGTTTTCTCTATACTATCATAAATTGAGAAACCTCGATGCTTGAGAAATCATTCATTAACAAAGATGAATAGACCTCTGTAAAGTTTAATTCTCCACACAATCTTCTGAGTTAATTCTGCTGTAGATGTCTAATTCTGTCAGGATCACAAGGGATGTTTTACACATTCAATCAAGGACTTTCTCTTTTTTTGACATCTTATTCACTAAATGTACTCATTAAAGTGTCTATCTACAAAAGATACTACGCATCAAACGTTAATGACTCATCATTACACCGACAAACTACCTATCTGGTTCAGATGCCGTGTAAGCATTTAGAATGAAAGACAACATGATTACAAGTTTGCTTCACTTCCTACAATCTTAGAGATAAACTAACTCTTCAGATGCATGTTTCTCCATAAAATCGTAAACTCTCAATATCTATTCTTTTAATTTTCTCATACATCTAGCAATATAATTAAAGTAACTTGCTCAAACACTGATTATATCTTACACATATGCATATTTACTTTCATCGCACCATTTGCCGAAAAAGGTAAAATCGCAAGCATCATCTGAGACAGATTATTATTTTTCCATATATCTTTACAATGAATTTGTCACACTAACCTGAAAAGAGATGAAATGGATACTCTTCAGTACTTTACCCACGATGCAGGTATAAGTTATGATAGTCATCAGATTAAAAGATTTATCCCACAGACAATTGGTTAACAGTCACGGCTTCTGATCTAACAAAGCCAAGGTTTGAGATCCATAGTAAGACATGAACGTTGTTTTCCTGCTAAGATCCCTACATCCTCTCACCCCTTCTACTGTGTCGTATGAAAGGATCCTGTAACTGTTATGACAATTAGTTGCTTAAAGCCATATTTATTTTTTAAAGATACACTGATTTCGAACTCACTAAGTTTCTTACATGCAATCGATAGATGCACATATTAGGACCTTTCATCTCCTAACATATGAAAAGGAAAGTTTGTGTGTTTTAATACAAAAGCATCATCATCATCATCATCATCTTCTTCTTCTTCTTCTTCTTCAAGCAGAAGTAATGCTAAACCAATTGCTACAAGCCTTACCAACTCTCACACACGACTCAGAGAGCTTTCATTATGTTAACTAACTTGTCAGGTATACCATATGATTTCATAATCAACCACAAATTATGACGATCAACACAGTCGAAAGCCTTTTTGAAATCAACAAAGCTAGCAACCAAAGGTTTCTGAAATTCTAAACATTTCTCAAGAATCTGCCTAAGTGAAAATATCTGATCTACACATCCCCTACCACTTCTGAATCCACATTGCTCATCACGCAATTGCCTGTCAACCAGATTCTTAATTCTATTAAGCACAATCATGGAAAAACCTTTACCTGGAACAGAGAGTAGGCTGATACCCCTATAGTTATCACAAGAACTGCGATCACCTTTTTTGAAAATAGGGATAACAATAGCTCTGGTAAAATCATTAATAACCATGCCTTTATCATAAAAGTTATTCAAAATTTCAGTCATGCAAGTGGTAACCGAAACATTCCCAGCTCTGAGCATTTCTGTAGTAATTTCATCTACACCTGGGGATTTAGGAAGTTAAATTTAGAAATAGCCAAAATAACTTCAGATTGTGTTATAGGGCTAACATTAAAGCCACCAATGCATCTATCATCGTTACAAACAATGATAGTAGAACTAACCACATTGTTTAGAACATCACTGAAATGCTCAGCCCACCTATCCATGACAGAATCCTCCCCTTCTATAACCTTACCTTGTTCATCCTGCAATCCTTGTATGCCTGTCCGTTTTCTACCACATAAAACGTTAACTATCTGGTACAGCTCTCTGCTGTTGTGCTGCCTAACTGCTTCCTCAACTTTGTCAGCCAAGCCACCAAGCCAAAGATTCTTATCAGTAGCTAACTGATCCTTTACACATTTATTAAGCTCTCTGTAATCCTTTCTATTAGGACTAGTAGGGTACTGATTAAAGACATTCCTCCAGTTCCTTCTTTCTGAAATAAGCTCAAGTGCCTTATCACTCAGATAATTCTGTCTCCTCTGCTCCTTTTTTCCTAAAAGAGTACTGTTAGTGTCCAAAAAAGCCGGTTTAAAATGATCCCATTCTTCCTCAACTTCAGTACTAAGCAAACGATGACTGTCATAATGACTAAGTATCCTATCATGGTAAGCTTTGGCTACAACTGGATCATTCAGAGCTTCAGTATTAAAAGTAAAATTTTTAACGCTAGCACAACACTTGTTAAGTTTAAGTTGCAAGACACTTTTAACAATATAATGGTCAGATCCAATTTCAGCTCCCCTATATGCTCTAGTATTCCTAACAGAACTAGCCCATTTGCTGTTAATTAATATATAATCAATCATATTCTTATGCAGCCCATCTGGTGAAACCCATGTGTATTGATGTATGTCTTGGTGTTTGTAATATGTGTTAGTTATTCTGAAACCATTGAGTTTACTTACCTGTAGGAGACGTTGCCCATTGCCATTGCAGCTACCAATACCAAAAGGGCCTATCACCCCTCCCCAAAGGTCAGAGTTAGTACCAACTTTGGCATTGAAGTCACCTAGAACAAGGGTAATATCTCCTTTCTTGACAGAATTCAAAATATCCTGAAGTTGTCCGTAAAACCTATCCTTCTCATCCTCATCAGCATCCTCAGTGGGGGCATAACAGCAAACAATATTCAAGTCTTTAATGCTTGTCCGAAATTTTGCTGTAAGAAACTGTTCATTAACGCACTCATATCCTAGAAGTGCATCACTAGAATGTCTGCTGAGCAGCAGACCCACGCCTTGGTGATGCTTTCCATCCTCCCTCCCTGTAAAGAGAACTTTAACGTTATTTTTAAGTATCGCACATTTACCTGTCCATCTGGGGGGAGATGGCTCAGTCGGTAGCGCGCCAGGCTCGTAATCTGTAGTTCCAAGGTTCGAGTACCAGCTGGGTCAGCGTTGAGATTTATCTCCGCAAAATCCCCGCCCTGCCCCCGGTCAGTAGGGGACACCGATGGGCTTGGAAAGGCCGCCGTCCGTCGGATGGGACGTTAAGCCGTGGCCCCGTGTGCGGGAGAGCCATACCCTGTGCACGTTAAAGAACACGCTGGATGGCCTTGACGGGAGGCTACCATCAGTCTCCCAACTGCTGTTCCAGTGGGTCCCCTCCCCCAACCTTCTCTGAGCCTTCGGGGTCCATGTGACCTGGCCATTTAGCCCATGGTGTGCAAAAAAGTGCCGCTCAGAGGTAAAACAACCCAAACAACCTGTCCATCTGGTCTCTTGCAAGCCTAGAATATCTAGGTTATAGCGCTGGAATTCCTGCGTGAGGACATCAAGAGAATAATCTCTATGTAATGTCCTCACGTTCCACGTTCCTGCAGAGAGAAAATGATTAGCAGGATTATTAAAGAAATTAGGTTTATTGAGATTGGTAGGGCCAACAATATCAAACTACCCCCTGATCGCAGGCATGGGGCAAAGACCTGTTCCTCCACCGCTAAAGGCTGAAATCACCGATGCTGGTAGGAACTTCAGGCACCACCTTTTCAAGTGGACTTTTTCAAGAGCCATATGGCCTTCCTGAGACACATTACTCCAGTTTAGGCTTGACGATGCCCAGCTAGCTAAGTAAGGTTCAGGTACCTGCGATGGCTTCTGATTACGATTATCCACCAGCTGATATAAGGTATCCCATGCCTCTGTTCACTTAGGGCTGGCAACCCAGAAGCAAACAGAAAACACAGCAGCAGATTCTCCCTCAACAGAGGCCCACCAGTGCAGCAAGTCCAGGATCAATAATCAAGCTCAAATCCATAAACCAGTCCAGTATAGTAGGTATAAATGGTCAGCACCAGGACCCTGTGAAGTTGACCACTCTTCAGCAGGTTTGGAAAAAAGTGGCCATAGATGACCAGATCAGTAGGCCATACTGAACTGGCAGCCCTCCCCTTCTGTTCCCTTCCAAAAGAGAATATCTATTTTGAAAGGTACTAACGGCCTGCACTACGGGAAGGCGGGGTCAGACATTAGGTGCTAGACCTGGCAGGTTCTGTGCATCATCACTAGGGATTGGTACACAGCTCTCCTTCCAGTTTATGCTTAACTACCATTTACAGGCCAGTCATTATAAATTATAGTATGTTGACCGCATTCACTTTAAGTGTGATTCGAGTAAACGGAAGACAATAGCTGTTATTACTTTCAAGCAGAATAAAAATCCTGTTTAATTTTACATAAACCTATGACTATGTAAAAATTATGTATGTACGAGAATGTTTCTCTGATCTTATGCAAAATATATGCATGTTTATATCTGTGGTGTGTGGCATTATACATAGTCAACGGATGTCTTTCTAAGTGTGTGTTTCTAAGCATACATGAATGCGATTGACTAACTTTTTCTTGATATCTATTTTGTCACATACTTGTTTCGTGTTTCGTCTTTGTAATAGTATGTTAGTGCGTGCGTTGCGTGTACGTGCGTGCGTGTGCGTATGCGTATGTTTGTGTATATGTTTTCATGTTTGTTTCTCTGATTGTGTTCATGTTTGTTTCTATGAATCGGATGTGTGTGTGTTCATTTTGTTTCTATGAATCGTGTGTTCAAGAATAAACATCTTATTTATCTATCAGATGCTCGTTACAAAAGAAGCTAACACTTTACAAACCTTAACAGATTGGCATTATAGCTCTATTAGGAATTTACAAATCTCATCGAAAAGTCACTAAACATATACTTGTGAAAAGTGTACTAAAGAGAATAATGTATTTTCCCTCTTCAATATTGTATACAGTTTTCAGATAGTCTTTTATCATTATTTTGCCTTTCTCGATTCAGTAAAGTAGAACGAATAGTCAATGAAACAGCTTATACACTGAGAAATCACAATGACGACCAATCAGATATAGAACACTATTTATTTAGTAACACTATTAGCATTTATTTAGCACATATTCAGAGGCGAGTACCAGTTCGTCGTACACTTCGTTTAGTAACATAGGAAAGTTCCATTCAGATATGTAGGAATAATTATCTTCAAGTCCTGCCTCTTCCACAAAACGTTTAGCGATATCTATTAAATGAATGTTTCTCATGGCTTCTGCAAAATGGACATCTACTGATTCATCGGATATGGCAAGACACGAATGTCGAAGCTGACTTGGTTCATCTACTTCACACCCAATGCAGTTCGTACGTAGAATCTGAAACAGTTCTTTTCTGGTGAGTGTGTTTAACGTTATTCTGAAACTTAACTTTGCTTTCTGATCATGCAGTTCAACATTAGGTAGTCTTGGAGTATAGTCTGTAGTTAATTCGACATCCCTTACGGCATTAGAAAATTTATTACCTTCAAACTTCAGAACCAACAAGCTGCAGCTGATGGAATTGCGGGAATCTTTTAACCACGTCTATTGTTTGACGCTGAGATGTACCGAAGAATTCATTGAAGTACCGTCGTCACACACACAACACCTTTTTCAATGATCACCCCTTTTTTACCCTTGAATACCACCATGCCATTCAGTTCATACTCGAAGGTAAACATATAGGCGAGTGTAGAAGCCAGTCCATACCACTGTTCGTCGAATAATATAACCGAAGCTTTATGGGTCTAGACGGAATGTCACTGCACTTCTGAAACAAACATATGTGCACTTCGGGAACGTTCTTGCAAATCTTCACCAACAAGTCAGAACCTATCTGGTAGTCATCATCTCCAACAGCAAACCGCTCCATGGTGAGATAACTTTCAGGCTGAGAATGCTGAACACAGGCCATCGTTAACACGTCAGTACTGCAAAACTATGTCTTTTCACACATCAAGTGTACTACTTACACCTAAAACCTTTGATGCCATCTGGCAATAGCCTGCCATTGGTCGATATCTAATTCGTAGTGATATTAAAAAACCAACTGTATAAGAGTAATTTCTGTTCTATATCTGACTGGTCGTCATTGGGATTTCTTAGTGTATAAGCATTGACTATCCGTTCTACTTTACTGAATCGAGAAAGGTAAAATAATGATAAAAGACTATCTGAAAACTGTATACAATATTGAAGAGGGAAAATACATTATTCTCTTTAGTACACTTTTCACAAGTATATGTTTAGTGACTTTTCGATGAGATTTGTAAATTCCTAATAGAGCTATAATGCCAATCTGTTGAGGTTTGTAAAGTGTTAGCTTCTTTTGTAACGAGCATCTGATAGATAAATAAGATGTTTATTCTTGAACACACGATTCATAGAAACAAAATGAACACACACACACATCCGATTCATAGAAACAAACATGAACACAATCACAGAAACAAACATGAAAACATATACACAAACATACGGATACGCACACGCACGCACGTACACGCAACGCACGCACAAACATACAATTACAGAGACGAAACACGAAACAAGTATGTGACAAAATAGATACCAAGAAAAAGTTAGTCAATCGCCTTCATGTATGCTTAGAGACACACACTTAGAAAGACATCCGTTGAATATGTATAATGCCACACACCACAGATATAAACATGCATATATTTTGCATAAGATCAGAGAAACATTCTCGTACATACATAATCTTTACATAGTCATAGGTTTATGTAAAATTAAACAGTATTTTTATTCTGCTTGAAAGTAATAACAGCTATTGTCTTCCGTTTACTCGAATCAGACTTAAAGTGAATGCAGTCAACATACTATAATTTATAATGACTGATCATGCTTTTGTATTAAAACACACAAACTTTCCTTTTCATATGTTAGGAGATGAAAGGTCCTAATATGTGCATCTATCGATTGCATGTAAGAAACTTAGTGAGTTCGAAATCAGTGTATCTTTAAAAAATAAATATGGCTTTAAGCAACTAATTGTCATAACAGTTACAGGATCCTTTCATACGACACAGTAGAAGGGGTGAGAGGATGTAGGGATCTTAGCAGGAAAACAACGTTCATGTCTTACTATGGATCTCAAACCTTGGCTTTGTTAGATCAGAAGCCGTGACTGTTAACCAATTGTCTGTGGGATAAATCTTTTAATCTGATGACTATCATAACTTATACCTGCATCGTGGGTAAAGTACTGAAGAGTATCCATTTCATCTCTTTTCAGGTTAGTGTGACAAATTCATTGTAAAGATATATGGAAAAATAATAATCTGTCTCAGATGATGCTTGCGATTTTACCTTTTTCGGCAAATGGTGCGATGAAAGTAAATATGCATATGTGTAAGATATAATCAGTGTTTGAGCAAGTTACTTTAATTATATTGCTAGATGTATGAGAAAATTAAAAGAATAGATATTGAGAGTTTACGATTTTATGGAGAAACATGCATCTGAAGAGTTAGTTTATCTCTAAGATTGTAGGAAGTGAAGCAAACTTGTAATCATGTTGTCTTTCATTCTAAATGCTTACACGGCATCTGAACCAGATAGGTAGTTTGTCGGTGTAATGATGAGTCATTAACGTTTGATGCGTAGTATCTTTTGTAGATAGACACTTTAATGAGTACATTTAGTGAATAAGATGTCAAAAAAAGAGAAAGTCCTTGATTGAATGTGTAAAACATCCCTTGTGATCCTGACAGAATTAGACATCTACAGCAGAATTAACTCAGAAGATTGTGTGGAGAATTAAACTTTACAGAGGTCTATTCATCTTTGTTAATGAATGATTTCTCAAGCATCGAGGTTTCTCAATTTATGATAGTATAGAGAAAACAAGCGAGGAAGGCAATCCCTGTCTATATTATCACACTATGTTGTCAACGCTCAAGTTCAGTACATCAGGTTTCACATATTTTTTATCAATCAGATCAGTCCATTCACGGCTTTAATGACTTTTTAGTTCAAATCTTTATTGTCTATTTGAAATGCATGAACCAGGTGTGTTTTTTAGCAAAGTGCATGGTCATATCGCTACTGTGAGAAAGATCGCCCCCCACCCCCCCCGGTGCCATTTTTGCATCGAAGTCACCACCGGAACTGTTTTGCAGAAATTTATTTACATTATCTATTTATTATTTACATTATTTTGGTTATTGCTTGGAAAAAATAAAAGAAGTTGAAACTTAAGTGATAACCCCAGAATGTCATTTGAAAATTCGTGGATGTTAACACTCTCGTCTAGCAAAGGACGCAGGGAATAATGCTAAAGATTTCGTATTACTTCATATCACACTGGGATAGAAATTTTCACACATTTTGCGAAACTCGTATTAAATGATACTTTTTTGTTACATCGGTACTGTTTTACATCACGCATTTCTTATGATATTAACAATTTTCTGTTTCTTTAATTGTAATGAACAATATAAGAGGAATTTCAAAATCAGCTGACAGATTGGAGTTTTTGCACGCGATAAACTGCTGTGTGCTTATGCCCCAAACGATCCGAAGGCATAATATAGGGAGAGTTTCCGTTGGCCTGTTCTGATAAAGTGCAGCATTTCGACATGTAAGAGTAATTATTTAACTTATTCATTAGTGTTCAAAAGATCATTGAGGAAGATAAAGCACGGAGCTGGCAGTCTGCTCACAAGGAAGTAGATATGCTACGTGTTATCTGTTTTCACATCGACTTATCTGCTTTCCATAGGTCAGAGCGCGAGAGACCCCCGTGACCGTTGTACGTCACCAGTTGGACAGCTTGTTGGCGTGGTGTGTCTCTGTCATTTCAGCAGATCACGTGACAATGTTAGTGGGAGCGTGTATGGAGAGAATTTTCCTGTTGTTAGAAGGGATGTTTCACGCTCTTAGTTTGTAAAGAAAATATTTTTCGGTCTGTCCCGTATATCCAATGTACGTGAAAACATCGATTTTTGTAATATCAGTACAGAATTCTTTTACCGAGACCCGATCAGAACATATATGTAAGAGCATAGTTAGGCGGATTTTTATGTTGCCGGTAGCGTATCGATGAAGCTTTCTCATTTCGATGGATTAGCTCATGTATGTTGAGAGGGTACGTTCGAGTGAGACATGTATTATTTTTATAGTAGCTTAGTATTTGTTAAACTAATATCCCCTACTCCATTAACCTACACTTAAGTTGTGTTTGGATGTAGAACTGAAGTTTTTATGCACCGTAAGGAGAAACGCCAGAGTACCTGCAACTTACTTTTAGCATGGCTTACTTTCTATACCATTCTGCCGCGTACCAAAATCTTTACAGAATTATTTTTTACCCTATGAAAGATAGCTGACTTTTTAAAGCGAACACACATTTACTAACGTCGCAACACGTAATAAAGGGTTGATTTTTCTTCCGAGGAAGAAATTGTTATCGACTGTTACTGAGGATACAGCGACAATGAGTATTAGGAATAAAAAGCTTTAACCCATGTCGCACAACAGATATACGGGAATTAAAACAGTTAGTTTTATGAGTCATAATTTTACAATCACGATGTCTTTGAAGTGACTTAGTAAAGCAAAATAAGTTAATAAATTGTGAGGTGATTGAAATTTGTAAGGAATTTAACCTAAAACCACTTTATCATTCCAAAACAATCCTGACGAGGAAAGTGCAGAATAGAACACAAATATCTGACGGCATCTGCCTTCAACCCGATGGAGACTAATTTGAATAAGAGAGGCGCAAACTAGGAGGTTTAGGGCTGCGCAATTTCAAAATGGTTTGTCTTCTTCCGAAGGGGTACGTTGAAACAAACAGCTGACCTATCATAAATGGCATGTTTTGATAAGAGGTTCCGAACGTTTGTTGCGTGTTCTAAAGCAGGTCTTTTATGTCGTCCATACAGGTCACCAGACCATATTACCCCTCAATATTTTTCATAATTACGAATAATTTGTTTTTAAATCAGATTTTTTCGCCGTTTTCCTTTCAAATTTTTTTTTTTATTCAATAGCATTTTTTCATTTCATTTTCTGCGGTACAGTCTTTTAAAACAGTTACTGCGAGATAGTCCTTAAAAGCCGGGCGGAACCGTTGATAAGGGGTTTTTTTTAATGAGGGGGATTAAAAATTGGGAATAATTTCGGTTAAAATCTAACCAAATTATACACTCGATGGTTCCACCAACAATCTTTTTCAGGTGTTAGGAAAATTCAGGGGGGTCTTAAAAAATACAGCTGGAGCAACTAGGGGGCCTTTAAAGAGAAGGGGCTTTAAAAATACAGGTGAGTCAACCAGGGGGTCTTTAAGAGGGGGCTTATAAATACAGGTGGGTCAACTAGGGGGTCTTTAAAGAGGGTGATTCAAAATTGAAAAATTACGGCTAAAATAGTACTCATGATATACACTAGATGGCGCCAGGTTTTTTTAATAAATGGGGAGGAATTTTTGGTAGGGTAATAAAGGGGGAGGGAACTTTTGATGAGGTTTTTTTAATGAGGGGGTGCGTATTAATAAATGGGGATGTGAATTTTGATAAGGGGACAGAACTTTTGATAAGGGGGTTTTTTAATGAGGGGGAGTCAAAAATTGGAAAAATTATGACTAAAATTGAGGGCTTTTCTAAATATAGTACTTATCATATACACTAGAGGGCGCCACGGGATTTTAATAAAGGGGGAGGATTTTTTAATAAAGGGTTTTTTAAATAATGGCGGATAAAATATTAATCAATTAATTATTAATTATTAATTATGGATATTAATAAGGGGGCGTGCCCGGTGGCGACATAGGGGGAAAGCACAGTGCATGGGGGGTTCCAAGTTGGAAACTCACTACTTAGGTCTCCTTCTCTTTCTGATGCCCTTAGGCACACTGTTCATAACCCTATTCATCATCTATAATTATCCAATCTTAAATCTTAAAGGAGGTTGCAGACTCCTTTGCGTAACCTCATCATTAGTTACAAACTTGAACCACCTAATGCCCAAGATACTTCGTAAGCATCTAGAATCAAAATCATCTAGTTTCCAATTTCAGCTCCTCGAAATGACCTGGTATGTCTAACAGAACCAGCCCATTTGCTGTTAATTAATATACAGTGTTAGCGCGCTTGGCTACTGATCTAAGGGACCTGGGTTCGAGCCCCGGGTAAGGCATGGCTGTTTGTGTCGTTTTTCTGCTGAGGGCCTGCCATCCTCTCAGACCTTCTACTATGGCATATAAACTGACAGGCTGTTGTCAGACCTCTGTGGCAAGCAGCTGCTTGAGGGGATATTTATTTTATTATTTATAATCTATTATATTCTTATGTAGTCCATCTGGTAAAACCCATGTGTACTTGTGTATGTCGTGGTGTTTATAATAAGTGTTAGTTATTCTGAAACCATGAAGATGAATTCTCAAACCTGTAGGAAATGTTGTCTATTTCCATTGCAGCTACCAATATCAAATGGACCTATCACCCTTCCCAAAAGTCAGAGTCGATACCAACTTTGTGCATTGAAGTCACTTAGAACAAGGGTAATACTCCTTTCTTGACAGAATACAAAATATCCTGAAGTTTTCCGCAAAACCTATCCTTCTCATCCTCATCGGCATCCTCAGTGGAGGAATAACAGCAGATAACATTGAAGTGTTTAATGTTCTCTGAAATTTAGCTGTAAGAAACATTTCAGTAATGCAATCATATTTTGAAAGATCATCACTAGCATTTCTGCTGAGAAGCAGATCTACGCCTTGGAGAATCGTTTTATCTTCCCTCTCTGAAAAGATAAGTTTTAGATTATCTCTAAGAATCTGACCTTTATCTGTCCATCTGGTCTCTTGAAAGCCAAGAATATCTAAATTAATTCGGTGGAATTCTTGCGTGAGGACATCAAGAGAATAAACGCTGTGCAGAGTCCTGACATTTGAACTACCTATGAAGAGAAAATGGTTAGTGGGATGTTTAAAGAAACTATGTTTATTGAGAGAGGAAATGCTGAAAATATCAAACACTATACTTGTCCATTACTGGGTAGTGTAGAATTCTTCCAATGTAGAATTTGACGATGCCCGTAGAAACAAGAGTTGAGTGTACTGCTATGACCTCTGCTCAGAATTAGTCATCCATCCATCCACCTACCTACCTACCTACCTACATACATACATACATACATACATACATACATACATACATACATACATACATATAAAATCCTTCTACAGCCATGGGCTACATGGGTCCCACCGAACTGTATAAATTTTCCTATACAGACGTGTCCATTCTGAGCTACAGCTGCTGCATTTGGCCACTCTAGGCCAATTCTAGCAAGGTCCTGTTTGACATTGTCTGCCCATCGTATCCTAGGTCTCCAAGTTTTTCTGAAACTCTTAGGCACACTGCTCATAATTCTGTTTGCCAATCTACAGCTATGCGCACGGGTAACGTGGCAAACCAATGCAGTCTCTCTGCACAAAATTCTGCTCAAAGGAGGTTCATGATTCGTTCTTCTAACCTTATCATTACTTACAAATCAAACCACTCAATGCTCATGATATTACGTAAGCATCTAGAATTCTTACAAAGGATTCATGTTTCGCTACCATAACTCAGATTAGAAAGAACCAAACTATTATATAGCCTAATTTTATTCTTTAGGTGTAACGCCTATTTTTCCACACTATTTCTATTATCTTTCTATTATATTTTTATTTATGTATTTTTTCACTCATCTGCTCAAGAGTGCAGTCATTCAAAGCAACTGAAGCGTATTTGCCTGACCAATCTCTGTTTATCACGAAATCTACTCTATTACCAGTCTCATCAACAGCACTAATGAAAGATTTCATTTCATCAACGTAATTAGGCAACAGAGCAAAATCATCTGAATAATATAAATCAGACATTTTGAAATCTCTAAACCAGTTAAGTCCAAAATCTTTCCCTTGCAAAGAATTTCGCATTACATAATCAATAACTAAACAAGAGAAAAGGAAACAAATGCACGTTTTCTAACTCCACGACCAATGCTAAACCAATTTCTACAAGTCCTACCAACTCTCACACACGATTCAGCTTTCATTACACTATTAACTTATCAGGTATTCTATATGATCTAACAATCAACCACAAATTGCGTCGATTAACACAGTCAAAAGTCTTTTTGAAATCTATAAAACTCCTAACCACATGTTTCTGAAATTTAAAACATTTCTCAGGAATCTGTCTAAGCGAAAGTATTTGATCAATACATCCCCTACCGCTTCTGAATCTACACTATTCATCACGCAGTTTTCCATCAACCAAATCCTTAATTCTATTAAGCATAATCATGCAAAGAACTTTACCTGAAACAGAAAGTAAACAAATTCTCTTCTAATTAACACAAAAACTACGTGTATTTTTTTTTTAAAAATCGCGACAATAATAGTCTAGTAAAATGCTTAGGAAAAACACCTTAATCATATAAAAATATTCAAAATTTCAGTCAGCCATGTGACAACATAAATGTTCCCAACTCTAAGTATTTCGGAGGTGATTTCATCCATCCTTGGGGTTTTATGGAATTTTAATTTAAAGGTAGCCAAAGCTACTTCTGAATGAGATAATGGGAGTAGAAATAATCCATTATTTAGAACATCGAAATGCTCAGTCCACCAAGCCATCATAGAATCCTCCTTGCCATGTTTAATCCGCCAATCTATCAAACTAAAGATTTTTATCACTGTTAAATGATCTTTAACATGTTTTTGTAGCTTGTTGTAATGCCTTCTGTTAGGACTAGTAGGGTGTTGATTCATATTAATTCTGCATTTACTTCTTTCAGTAATAAGTTCCATAGCCTTATCACTCAAACAATTCTGTTTCCTCTGCTTACTTTTACCCAAAAGAGTACTGTTGGTTTCAAGAAAATCCTCTTTAAACTAATCCATTCTTTCTCAATTTCAGCAGTAAGCAAACCACGATTGTCATAACGACCAAGTAGCCTATCATGGTATGCTTTAGTTATATCTGGATCTTTCAAACGTTCAGTGTTAAAACTAATACCTTAGCACAACATTTTTTAAGCTTCAGCTGCAAAATACTTTTGAGCAGATAATAGTCAGATCAAATTTCGGCTCCCATGCATGATCTGGTATTCTTAACTAAACTAGCCCATTTGCTGTTAATTAAAAAATAATCTATCGTATTCCTGTAAAACACATCAAGAAAAACCCAGGTATATTATAAATGTCACAGTGTTTGTAGCATATGTTAGTTATTCACAAACCATTAAGTTTACTTACCTGTAGAAAACGTTCTCCATTGCCATTGGAACTACCAATGTCAAAGGGACATAAAACTCCAGGCCAAAAATTAGAGTTAGCACCAACTTTACCATCGACATCACCTATCGCAAGAGAATGATCTCCTTTTTCACAGAATTCAAAATATCCTGAAGCTGGAATATCACATCAGAATCCTCTGTGAGGCCATAACAACAAATGACATTCAAGTCTTTAAATTTTGTTTTAA
Source organism: Ryuthela nishihirai (assembly GCA_038380435.1). Lineage (NCBI taxonomy): Eukaryota > Metazoa > Arthropoda > Arachnida > Araneae > Heptathelidae > Ryuthela > Ryuthela nishihirai. The sequence continues at coordinate 72,630,474 of JAWZYU010000003.1, forward strand.
ATTTTGCAGTAAGAAATATTTCATTAATGCAGTCATATCATAGAAGAGCATCACTGGCGTGTCTGCTGAGAAAAAACCTACACATTGGAAATGATTTCCAAAAGAGAAATTTAAAATTACTTTTAAATATCTCACTTTTACCTGTCCATCTGGTCTCTTGCAAGCTTAGAATATCTAAGTTATAACTCTGGAATTCCTGTGTGAGGATATCAACAGAATAATATCTACGTAACGTCCTCACGTTCCACGCATCTGCATAGGGAAAATGATTAGTAGATTTTTTTAATAAACTATGTTTATTGTGTTTGCAGTGTCGAAGTGTCCACCTTATTAAATTATAAGAAATAAAAATTAAATATATTTAAATGTTTTGAAATAAAAGTAAAAGTATTTTAATAACTTTAATAAGTTTCTTCTAACATAAAGTCTACATTTATATAATATTCTTCGAATTTTTCTGTTATATCATACCTTATAATTAACAGAAGCACCAATTTGCCAGGTTAGTCGAGCTACGAGTGTATGAAGAATCTCGCTACTGCATTGGTTATCGTATCTTACAGCGGCAGTTACATCTTCCATATTCAATCCACAGAATTCAATGAGCGGAAATTTCTGTCGGTGGAAGCACTTTTCCCATTGCTTTGAAGCACACATAATATTTCCCATTAACCACTAGAGACCTCTAGAGTCGTTGCCACTGTCAGCAAAGTCGCTGACTCACGAGGAATCGTCGAAGGTAAGTGTAATTTTTTTTAATTAAATTTTTATAAACGAGGTGGAATTCGTTTTTATTGTCCTATGTCCGACTTTCACATTACAAATTATATGAATTTCGTATGTTTTGATAGTATTGCTGTACCGTTGAACATATATAGAGTAAACGTACACTGTGTCCTAATCCGTTCCGATATCTGTCAGCTTAATTCCTCCGATTCACATTTGCTGAATTGGTTTATAACTTCTTAACTATGTGTTACTCTTCTCATTACCGTAATAACTAAAAGTAATGTTATTACAACTATAGGTATAAAGAAAATATACGAAATAATTACAATATTTTGTGAATAAAGTAAACTACGAGTACTAATACTACAATTCGTTGAGGCTACAGTATACTGTGAAAAAAACATATTGTGATACATTTCACTCACATTGATAAGTTTAATGTTTTTCGCTTTGCTTCGTGTTTTAAAGGACAAATTAACGACGTTAAGCTGGTACCTACTGTATTACACTACATTAATATGCGTGTAATAGATGTTTTTAAGAAATTTTGAAAATATGAGAAATATACAAAAATTCAGAAAATTGGAAATTGGAAAGTTATGTAAATATGTATTAAAATATTTTAAAACAAAATTTAGGCTGTGATCTAATTCAATTATTATTTATTGTTTCTTTTTTTAATAATCTGAAACGCTCTTTCCGAAAAGAGCAGAAGCTTTGAAATCTAGGGTGTCTGATACTAGTACAGATGACATTTACATACCTAAATTATGATGATATAATAATGTTTCTCGTCGATCAGAATATTCCTAGAGTTCGTCCTATAATGTGCATGACAGTTAAAGCGAAGTAAAAACAGGATCTAATAGTTAATGGTTATTTATTCATTTTAAAATTTTTCATTTAAGTATCGAAGGCATGGAGGATGATGGGTTGGAGGCTCCCCACTCCAAAGTAAATCGTAGTTGGCAAAATTCGAAGCGACCTAGTAAAATCCAAGTGAGTTATGAAAAGAGTTTTTTTATGTAAAATTAAGGCAACTCGACAAAATCTATGGGAGTCGGCAAAATGGAGACATCTTGGAAAAATCTTGGGGACTTGGCAAAATTGTGACAGCCTGGCAAAATCTTAGGGAGTTCGCAAAATTCGAAACACTTGGTAAAATTCAGCTGATGTGTAAAAAAGGGTGATTTTTTCTGTAAAATTCTGGCTTGTTGACAAAAATCTACGTCAGTTCACAAAATTCGCATTGACGTTTTGTGAAAGTGAGTTGTGAAAATTGGGACTGTTTTCGCAAAATAAATTTAGGAGAATTGGCAAAATCGAATCAACTTGAGAAAATTTTGGGGAGATCGAAAATTCGATACAACTGGCAAAATCTTTGGAGTTGGCAAAATTCGAATTGACTTGTCAAAATTCAGGTGAGATGTAAAATTTTAAAATCTTTCTGTAAAATTATGGTGTTTTCAAAATTGAGGCAAATTGGCAAAATCATTAGGGAGTGGGAAAAATTCGAATTGACTTGGTAAAATCTTTGGAGTGAACTGTGAAAATCGCGGTTGTTTTTGTAAAATTAAGGAGAGTTGGAAAAATCTTGTGAAGTTGACCAAATTTGAAGCGACTTAGTAAAATTCAGGTGAGATATAAAAATAGGGATTTTTTTGTAAAATTATGTCAAGGTTGCAAAATTTTGGGGAGTGCCCCACACACACACACGATACGGTATCCTAGGTAAGTCCCTGACAGACAAGAAATAAATAATAAATTTATGAAATTTATGTAAATTACTTATTTCCTCAGTTCACAAAATTTGATTTCCCATTTGGAAAATTTCCTTTCTCTCCCCACCAACTCTAGTCCCTTCCCTACTCCCCTGTGGACAATCAAGCACTTCCATCAATGTGAAACAAATCGTCCGAACTCTGAATATTCACAATGAAGACCGCATAATAAATCTGCGTGCACTAACACCAAGGATGGATCTTTCTTATGGCAGTGTTTGCGCAATGTTTGTGCACTGGAAAATATCAAGAATTTGTGCTTGCTGGATCCCATACAACTGAATCCCCGAACAGAAACAAAAACATGTTGATGTGTATTGGAACTGGTTAGCAAGGTTTAAGAACGAGAGTGAAAGATTATTGCAGCTTAATTTAACTGGAAACGAGATTGGGTTTTCCTCCACGATCCAAAACAAAATTCCTATCCAGCGTAGGAAGCACACAAGTTCACTTACTACCTACAAAATTTCAAGCTGTGAAGTCAGCCAGGAAAGAAATGACTCTGGTGTTTTCAGATTTCAAAGTCATTCTCGTTTTTATGTCACAGGTTAATAATAAATAAGAAAGCTTATGCAGAAATCCTTCAAAAGAAACCTCGCAATTCAGTTCGTAAAAAACGAAAATTGCGAGGTGGAAAATGTTTGTGTACCAAAACAGCAGTATGAGGCCTCCCCATATTGCTGCTGACACTATTGCCACCAACATCAGTGCTGAAATGATGGATCATGCTTCTTACTCTCCTAGTCTTGAGCATTGAGATTTACAATTGTTTCCTAAACTGAAAACATCGTTAAAGACCATCACTTTGGAAATGACCAGGAGCTTGAGAGGCCGCAATGACGGTGCACTGAACACATTCACAAAATGTCTTGCAGGAAGCATTTGATGTCCGGGTTTGATGTCTATGCAATATCATAATTGCATAGATTTCAATGGGGAACACTTTCAGAATGAGAAACACATGCGGCCTCTGGTGATGGATTTAGATGTAAAAGATATCGTCAGTTCACGAATTAAATTTTCCACCATCGTAAATGTTCCGAAATTTATAAACCATCAATAGAAGCGGCACCAGATGAAAGTAGCTTTTCTATCAGGACTAGGTTATTCCAGTTCCATTTGATTGGCACATAGAAGGAAGTCTACTATAAGCAAGAAGCAGGTGTTCCTTACAGTTTCCTAGAAATTTTTGCTTTTCATATGCTGCTTAGGGTGTGTCAGTTTTGTAAATGAAACAGCTAACACATGACAGTAAATAAAAAAATAAATACCCCCTCAAGCAGCTGCTTGCCACCGAGGTCTGACAGGAGCCTGTCAGTTTATATGCCATAGTCAGTAGATGGCTTTAATTCTAGATGAAAATTTGTCTTCACGAGGCTCGTAACCAGGATTTTCAGAGGGTGGATGAGAATAAGACTTGAAGTGGGTTTCCAAATTACTAAAATATTATTCTTCATGAAATAAGATTTTACAGGGGGTTTTTTTCATCTCCTTTTAGTGACGAAAATAAAATATGGGGTAAAATAAAATTACACAAAGACAAGTGTTTTAAATTTCAATGCAGGTAGACAGATTTCAGATTTCGTATAAGACAACTGAATTGTCAGAGGGGTTCGAACCACCGGAATCAGAGACTCCCACTGGGTACGTCCGTGGTCTTCACCAAGTTACACAGATATATTTATTTCACTGCAGGGATGCAAACCTTCGTATTTATTTTTACTATCAATTTTAATCACAATTATATATATGTATATATAAGTTTATGATCTGAGAAAATTTCCAAGGTAGTTAAATAAAATTATTACCTCTCTTACTCTATTCTCTGTAGCTTTTATGATGCAGAATGTTGAAGTAAAGTTCTTCATAAAAAAGTATATATATAATTCTAACTTTGATTATAATGTAAGACTGCTAGGGGAAACAGGTGGGGGTAAAAACGGTAGTACACCAGGCTCGTAATGTACAGTTGCCAGTCCCATTGAGATTTATCTGTATAAAACTTCCCACCCAGTCCTCGGTCAATAGGGGACACTAGTGGGCTTGGAAAGGCCGCCGTCGGTCGGATGGGACGTTAAGCCGTGGTTCCGTGTGCGGGAGATCTATACCATGTGCATGTTAAGAGCCTCCTCAGAGCCACTTTTTCCTTCAAGCTACGCCAATGCCAACCCCACCCTATTTACTGGCGTGGAGTATGACACTAATTCTTTGCCTCCACACTGACAGTCTTTCTGTCATTCCAGTATCTCCTCATTGCGCATGCACTTATCAATCAAAGGCACCATGTAATCACATGGTTACATGGTGCCTTTCTGCTCCAACCCTCAAACATCCCTCAAGGCTATGGAAGGGCCGGGCGGAGGGAGTGGACATAGTCCAACTCTCTGCCCGGCCTATTGATTTTAAATCATTAGACCTGGCAGAGATGAGTTGAATCATTATCCGGCTCTAATGATTGGAATTCCAATAGACATGGAACGCCAAATTTCCGCAAATCGCCACACCGTTCGCAGTGATAATCTCATTAACGGAAATAAAGAACAGTTGGTATGAGCCACTTATGGAAAAGCGTGTTGGAAAAAGTGTGCATGGCCCTTTAAAGAACACGCTGGATGGCCTTGACGGGACGCTTCCATCTGTCTCCTAAACTGTCCAGTACGTTCCCTCCCCCAACCTTCCCTGAGCCCTCGAGGTCCTTGTGATGTCATCATTTAATCCATTTGTGTACAAAAAACTGTCGCTCAGAGGTATTATATCAGTCAATAGAAAAATAAAGAATTTGTGGAATAGGGGGGCAAATATTTCTGTGGATTAAAAGCTATCTAAGAAACAGAAAACAAAAAGTAAAAATTGGTGATTCTTCAAGAATAGAAACTGTTGTACGGGTTGACATTCCACAAGGTGTCAGTATTGGGATCTCTGTTGTTTCTAATATAATATAAAGGGTGCCCCTGGATTCCTGGCCCAAACATGAGGAGATGGTAGTACACATCGAACCCACCAATATTCGTCATAGAATATGCGGCTGCAAACGCAGCCCCGTGCCGGCAGGGGGCGCAGACGAGACGGCACTGCATAAAAGCGCTGGATCGGCCAAACCCCAGCATTTTCAGCCGTTGATGTGCGCCACAAGACTGGTGTTTACGAGCAAGTACGCCGATCACTACTCCGCCGTTGTGCCAACTGTATCAACGTTGGTGGGCGGACGTTTGAGCATTTGTTGTAATGATCTCCAATAAATGTAACTCTGGAAACCTCTGTGTCTGTCCTTCATTTCCGACTCCTCACTGCGTTTGCAGCCGCATATTCTATGACGAATATTGGTAAGTTCGGTGTGTACTACCATCCCCTCACGTTTGGGCCATGAATTCTGGGACACCCTGTATAAAAATTTTGCACATTGGATCTACATGGGGATATGACATCTTTCGCTGATGATGCTCCACTAATATATTCAGGGGATGAAACGGAAATTTTAGAATACAGAAAATAACTTGATTGAAATGTCATAAATTAAATAGATGTTCCCGAATGTGAAAAAAACGAAATATATATATATTTCAGATCTCGAAGAAATTCTATCGACTTTTTCAAAAGTAATATATTTCACTTTGAAGAAAATAATGGGAACAAAACTGCAAATGTGATAAAATTGAAGCAGTTAAAAGTTATACACGTTTAACAGTGTATATAGATAAGAAAATGAATGAAAAAATTTATATAATTGAATTAATTAAATACTAAATTGTATTGTTCCAAAAATATATCATATTAGAAGCTATGTTAATCTGTCGAAAACAATTTATTTCTAGTGGGTTAAATCGTATTTATTATATGGTATATTATCTTCGGGAGGGGTTTATTTTTCAACTTTGAACCTCTTCAATATGCACAAAACCATGTAATTAAGTGGGGTTTCTAGTTCAATAAAGTTTGAAAAAACACTGCTTGAACCGAAAGCAAATAAATGTAACAGTATATTCAGACATATTTAATAATAGTTATTTTGATGTATTAAAAGTTAATTAGACGAACTAATTGAAAAACATAACCTTATCCAAAATCAGTGCAACTAATGAAATATTACAAGATGAAATTTAAATTTACACTAATCTTTTTTTAAAAAAAACGTACGAGTATAATTCTTACAACGTTTCACACTTCTCCAGGTTGCTGCTTTTCCTTATCTTAACTACTTTCAACTATTTTTCAGCAAAATAATACAAAATAAACTATTCCTCTGAAATTTAAGAGACCTTTCAAACCGATCAATTCCAACTATTTGGATAAAATATCACAGCGAGTGTAATAAACGATTTTGATTTCGTTTTGTTTCTTTCTGCATGTGAATGTATGTATATTAATCAAACTAATATTTTCTATATTACAAATAAAATGCTTCGAAGGTTACGCAGAGCATTTAATCAAGTTATTTTCTGTATTCTAAAATTTCCGTTTCATTCCCTGAATATATTAGTGGAGCATCATCAGCGAAAGATGTCATATCCCCATGTAGATCCAATGTGCAAGATTTTTATACAGGGTGTCCCTGAATTCATGGCCCAAACGTGAGGGGATGGTAGTACACACCGAACCTACCAATATTACATAGAACGATACCAAGTATTTTTTAAACCGGAAAACTTAGTTTTACCATTCCTTTCTTTAATTGCCCAGAGTATAATCTTCTGTTCACTCTGCCGTTCAGTTTGCAATTTCATTGAGTTCATTGAATTGGGTTGTAAATTCCACAAGGAATATTCATGCAAATAGATGATTTGTCTTTCACATAAACTGCTTCAAAATCTTTCCATTGAACAAGTAATCTATTTCCGATTAGAAGCTGGGGCCATCTTACCTAGATTCAATATATGGCAGAAGTTGTTAAAACTGGCATTGGTTTAGTCTCTTGACTTCAGGAAATTTATGAATAAATCTTCGTCCATTTGACTGATTTTGACGCGAAATGTTTTCCATGTAAAGCAAAGTACAGCGCACACAAATTTTTATTGATGTTTCTAGCAACAATCCCAGAGTTTGACGTAATCATTGCTCGAGCCCGCTTAAAGCCGAAGGGATCACTAATGAGTCACCCGTCCACAAAAACACCCAGTTTGATAAATATATGAAACTGGGCATTTATTTATTGTTGCTATGTAAATTGTATATTTACTGTATATGTATATATTGTTACGACAGATGAACGTGCGACAATGGCTTGTGGCAGGTGTGTCATGAACGCTCGCCTATGCTTTAAGTGTGACGATTTACGTTAAGAACTGTTGAGAACGTCGATGCTTTAAAAGAGTAAGAATTGTGAAAGAAAGCAAAAAGGTATAGTGGAGTAGTGAAGGAAGAAAGATACAGTGTATAAAATTAGTGTTGTGTGATATTACGTAAGAAGACTGCTTTTATTAGATTTAAGATTAAGCCTGGTCCGGTGGTAAAAAGGAGTCGGCAATAAGATTTGTCCTTGGGTCTCCCTGATAGAGGATCTCCCTGATAGATCTCCCTGATCATTGATCTCCCTGATAGAGGTATCAGGGAGATCAATGTTGAACGTTTCACATCTATAAGGTATAGAGTGTTGTTAAAGTTAATTTATGTAATAAATGAGAGTCAACACAAAAAGAATTGTTTGTATTTATGCTAAGAGGAATCGAAATACTTGTGTTTAGATAGAATTTCATTAATTTGAATAAATTTTATGTCATTGTAATAAATTACATCATTCATACTTTAGTTATTTATGAACTCACGTTAAGTCTTCATGTCATTAAATTCATATCAATATATTTATTGTTATTATGTAAATATCTTATTTTTAATATATTTGTAATAATTATTGTAAAATATCTTTAAAATACGGAAGCCAAATGTATGTAGAGTTTGCACAGAAAATTTTCTACCTGCTGATAAATTATGTATTTTTCGAAGAAAGCATAAAGCTGCAAGAGGATAAGATAACCATGGAAAAAAAGAGGTATACGATAATGAAATCCGTTTTCTACTCTCGTTCTAATTTTCAATTCAAATATTTATTGTTTTTGCTCTATGACACCCAATTTATTACAGCTACCATTTTTTTTTCGTAATTAACGGATACATTCAGTGGAGTGCTGGAGTCGGCTCGTACCAGCTGGCGCTATCCAATTGTAATATTTTCAAGAATTTTGTGAGCCGGTTTTTAATAACCGGATCAAAAATTTCAATCGACAATGGCTGTAGATTGTAGAGTCATGGCCCCTTCGAAGGGAACCACCTTGTCGTGGTGAGGGGGCTTGCGTGCCTTAGTGAAGTTGAGAGCTATGCCGACTAGAGTCACTCATGTCGGACAGGCCGAAACGGAAAGGCCAGACTAAGAGTTCCCAATCTACGACGACTCCACAGGGGTAGCACAAATGTGCGTGGATGTCGATTGACAATTAATCAACAGCTAAGGGCTTGAGTACAGCTGGAGGTGGGCCGTTAACAAAAGACGGTGTAAAAGGAGAGATAGAGATGAAGGTGAAAAAGGTGAAGTGGGAGTAAGAGGAGATTATTGAGAATAGATGAAAATGGAGGTGATGGAGATGGAGCGGATTACAAAATGGAATGGTGAAGTGAGATGAGTATATTGAGTTGGATGATAAAAGTATATAAGTAAAAAACATACAAGCAGTAAGAAAGCTGGGTAAGGTAACTGCTATGTACGGTCTGAGGACTAAAAGAGAATGCTTAGTGAATATACTATATTGAAAGAGAGGCGCAATAACGTCTAGTGGCTTAGGGGAGAGCTCAAAATACAGAAAGAGAGGCGCAATAACGTCTAGTGGCTTAGGGGAGAGCTCAAAATACAGGTCTGCTGCTATTAGGGAGAGGAGGCTTGTATCCATGGATACAGGCTCCTCTCCCGTTTTTTCTTTCTTTTTCAGGTTCACTGGTCTATTAATCATTTGGCGAGATTCGGTTGAGGTTGCAACTCTTTAATATGGGGGAGGTGGGGAGTCCTTGGTCCTTTGGACATGGATTCTTCTCCTCCCCCCTTTTTACTTCGCCAATTTCCCGTTTCCGGGTGGTTTCTCCCACGGACTTAACCCGGAAACTGCACCCTTATATGTCCAAGGTGTGCGGGCCTTACCTCCAAAAGCTGGACTCAAGAGAGGACACTGGCCATAGGTTGCCGAAATTGGGCAATATATCTAATAGGGAAATGGAAGGCCAGTTGAACAGGTTAGAATGGGCCCATTTTGGGCATGAGGGAGTTTTATCATGGTTGCCACGCCTATGAGTGACCCACCAGTTTACCATGGGTGGAGACCCGTAATGTGGAAAAGAGGATCCTGGCGGTTGAGGGTCAGGAATGCTGGTAGCCCAATACACCGCCCTCGACTCCTGCTTCAATAAAACGGGAGGTCTGAGCTGGCTCACTCAGATCGATCGGTTGGTGACCCTTTCCTACTTCTACGTCCAGGGTGGGTCAGGGGCGGTTGCATGAGCCAACCAGGTGAATGTGATTCCTAACGATAGGGGTTGGGTCCGTACCAGGACCCGGATCAGTCCAGGTCTTGACCTGGATCATGCTCCGATCCGAGGGGTGATCGAAAGTCTGGGTATAACCCTGGCGCAGCTCTGTGGCACCTCGAACATTATACTCAAGCTCTGAGTCCTCCCCATATAAAGCTTGGTTGTGGGTGGAGAGCGCCTGGGTGTAATACCCTACTAACAACTACGAAGCCTACGAATTTAACCACGTAATCAGGAAATTCTCGACCGCGACGGACAGGAAAAAAAGACAGCAAGCCCACAGAGGCTGCTGTTCTTGAAGTGGCAGTGGAGGAAGTCCCTGAGACTCGCCTCAAGTAATGAAGGAGATAGAGAAGGGGCTCCAACTAGTTCAGAGGACCCAAGCAAAGGAATTGATAAAGGGTGCCAAAACACCAAGGCAGCCCCGGATAACGAGGTGGAACCCAATGGAAACGAGATGGGTTCGGGGAGTTTGGCTACTGCTGAAAGATAGAAATAGAACTGAAGGATAAAGTAATGGGTGCAGCAAGGAAGCTGCACGCCGTAGTTTGTGAGCAGGAACTCCAGTTAAACTATTAGAGGGCGCATCACTGAGAGAGCTGTGTGTCCCCAAGAGTCTAAGGGGAAGCCACCTACTTATGCAAAGGCTGTCGGTGGTCAAGGGTTAGAAAAGGGAGGTTGGGTGGTGGCTAAAAAGCCCACCCCCCTAAGCAGAGGCATATCCTGCTGATCTTCTCTAAGGATAAAGAGAAGACAGCGTGCTGGAGGCCAAATCAGCCAAGCGGATAAGGCCAAAGCTCATAGTCTACAGAGTCGACAAAGACATCCGCCGAGAGGACCTTCAGAGGGTTATCCAAACCCAGAATGGGCTAGCCAATGAACATGCGGATCTAATCCCACTGTTCACTTTAAAGGGACGAGTTGAGAATACCGTACACTGGGTAATGGAAGTCAGTAGCGCCTCCCATAGAAAGTTGATCGAAGTAGGTAAGATAAACGTGGGCTGGTCGCGTTGTATCATTAAAGAGGATATTCGAGTGCTCAGATGTTACAAGCATTATGCATTTGGGCACATGCAAAAAGATTGTACTCTAAAGACGCAACAGTGTTCACAATGCGCGGGCAAGCACTCGTTGAAGGAGTGTAAGAAGCCCAAGCCTAAGTGCCTAGTATATAAAGAAGCTAATAAGGAACATGGAGCCAAGTATGACATTGGCCACAGTGCGATGGACAGCAATTGCCCATCGTACTGTAGAGAGTTGAAGTTGTTGCGCAAGTGCACCGACTATGGGCAGTAGGCCTCCAGGTGGAAACAGGGTGGGTCTGAAATTTGTTCAGATAAATTTGAACAGGGCAAGGGCCGCGATGGCCCAACTCAGCAAGGAGATAAAAGAAGAAGAAGTCGATGTTGGTCTAGTGCAAGAACCTTACTGCACAGAGAACATCATTAGGGGGCTCCCTCTGATCAGCAGGCTATTTTGCATCATAGGAGCTAAGCCAAAAATGCCATCCTGGCATATCACTCTGATACTATAGTAGTAGTGGAGATTGGCTATGGGAGACTATTATTACACACCATCTCCATCTACTGTCCTCCGAATAATAACATCGAGGACTCATGACCGAGTTACAAAACGTCCTGGCTCGAGTCAACTCTAAGAACTTAGTGATAGGTGGTGACTTCAATGCGAAGCACCCCTTGTGGGGTTCAAATAGGCAAGACATCAGAGGAGATATGACTCTGGATTTTATCAACTCTGCTGATCTATTTTTATTAAATGATTGGGATACACCAGCTACATTTCATGGCTCTCGAGGTCAGAGCTGGATCGACTTGACTCTGACAACGCCTCGGATGTTTCCTCAGATCCAGTATTGGTGCGTTAGCGACAAGGTCACTAAGAGCGACCACAACTACATTGTGTTCCTTGTGGGTGGAACAACACCTCCCCCCACTATGTTAAGAAGTATGTGGTGAGCAGGACTCCTGACTGGTGTAAACTCGCTCGTTGTGTTGCACCAGGTCTGGCGGAGCTCAGCCAGTGCGTCTCTACCATTGGTGATTGTCGAACTCTGAATAACATCCTCAGAGATCTGATGGAGTGTCTACGTTCTGGATGTGAGTCAACCTTTGGGTTTAAGAGGCAACCCAGAGCAGGCGGTAGATCGGTGCCCTGGTGGTCACCTGAGCTCAGTGTTAAGAGAAAATGGGTCAGAGCTGTTAGGAAAAGGTACCAAAGGTGCTGTAATGGGGACAGAAGTTCCAGAGAGGAAAAGTACAGAAAGAAAGAGGCGGAGTATAAGCTCGCTATACGCCAAGCACAATTGGCCTCCTGGCAGAAGTTTTGTAGCGACGTCTCTGCACAGAACCCATTTACTCTGCAGTACAAGCTGGCTACGGAGAAGGACATAAAGCCCCTGGAAATTGAATATGTTTGCAAAGAAGATGGGTTCAAGACCTATTCCTTTGGTGAAACAATCCAGGTATTATTAGAGAATCTATCCCTCCAGATAACAGGAGCTCTGATGACGCCCAACGTCAACTCCTACTGGAACATAGCAGGCTTCCACCGGATACGGAAGATGACGTTCCGTTCACGGAAGAGGAAGTAGGAGAGGTGATCAAGGATGTGGCTCAGGGTAAAGCCCCGGGATACGATGATCTGACAGTGGAAATAGTGTCACAGGTGTTTAACAAAAACACAAAAATCTGTTCACCCAGCTCTTCAACATCTGTTTGAAACTGGGAGTTTTCCCACAAGCCTGGAATCAGGCTGACCTGGTCCTATTCAATAAGGCAGGCAGGGATCCGTCAGACGCAAGATCATACAGACCACTATGTCTGCTGCTGGTGCTGGGAAAAATACTAGATAAACTCCTGACGAACAGGATGTATTTCCATTGCTTTAAGAACGGATTCCTGAACGTTAAGCAATTCGGGTTGAGGACAGACCAGTCCACCACTGCCACTATCAAACAAGTGGTGGACATTATCAAGGTAAATAAAATGCAAAGATGCATACCTCTCTCATAGCCTTGGATGTGACGGGCGCCTTCGACAATGTCTGGTGGCCTGCTATTCTTAGTAGACTAAAAGAATGTTCTTGTCGTAGTAACATCTATGTTCTAGTGGCCAATTACCTCAGTGAGAGGGTGGTCAACTATTCCCATGCCAGCGGGACAGCCTCAAGAAACTTGGAAAGAGGCTGCCCACAGGGTTCTTTCATTGGACCATTCCTCTGGAACTTGGTCGCCAATACTGTCCTGAAGTTGACCCTTCCAGAGGGTGTCTGGATCCAGGCTTATGCTGATTATATGCTGTTTGTCATATCAGCATCCTCCAGAGCGAGACTGGAGATTGCTGGCAATGCAGCATTGTCTGTACTCGAAGGATGGAGTCTGCGCAATAAGCTCAGGTTCAGCTTTGCAAAGACAACTTCCATGACCGTGGCCAAAGAGGGTGTCCTCAAAAAGAGGTACCCGAGTTTTAAATTACATGGCAATAGTATTCACCATATGACGACTCTCAAGTACTTGGGGATCACTCTGGATGAAAGGATGAGCAGGATCCCGCACTTGCAGGACTTAAAGGCGAAATGCACAAATGTTATGTGCAAGCTGGGGCGTATGGCTCGCGTCTCGTGGGGACTCAGAGGTGAAGTCCTCAAAGAAATTTATCTCAGTGGCATGGAGCGGATCCTAACTTATGTAGTGGATGCCTGGTGGCGCCAGACGGACCACTCCATTATGTGTAGAAAGCTGATTGCAGCCCAACGACTGGCTTTACTGCGAATCACAGGGCTTATAGGACCACATCCACGGATGCCCTGCAGGTGTTAGCAGGGATCCATCCGCTATTTTTGATGGTCGGTAAAGAAGCGACCATTTTCAGAGTCCTGCAAGCTAAGGAGAAAGTAACATTCCTTGGAGTGCAGTATGACCCCGAATATTACGAAACAGATACCGCTAAGTGGGACATCCATCCCGCTAGTAGGCTGAGTGTGTCATGGTCCACGGAGTTACCATCAGGACTAGGAATTGAGATATACACTGATGGTTCCAAGAGCGAGGATGGTGTGGGCTTAGCCTACACCATCTACATTCAAGGAACCAAAGCGTACGATTATAATAGGAAGGTTTCTAATAATGTCTCGGCCTTCCAAGCGGAGCTGCTCGCTATCACAGAGGCCCTTAAATGGGCCCTCCATGACGGCGGTCGAAACAGCAACATCCGGCTGTACACGGACAGCCAGGCAGCTCTGCAAGTGCTTGAAGATGCAAACAACAGGCATCAAACTGTTAACGAGATCAAGTGCATCTTGGGTAATAAGAACATGCCCAGAATTTCCTTCTCCTGGATCAAGGGACACGTAGGTCATGAGGGGAACGAGCGGGCAGACCAACTGGCCCGCTCAGCAGGTAATAATACTCAACCTGTGTTAGCGGTAAAGATTTCTAAAATTACCCTGAAGTCTATACTATGTCGAAGAAAAATTACTGAGTGGCAGCGGCTCTGGGATACGACTGAGAATGGTCTTCAAACTAAGACATTCTTGAAAAGGGTCAGTCTATCCCTGATATCCTCTGACCACTATTTGACGTAGGTCCTGACGGGACATGGGAGTTTCCCTAAATATCTGGAGCATTTTAAGATCGCTACCCACAGTTACTGCGGCTGTGGGGATCCAGATGCAGATGTCGGGCACTATATCCTCAGTTGCCCGATTACGGAAGGGTTCGCTAACGAACTCAGGAGCTCCCAGGCGATCAATGAGGTAGCACGCGAGGCGGTCACGGAGTCCATCGAGAGTGCCCAAGTCAGGACACATTTGAGGGACATGGGCTGGCCATTTTCAACCCGGGCTGCACTCTGCACCCCCTTTAACACCAACCATACTCCAAGTCCCTACTGGTCTCCCCTGAGATAAACTTCATCTTCTACTTCCAGGCTTCTCTTGCCAAGCACGTGTAGTGTCGTGAGACGGAATACGTGCTTTCCCCATGGGGGGTGGGGCCTCCGGGACCCGCCCCCCACCCCGAAATGAAGAGAGGTGTAGAGCCATGGAGCAGTAAGCACTTCAATCCACATTGGTTAGAGGCATTTTGACGATAAGCTTATATATGGTGGCATGGAAAATCCAGCCCGGACCAAAAATATCGATACGACAGAGTGATCTGTTAATTTTTTTAAATGTGAAGTAGGCGAAAGCAGACATAGAAAATAATGATAGCATCGAAAATCACTGGGGATCATCAAAATCAACGGAACGAAATTTTGAATCTGTTGAACGACCAATTAGAGAAGGAACATCATCATGTTTGCCATTGAAAGAAATAACTAAACCAACCTTCACGGATTGTTGGAACGAAAAACAAGCGAGTGTGTTTACAGAACAGTACAAATGGCTTCAAGCAAAAGAAGGTAAATTAGGATGCAAGAATTGTTCAAAAGTTAAGTATTTTGGAGTAACAGAGAAACATGTCCATGTGTCCAAGGAATGGGGCATATGTTTAGTAACCACAAATGGCAGTAATAAAATTACTAGGCAAGATTTTTTCCAAAAACAAATTAGGAAACACGACGTTTCTAAAGCTCATACTAAAATTCAAGATTTGTTAAGTGAATCGGTTAATGACTCAATTTCCAATTTAGTACACAAATTTAATAATAAAATTATTGATGCTACCGTAAATATTTTCAATACTGTTTATAGTTTGATAAAACGCAACAGGCTTTATCCGACTTTGAGGCAGTATTAGAATGACAAGAAAAAAGTGACGTATATTCATGCACAATACAGTGGAACATGTCACAAAAGGAATTAAATGAAGATATTTAAGAATTTTATAGAAGAAAATGCCAAAATCGAAACGAAGCATCCTAATGATTTATCTGCAGTGCGCAATTCAATCCGCTCCCACACTAATAATGTTATTTGTCGCTTTAAAAGAATTAGAGTCTACTACAGCAGAGGTTGCTTTTAATGCATTATTATCTACTTAAAGTGATTGGCTTTAATAATGAATATTTGAAAGCGAATTTAACAGCATTTTGATCTGATGGTGCTAATAGAATGTTGGGAAGAAAGTCTGTAGTCGCTACTAAATAGTTAGAAAATTTTTCCAAAGTCAATTGGGAATATCTGAAATAAAACAAGTTATTCATTTTAAAATATTTTTGATAAAATTTATTGTATTTATTACCAATCTAATAAAAATCAAACCAAGCTAGAAACTGTAGCTAAAAACTTGAAATTATTAAAATTGGTCGAATACTAAGACCGCGATGGGTGTCATTTAGTATACGAGTTGCTATTACTGCATGGCACGAATATCATGCGTTATATATGCGTTTTTAAGTTCTTCTTCTTATTCTTGTGTGACAGAAAGATTAGCTAACATTAATTTTTTGCAAGACTTTTCTATAATGAATGACATTCTTGAAGAATCTTCATTACTTTCAATTGCACTTCAGTCAAGATCAACTCAGAAAGAGCAAAAATTAATTACTCTTACAATAAGAGCTTTGGAAAATTTAAACGTCGGTCCTGGAAAAACACGAATCTGAAGTTAAATATTTGGTTGAATCAGAGAAATTGAAAGATATTTCATTTAATAAAAATAACAACCCAATGATCTTTCTAGGAATACGTTACTAGAAAATGTAATTCAACACATGAATTTACGTCTTCTATCAGACAGAAATTTATTCTAAATTAATTCGATTTATCGGAATCATCTACTTGGTCTTATGAAGAACTAACTTCACCATGGATAGCTGAGGAAAATATTGTACCACTTCAATCAAATTTAAAAAATTCGAAATTGATTTGAACGTTTTTTCAGAATTTTGCAAAGTATAATGTAGGATCAAAAAATATTTCAATGAATTCAAATATTCAAAAAGCTAAAACGATAGCACTATTGCAATAAGTAGTGCTGAAGGTGAAAGAAATTTCAGTTTAATGAACAAAATTTGTACGAGGATAAGAAATCGTTTAACTATAGATCACATATAGGTTTTAATGACGATAATTTATTAGGAAAACAGTGGATTGGGATGCAATTTCATTTGTCATATTATGGTTGAATCGCAACCATAGGATTGGCTACGAATATAACAGTTCGTCAAAAGTCAACTAAAATAATTTGTAAAAATCAATTCGCTATATGGAAATTACGATAAACAAATATTTTAATATTGTTTGAAATATCTGTATTCCAAATTGTTG
This sequence comes from Ryuthela nishihirai, assembly GCA_038380435.1. Taxonomy (NCBI): domain Eukaryota; kingdom Metazoa; phylum Arthropoda; class Arachnida; order Araneae; family Heptathelidae; genus Ryuthela; species Ryuthela nishihirai. The sequence goes on from JAWZYU010000003.1 coordinate 72,647,722, forward strand.
TAAATCAGTAAAATGTACAATAAGATTAAAAAAACGAGATATTCGATCTCGTTTTTTTAATTTTTTAATCGAGCCGGTTGTAAAAAATTTACCAGTACACCACTGGATACAATTCATCTTCAAATGTGAAACTAATTTTTAAATTTAAAACAACTCTCTGTAAAAAAAATCAAAATTCGAGAGTTTGTTGAGATATTAAAGAGAAAGGGAAAACGAAAATGACGCAAGAGCAGTTAAAATCCGACCCTTTCACTTCACTGGGTGAAAAATACTTTCTGTGCGATGTCTTCTGCTGTCGCATAGCGTCTTCCGTTGATTGAAGGGCAAACGATTCTTCCGAGCAGCCGAATCCGGCATCGACTCCGTGGCCAAAAATAACCGCTTAACGGTGTCGGTGACATCTGCGCTCTCGTCTGAAGCAGAGGGACTCTTCAAGTGGGAATGGGAAGGGGAAGAGAGTCTCTGAAGCGAGGCAAAAGAATTACAATTTAGAAAACAAATGTACGAATGGAAGTACGGAGAAGAATTTTTAATAGCGGTACTTGAAATAAATCGACTGCATTTAGTGTTTTAACTAGCACTATTTGCGCCAGAGACAAGGATATAAAATTTCGCCCCCCACCCCCTGTTTATATTTCCATAGTTATTTCGTAGAAAAAGAAACATAACCAATATTAGGAAAACGTTTATGTGTTTACGGTTATGAGATCTACATAAATAATCAACAAATGCATTTAACATAAAAACAGAAGAAATCACACATAAATTTATATTAACAATGCCAAGTACATTTCTTTTTTTTACAATTACACTTTTCGGGCTTTTAATGAGGCTCCTCTGACCAAAAATACTCCAAATTAATTTTTATTTATTTTCAGCTAACCCAAACTTCTTTTTTGCAATTGCTACAATCAAGGGCAAGTAGAGAAATATTTCCAGGTCGATTTCCGAATTTGGATAATATTTGGCAGATTAGATTCACAAATTAACACGAGAACTTCTTGTAGGTAGGAAATTTCTAAAGGACAAAAAAAAAACTAGGCAGTGTTTCAAAATAAAAATAGTCAGATTGAGTGATGCGTTAATCACTGCAGATGCGAATAAAGCAATCATATTCATGAATAAAGCGTGAGTTCAAAGAAATTATTATCAATCAAATTATAAATGTACATCATACCATAATACGACCACGTAAAAGAAGTTTTTCGTTTTTCGTAATCATCATCATCATCATCATCCTCAAGCAGCCATGGGCTACGGAGGTCCAACCAGACCGCGCAGTTTAATTCTCCAAGCATATCTGTCCTGAGCTACATCTGCTGCATCCGGCCACTGTACACCAATTCTAACAAGGTCCTGTTTGACATTGTCTGCCCACCGCATCCTAGGTCTCCCCTTCTTTCTGAGGCCTTTAGGCACACTGTTCATAACCCTATTCGCCAATCTATAATTATTCATACGGGCAACATGGCCAAACCAACGGAGTCTCTCTCTGTGGTTTGCTGCTTAAAGGAGGTTGCAAACTCCTTTGCCTAACCTCATCATTAGTTACAAAGTTGAACCACCTAATACCCAAGATACTGCGTAAGCATCTAGAACCAAAAGCATCTAGTTTCCTGTTATCTTGCTTACACAGCGTCCAAGTTTCACTACCATAACTAACCCTAGAAAGAACCAAACTATTATACAGTCTAATTTTAGTCTTTAGGTGTATACGCCTATTTCTCCACAATCTCCATAGATTCTTAAAAGTCCCGGCAGCAATCCCTATTCGTCTGTTAATCTCATGCCGCACATCACCAGTATCAGTTACGCAGCTCCCAAGGTAATTAAACTGTGACACCTGCTCAAGACTGCAACCATTCAGATTAACTGAATCACAACCTGCCTCACCAATTTTCATCACTTTAGTTTTCTCTCTGTTTATAACCAAACCTACTGTACTACCAGTCTCATCAACAGTTCGAATGAAAGAGTTCATCTCATCAACATCATTTGCCAAAAGGGCTAAATCATCAGCATAATCTAAATCAGAAATTTTCGTATCTCCAGCCCATTTAAGGCCAAAATCTTTCCCTTGAATTGAAATTCGAATAACATAATCAACAACCAAACTAAAGAGAAAACGAGACAAAATGCACCCTTGTCGAACACCAGAAGTAATGCTAAACCAATTGCTACAAGCCTTACCAACTCTCACACACGACTCAGTGTTATTATAGAGAGCTTTCATTATGTTAACTAACTTGTCTGGTATACCATATGATCTCACAATCAACCACAAATTATAATGATCAACAGAGCCGAAAGCCTTTTTGAAATCAACAAAGCTAGCAACCAAGAGTTTCTGAAACTCTAAACATTTCTCAAGAATCTGCCTAAGTGAAAATATCTGATCCACAAATCCCCTACCACTTCTGAATCACAATTGCTCATCACGCAATTGACTGTCAACCAGATTCTTAATTCTATTAAGCACAATCATGGAAAGAACTTTACCTGGAACAGAGAGTAGGCTGATACCCCTATAGTTATCACAAGAACTGCGATCACCTTTTTTGAAAATAGGGATAATAATAGCTCTGGTAAAATCTTTAGGAACCATGCCTTTATCATAAAAGTTATTCAAAATTTCAGTCATCCAAATGGTAACAGAAACATTCCCAGCTCTAAGCATTTCCGTAGTAATTTCATCCACCCCTGGGGATTTATGAAGTTTAAGTTTAGAAATAGCCAAACTAACTTCAGATTGTGTTATAGGGCCAACATTAAAGCCAACAATGCATCTATCATCATTGCAAACAATGGGAGTAGAACTAACCACATTGTTTAGAACATCACTGAAATGCTCAGCCCACCTAGCCATGACAGAATCCTCCCCTTCTATAACCTTACCTTGTTTATCCTTCAATCCTTGTATGCCTGTTCGTTTTCTACCACACAAAACATTAACTATCTGGTATAGCTCTCTGCTGTTGTGCTGTCTAATTGCTTCCTCAGCTTTGTCAGCAAGGCCATCAAGCCAAAGATTCTTATCAGTAGCTAACTGATCCTTTACACGTTTATTAAGTTCTTTGTAATGCTTTCTATTAGGACTAGTAGGGTACTGATTAAGGACATTCCTGCAGTTCCTTCTTTCTGAAATAAGCTCAAGTGCCTTATCACTTAAATAATTCTGCCTCCTCTGCTCCTTTTTCCCTAAAAGAGTACTGTTAGTTTCCAAAAAAGCCTGTTTAAAATGGCCCCATTCTTCCTCAACTTCATTATTAAGCAAACCATGACTGTCATAATGACTAAGTAACCTATCATGGTAAGCTTTAGCTATAACTGGGTCTTTCAGAGCTTCAGTATTAAAGGTAAATTTTTTAACCCTAGCACAACACTTTTTAAGTTTAAGTTGCAAGACACTTTTAACAAGGTAATGGTCAGATCCAATTTCAGCTCCCCTATATGCTCTGGTATTTCTAACAGAACTAGCCCATTTGCTGTTAATTAATATATAATCAATCATATTCTTATGCAGCACATCTGGTGAAACCCATGTGTATTTATGTATGTCGCGGTGTTTGTAATATGTGTTAGTTATTCTGAAACCATTTAGTTTACTTACCTATAGGAGACGTTGTCCATTGCCATTGCAGCTACCAATACCAAAAGGGCCTATTACTCCTCCCCAAAGGTCAGAGTCGGTACCAACTTTGGCATTGAAGTCACCAAGAACAAGGGTAATATCTCCTTTCTTGACAGAATTCAAAATATCCTGAAGTTGTCTGTAAAACCTATCCTTCTCATCCTCATCAGAATCCTCAGTGGGGGCATAACAGCAGATAACATTCAAGTCTTTAATGCTTGTCTGAAATTTTGCTGTAAGAAACCTTTCATTAATGCACTCATATCCTAGAAGAGCATCACTAGCATGTCTGCTGAGCAGCAGACCCACGCCTTGGTGATGCTTTCCATCCTCCCTCCCTGTAAAGAGAAATTTAAAGTTATTTTTAAGTATCTCACCTTTACCTGTCCATCTGGTCTCTTGCAAACCTAGAATATCTAGGTTATAGCGCTGGAATTCCTGCATGAGGACATCAAGAGAATAATCTCTATGTAATGTCCTCACTCTATGTAATGTCATGTAGTGTCACTCCTGGAAAGGCCGCCGTCCGTCGGATGGGACGTTAAGCCGTGGCCCCTTTTGCGGGAGAGCCATACCCTGTGCACGTTAAAGAACACGCTGGATGGCCTTGACGGGAGGCTACCATCAGTCTCCCAACTGCTGTTCCAGTGGGTCCCCTCCCCCAACCTTCTCTGAGCCTTCGGGGTCCATGTGACCTGGCCATTTAGCTAATTGTGTGCAAAAAAGTGCCGCTCAGAGGTAAAACAACCGAAACAACCTGTCCATCTGGTCTCTTGCAAGCCTAGAATATCTAGGTTATAGCGCTGGAATTCCTGCGTGAGGACATCAAGAGAATAATCTCTATGTAATGTCCTCACGTTCCACGTTCCTGCAGAGAGAAAATGATTAGCAGGATTTTTAAAGAAATTAGGTTTATTGAGATTGGTAGGGCCAACAATATCAAACTACCCCCTGATCGCAGGCATGGGGCAAAGACCTGTTCCTCCTCCGCTAAAGGCTGAAGTCACCGATGCTGGTAGGAACTTCAGGCACCACCTTTTCAAGTGGACTTTTTCAAGAACCATATGGCCTGCCTGAGACACATTACTCCAGTTTAGGCTTGACGATGCCCAACTAGCTAAGTAAGGTTCAGGTACCTGCGATGGCCTCTGATTAGGATTATCCACCAGTTGATATAAGGTATCCCATGCCTCTGTTCACTTAGAGCTGGCAACCCAGAAGCAAACAGAAAACACAGCGGCAGACTCTCCCTCAACAGAGGCCCACCAGTGCAGCAAGTCCAGGATCCATAATCAAGCTCAAATCCATAAACAAGTCCAGTCTAGTAGGTATAAATGGTCAGCATCAGGACCCTGTGAAGTTGACCACTCCTCAGCAGGGTTGAAAAAAAAGAAAAAAGTGGCCATAGATGACCAGATCAGTAGGCCATACTGAACTGGCAGCCCTCCCCTTCCGTTCCCTTCCAAAAGAGAATATCTGTTTTGAAAGGTACTAACGGCCTGCACCACGAGAAGGCGGGGTCGGACATTAGGTGCTAGACCTGGCCGGTTCTGTGCATCATCACTGGGGATTGGTACACAGCTCTCCTTCCAGTTTACGCCTAGCTACCATTTACGTATTTCGAAAGCAAATGGAAACATAAAAAATTATGATTACGTTTCATTTAGGCAATCTATGGCACTGCCCCACTAATAATAATCATAAAAAATAATAAACGAATTTCAAATTTAGTATTCATTAATTGTCATATCTAAATCAACATATTTTTTGTGTTCCTTTTGTAATCATTATTTGCCGTGTTATGAAGACAATCATGGCATTTCCTTTGCGAATCAGGGCTACTTTTCCGATACTTTCGAACTGTCAATGCGTTTTTTAAAATTACCGCCACCGTCGGGGTCTTAGCATTATCTATTATGTACATATAATGATCAGGGCCGTCCTAATACATTCAAGTGCCCTAGGTTAAAAATATCAAGCGTCCTTTTTCATAATTAAAAAAAAATCTCTTTTTTTTATATTAGAATACTGCTATTATTATTTTTATCGGATATACAGGAATATTTTTATTAAATTGTTTTATTTAATTTTAAACAAAATTAGTAGAAAACATATGTATACAATAAAATGTAATTTTAAATAGAATCTTAACTAAATCAACGAACTAAATGAACTTTTTTCCACATTCATTTTCTGCAAACTCATTAATTATAGTGTTTATATCAATAGATTCAAACATATCTGATTCTATCGCTAAAATGCTTAAATTTTTCTGTTTGCAATGTCCTAACGAAGAAGGAAGATAATTTTTTATCCACGTGAAAAGAGAAGAGGATCTTTCTCCTGAACAATCAGTGCAAGCAATACTGATGAAAATTCTTAATGCAATGGCTACGTTTGGGGATGTAGATTCAATATTTAAATTGATTATGGTTTTTAAACTAAGCTCTGATTCCGATGTAATGTTGTCATCGTGTAGTATATTTACATAATTAAAATGTAAGCATTCTTCAATAAAATTCGCCTCCAAATCATCTGGGTATATATTATACAGAATAGTAGCTTTTTTTTTTCTTTCATATCATATCTTCATCTAATTTTTTTAAATTAATTAAAACACCAAATATTGAAAAGATGTCATCATATACACATTTTTTTCTTTAATTCCTGTTAGGAGCTTATCAATAAAAGTATAGTAGGTACTGATTCGAAAATCTTCATCTTCCTCAACATTTGTATCTGCTGATCGACTCTCGTCGAACTGTCTTTTTCTTTTAATATTTTTTGTTATTTGGTACTCATCGCATCCAGATAATCCGACTCCTTTAAATTTATGATCTTTAAAGCTATATACATTGCGCTTCTTTTGTATATATCCTTTTAATGAACTATATAAAGAAGCTGTGGTTTCAATATCAATTTCTTTTTTTGTAGGGAAGCATTAATTTTATTCATAGTTTGTAAAATATCATTCCAAAATATGATCATCAAAGCAGTCTCCAATAAATTTAGTTGCCTTTCCAAGCCCTTTGCTACCAGTTTGGCACAAGGTATTTGTGTAGGATTGTCATATATGTCTTTCAGAGCATTCTGAAAATATTCATATCCTGTAACTATTTCATTAGCAGCCTCGTGTTGCTTAAAGTTTTAGGTACCTTACATTTAAATGGTAAATGAATTTTTAATATTTTCCATCATCCACTTGAAGCAGCAAAGGAATTATACAAATTTTGAACGAACATAAATAATTTCGTGTCTTCTAAACAACTTTCCGCTGCTGATTCTCCAATTAAATTTATTGAATGTGCTGCGCATTGCACATAAATGGCAAGATTATTTTTTGACTTTATACAGCTTGAAGACCATTATAAACACCTGACATATTGGAAGTGTTATATTAAGACTGCCACCTATAATCTTAATTAGTTAAGGTTTAAATTTCTTAGATTTTGAATAATGTAATTTTCCATTTCTTCACTTTTATGGCCTACATTTTCAACAAAACACAAAAATCTTTCTACTGCCTTTCCGGCAATATTTACATATCTAATCACAATAGTTAACTGGTAGGAATATGAAGAAATGTCAGGTGTTGAGTCAATTATTAATGAAAAGTATTTTGCTTCTTTTAATTCGGAAACAATAAAATTCTTGGCATTATTTCCCAAATATTAATAAATTCGTCACAAATAGTCGCTGACAAGTACGACACATTTCCAGTACCTTTATTTGCGAAATCAGATAAACGGTTTTGTAACAACGGATCAAATTTTGCCAATAGTTCAATACAACCCAAATAATTTTCGTTCATTTTATTCCCAACAATTTGATTACTCCCTCGGAAAGCCAATCCCCTCGAATTTAAAAATTTTGTGACTTCGATTATCTTAAGAATATCTTTTTCCAGTAGTTAGCATTTTTTGTCATCTCCATTATAGAATAATTTTGAAAATATTCTTGCTTATCAGGAACATCCAATATATATATATAAGGAACATTTATCCCCTTGCTTTAAAGAAATATTATATCTCAAAGCAAAGCGATTTAAAATGGGAAAAAAATTAAAAATACATAAATGGTAAAAATTTTATTCGTAAGGAAGATAGATCGCAATCTCTGCATAAAGGAACTTTGAATTGCTTAAGTAACATTGCTTGAATTGTACGTATTTGATAATTTTGTTTAAACTATTTTTCTAAATGACTAAATATCATGACAGTATATCTTATTGTGATTTGACTAAAAGTACCTCTTTCGATTTTTTCCAATCTCTCTCTCTATATATAATATATGTATATATATATATAATACATGTATATATTCAATATATATATATCCATTAATATAATAGATATATATATTTTTATATGAATATAATATATATATATAAGTAGTCATAATACTTTTTTGGAAGGGGCGGAAAAGTTTCTTCCCTCTTCCCTGTGTGTTCGCTGGATGCTTTCTGTTGCTAGGTTTCCCCCTATTTCTTTCCCCTAAGCTTCTAGGATAGGTTAAGGGGTGCAACGCTTCGACCCCAACTGTAACCCTTTAGTCTCTAGGTCTGGTTGGTTGTTACCTCTTTAATCTCTAGGCTTGATTGGCCCTTCGACCCTCAAGTTTGAATTGAATGACCTCATTTTTCTGGAATGTGATTGGGCGTGTTGCTCATTGATGGGGATTTCGAATGAAAAGGCGCTGCAGCGGTTCGGGAGCCACAGTCATGGTTTTTGCAGATATTCTGGAATCTGTTCTGCAGTATTGGTGTGGTCAGCCCGATGATCAATTAGTGCCTGTGTTTCCCGGATTATTGGAGCAGCTAGTGTGCGCCAATATCATCAGGCGACTACCCGATTCTTCCGTAGAGAAAGTGGCGCTGACGTTCACGCTGAAAGCCCACAAATATGGTTATCCTCTACTTGAAGGACTTCAGCATGTCGACTTTGAAGACTTGGTTGAGACAGTGAAGGCAGCCAGCGTCCTCTTCCAGTGAACGACATCCTCATCAGCATGAACCCAGGTATGCTAAATATTAGCAGTGTTCCAGATCATTGTGAAATACGTCACGTCTGCTGCGTCTTAAATTTAAACGGTTTCACCGCGAAGGGTAAATCCCTGACCCGAGAGTTAGGTTATTCGGACTGTAGGGGCCTACTATTACTTACTATTACTAGCAGTGTAGGACAGAATCGACGTCGGTAATTCCACCGAAAGAGAGACTTGGCTCGTGACGAGCAACTACAATTGTGCACTTACTGTAATAGTGTTGGGTGACGGCGACTCGACATCATTAAATCCCTACCTGGTTCGACATCTGGCGGTGTGAATCTCACCTTGGCCCAGTGGGAGGAAATGCGAAACCGTCGCGACAATGTGAAAAACGGCCTGGATCATCACCGCAGGTCCGATATTAATTACCCTCGTTTCGGTGTAGTAGTGTGGGAGTACAGGTGTCTGGACGATATTGTACGTCACATCCACGAAAAGTGTTGCAAGCGTTTTGCTTCTGTCATCGCTTACAAGGGAGGATTCTACGAGAAATGACTATTGACCAGGCTTGGTATATCCTCGCTGGATTTAGAAAAAATTGGCTGGCCACGTTTCAAAGACCTTCCTAAAATACCTTGAACTGAGTGTGGTTATCACGAAGGGTGTGGAGTTCATTGCTCACAAGCTGAGACAGCAGCATTTAGCACATGGATGAACGAGTATATCGAGAAGCACTCTACGCAATGGATTGTTCGTTAATTGAGCAACCACACGGTCAATTAGAGGCTTTTCCTTTGATGAATTTGTGGGATTTGTTCGACGAACCTGACTATTTTGGCGAGGACGCCCCACCTATGATTGAAGACAACCCTTCTATGAACTGCCTGTTGAAGACAACCCTTCTGTGAATGAAGAAGGCAGCCTTCCTGTGAATGAAGAAGACACCCCCAACTGCGAATGAAGGCAACCCTCCATGTGTTAAATGACGGAGGGATCCAGAATCATCCGTCTCAACCATGACTTCGCCACCGTCCCTGGTTCCAATTCATCCCCCACCCCTCAAGCCGAAACGTAGACAGAAAACGATGTGGAAACCTGTCCCTCCTCAGTACGAGGATTCTCCACTAGAGGCGCGACCTGTACAACCTAGGAAGGAGAAACGTGACATCACTCCTGTCCAACAGAGACTTAAGCGACTGAAAAACCTGTAGAACACAACAGTTGTCGCCATGTAGACTGCTAGGGAACACTCCAACCCTCTCGGAGGTGAGATTTTCGTCATGCATAGACTGTACCATGAATGGCTCCAGGTCCACGTGCGTCGTTACCGCAGCTTCAGTGAAAGAGGTCTACTTTACCCGACGAAGAAGGGATCACTCTAACCCTTCTGGAGTGGCAGGAATTACTAGCAGTGGACAGAATCGACGTCGCTAATTCCACTGAAAGAGAGACTTGGTTCGTGACGAGCAACCTACAATTGTTCACTTACTGTAATAGTGATGGGTGCCGACAACTCGACATCATCAAATCCCTACCTGTTTCGACATCTTGCGGTGTGAATCTCGCCTTGGCCCAGTGGGAGGAAATGCGAAACCGTCGCGACGATGTGAAAAACATCCTGGATCATCACCGCAGGTCCGATGTTAATTTTCACCTGCGACACGCCATCGCCGAACAGAGAGACCTTCTACTAGCATTTCTTTTGACTCCCCCGGCAGAGGGTCAAGGACATTTGATACAGTTATTGACGGACATTGTGGTGCACGATCTAATTCAAGCCTTGGACTAGGCATATAGAGCCCGAGGATAAGGAACATTGTTTGAATACTTATTTGAACGGTGCAGTGCGCTCATTGGACATTGACGCTATTGCTAATGCATTTGTTGACACTGCGTGGGCTCGAGGCCTCCTTTGTTATGTAGACGGCGCCTTGCTTTCCTCTCTGTCCTTTGGTGACGTGTTGAAGAGAGAGAAAGACAACCTGTAAACTACAGACAATTGGTTTGGTATTCCGATATTACCTAACAATCACTGTGTTATGTACTCGTTTACGTTATGAATCGTGTGAAGACAGCATCAGCAACAGCTGTTCTCTGTACGCTGATAGGGGTCGCTGTGATTTGTGGATTACGTTATCTCCAGATTATTTAGCCACACGTTGCGGAGATTCTAGGCATTTGGGGGGAAATATTTGGCTGCGCGTGTGTAATAAAACAGTGGATATCAGATTATTTTTACGTAAACAACCGACGGTGAAAGGAATCAACTTATGTTTTTCTCAGTGGAAGAAACTCGTTATTCTGGACGGTTGGGTCGAGAAAAATGTTGTGGGCTCCGAGTTACCGATTCTGCTTGGTGGAGGTAGGAAAAAAAGCGATGTACTATGACCATCCGGTCATTTACACATCGAGAGAGTTGTGTGAAGACGATGCAGACCGTACATCTATAGACGTACCTGACTCCCTATCGAGGTCTGGATTAAAGAGGGAAAGCTAGTGCTGGTCGATAAATGCCGCGTTGGAAAAAGCTTATTACGATCCCAAGAACCCTGGCAGCTATGGAGGGGTGACTCGATTATCCCAGAGTACTGGACAGATCCAAAGATAGTCAGAAAATGGTTAGTGGGTCAAGAGACGTACATTCTCTACAGAGCGGCAACGAGCAAATTCAAAAGGAACCAAACGTATGTGACAGGTCTGGATCAACAATGGCAGGCGGATTTAATGTTCATGAAAAATATAGACGATTTAATGATGGCTATGGATACATATTAGTCGTCAACGATATTTTATCCCGCTATGCGTGGGCGGTTCCTGAGAAAAAGAAAACAGGAACTGCTGTGAAAGAAGCATTTGAACAGATTCTAGAGCAGGGTCGTGAACCCATGGCTCTAAACACCGATCAGGGGACAGAATTAACAAACCAAGTTTTTCAAAAATTCCTAAATGAAAAAAACATTCACTTCTTGGTGTCTTATAGTGATAAGAAAGCTGCGCTGGTAGAAAGACTGAATCGAACCCTGACAGAAAAATTATGGCGTTTTTTCACTAAACATAAAAATTTTAGATTCTTACACGTTCTGGATTCCATAGTGAAGGGTTATAATGCTTCCAAACATCGAGCTCACGGCTTTGCTCCCAAGGATGTGGATCTCTTTAATGAGAGTGTCATCTGGGAGAGATTATACAGAGCACCAAAGCAGGCAGAACCTGTCCGTTTTGAAGAGGGAGATCACTGAGACTCAGCAGTTTGAAGCTTCCATTCAAGAAAGGTGCATCACAACAGTGGACTCGAGAGAAATTTCAAGTGAAAAGAATCGTACCTAGAACACCTCCCGTTTACGAAGTGACAAATAGTGATGGTAACAAGACACGTGGAACTTTCTATAGCCGAGAACTACCGAAAATAAATCTTTCTAAACTCTACGCAGTGGAAAAAATCTTGAACCTGGGCCGCAAAAAAGGCGTCTTAATGAAATGGAGAGATTATCCTACTCCCAGCTGGATACCTAGGAAATGGCTTTCTACCTAACTCTCCCTTCCTCCACCAGCATTGACATTTACCCTTCTAACACTCAGCGCGATTATACCACGAGACTGGCACAACCAATCGAGCTGAATGGCGAGTGAGAGGTAGTGCTATCCGAGATTCACATTCCTACAAGTTGGTATAATATCGACGATTCGAATAGTTCCTTCTCCACACATTTCAGATGGTTCCCCTCCTTTCCTAAAGATACCATTAAGATCTCGCTAAGTTCGCAATACTTTGGAAAGGCTATGAAGAGAGCGGGGATTGTAAAAAATATTCAGTATCAAATTCCTACAGATATAAATATTAAAGTGATGAAAAGAGATGATTTATGGTTGTTCCAGTTTTTCGCTTCTAATTACGCTTTGTTTTTAACGAAAGAGGCAGAGAGTTTCAATGCATTCTTCAATACCGATGCATTGTACATGGAAACTCTTCACTACGGCAAATTCGCTAGCAAGGTCAGAAAGGATGACGGCGATTTCTTCACCACCGATTCATCATTTTTTTTTTTACTTACTACCCCATCCTGTGATAAGAGGAAACTAGATGCCTCACGGTCGTTACGAAAATGTGGAAGTTATTTTCGCTGCTATGCTTCAAACTATGCTTTTCGGAAGATAGAAAACGTTATGGCCTCAAGAAACTGGCTAATATTCATACACAAATCACCAATAGTGCTAGTTATTACCTCATATTCCCTGCCTCCTCCAAAGGGTTGGGAGAATTACTAGGTTTTGGCAAATTCGAATAATTGTATAACATCTCCGTGTCCAAGTATGCCATTGATAAACGCGGGTATATCTGGTATTTTATGTGTACTCCGACCTGGTAGCGCCTCATTAATTGGGCGACACTTATGCAGATCTGTTACATGTGATTAACCCCTCTACAAGAACTCCCGACAACGAGACTATAGTGAAAACTTTTACGAGTGTTGATTAATACCCTCTGGCAAGGAACGTGTTCGAGAGTGTGAGAATATTTCTGCGTACAGATAGTGGGGAGCCGTTATCTTTTAAGTACGGTAAAATTTTAGTCAAGCTGCACTTTCGTCATGCGAATCAAGTATACAAAGCCTAGCCCAGCCACCTACCTGATGTACTATAGGACTCGGGCGCAAGGGTGTTCAGGGGCCCGGAATCAAAGAGGAGGAGGGCTCGGATCCTTATTTAAAAGTATCGGACGTTTCGTATCCCCGATTCTGTAGTCCATGTCGTTTTCTCTAGGAAAGCAAGCAGCTAGATCAGGAATTAAATTCGCTTTGGAAGTTGCATCAGGGCACGACCCAAAAGAAGCATTCAAATCGAATTTGAAGGACGGTGCGGCTACCTTGTTAGAAGAAGCCGGAAAAAATCCTGCATGGGGAGAGGTATAAAGCGTAAGAAACAAAATAAAATTGTCAGATTGTCAAAGAGACACTGTAGAGTGAAGGACGTCTTTGCAAAGTGAGCGAAAGAATCCATGGTTCGTTTGGCGATTGCATTCTATCGGAACTCGACCGGTTTGCTATACCTCTGACCTACTCACAAACTGAAAGAGCTACTTATGTTGCTTACCAGCCCCTTGCTTCGTTAGAAGGAAATGCCCCGTTGGAATTTAACGTCATTGGAGGTGACGAATATATCGATTTATCCCAATGTCACTTAAGAATCAAGGCAAGAATAACAGACGCTGCAGGAAGACCAATAACGGATGCGGAAGCTGTTGCTCCATCGAACAATTTTTTACACAGCTTGTTTAGTCAAGTGGATGTGTACTTGAACGAACAATTAGTGAGTGGAAGCCACAGTCTTTACCCCTACAGAAGTTATCTGGAAACTTTACTTAATTATGGCACCGACGCAGTAAAAAGCCATTTAACGTGTGGACTATGGCATCTGGATGCTGCAAGCAAAATGGAAGAAAGTGGGGATGCTAATCTCGGTTGGAAAACGAGGAAAACTTTAGCAGGTTTGCGTAGCATCGAATTAATCGGATGGGTACATGCGGATCTATTTCTACAAGACAGGTATTTGCTGAATCACGTAGACCTTCGATTGAGGATGTCGAGGTTAAAACCAGAATTCTGCCTCATGACTAGCGAAGCAAACCCTCCTTACAAAGTGAAATTTGAAGAAACCGCTTTCTCTGTAAGAAAAGTCATAGTCAGCAGTCCAATGCTACTCGCTCAGGCTCAGATGCTACACACGACCTCGGACAAATATCTTTTATGACATGTGGAAGTCAGATCGTTCATTCTCAGCCCTGGAATTACTTCGTGCACGAGTGATAATTTATTCAGCTCTCAGATGCCCAAAAGAGTCATTGTAGGGATCGTCGACTCAGCTGCCATGAACGGGGATTTTACTATAAATCCATATAACTTCAAGCATTACAATCTAAATTATATATCTCTGTATGCTAACACCGAGCAATTCCCCTCTCATCCGCTCACCCCTGACTATCCAAATCATCAATATATACGTTCTTATCAAACGTTATTGGAATCACTAGACGTCTGGAAAGACAACAAAGGGGTACAATTTGGCCGCTCAGCTTATGCGAAAGGGCACACATTGTACATGTTCGAATTGTCTGCAGATGGTAAACAATGTGAAGATTAATTTAATCTAGTGAAGAGTGCAAATTGTAGATTAGAGATCAAATTCGGCACCCCTCAAATCAAAGCAGTGAGCGTGATTCTATATGTGGAATTCGAGAACCTTTTGGAGATAGACCAACATCGTAAAATTTTATTTGATTTCTCTGCGTGATGGATACCTTTCAACTATCTCACGTCCTTCGAAATGACCCCTTTACTCGTCCTTTGTTTCTAGGAGTGTTTATTAGAGACCAGCTACCAAACATTATGAAGAATCCGTGTCTTTTTATCTTTAACACCGATGTTTCGACCTCTACTGGAGAACACTGGATAGCTGTCTACATGAGCAAGAGAACAGTCGAACATTTTGACCCCCTATGCATGGAGCCTAGCATCGAAGAATATTATAGGAAGATAGGGATGAACTGGATATTGTACCCAACGTTACCACTACAGTCGCCAGTTTCCATCACATGTGGGGTACACTGTCTCTATTTCCTCTTTCTACGAACGAGAGGCGTGTCGTTGAAGCGGTTCCTGAAGGAACGTTATTCTTGCCACCTGGGATTTAATGAGCTCTTGATAACGCTATTTTACGGCGTGCTCGATTTTTAGCCAGTCTTTTCCCACTATGCAATCGCCAAGTACAATTCTTGTTAGCGGTCCCAGCCAGTGTGCGAAAACCACTTTTGTTTTGGATCTCATTCGCCATGCAGATAAAGTGTTCTCTCCGAATCCCGACAGAATCATCTACTGTTATTCTTTGTGGCAGTCTGCGTTCGAATCCTTCAAACGAAAGGTAGAATTGGTGGAAGGCTTCCTCGACCTGCAGTTGAATGCAAAACAACGTACTTTGCTCGTGCTAGATGATATGTTTGTTCAAGCTGCAGATGATACAAGGGTATCTGATCTAATCACAAAGAGGTCTCATCATCTGAAAGTCACGGTAGTCCTCATCTCTCAGAATTTATTTTTTCAAGGTAAATGCGCAAGGAATATCAGTCTCAACTCGCATTATTTAGTTTTATTCGAAAACCCAAGGAACGTTTCTCATATTATTTATTTAGCAAGACAAATGTTTCCCGGAGAGACGAAATTATTATTGGATGCATTTAAGCTAGCTACACAGAGACCTCATGGCTATTTACTTCTGGACTGTGGTGTGCAAACACCAAATGAACAGCGGCTTAGAAGTAGAATACTTCCTTCTGAATCTCCTCAAATTATTTACATGAGGAATGAGAATTAAAAAAAAAAGGAGTCGTATTTTCGTCGCTGTTGAAAACCGCAAGTGACAGTGAGCTACTCGCTTTGTGCGAAATTTGTTTCAATTTAGTGAGAGCCAATCTACCAGTTTCTTCTAATGTACGGAAAAAATTGTCCAAACACAAGTGCATTATACGAAAGTTAGCTGCAAAAAACATTAGTGTGAAATCTAAACGTGCATACATACGTCAGAAAGGAGCCGGATTTCTGCTTCCTCTTCTCTCAAGTGTGGTTCCCCTGATAGCTAATTTATTTCAGCGATGAGTCTCTCCGTTAAAGCCGTTGAAAAGCGCCACCTAAAAGCGAAAACTGATGATCTCTATAACGACATGCAACGTATTTGGAAATATCCTGGAAATCCCGATCAGAAAGAGAGGCATATCTGACCGCTTTATGAAAATACTTACAATATTCGAAAAAAATCGAGGTTTCAGACGAAATGACAATCACTCCAGGGCTATCAGTAAAAGACATAATTGACATGTCTCCTCGTCCCTTCAAAAGCAAGGTTCAAGAAAAAAATGAAATCTTTGCCCGAAACAGTTCGATGCAATTCAAGAGGCAGACTTTTAAATTACGGTAGACCCATACCAGACGCGTATCTACCCGACCTACTCACAGAAGCAGTCAGAAAAAATCGAAAACCCGACATCCCCGGTCAGAAGGAATTTGTACAGCAAATGAATTGGGAAATATTTTTAATGTAAACGCCGGAAATATTAATTTAGTCTCAGTAATCGTCTTAATAAAAATGTATCCCCGTACTAACGTACCTAGATTCGTTTTCCTTCCGATTGTATAACACGAATTCCAAAGCCTGGTCTCCATCCTCGTGGAATGCAGTGCATCTCCCCCATACCTGGAAGGCCGGGAGCTACGACGGAGTCCAGTGTTTGGTTACCGTGCACTGCGGGGTTCCCCTGCACGTAACCTGCTCGTAGGTAATACCATTCATCTTTAATAAAAAAATAAAAATAAATACCCCCTCAAGCAGCTGCTTGCCACAGAGATCTGACAGGAGCCTGCCAGTTTATATGCCATAGTAGAAGGTCTGAGAGGATGGCAGGACCTCAGCAGAAAAACGACACAAACAGCCATGCCTTACCCGGGGCTCGAAACCCAGGTCCCGTAGATCAGTAGCCAAGCGTGCTAACCACTCGGCCACGGGACGGCTAAGCAGGAGTAAAACAAAACTCATTGATCGCAGTACACGCATATCAGGGTTTAAAAACTTCAGTTCTATAATATACTTTTCACCCCGGTAGATGGCCCATCTGACCTCTCACGCTTCATCATTGACACCTGGTCGCTCTTTTTCCATCTCTTGAGACTAAGTCGTAAAGTTTTTGGTGGACGCTCCACCCTATCTAAAATAGCATCTAGCTCACGCTGAATGTTGGCTAAGGTGGCCAATTTCTCTTCATAGGTGAGATACATTGTTTAATGACTTATTCTGCGCTCTGCAGGAGTTTATAAAGGGCTTCATACGCATGTGCGAGTCCACCCACCTTCACCTTCCTCCAATGGGACGTTTTAAATTCCTTCCCCCTGTGACCGTACTGTTTTTCCCTTTGGGTAGGAGGTTGCATCACAAGGCTGTTTAAATCCCACACCTGGAGCTTCCACCTCCCCGTACTTCTATTGTATACTGACATGAGTTACGACATTTCTCGAGCGTCCATCTCCTGCACTTCTATTGTATACTGTCATGAATTATGACATTTCTCGAGGCGTTTAGAGTGTACCTGCCACAGTTCGCTTTAGCGCAACCTTTCAATGCTGACGTGAGTTATGGGTTTTTCGTTACCTACCCCACTTCTGTTATAATGGCCCAACGCACGGACAGGAAGACCTCCCCTTGGGGCTTCTCGAAACGATTACCGCTTTCTTAACGTCAACCCAAGACTCCCATTCATTGTCAGTAGCGTCCCTTCTGTTAAACGAAACGTGTTGTTGGGTAAGATTTGGTAACAAGCAATGACCCTTCCGAGTGGACGTTATGCCCCTTGAAGGTGGGTGGTCAACCCTTGCTGAATGGCCCCCGCTTAAGAATCGTTCAAAAGGACATTGTTATCAGTGCCCATACCTATCTAAGCGACAGTCCCCTATAATTATTTCTCGACAGAACAAGCTTTTTGACACACCTCCATTAGTGCTCTCATATTATGTCATTCAGCGTCCTGGTTGTACATCCACTTGTACATCCACTTGTATTATCTATTGCACCCGACCTTCAAGGAAGACTTTCTTCCTCCCTCTCCTTTGGTGACGTGAGTTACGGGACTTTTTCGTCAACAATCAGATACTAGACGACAGAGATGGGAACTGTTCAGAAACACACTTCCACCTTCGTTGTTACGCGGCTTCTATCGCGCTTATTGTCACGTTTACGACTTGAACAACGCAACCCTTACTACAGGTAGCAAGGACCCCCGAAGGGCATTGTCGACCTTCCTATTATTAGACTTCGACTTACGTGTCTAAGTAGCAGGCAACGCGTCGACTATAATTATTTTTCCTACAGAAACGTCCTTGAAGCAATTCGTCCACAGCAACTATTCAGAGTCACACCACCTTGACTGTTACATTCGCGCTTATTGTCCCGTTTCCTAAGTATAATGCTGCTTCTCAAAGTACCTCGCTCTTGAAAGAAGGGAGCTCTCAGAATAGGAATGACACTCAAGAAACAATAAGAGCGATAGAACCTAGTCCGTTAGACTACCTTTCAATACTGACATCAGTTACGACATTTTCACTGATGCTATTGCGTTTAGAGAACACCTGTGTAAACCGTTCATGGAAACACCATCTCTCCAACGCCAGTGAAGGGGGGGAAACACCAATAAAATTCGTAGCCCCATCCTAGGATGTCGTACTCTTCACCATCAGTGAAATCCAAGTTGGGATGCCACTGAGGGGAAACCTAGTAACAGAAAGCATCCAGCGATGACGTCATTTCGGACATGCCCCTACTAAAAAAGTAGGAAACCTAACAACAGAAAGCACCCAGCGAACACAGAGGGAAGGGGGGGAAGTAACTTTTCCACTCCCCTTCCAAAAAAGTATTATGACTGCTTATATATATATATATTCATATTTTTCCATATTATATTACATGATAGGATGGGGTTACTGTTTATTTGGTTCTTTATTTTGTATTCGATGGGAGATTTCAATGTCCTTTTTCTTTATACCAACCTGTAAGGATTTCGCGACTAAATTTAAATAATTATGCATATCGCAATAATTTGCAAATCGAGATAAGCCGTAAACCATAAAACTGAATTAATTAAACATTTGTATGACGAACTATATCCACAATTCAATATCATTTGATAACTGAAACTTCGTTGAATGATTCAACCCTGAACTATGATCTTTTAGACCATAAGGTCATTTTTTAAACAGAAGTGATAAAAAAGGTGGGGTGTTGCTGTTTTTATTTTAAGCCATATATTAGTTACATTATTAATGCTGAATTTACTATTTCTTCCCTATATTTTGAATCAATTGTTTTTGAAAGTGGTAATGTACAGTCGCTCAAAACAATATCCGAACACTATGGTTGATTACAGAATTTAAAAAAAATATCTGGCAATATTTTTTATTTAGAAATTAATGATCTGGAAACCTTCGTGTATTGGTATACGGTTGCCAGATCACTAATTTCTAAAAACAATCGTTGCGAGATTTTTTTTCGGAATTTTGTAATCAACCATAATGTTCCGATATTTTTTTGAGTGACTTTACCGTGCGGTGACGTATATAGACCTCCAGTCTCTGGTGTATAAATTTTCTTAGAATTTTTTTCCAAAATTTTAGAATATGCAACTGTTAAGATTTATATCTTTTATGTAATTGGTGACTTTAATACTTATATCTTACAACACATTGATAAAGTTTTTGATTTAATGAATTAATTGATATTTATGAATCTAGAAATCTGATTTAATTACCTACGAGAGTCACATACTTTAATTCAACTGTCATAGTTCTGCAATTGGAAGTGTTTTCTCCTTTGGTATAAGTGACCATTTTCCTATCTCTGCCCTTTGTTCTAACAATAAGCTGAAAGAAAAATTAAACACTCCTGCTACTTTTCGACATTTTTCGGAAGACAACATGAACAAATTTTTATTGGAATTAGCAACATATGCTGGGATGATGTCATAATATGCAATGATTTTAATGGAATGTAAAATAAATTTATCAGCTTGTTAACTGTATGTTATAATGCATGCTTTCCTGTGCAAAAATAAAAAAAGGGAAAACTCTGGATACCTAATGATATTTTAAATAAAATAAAAATAAAATATACGAAATTTAAATTTTAAGTGCAAAAAGTATACAATCATGGAACACTTTTAAAAATTATGGAAATCAGCTAAATCTAGAAATCAACCGTAGCAAAAACGTGCATTATCAAAATATTTTTAGCACTGATGTTAACCTAAAAACTACATGGAAATGTATAAATCGTCTTTTACGAACGAGGAATATTGTTTATCCTGATGTAATTCAAGTAGAAGGTAAGGAAATGGAAACTGATTCTGAGAAGATTAATTATTTAAATAAATATTATTCAACTATTGGAAGTAATATGTCAATACTTTCCAAACGATGAAAATACTTTTAGAATGTTTTTAAAGATAATAGTTGTACTAATGGTGTCTTCCTCTTTCCCACTTCTACAAACGAAGTGTATCATGAAAACTAAATGTTAAGAAAAGTTATGGAATTGATGGTATTCAAGCAAAACCCATTATGTTTGTTGCTAATTTAATCGCTGCACCACTAGCCGCTATTTTAAATGTTTCAATGGCGAAAGGTGTTGTTCCCGATGAATTAAAAATTGCTCGGGTAGTAGCTGTTTACAAATCTGGAGCTAAAAATGAGGCATCAAATTACCGACAAATATCAATTCTTTCTACTTTCTTAACAGTCATGGAAAACATAATTTATTAAAGAGTACTTGATTTTGTTTTTAACAGTAACATTTTACATAGAAACCAATTTGGGTGGTTTACCTAGGAATTCAACAGAAAAAGCTTTAATAAATATAACAGTCTCTGTGCAAAAATATTGAAAACAAGCTATTCAATATAGAGATTTTTGTACTTATCTAAAGCATTCGACTCTATCTGTCACAAAATTTTGTTGCTCAAGTTATACCATTATGAGTTTTGTGGAATTGTTTACAGTGGTTTCAAAATTACTCTGTTAATCAAAATAAAACAAGTTGTTTCTTATAATTATAATGTATCCCAGACTTGTAGCCTTAAACGTGGTGTGCCTCAAGACTCTAATCTAGGACCACTACTGTTTTTCTTATATCTTAATGATATTATTAACATTTCGAATAATTCTTCTCCGATATTATTTACAGACGATATTAGTATGTTTTATACAGGTACCACTATTGATAACTTAATTGACATCTTTAAAAATAATTTAAAAATTTATGCAAAATGGTTCATAGCTAATAAACTCCATTTAAATATTAGCAAAACTAAGTATATCTTATTTGGTCTAACTCTAAAAACTGCAAATCTTTTACCTACAAGAAATATTCATTGATGGAAATGAAGTCGAAAGAGATAATAAAATTAAATTCTTAGGAGTATGGCTTATTGGCAACTTAAAATTGAATGACATGTTACGCTATGCACATTAGAGAAAACATTTCTAGAAATAATGGTCTTATTAGATGCTATAGATTCATGTTCCCTTTTCGAATTAAATTTCAATTACATAACTCCATTATTTGGGCCTCATCTAGATTATTGCACTTTAATATGGGGGTAACACGAGTAATAAGAATATTAATAAACTATTCTATCTTCAACAAAACCTTCGTTAGAATTCTGTATAATCTAAACTTTAAGTAACATACTGAAGAATTTTTTGAAAAAGCCAAATTTCTACAACTGCAGGATCTATACAAATTAAATATAGTATTATTTATGTTCTGTGATATTAGATTAAAAAACACGATATTAATTTCCAAAATAAATATTATAATTATCCAAGTCGACAGCAACTTGACATAGAATTACCATTCTGCAGAACAAATTATCGACAGGCATCACTAAACTTTCAGGGCGCGAAAGTTTGGAATAATTTAGATAATAATTTAGAAGAAGCTGAAAAGTATTCTGCATTCAAACTAGTTTGTTATCTACTTTAGCTCATTAATATTTTTTGAATGCTAAAAACGCTTAAAATACTGGTGTGTCATAAATACAGTAGATATTTGACACAAGTTAATGATTTAATGTAAATTAGTTAAGGTGCTCAGTCTTGTCAAATTCTGTATTGAATTTTTTAACTGAGTATCCCTTTGTTTTATGTGAATTGTATTATACAGCATAGCATCTTTGTACTAAAAATAAAATGGGATAAATTATTATTATTGTAATTACAAAACGTTCAGTAATTACAAAACGTTCGGTTCAGTTCAATATCAAGCATCTCTCCAATTTCGATTACTACATTAGGTGCTTCTTGTAGCAGACAAAGTACCGCAGCATATATTTTAGTCATGAACCGCCACTGATAGTAGTGGATTTAAGGCTTAAATCAACT
Source organism: Ryuthela nishihirai (assembly GCA_038380435.1). Lineage (NCBI taxonomy): Eukaryota > Metazoa > Arthropoda > Arachnida > Araneae > Heptathelidae > Ryuthela > Ryuthela nishihirai. The sequence goes on from JAWZYU010000003.1 coordinate 72,670,306, forward strand.
GCTGTTTTTGAAGATTAGCCCTATCCCTTTTAGCAAAGGAATTGCCCAAGCGAAAAACGAAATCCTAATATACAATATGTGATCCAAAGTATCCAGATTCATACACAATCTCTGGGTAATAGGAAAGGAATTTAGATCACTTTGGTCCACCCTTTGCTGCTATCATAGTCTCCACTATGCGGGGAAGGCTTTCAAGGATGTGAATACAAGGAACCACTCTTCATCACAAAATACATTCGACAAAAAATCAAAAAATTACTTTCGACAAAAGCAGCAGAATTTTGTCGAAATACTTTCGACAAAAAATCAAAAAATTACTTTCGACAAAGCAGCAGAAGAAATAATATTAGCCATAGCTAATATTATTTCTGAGGAAAGTGGAAATAGCAGTAATAATAATGTTCATCTCAGGTGTTCTTTTATTTGGATGCGCAAATTTTTCAAACATTTGCAAGCCAAGATTTAATATTTCAATAAGTATTTGGTCGATGGTAATGTTTTTCTTAGTGGAAGCTCACTTTCTGATTTTTTTGTCGTTTTAAATAACGTTTTGGAGATTTTTTTAACTAAGTCAGGTTCTGAATATTTAGTGATGAAAGTCAAATCAGGTTGACCTAAGTCATTTTTTTTTCTTGCAGAAGTTCATCAGATTTAACCTTAGAAGGAGAGGTAGACTTTTTAAATGATGTTAAATTTTCACCTTGTGAACATAAGTACTTTTTAGAGCTTGTGCCTCTTTTTCCTTCAGTAAACACTGACTTCTTGACTACTATTGTTCGTTAACGTGATGGGCATTTCTCATATGTTGACCACCACAACTGCAGCAGAGGCTATTCTTTAGAGCATTCTTCAGAGACATGTTTTCCACAAAAGTTACATCGTGCCTTTCCACAGCAGTGTTGAAAAGTATGCCCAAATTGCAAACAGCGGTAACACTGCACTGGTGGTGGAGTGTAAACAAAGACCTTATAACTGGTTAAGCCAAGTTCAACACACATTTAGGAAGATGGTTTGATTTAAAATACAATATCACTCTGTCAGTATTTTTCCTTATTGTCTCCATGACTATTTATATTTCCTTAAGTTAATCGCTAAATTTTAATAACACCATAGTCTTGCAAGGAGATAATCATCAGGTGTTGAATGTCAATGTTCTTTATCATTCCTTATGGTTTGTTATACGAGTAAGGAAAGGTAGCTAAGATCTTAATTTTGTTAACGTATTGCAGCTTCATCACCTTTAAAAGAGATGACTTTGAACTTTTACAATTTAATCGGTCTGTAAATGGTAGATAAGTAGTGACTGGAAGGAGAGCTATGCACCAATCCCCTATGACGATGCATAGAACCGGCCAGGCCTGGCACCTAATGTCCGACCCGCCTTCTCGTGGTGCATACCGTTAGTACCTTTCAAAAGAGATACTCTCTTGTGGAAGTGAACGGAAAGGGAGAGCTGTCAGATTATTGTGGCCTACTGATCTGGAAAACTAAGGCTGCTTTCTTTTTTTCTATCCTGTTGAGGAGTAGTCAACCACACCAGGTCCTGGTGTTGACCAAATAAACCCACTGGACTGGACTGAATTAAGGCTTAGAGCTTGATTATGGATCCTGAATTTCCAGCACTGGTGGACTTCTGTGGATGGAAAATCTTCCCCGGTTTTTTCTGTTTGTTTTTGGGGGTTAACAACCCCAAGTGAATAGATTCACAGGAGCAGAGGTCATCGCAGACACCTGAACTCTGCTTCTACTGGCATCGTCAAATTCTACACTGGAGGAAGTCTTCCAGTGTAGATGGCTTAAGCCTTTGGTGGTGGGGGAACGGGTCTTTGCCCCATGTCTGCGATTAAGAGACTGTTTGATATTGTCGGTATTCCCTCTCTCAATAAACATAGTTTCTTTAAACATTCCACTAACCATTTTCTCTCCATAGGTAATTGGAATGTGAGGACTCTGCACAGAACTTTTTCTCTTGATGTCCTCAAACAAGAATTCCACCGTTATAATTTAGATATTCCCGGCTTGCAAGAGACCAGATGGACAGATAAAGGCCAGATTCTTAAAAATAATCTTAAATTTTTCTTTTCATGGAGGGATGAAAATAAACATCACCAAGGCGTGTTGATGCTCTTCAAGGATATGAGTGCATTAATGAAAGGTTTCTTACAGCAAAATTTTAGACAAGTGTTAAAGACTTGAATGTCATCTGCTGTTATGCCCCCACTGATGATGCCGATGAGGATCAGAAGGATAGGTTTTATGAACAACTTCAGGATATTTTGAATTCGGTCGAGAAAGGAGATATTACCCTTGTTCTTGGTGACTTCAATGCCAAAGTTGGTACTGACTCTGACCTTTGGGGAGGGGTAATATGCCCTTTTGGTATTGGTAGCTGCAATGGCAATGGGCAGCGTCTCCTGCAGGTAAGTAAACTCAATGGTTTCAGAATAACTAGCACTTATTACAAACACTGCGACATACATAAGTACACATGGGTTTCAACTGATGGGCTGCATAGGAATATGATTGATTATATATTAATTAACATCAAATGGGCTAGTTCTGTTGGGAATACCAGGTCATATAGGGTAGCTGAAATTGGATCTGACCATTACCTTGTTAAAAGAGTCTTGAAACTTAAACTTAAAAAGTGTTGTGCTAGAGTTAAAAAATTTACTTTTAATACTGAAGCTCTGAAAGATCCAGTTATAGCCAAAGCTTACCATGATAGGTTACTTAGTCATTATGACAGTCATGGTTTGCTTACTACTGAAGTTGAGGAAGAATGGGATCATTTTAAACAGGCTTTTTTGGACACTAAGAGTACTCTTTTAGGAAAAAAGGAGCAGAAGAGACAGAATTATTTGAGTGATAAGGCACTTGAGCTTATTTTGGAAAGAAAATACTGTAGGAATGTTCTTAATCAATAACCTACTAATCCAAATAGAAAGCATTTCAGAGAGCTTAATAAACGTGTAAAGGATCAGTTAGCTGCTGATAAGAATCTTTGGCTTGATGGTTTGGCTGACAAAGCCGAGGAAGCAGTTAGACAGCACAACAGCAGAGAGCTGTACCAGATAGTTAATGTTTTGTGTGGTAGAAAACGGACAGGCATACAAGGATTGAAGGATAAACAAGGTAAGGTTATAGAAGGTGAGGATTCTCTCATGGTTAGCTGTGCTGAGCATTTCAGTGATGTTCTAAACATTGTGGTTAGTTCTACTCCCATTGTTTTCATGTGATAGATGCATTGGTGGCTTTAATGTTGACCCTATAACACAATCTGAAGTTATTTTGGCTGTTTCTAAACTTAAACTTCATAAATCCCCAGGGGTAGATGAAATTACTACAGAAATGCTTAGAGCTGGGAATGTTTCGGTTACCATTTGGATGACTGAAATTTTGAATATCTTTTATAATAAAGGGATGGTTCGTAGGGATTTTTCCATAGCTACTATTATCCCTATTTTCAGAAAAGGTGATCGCAGTTCTTGTGATAACTATAGAGGTATCAGCTTACTCTCTGTTCCAGGGAGAGTACTTTGCATGATTCGTGCTTAATAGAATTAAGAATCTGGTTGATAGGCAATTGCGTGATGAGCAATGTGGATTCAGAAGTGGTAGGGGATGTGTAGATCAGATATTTTCACTTTGGCAGATTCTTGAGAAATGTTTAGAATTTCAGAAACCTTTGGTTAGAAAGAAACCTCTGTTGATGATGCAATGATCATTAAAATGCATTCTGGCAGAAATGCTTCTCGTTAATACATTACATTCATTAGATTACCGATTGCAGAAAATCACATTGGCACTTACAAGTGAATAGTAATGCTTTCATCCGCTTTCTTATGCTTATTGCAACCGTTCTTTGCGATGCAGCAAATCTTGTTAATACTATATCGCAAAGATGTAATATTTGAAACAAAGGAACATTTTCAAAAGTAAAAATTTTCGATAACGTTAAGCAATTTCTATCACGTAGATTTAATACTAGACATCCAATCGGAAGTATCATCAACTTTTGAAACCCGCACGCTTTCTTTCATTGACCACTTTAGGAGTGCGCCATGAAGTTTTTACATCCACACAATTAACTCACTCTTACTTAAAGGACTCTTTTCCGCAATTTCATAACTGTTTTGTACCATTAGTTCTCTACAGGATTAAGGTCCTGATACTGTCCAGGCCATTCCACCCTTTTAATTCTGTTTTCTGCTAACTGCTTCTGAACAACTTCGCAGAATTACAAGGAGGTCGTCATCTGCAAAAGTCCGAGGCTTATTGCCAAAAATATCCTCGGGTGTTGCCAACGATTTTGTTTTCAATATTCCGATGTAGTCCTTAGACTTCACTGTTCCTTTGCAATATATAGTCTTGAATTATATTCTAAAGGACATACCACCCATATTTGGCTACAGTTAGATGTTTCACAGTAAATTTTTCCTATTAACGCCCAAGAAATTTGAGCAAGGGTATAGGGTAGTGAAGACAAAGTAATAGTACTATTTGCAGTAAACCATTTGAAATTTCGGCCGTTTTAGGCCATTATGAGAGTTAAAGGATTGAAACAATCAGGCTTAATTTCTCATAAGGCCGTCTTCTTAAGTAGTCACTACTCTGATTTTTAGCAATTAAAAAGTCGCTTTCATTCTTCAGCAGTCTAAAATGCATGCTTTTGTGCACATTGTAATCGTCTCTTGCTCTGAAAATCTCTCAGTAAAGGTTTCGAACAAATTCTGCAACTCCTGCAATCCAACTTCTAAGATCTTTCCTCTTACAGTGCTTGAGGGAAAACTGGAAATGTCCATTCTTTGAAAAGTTATGAACTAAGCACATTAATTACTTTATCAACATTAAATTTGATATCTCATCCTGATCAAAACTACTACTCAGAACTTCCCACTTTATACAGTTTTTGCAAATATCATTACTATCATTAATTTCTAGCTTTTTACAAGGAACTATATCAAAATCACTGCCAAAATTTGAATTTACACATCCAATATTAAATTCACTTTTAACACTTCTTGAGCTTTCGTAAACTTATCTTGACCTTCAGTTGGATTAGCTGCTATCATTTCGTTAACTTCATTCTTCACAAATATTTCACTCTTAATACTATTTGGAGTTATATTGAACTTCATATTCTACAAGAGGTAAATGAATAACAGTAACACTAAGATCAGTGTTACTTTCTAGAATACATATCAATACATTTTAAATCACTCAGTTTCTTAACGTCTAGTGTTTCTTCACTTTTTTCAACCATATTTAATTTGCCATATTTTTCTTTCATTTTGCCTGATACATCATATACCTTATGGCGCACACTTTGGCCACTTCAGTTTGACTCATGTAGTAGCTTTACCTCGTGCTCTCAAATGCATCGCATTCAGCAAACGATTTCTTTAGGACTTCCTCCCTTTCTCTTTGAAATGATTCACGCACTTAATGATTCACCTCCATGTTCATCCATTAAGATAAGGTACTTCTTCCTACACCATGGCCTGCTCTCAGAATTCGAACATGTTCTCGCACTCTGCCATGCTATTATGCTGCTGAGAGTCACTTACATTCGCTATCTGCATTTTCCCTCTTGCTCGATGTGCTGTTTGTGTTCGGTAATGGTTTCGGTGATGTCGTGAACCTATCATTCACCATCTATTTATTCCGTGAAATATACATTCCCCAGTATAAAGACTTAAATCACAAAAAAACAGATTTAAACCTAGTCTTACCATTAACCAAAGTTCCAATATCGATGCTCATCTCTGCAGAGTAGAAATGAATCGTTGCAAACAACGTGACCAGTCAACACACAGAGTAACAAAATACACCACTCTTTACTGTATCTAGCTCAGGGACCCCACTCCTGACACCATTCTGTAAAAAAAAGGTGTTGTTTTGTGTGATCACAAATTCCTTGATCTGGCATAGGTCCCGAGCATTTGTTTGAAAGGTACCTACTGAATTACATACATCAGGAAAATGGCGAGCGGGTGGTCGCATGGATTAGCAGAAGACTGTACAGATATGCACAACACATTTATTAACTATAATATTTATTATAACAGTATAATACAAGATCGGTCTTTCAGTAAAGCCTCGCCCTTGACAACGCTCCACGGCAAGCTACCTCTCCTAGCCGCACACAGAAACTGATAGAAAAGCACTGGTCCCGTCTGGGATATCTCCCAAGCCGAATTCTTATCCCTGTCGGAACCTGACGTTCGACCTGCAGCACACTCTAAGAAGAAGGACCCAGGCACAAAGTCTTTTCATCGCTCCTTGTCTCAAGGTGGTTACGTGGTCTTTTCCACGTAAAATGGCCAATAGGGAGACATATGCCGATCCCGTTGCCCGACAATGAACGACTGATGGCCCATGAGCACCCTTACATCCGATCCGAAGGCTCTTCGACCTTCGCTTCGGGTGGGGAGGGGGGAGACTCGCATTATCTGACAGGCACAATGCCATTATATGACATTGTAACTAATACAGATAATTTTTTGTGATACATTGGTACAATTTAGTTACCATTTTGCTAAATCGTTTATGTAAATCAAAAATGACCAAATTTCTTTAATTTCCGTAACAGGAAGCGTTGTTCCAAAGTATCACAGCTTTTTGTAAGTATAGAAACACTGTAACTGCCCTGTCACCTCAATTTAGTGTCGTTTTAAATTAGATCAGGTTAACTTCATTAGTAAGTTTGTTGCACTTTTTCCTTTCAGGAACCCATATTTGTTTTTACTCAGAATATTACGTAAATAGGAAATTTGCAGAAGATATCAAAGATGTATTTTTTTCTGATATGGTTATACACAGAAGATGAAATTACAGTAAAACTGTAATTAGTAATACTTGACTTTGTCTTCCGAATATTGGCGTAGAATTGCAGTTTTAAGTTCTCTAGGTGTAACACCAGTTAATATGATTTAGTTAATTATATCCTTTATAACATCAGCTAATATTTCAATACCTTTTTCAATGTATTTAAGTGATTTTAATCAGTTATTAATGGCATGCAATGCGTTGTTTAGATCAATGCTTCTCAATTGGAATGAGACAAAGAAACAAAAAAAAAAGAAAAAACACGGAACATTCTCTTGGACGGGAGAAAAAAATAGATGATTTTTTTCGCGGGAATGTCACCGAAATTGCACTTTTCCGCCAGAAGTAAAGTTTGTATCTAGTATCTGTTGATTTGTATTTTTATTCCAATTTAAAATACCTTTTAAATTAGTTTTAATCTTTGATGCCAAGAAAAGGATAAATAATTCGTTTTTTGAACAAGTTCGCTTTTATTGCAGAAAATGAAACCAAAATATCCCTAATGATAAACTATATTAAATGGTGGTGAACCCTTCAATGGTGCTCAACAACAGTGGAAAGTTCATGTGACGTTCCCGTTGGCGAAAAATAACTCTTATTCATGAAAAAAGTGTTTCTTCCCATGTTAATTATTCCATCGAGCTTCATAATTCGCCACTACTATGCTTATAAGGAAAAAAATAGTAATTCACTTCACCATTAAATTTGCATTTAAATATTCATTCTGTTGTTCAATTTCTAGATTCCAATTTATTTCTGAGATTGGCCTGACGAGCATTCATCAAAAGTTCGACAACCGTCATGTTCTGCGCTTTGAGGAGTTTTGTAGCAAGGCGATTAAGCTAATTTATCGCTGCCAAAAACTTCTTCAAGCTGTTTAAGCTCCCGACAAAAAGAGATAATTTGTGAAAATATACATGCAAACAAAAACGTCTAATGAAACAAACCTTACCGTTTACTTAAAGCGACTATATTGCCGATTTGTGAACTAGACAAGTGGAAAATGTGTTTATAAAAGCAAATTTAACTCTGAAAACACCTTTAAAATGAAAAAGTGATATTTGAAGAGTAGACGTGGAAATAAAAACAAAAACTCTACTAATTCTAAATTCGCAATATAGTGCAGTTTGTTAATTAATATATTTAATAAACAGTAGTACTAGTTATAAACATTACATTCAAAGAGAACATTGCGCTGACGAGCATGCTGATATGAAAAGAGCGACGTTGCTGTGCAGCGGTTGCTCACTCGTTGGACTCTCTTTGTTCATTGCCTAGGTTAGGTTGAATCCTGAGTCACAAATACCTCTGACTGCGACTGTCAACGTTATGTGTACAATCCTAGGATGAGAGAAACTATTCTGAACAGGAAAGCAGAAACTAATCATCCCAATGTTGCAATCCGCCGGTTCATGTTCTGTTCTTAACAGAGCGTGATTACGATAACTTAAGAAATCAGTGTTTAAACTAGAAGAATGCATATTGCCTCTGGAGCATATGATAATCTCGTTTTCAAAGAGAATAAAGTTTTTCCTTTCCCTACTGTTTTATTTGAAGGTTTTAATTTGAGCTAGTAGATGATGGGACAAATGCAAATTATATATTGTTATTAATTATACAACATAAAAGTATCCGTCTTATAATTCTAGGAAACAAAAACTTGCATTTCCCTAACCTCTCTCAGGAAAGTGGATAGATTATTGGTCACTGGAATATCTCTTTGAAACTAACACTAATTTTTCAAATCTATGTTCTATATATCATCATCATCATCATCATCATCATCCTCAAGCAGCCATGGGCTACGGAGGTCCAACCAGACCGTGCAATTTAGTTCTCCAAGCAAGTCTATCCTGAGCTACATCTACTGCATCTGGCCACTGCACACCAATTCTAACAAGGTCCTGTTTGACATTGTCTACCCACCGCATCCTAGGTCTCCCCTTCTTTCTGAGGCCTTTAGGCACACTGTTCATAACCCTATTCGCCAATCTATAATTACTCATACGGGCAACATGGCCAAACCAACGGATCTCTCTCTGCACAATATGCTGCTTAAAGGAGGTTGCAAACTCCTTTGCCTAACCTCATCATTAGTTACAAAGTTGAACAACCTAATGCCCAAGATACTGCGTAAGCATCTGGAATCAAAAGCATCTAGTTTCCTGTTATCTTGTTTACAAAGTGTCCAAGTTTCACTACCATAACTAACCGTAGAAAGAACCAAAGTATTATACAGCCTAATTTTAGTCTTTAGGTGTATACGCCTATTTCTCCACACTCTCCATAGATTCTTAAAAGTCCCGGCAGCAATCCCTATTCGTCTGTTAATCTCATGCCGCACATCACCATTATCTGTTACATAGCACCCAAAATAATTAAACTGTGACACCTGCTCAAGACTGCAACCATTCAGATTAACTGAATCACAGCCTGCCTGACCAATTTTCATCACTTTAGTTTTCTCTCTGTTTATAACCAAACCTACTCTACTACCAGTCTCATCAACAGCTCGAATGAAAGAGTTCATCTCATCAACATCATTTGCCAGAAGGGCTAAATCATCAGCATAATTTAAATCAGAACTTTTTGTATCTCATGCCCATTTAAGGCCAAAATCTTTCCCTTGAAGTGAATTTCGCATAACATAATCAATAACCAAACTAAAGAGAAAAGGAGACAAAATGCACCCTTGTCGAACACCAGAAGTAATGCTAAACCAATTGCTACAAGCCCCACCAACTCTCACACATGACTCAGTGTTATTATAGAGAGCCTTCATTATGTTAACTAACTTGTCTGGTATACCATATGATCTCACAATCAACCACAAACTATGACGATCAACAGAGTCGAAAGCCTTTTTAAAATCAACAAAGCTAGCAACCAAAGGTTTCTGAAACTCTAAACATTTCTCAAGAATCTGCCTAAGTGAAAATATCTGATCCACACATCCCCTACCACTTCTGAATCCACATTGCTCATCACGCAATTGACTGTCAACCAGATTCTTAATTCTATTAAGCACAATCATGGAAAGAACTTTACCTGGAACAGAGAGTAGGCTAATACCCCTATAGTTATCACAAGAACTGCGATCACCTTTTTTGAAAATAGGGATAACAATAGCTCTGGTAAAATCCTTAGGAACCATGCCTTTATCATAAAAGATATTCAGAATTTCAGTCATCCAAGTGGTAACCGAAACATTTCCAGCTCTAAGCATTTCTGTAGTAATTTCATCTACCCCTGGGGATTTATGAAGTTTAAGTTTAGAAACAGCCAAAATATCTTCAGATTGTGTTATAGGGCCAACATTAAAGCCACCAATGCATCTATCATCATTGCAAACAATGGGAATAGAACTACCTACATTGTTTATAACATCACTGAAATGCTCAGCCCACCTATCCATTACAGAATCCTCACCTTCTATAACCTTACCTTGTTTATCCTTCAATCCCTGTATACCTGTCCGTTTTCTACCACACAAAACATTAACGATCTGGTACAGCTCTCTGCTGTTGTGCTGTCTAACTGCTTCCTCGGCTTTGTCAGCCAAACCATCAAGCCAAAGATTCTTATCAGCAGCTAACTGATCTTTTACACGTTTATTACGTTCTCTGTAACGCTTTCTATTAGGACTAGTAGGGTATTGATTAAGGACATTCCTGCAGTTCTTTCTTTCCGAAATAAGCTCAATTGCCTTATCACTCTGATAATTCTGTTTCTTCTGCTCCTTTTTTCCTAAAAGAGTATTGTTAGTGTCCAAAAAAGCCTGTTTAAAATGATCCCATTCTTCCTCAACTTCAATAGTAAGCATACCATGACTGTCATAATGACTAAGTAACCTATCATGGTAAGCTTTGGCTATAACTGGGTCTTTCAGAGCTTCAGTATTAAAAGCAAATTTTTTAACCCTAGCACAACACTTTTTAAGTTTAAGTTGCAAGACACCTTTAACTAGGTAATGGTCAGATCCAATTTCAGCTCCCCTATATGCCCTGGTATTTCTAACAGAACTAGCCCATTTGCTGTTAATTAATATATAATCAATCATATTCCTATGCAGCCCATCGGGTGAAACCCATGTGTACTTATGTATGTCGCGGTGTTTGTAATAAGTGTTAGTTATTCTGAATCCATTGAGTTTACTTACCTGTAGGAGGCGTTGCCCATTGCCATTGCAGCTACCAATACCAAAAGGGCCAATCACCCCTCCCCAAAGGTCAGAGTCAGTACCAACTTTGTCATTGAAGTCACCAAGAACAAGGGTAATATCTCCTTTCTTGACAGAATTCAAAATATCCTGAAGTTGTCCATAAAACCTATCCTTCTCTTCCTCATCGGCATCCTCAGTGGGGGCATAACAGCTGATAACATTCAGGTCTTTAACGCTTGTCTGAAATTTTGCTGTAAGAAACCTTCATTTATGCACTCATATCCTAGAAGAGCATCACTAGCGTGTCTGCTGAGAAGCAGTCCCACGCCTTGGTGATGTTTATTGTCGTCCCTCCCTGAAAAGAGAAATTTAAGATTATTTTTAAGAATCTGACCTTTATCTGTCCATCTGGTCTCTTGCAAGCCGAGAATATCTAAATTATAATGGTGGAATTCTTGTGTGAGGACATAAAGAGAAAAAGCTCTGTGCAGAGTCCTCACATTCTAACTACCTATGGAGAGAAAATGGTTAGTAGGATTTTTAAAGAAACTATGTTTATTGAGAGAGGGAATGCCGACAATATCAAACAGCCCCCTAATCGCAGACATGGGGCAAAGACCCGTTCCCCCACCACTAAAGGCTGAAGCCATTCTACACTGGAAGACTTCCTCCAATGTAGAATTTGACGATGCCAATAGAAGCAAAGAGTTCAGGTGCCTGCGATGACCTCTGCTCAGGATTATCCACCAGCTGATAAACATATCCTGTGAATCTATTCACTTGGGGCTGTCAACCCACAAACGAACAGAAAACACAGCGGAAGATTTTCCCTCCACAGAAGTCCACCAGTGCAGCAAAATCAGGATCCATAATCAAGCTCAGAGCCATATATCTGTCCAGTCCAGTGGGTTTATATGGTCAGCACCAGGACCCTGTGTGGTTGACCACTCCTCAGCAGGGTAGAAAAAAAAGAAAAGTAGCCATAGTTGTCCAGATCAGTAGGCCACACTAATCTGGCAGCCCTCCCCTTCCGTTCACTTCCACAAGAGAGTATCTCTTTTGAAAGGTACTAACGGTCTGCACCACGAGAAGGTGGGGTCGGACATTAGGTGATAGGCCTGGCAGGTTCTATGCATCATCACAGGGGATTGGTGCATAGCTGCCAAAGTCGACCACACGGAGGCATAAGCGGCCGCCGAGCACAGATGAGCCATAGTCCGTAACGTGAGCACAATGGGCAGAGGTATCGATTTCATGGAAGTTCAAAATGAAATGATCATCGGCTAACTCGCCAAGAGTGGAAGCAGCTCAGAAACAGGAGACTTCGTGGACTGTTTGCGAGGTGCTGTAGTAAGGGTGTACCAAGAATGGACCACTGGCACACCGAGTAGCTCCAAACGTCATAACTGTCGAACCCTAAAAGCCATCAACCCCAGAGGAGAACGTCTCCTCCGTCGACTGGTAAATGGCAATCGACAGGCAACAGTACAGCAATTGACCACTCAAATGAAGGCTGGGGCACCCAGGTACGTGTCCCTGATAAGAGTAGAGTGAACCTGTTACGCATGGGTCTCCGGAGTTGATGCTGCATAAAGGCGCCCATGTTAACCAAGGTCCAATGGTAACGACGCCTGCAGTTCGCACGTGACTACCGTCATTGAATAGTGGAAGAGGGGAAAAAGGTTGCCTTCTCCCACGAATCGAGGTTTCTACTCCACAGAAGTGATGGGTGGTGGCTGATATGGCGTCAGACACATGAGAACCAACATCCAGACAAGCTTGTCAGTCATTTACAGGCTGGTGGTGGCAATGTGCATGTCTGGGGGATGTTTTCCTGGTAAGACCTGGGACCACTGAATGGGTCCTTGAATGCCAATGGTTGCCTGTCTATCCTCGCTGACCACATGCATGCCTTCATGTTGGATATTTACCCTAGTGGTGATGGTGTCTACCAACAGGACAATGCGCCCTGCCATGTCACTAAAGTGGCATCATGTGACATGGATCATTGCATCCATGCCATGCTGTCTCGGCACTGTTATCCAGGCCAAGGGTGGTTATTCCTATTAGTAGGTAGGTGGTAATATTATTCTGATACGACTGTGTATATTAAAACTACTATGCATTTGAACAAAGTGAATTATAATATTTCATTAGTACCTTCAAATTAAAGAAGAGTTAATTAATTATCATTTTCATTGTTTACAATCGAAACTTCATGACGTTCACATTCCACCATGAAAATTTCATATTTCTATCATAAATATATCGTTGCAATAGTCGTTTGAAATTTCGAAATTTTCAATCTTTTTCAACGTTAGAGAGCACAATTATAATGTCCGAAAGTGAAAATCATAATATTTTATCAATTTCTATCTAACCCTAAAAAGAGTTTTTCATTTATCTCTAAATGCAAACAATTTTCTGCTAAAACAAAAAATTGTATTTTCCCACCCACCTTGGGTCTAAGAGGAGAATTCATTATTGCCAATGGAAACAGTATGACGTTCACATTCCATCATCAATATTTTAAATTTCGAGCATAAATTCGTCGTTTGAAATATTTGTTTGAAATTCTGGAATTTTCAACTTTTTCCACCGTGAGAGGCGTGATTATAGTTTCGTGTAAAAGTGTGAATCATAATATTTTATCAGTTCCTTACAAACCCAAATTGGATTTGTCATTTATCTCTAAAAACAAACAATTATCTGCTAAAACTGAAAAGTGTGTTTTCCCACCCCCTCTGGATCTAACGGGTCAAATCATTGTTGGAAATGAAACTTCATGACCTTAACATTCGACCACCGAAATTTCTAATATCTAGCCTAAATGTATCGTTGGCAATATTCGTTTGAAATTTTGCAATTTTCAACTTTTTCCACAGGTGGAAGGCGTAATTATAGCTTTAAAGAGTTTCGGAAAGTGCACATCGTAATATTTCATCAATTCCTATCCAACACAAAAAGAATTTTACCGCAAAGCGGTAACGTAACATTTGTTTCATTCGTACTCCTTAGAGTTTTGTATTTTGTAGTCGTTTGGCAGTTCTTAGTGCCTTGAAAAGCTGTGTTCCTTCCTTATAAATTTGGTGTCTCTCTTTGAAACACTTCAGGTATTGTACTTTAATCTAATCTCCTCGCATTTATTGTTAAGATCATGGCGCCTAAAAACCAGATGGCAACCTGACTAAAGAATTCAGCTCTCGTTAGCAAAGAATCAAGCTCGCCAGTGGGTAGAAGCAGCCCTCCAAGGTCACCCCCCCTGCCCCAAACGCTGGTTTGTCGCTTTCGGACGATAATCTGTTCACATCAGACTCAAAATGTGTTGAAACTGTCGTCAAATCCCAAGACTCAGTTCAAACGATTGTCTCATTACTCACAGAAGCAGTTACTTCTGCTGTTCTGCAAGAAATTAAAAGAACTGTTGAGTTTTCTACGGAGACTATACATGAGCAAAGAGATCAGCTTAAAGAGAAAGATGTAGTAATAATCAACTACATTCTGAGATTTCTTTGAAATGCAATGAACTTGACCAGTATCAATGCAGAAACTCTATCGGGATTTTTGGTTAGTTGGTTGATTGGTTGTTTGGGGTTTTGCAGCACATGAGCTACTGAGGCTATAACGCGCCAAACGAGGTAAATAGAAACTAAAACCCCTTAACCAAAGTTAAAACAAAATGCTGTAAAAGACAAATGACAAAACCAGCAAGATGTATATATAACAGAAAAACAATAAAAACAAGATGTAAATATAACAAGAAAACCAGCAAGATGAATATATTACTTAAACAATCCAGGTGTAAGGGCTGGGTTAGCCATAAAAAATACGAGGTAAAATCAAAGTTGATTAAAATAGCCACAATATTTCAAAAAGGTAAAAACTGGTGGTAAAACACAATGATCAGATAAAAGATGTCCGAGTGTAAGAGGCTCGGACATAAAATTATGAAAGCTAAAATAAAACTGAGGTTCGAAATTAAAACATGGACATTCGATTAAAAGATGTTTAATAGTTAAAACGGTTCACAAAACTCACACTTAGGTTCGTCATCCGCCCTTAAAGGTAACGAATGACCTAAGTGCAGCCGAGCAAGTACAACTTCCTCCTTGCGATTCCTGCGGTAACATGGCTGCCATGGTTTAATGATAGGTTTAATCTCAAAGAGCTTGTTAGTAAGCTGTTCTGACCAAGATCTCTGCTACTTTGCCCGGAGCTCGATGGTGAAACGCTGCCAGAAATCCCGCTATTTAACCGACAACAGACAGTCAGACAGGGGCGTGGCTGACCTTGCAACAGCATCTGCCAAATCATTGCCCCTGATACCGACGTGACCGGGCACCCAACAGAAATCGATGGTGATTGTGGCTGTCAGATGATGTAGCTGCTGGCGGATCTTAGAGAGAATTGGGTGAGGCCGATGCCTCACTGAAATCAAAGCCTGTAGCGAGCTAAGCAAGTCAGTGTAAAGCACACATTGACGATGACACTTAGTCATCACGTGGTCCAAGGCGAGACTGATAACGTGCAACTCTGCAGTGAAGATGGGACACTGCAGTGGGATCTGGTCTCCAATGATTACATCTCAGCATACCATAGCCATACATAGATAGCCGATACATACCATAGCATACCATAGATACGATACATACCATAGCATACCATAGAGCCGATCCCACTCACATGCCGGACTTCGAGCCATCTGTGAAGACAGGTAAGAACTCCAGGTACTCAGCACGATGGCTGGCAAAGAGTTGTCCGGTACACACAGTTAGGTGTAAAGGCCTTCCCCGTCCTGCACAGGGAAAAACCACAGGAAGAGAAAACAGCGAGTCACAGTGGAAGTGGCTCAGCTGTCGACTGCAACTCTATGGATACTGGTGTTGATGTCTCTGAGGTAGCCTTGTAATCACAAACCAAATGGACGAATGGCAGTCGGCCGATTAGTATAAAGCATTTCCCACTTTGGACTGAAAACGCAGTCCCAAGTGGGATGGCCAGGCAAGGATTGCAATTTATATGAATATTGAAGGGACAACTGCTGACGGCGAAGAGATAAAGACGGTTCATCGATTTCAATATAAAGACTCTGGACCAGTGAGGTGGGGAAGACTCCCATGCAAACACATAGGGCCTGATGATGGAGGGGGTCTAGAACCTTCACCATCGAATTATGGGCAGAGTCGTATGTCTGGGATCAGTAGCCCAGTTTTGTCCAAACAAGTGCACTGTATAGGTGGAGCAAAGAATATTGGTCCACTTCCCAAGAAAGGGAGGAAAGGATCTTAACGAAGCTTGTGACAAAACTTCACACAAGCGGTCTTCTGTGGGGAGAACCGAATTCCGCTTGCCATCGCCCAAACCAAAAGAATGTTCAGGGCAATTTGCAGTTGTCTTTGAATGACACTCATGCTGGACGAAGAGCAAAAGATGCTAAAGTCATCAACATAGAGGGCATTGCCTACTGATGGAGGAAGTTGTCTAATTATAGAATTAATCTTGACAGCGAAAAGCGTAACACTCAAGATGCAGCCTTGTGGTCTCAACAGTCATAACATTCATCAGCGTCATTTTCCAATTCAAAAAGCGTAACACTCAAGAAAATCCTTGAGGTCTCAACAGTCATAACCAAACATGGCTTTATATTTGTCACTGAGCCCTGTTCTTGGGGGTACGGGCGCGACAGAGTGTTACCGACACGGACACGAAAAGAACGTGTCGATAAGAAGTTAGAGATGAAGATCGGCATGTGACTTCTAAAGCCGAATCTGTGGAGGTCACAAAGAATGCCGAATCTCTAAGCCGTGTCGTACGCTTTCTCGATGTCGAAGAAAATTGACACCAGGTGCTCTCTTCGTAAAAATGAGTTTCTGATAGCCGATTCGAGGTATATCAGATGGTCAAAAGTTGACTGTTGCCTGCGAAAGCCACACTGGGTGTTGGAAAGAAGGTTGTGATGTTCCAAATACCAGATGAGTCTGGCATTTACCATTTTTTCCAACACCTTGCACACGCAGCTCGTCAACCCAATGGGATGATAATTCGAAGGAATCTTGGAATCCTTTCCTGGCTTCAGGAAGGCCAAGATGATGGCTTTACGCCAGGAGTCCGGAAAATGCTCCTCGAGAAAAATGCGATTGAAGAGATGGAGCAGCCGATCCTTACTCGATGGTGACTGATGTTGGAGCATGGCATAATGGACATTGTCCGGCCCTACAGCAGATGCAGGAGATGAGTGCAGATCAAGGCGAAGCTCCTCCGCTGTGAATGGCCTGTTGTAAGACTCCAGGCCATTCGAGTGGAAGGACAGCGGAGAGTGTTCCGCCCTGCTCTTCTGGATCAGGAACTCGGGGGATTAACAAGAGGAAGAAGAGATGGAGGAGAATGACTTCCCCAGAGTGTCAGCAATTGCTTTGAGATTAGCAATTTCCTGTCCATTGTGCTCCAGGATCGATAAGGAGTGGGATGTGTAGTTCCCACCCATCTTTTGGACTTTATCCCACACGACCTTAGAACTTATCGTGCAGCTGATAGAAGACGTATATTTGATTGAAGATTTCTTCTGGCTCTGGCGCCTGATGAAACGAGCTTTCGCCCTTGCACGTTTGAATGTTTTAAGTTTGGGGGGTGTCGGATATCTCTGAAACACCCCCCAAGCAGAGTTCTGAGGCTTACGAGCTGCAGTGCAATCTGGATTCCACCACGGTTTCGGAAAACGAGGATACCGTGTCGAACTTTGAGGAATTGTTGATGCAGCTGCATCTATGATACAGTCCGTTATTTCCACTACTGCCACATTGATGGGCTCCTGGCTGACAGAGCAGTCATCGAGCTCAAAGAGCAGCTCGAAACCACTCCAGTCAGCCTGATCAAGCCTCCAACATGAGATGCGTGAAGGGCTGCAAAGTCCCCATTGGGAGATGGTGCACACCACGGCGAGGTGATCAATTCCATATGGATTGTCCTCGACCTCCCATGTCAAGAGTGGAAGGATCGAGGAGGAGCAGATGGTGAGGTCAATGTCAGTAAATGTGCGGGTTGGGGAGTGAAAGTACGTACTGACACTGGTGTTCAACAGGGAGAGAGAAAGATCCAGGAGCCACTGCTCTAGGACCCCCCCCCCCCATTGGTGTCAACACTGCCCCATAGTGGACTTTGTCCGTTGAAGTCCCCCACGATGAGGAAGGCGGACGGCATCAGCGAGACGAGGTCATCAAGGTCTTCCTAGAAAACCATGCTTCCAGGTGGAAGATATACAGAGCAGACAATCACCGAAAACCCCACGAAGAAGTGGATGGCTACCACCTCTAAATTGGTGGTGAGGGATATGACCCAGAATGGAGAATGGTCGCTCACTAGGATGGTAACA
The DNA here is from genome assembly GCA_038380435.1 of Ryuthela nishihirai. Lineage (NCBI taxonomy): Eukaryota > Metazoa > Arthropoda > Arachnida > Araneae > Heptathelidae > Ryuthela > Ryuthela nishihirai. The sequence continues at coordinate 72,688,668 of JAWZYU010000003.1, forward strand.
TCCCTGCGAGCTGGACCATCTCCATCCTGGTTCCGGCAAACTATTGTAAAGTGCCGGATCGTGGGATCTGCGATCGTGGGATCTGCAAGTATGTCTCCTGCAGACACACACAGATGGGCTGGTGTGCCTAATAGAGGGCCTTGATGTCGTCAATATTCCTCTGGAATCCATGATAATTAAATCTCAGGACTTAGAAGAGTGGGCAGACGACGAATTCCTATGCACCTTAACCACCGCAAATGAAGGTTTAGTGAATAGGGGGGGTCAATGGTATCCATATCTTCTGAATCGTCCAATGGACATGGAACGGGGACCGCTCTTTGTGGAGAAACCGGGGTTGATGTCAAAGTTGACACCACCCTCGGTCGAAATGATAGGAGCAAAATTTACACACCCTCTTGTAGTAGTAGACATGAGCTCAGTGACAAATATAAAGCCATGTTTGGTTATGACTGTTGAGACCTCAAGGATTTTTGTGGGATTTGAAAAACAGAGAGTTAAAAAGAGGAGGCTAAGATTTCTCCCTTTCCCATACCCCTGACTCCGAGGAAGATGTATCCTTTCATGAATTGGAAAATGACGCTGATGAAATTAATACCACGATGGACACGATGGTAAAGTCAGTGAATAAGTTAATGATAGCTCCTCGTACCTAAAGGATTGTTTTAGTGAAATGCACTCAGGAAGATATCTCGTCCAAAACAGTCTTAGCAGAGTAATGGGAGGGGATGAGAAACGAAATGATAAGGGTAGCAATATCCTTAAATATTATAGATAATCATGGTCTGTTAAATATCATAGTTGCGAACATTTCTCAGCAGCCGGTCTGGATAAACAAAGGCATAAAATTAGCGAGCCTGGAAACATTTCAAGCGACGCAGGTGAACTGTTTGAATACAACCGATAAAACGGTAACTAAGCGCCCTGTCCCTCGACGACTTTGATTTCTGACATATCCTGCACAAGATGCGCAAACCATTGGGGGCCCTCTTAATGAGAAATAAAGATGTTTTTGCTCGAGATCTTAGCGAGCTTGGTAGCACTGATGTTATCTACCATGAGATATATATAGAGGATGATAGACCTGTTAGACACTCTGCATATCGAGTGCCCTGTGCACTGCAGACAGTATTGAACGAACAGATAAAAGAACTTCTCAACAATGGCATAATTTGTGAAAGCATTTCACCATATGCATCGCCCATTGTGTTGGTAAAAAAACGTGACGGAAGCTACAGATTTTGCGTTTATTATCGAGCCCTCAACGCCTAAACGATACCAGATTCCTATCCACTACGTTTAATCAACGAGACTATAGATTTATTAGCTGATGCTACTTCAGCTCATTAAACATGACCTCCGGCTATTATCAAGTACCTGTAAATCTGAGAGATGTGGAAAAAACAGCGTTCATCAGTAAGAACGGACTGTATGAATTCACCCGTCTCCCATTTGGCTTAAAATGTGCAACCAGTAGCTTTCAGCGCTTGGTCGATGTGTTCTTGTGTGTTCGATGTGTTCTTGGTCGAGGTGTTCTTTGGACTGAAAAGTGATCAGAATTTGATATACCTTGACGGTATCAAAGTGGCATCAAAAACATTCGAACGGCATTTGGCGAAATTGCAAACACTATTTGATAGAGTGAGGAAATTTAAGTTCAAGCTTAAGCCCAAGATATGTCAGTTCCTAAGAGAATCCGTATCCTATCTAGGGCATTTAATTACCTATCAGGGAGTCAAACCGGTACGCGGAATCTGGAAGCAATTAAAAACTTCCCTGCTCCTGTAAATCAGTGAAGAAGGTCAGAGCCTTTTTGGGTTTAACTAGCTACTACCGAAGATTTATTGACAAATATGCTGAGATCGCCTTACCCCTGTTAGGCTTGATAAAAAAAGGATAAACCCTTTGTTTGGACCTCTGAAGCAGAAAGGGCTTTTCAAGAACTGAAACACAAACTAATGACAGAACCTGTATTGCTGTATCCTAATTTCAAAAAGAAATTCTATTTATCCACTGATGCAGTGGGGAAGCTGTGGCTGCAGTAATTGAGCAAGAGGGAAAAAGTGGAGTTAGACAACCAATTGCCTTTGCTAGTCGATAAAACGCAGCAGAAACCCGATATCCCACCATTGAAAAGGAGGCTCTGGCGATTAAATTTGGAAAAAAATTATTTTAAACCCTACTTCACTAGGTTCAGAGTCATTAGTGATCACGCCCCATTATCATACCTCTTAAAACTAAAGTACCCATCCAGCAGGCTCGCAAAGTGGAATTTAAGCCTTCAACGCTATGACTTTGACATTATTTATAGTAGGGGTACTCAACGTGGGGTATGCCGTAAAATGTTTTGGGGTATGCTGTGAGAGCTCAAAAGTCGCTAGATATATGTAATATATACAGGGTGAATCTGAAAAAGTGGGCCAAACTTTACGGGGTGGTAGAACACAGCTATACAAGCAATATTCGTCATAGAATGTATGGTCGGAACGCAAACGGCGAGCCGCTAGGTGGCGTTGGAAATGGTATAAAAGGGTCGGTCCTCGCACCCAACGGCATTTCTACCGTGAATTGCAGAGAGGATGGCTGGTTATACTAACCACGAAATGGCGGATATACACTTTGTGTATGGTGTGGCGGACGGGAATGCAAGTGAGGACCGACCCTTTTATACCATTTCCAACGCCACCTAGCGGGTCGCCGTTTGCTTTCCGACTATACATTCTATGATGAATATTGCTCGTATAGCTGCGTTCTACCACCCCGTAAAGTTTTGCCCACTTTTTCAGATTCACCCTGTATATATGCTTTATTTTATTCCCATTGTTATACTATAACTATAGTTTTATCTATCTATACAAGTGGTACGCCAGTTACATACACATTTCCAGGGGGTAAGTGAAGCATAAAAGTTTGAGAACCAATGATTTATAGGACTGGGAAACATAATATCCCTGCTGATATCTTATCTCGTAATATAAATATGTTGAAGGAAATGTCGTTTTGCCTAACAAATTTGCTGAGAGGCAACAGCTTCGGAAACTGCAGAGGGAAGACATTTAACTTAATTAAAAATTTGTACCGGTGACTCCCTGATAGGTAATTAACATTACATTTAAGAGAAATGATAGAATTTTTAGAGGGGCTAGCAGCAAGCCTCAGCAAAAGATGTCTGATGAGTTTTACCTGGAAGACGGGCTGCTTTTCCATTACTCAGTGCCACACGGGAAGGATGTCAGAAATGAGCTCACACAACAACTAGTTATACCCAAGAGTTTAGTCAGGCAGTTTTTGGAACTCTGTCATGATCTGCTGTACTCCAGTCATTTGGGGGAGCTTAAGATGATGCATCGTATTAGATCTCAATATTTCTGGTGAGGAATGTGTGCCAACGTGCGTAACTATGTGCAGACTTTTATCTTCTGTTTGAAACATGTATGTAGCTAGCCGTAAGGCAAATCCAATGAGATCGCCTCCCGCCCATTTGAAAGTTTCCATGGGTTATTTAGGGTCCTTCCAATGATGGAAAGAGGCAATAAATATATTCTGGTAATCACGGACTATTTCACAAAATTATCGGAAGTGTACCCTATGCCAGATCAGACAGCTGAGGGTGTGGCGAAAATATTTGTCGAAGACTATGTCGTCAAACATGGCATTCTGCAGTTCATCATAAGTGACAATGCAAAGAATTTCGCTGGCAAAGTAGTGACTTCAGTTTATGAAAAGCTTGGTAATTGTAATCGCCGAATCGCCGGACAACGCCATACCGACCCCAAAGTAATGGGTTATGCAAACAGACGAACACAAACATTCTCAATATAATATCCCACATTGAAGACTACGCAAGGACACTGGGACGAATTTATACCTTTCATGTTAATGGCTTATCGCAGTGCAGCTCACAGCTCAACTAAAGACCCATATTATCTGTCTTATGGACGCAAACTTAGTACTTCCTTATCAGATCTGTAGGACGCAGAGGGCACCCCCGTATTTCGCATCAGAAAACTATGGAGAATACAGAACAAACGAAGATGCAAAGGGCATATGAAATCGTAAAATACAATCTAGAAAAGGCGGCTGAGAGACAAGAAGGGCAGGGGCGAGAAGTGGCGTATGAAAAACAGATCAGGGAAGGAGACTTAGTTTTCCTTTATACTCCGAAGGTAAGGCGAGGAAACACAAAAGAATTGCCCAGGCTCTCTACTGCACGGTGGAGGGTGATTAAGAAATTTTCTCCAGCGAACTTAAAAATAAGCCTTGTAGCCGACCTATGAAGAGGGAGATAGTACACGTCGATGGGCTAACGAAACTGAGAACGTGTAAAGCATACCTTACACCAACTGAAGTGGACGAAGGTCAGACAGAGCCAAAGGGACTCATTCTGTGGCAATCGAAAGTTGAGCCTAGGGCGGTAGTGAAAGAAACTGTGGAAGAGGAGGAAATAGATGATTGTCCTCCTACAGCACCTGTTTGTTGTAGAAAAGTTGCATTGCCTGTCTCGATTCCGAGAGAACTGATAAACAGAGAAACAAATAATGAGCCTCTGCCTCAATCCAGTCATTCCTACAATCTGAGACCTCGAGATAATGCTGGATATGTTGTGCCATATCACTCAGCCAGCAACCACATTTGTAGGGGTGTCGCATTCACATCAAAGGGGCCACAGGACAGATGGTAGTTTGTGCAGCACTAGGAATACGACAGGTCGCTTTTGAGAATCCCCCTCTCCCCCACTGTTACGCTAACCTGCAATATTTTATTGCTGACTAAACCCATTTGGTGATCACGTATACGTTTTATCGGACATGCCATTTTATTATATGTTAGAATCTTGTTTTTATTAAGTGGAGGAATAATTAAAGACTGTTTTAGGAAGTATTGTATAAACCAGTACATAGAAGTTGTAAAAAAAGTCTGTTTTTCAGTTTCATTGTTTAATTAATCAGAATCTCTTGTTACTGTCAAAAGTTGAGATTTGTCACTAAGTTAGTGTTATAAACACCTAATATTTTTTTATTGATTGGCTAATGTTGTATAGAATTAATTTAGTTAAGGAAGGCGATGTAAGTCTTTTACTTAAGTATTGTCATGATTTATGTTTTAAGTTCATTTTATAGGTTCTGTTTTGTGAAATTCAATTGCTACGTAGCAAACTATTAAGAGAGGTAAATCCACAGTTTGTCCTTTTTTGTTCATTTGACATAAACGCTCAAATATTATGGTGGAATGGATTTGAATTGTAAGAGCTCACAACCCAGAAAATATTTCGCCACATGGGCTTGTAAAGCGTGTATTAGGGAAGTTATTAAGCATATGTTATGCAATTGACAGCAAAGAAGTATTTTAGTGTCTTGGGTTTGTAAGGAAATAATGGCTGTGTTTTGATGTGAAGCAATGATCAATATAATCACATGAGTTTATCGGTGTTTGTCAACACGACACCCCACTCCTTCCTTTATACCCACGTGCAGGGCAGTCGGTTTAAACGAACGTGACTGTCACGTGATGCTGCATTGTGCTTACTATGGCTCTAATAGAGTTGCTCTCGAGCGGAATCGAGGGTGGTGTAAATCGGATTATGCACTGTTGTGGAGACTAGAGAAGTCTAGTATTTGACTGTGGCTAAGACGTTCTTTATTCTGTGACATAGTTAGTTAATTAACAAAATGAGATAAGCTGCCAGGTCCTCTTTCGTTCGCTATTTTTGTTGCTACATTTGTTCAATGCTACATTTGTTGCTCTCCTTGAGTCACGAGAATTTTGCCACGGAAACATAATTGTTGTAAATAAGGTGTTCCGTAACATTCTCTTCTTGTTCTTTGCGTTAAGTCCCGCTTATAGCGGGTCCGCAGTTTTGCATCTTGCTCTCCATTTCGTTCGATTTGCTGCATCGTTTGGACATTCATGTCCAAACGATGCAGCAAATGGCTTTCATGTCCCTTGGCTTTCATGTCCTCCTTAATGCTGTCCATCCGTCGTTTCTTTGTCATCCTCATGGTCGCTGACCCTCCAGGCTGACTGTAAGGGCCCACTTTGCGACTGAATTTTTGTCAGCTCCAGCCACGTGTGCATACCATCATAGATGTGCTTCTCTCATCTTGTCTGGAATAGGAACAATTGCAAGCATTTTCCTGACGTCATTGTTCGTAATATGGTCTAATCGAGTGTATCCTAGTGTCCACTGAAGCATTCGCATTTCCATGACATGCAGGATTTGTTCATGCTGACTGGTTGTGGGCCAGCACTTTGATCCATAGAGTGCAACTGGCCGAATGACTGTTCGATAAATTTTAGATTTAAGGCGCCGAGGTATTTTTTTTTGTCACATATAACTCCTGTGACATTGCGCCATTTCAACCATGCAGAGTTTACACGTACCCTGGCATCAGGGATGGTGCTGAAGTACAATGTAATTTTTGAGCCAAGCTACTGAAAGTTTAAGGTCTTGTTTAGTTCAGTACCATTGACTGTTATTGTACTATCTGTCTGGGTGCCACATTCCATGCACTCAGTTTTTGTCAAGTTGAGTCGCATACCGAAGTCATCAAGTCGTGTTTTCCATAGGTTGGTCATTACTTCCAGCTCAGATCTTGTTCTGCTGGCAAGCAGTGCATCATCAGCATACATGAGGGTCCATGGATGAGGTAATTGTATATCTGCCATCACTGTGTCCATGCACAAAATAAACAAGAGTGGTGATAAGGCAGATCGTTGGTGAACCCCTACGCGGATTTCAAATGAACTGGTGATACCAGCAGCGCATCGGATGGAGCTGGTGGTGTTAGCATATAGAAGCTGCACCAACTTAACATAGGGCTCAGGCACACCGTGAATGCATAGGGAATACGAAATTAGGTTATGTGGAACTCGATCAAGCGCCTTTTCAAGGTCCAGGAAGGTCATATGAACCGGTTTTCGCTTCTCATAGTGTCTTTCCATTAATAGGCGTGCTGCATGGATTGCATCACTTGTTCCACATCCTTTAACGAAGCCGCATTGGTTGGGGGATATAGGCACTATGTCTGTTAAACGGGCATTGATGACACGTTCAAAAATCTTCATAGCATGGCAAAGAAGTCAGATCGGACGGTAATTTGAACAGTCTGAAATGTCACCTTTGTCTTTCCAGGTGGGAACAGTTGTACTTCTCTGCCAAGTAGAAGGGATCATATTTTGCTTGACGTACTTATTGAAAAGCTCTGCCAGAGACTCCATTCCTTGCTCTCCCAACGCTTTCCATACTTCTACAGGAATGTCATCAGGCCCAGTCACTTTGTTGTTTTTCATGGCCTTGATAGCATCTGCAACCTCTGTAGATGTAATCAATGGCACTGCACCTTGTATTGCATCCCCTGTAGGAATCGGAGGACGTGAAAATTCTTCGTTGCACATTGCATTGAAGTATTTATGCCATCGACAGAAAATATCTTTCGGCTTTTGCAGTAGTTGTCTGTCTGCATTTTTAATGTGTATGACGTGGCTAATATCGGTTGTGACTCTATATAGGGATTTGGCCAACTTGTAAACATCATTCGCTCTTTCCGGTTTATCCAGGCGATTGTAAATTTCATTATAATTCATTTTGTGCTTTTTCAACTTCTCGCTATGCTGCAGATTTATGCTGGTGGTAATGGGCGAGATTGCCATCAGTTTCAGAAACAAACGCCAGATCTTATATGCTTAATTTTTGGACTTCACTGCAATTTGCACATTTTCATTCCACCATTAAGTTTGCTTTTCTATAAATCGGCGGCCTGGTTTAGTTGCTCCGAGAATCTTCTTGGCATTTATCTGGATTTTTCTAGTAGTTTCATACAATGTTTCTGTAACTGGCCATTCTCTAGATTGAAGAGCCAATAGCATCAATAATTTGTTGTTTATGGTTTGAACATTTGCACCATTTGATGCATTCAGTTAAGGTATAAGGTTGTGTTGATGGTTTAAGTTGAAGGCAAAAATCAAGGACTAGAAGTCGATGTTGAGGAGCAATATTGCCAGATGGTATGACCTTTGAGTCCCTTCTTCGAATCATCCAATAATTAATTTGGGTTTCACGTCAACCACTGGAGTAGAAGATAAGGTGGTATGGACGTTTCCTGAAGAATGTGTTTACTAATGTCAGGTTGCATACCTCGGCACACTCCAGGATACGTTTGCCTACGTCGTTTCTTTACCATATACATGTCCTCCATGTATATGCTCGAAACTATGGCGTGTTTGGCCTAAATGGCCATTTAGATCACCACCCAAAAATAGGGGGTCACTATAATTCCAGGTCACTGCAAAATGGATCATGTTCCTCAGCAGAACAGTCTGATTGGTTGCGTAACAAGATATAATACACATGGCTACCATCTCAGTAACAATCCGGATACTCATCAGGCGATCAGAAATGCGGTTGACTTCAGTTATGCAGTCCCTCATTTCGTTTACTTGCTGTTCCGTAAAATAACATCTTGTATCGTTCACCAATGTTACAGACTTTTGCCCTTTTCCATTACATGCAATGTCAACAACCCTGTATTTTAGTGATGCAGCAAATTCGTGGCTTCGTCCACTCAGTGTCCCTATGTTAATTGTTGAAAATCTGGATATTTGACTTTGCTTCATTGGCGTGCACCGGCCATGTGCAGGTAGCCCTTGTCCTTTTTTCACCCCAGTCAGGCGAGGTTGAGGAGCGTCGCTTTTGGGGGACGCCCTAGCTGTATTTTGATCTGGATATTTGACCTTGCTTCATTTTGAGGTACTTCAAGTCGCATCACTATGCACCAGGCTCAAAATGTTTTTTTTTATTTGAGCCTGGTGCATAGGGATGCGACTTTTTTGAGCCTGGTGCATAGTGATGCGACTTGAAGTACCTCAACCTGCTTGTCGCACAATCTGACGTTGAGTTATCCAGCTGGCATCACGAGGAGGTGGCGATGGGTCTCTGCCAGCCCGTAACATTCTATAGTATGCATATGTCATTTATGTAGCTGCGGGATCAGTGTGTGGTCGCTTATTATGACGATTAATGTGACGCTACTTTTGTATCTTTGTTTTGGATTTAGTGGCTTAATTTATTCACATTAAGGTTTATCATTGTAAATATGAGCCTTTGTTTTATGTCAGTGTTTATGTCGCAAGGATAGATACTTACACAATATTTTTGTTTTATATTTCATGCATATATATTCGAGGATCTGCTGCTTTAGTCTCCCCAAGGAAAATCACTTAGCTCGGGATGTGCGGTGTCCTAAGAGCTGTCAACTATGGTGCAAGGAAGAAGTTAATTTAATGCATTAAGACTTATAAACTTCAGTGATCTCTTTCAGGGATAAACTTTTGGAACTGTCGAACAACCTGCATTTTCAGCAGATAGCCCAAAGAGGGTTTGTGCACCATGTATACATAGTGATAGTGCTCTCTCTATGATTTCTCTCTTTCTTTCCCTTCCCGTGATGGATAGGGATGTTCTACGTGAATTTTTCATATTCATCTAGAACAGTTTCGAGTTGCTTTCAGCTTCCTTGTCTGATATTCTGGCGCCATGAGTAGGATTATCTCGAAGTACAATTCCCTTTGAAGCACCACAAAGCAGGGCGTAGCTATCTACCTGCGTTCCTGCCAGTTTAATACAAGAAATGTGTGCAAAAAGAGGCGCCCTCTCATCCAAGCAAAGCCTCAATCAGAGTGGCGTCTGGCGCCAAGTCTAAGACCCTGACGCTGCAACACCAGATGTCCAGGAGAATTCTCCTGAACCACTGCTCAATAGTTCCCATGAAGGGACAGCCACGTGGTTGCAGGACAAGAACATCGCATTGAGAACTCTCTATTTTCGTCCCTTACCACCCATCCCCTCGCAGATAGAATTGCAATCAAATTCTCTTGATGTAGTGGTTCTTTGTGTGCTCAAGAGAGCAAGGGTAAACTTCAAGATTGTCTAGTCTGCGAGAGGAATCAGATCAGTCCTGGAGAGTGTAGAGACAAGAATGGTGGATAGTGAGCACCAGTTTCATAGTTTAAGAGAGGTGACTTCAACAGTGAGTCGAGACAATTCGAGTCGAGACTGTCGACTCACTGTCGACAGTGAGTCGAGAATGAACCTTTCCAATAACAAAAGATTTATTTAGTTTTAATGTAGGTAGGACAGAGGCAGAACACAGGGTGTATTACGGAAATTATGTAAGTTACTAAGATCATAGAATGTGTTTTAAAAGTGGAATAACTCTGTAAATAAAATGTTTTTGTATTTGTTGAAAAGCCTTTGGTTACTGCCTTTGGTTACTCCTTTTATGTGGGAGGTTTTCTCTGTTCCCCAGTATGACACCGGTATTTTTAAGAAGGAACAATCGTAATGTATAAAAAAGATCACAGCTAAAATAAATACGGAGTGGGGGGATTACATATATATAAATTTCCGTCCCCCCGTGTAAAACAGCTCTTCACAGATGAGTCCAGATATTGCTTGATGCTTCCCCAATCTCATCTGTGAAGCTTGATGCTTCACAGATGAGTCCAGATATTGCTTGCAGAGTGATTCCGGACATCGTTTTAAATGGAGAGAACGAGGTACTCGCTATCATCCCAGTAACATCCGTCAAAGAGATAGTTACGGTGGAGGTAGCATGTGTGTTTGAGGGGGCAATTCCTTAACTTTTAGGTGGACGCACAGACCTCTATGTGTTGAGTAGTAGGAACCTCAATGCTCAAAACTATAGAGATGACATCCTGGACCCTTATATACGTCCTTACGCTGGTGCAATAGGTGAAACGTTCATCTTACAAGACGATAACGCTCGTCCACACAGAGCTCGACTAGTGGAACAATATCTTTCAAGAGGAGACCATTATGTGCATGGAGTGGCCAGCTCGATCTCCTGACCTAAATCCGATTGAGCATGTGTGGGATGCTCTAGGGAGACGTGTTGCTGCCCCCAACCCGCCATCTGAAACAAAGAAGCATATTACTGCTTTAAAGGAACAATGGTCGTTACTCCATACTGAGCTGATTCACAACATCATAAACAGCATGGAACATCGCGTCGTGCTGCAATGCTGTAAGGGGTGACCACAGTCCTTATTAAAGAACTTTACCCATTGCATCCAGACACTTCATTTTTGAACAAGTTCCTGTGTCATTTTTTGACGAAAAATATGTCTAGTGTAAAATAGTTTTTGCCATTCTGAAACTAGCATTGTAATTTTCATGTTTTCGTCAAATTTCTTTAAAATCATTCATATAGTTTTTTGTTTATCATAATTTTTCTGAGTTTTCCTTAATTTATGGATGCCAGTGTATATTGCCAGCAACTGAAAGAATAATGAAAAGGCTTATGGCAAATGTACTTGTGGATTACCTAGAAAAATACCAGCTTGTTTCTAAAAAACAGTTTGGCTTGCAAAGAAACACATGAACACTAAATTTACTGGAACATTTTTCTGATGAAATCAATGCAAACTTAAACATGGGAAACATTGTTGGAACGTTATTCCTTTATTTTAAAAAAGCATTCGACATATTAGCACATAAGACCTTACTTAATAAACTGCATAAAAGAGGAATTAGGGGAAATATATTTTACTTCATCAAAAATTACTAAAAAAATAGACTTATTGATAAAAAAATGGTAACGTCACTAGTGAAGTCAAACAAGTTCTCTACCAAGCCCTTCAAGGCTCTATATTGGGACCATTACTTTTCTTTATCTATTATGTATTAATGATTATATGTCGAATACACTGATATTAAGGAAAGGTAAAAAGTTTGAAATTGTTAAATAGTGACGTACAAAAAGATTTCGATATTATTTCAATATGGCTACAAAAACATTGTATCTATTTAAACACAAACGTGGCTAAGGCTTGCACTTCCATCTGCTTTACATACACCTAAGGGCCAAAACATTATGACCACCTGCACTTACAGCTGGTCGTCCACGTGCTACCAAAACAGCTCTTACCCGGTGACACATGGACGCTAAAAGCCTTTCTAAATGTGTCTTGTGGTATCTGGTACCAACACGTTACCAGCAGATCCTTTAACTTATGTAAGTTATGGTTGAGCCACCGCAAATCGGATATGCTGTTCCAACACAAACCACAGATGCTCGATTGGATTGATGTTTGGGAAATGTGGAGGCCAGGGCAACATCTGGAAGTCTTCCTCATGTTCCACGAACCATTTTCGGACAAACCGGGCAATGTGGCATGGCGCATTATCCTGCTGAAAGAAGGCACTAGTAGAGGGGTATACCGTTGCCATGACAGAATGTATCTGGTCTACAATAATGTTTAGGTAGGTGATAGAGGTCAAAAGTTCCTGCACATGAATGGTGCCAACAACTTCCCCAGGTAAATGATGAAAATGTACTCGGCCATCCACATGGTGCAACAGGAAACGAGATTCATCGGAACAGACGACCTTTTTCAATCATTCAAGGTCCAGTTTTGATGCCCGCATGCCCATTGTAGGCACTGTCGACGGTGAACTGTGGTTAGCATGGGCACTCGGAGCGGCCTGCGGCTATGCAGCCCCATTTTCAGCAGAGTTCGATGTACTGTGTGTGGTGACACATTTCTTCCATCACATTCAAATTACGGGCGAGTTGCGCTACATTATCCCTTCTGTTGGCTTGTACCATACTGGATAGCCTTCACTCACCTCTACCATCCATGAGCCATGATTGGCTCACACGTTGCCTGCGGTTCACGGTTTTTCCCTCCTTGGACAACTTTTTGAAGGTACCACGGCTGACCATGAGCATCCCACAAGCCTTGCCATCTTGGAAATGCTCTACCCAGTCATCTGGTCATTACAATTTGGCCTTTTTCAAACTCACTTAAGTCCACTGCCTTTCCCATCTGAAGAACAAGAATAATACTGATTAACAGAGCTCAGTATCAGGTGTCATTTATACCATTTCATGACCTTCACACTCGCTGTCGTTTACCTGCAGTTGCTTCGATTTGCATAAAGATGAGCTGGTCATAATGTTTTGGCTCTTCGGTGTATTGATTCCTGATATCAATTAAATCTGACACCATTCATTGAATTGTCTAAAAAATGTGGACATTGACATTTCAAGAAATTGCAAGTGTAATGATATTATTGAAAGTGTTTCATCGGTGAAGTATCTAGGTCTGATTGTTGATGAAATTATTCAGGTGGAAGAAACATTTAAATAATATTTGTGACAAATTAAGATACTGCTCGGTAATTTTGTCCACATTCCATACTATCTTACCACTAAATATCTGTCAAAGTTTATCATGCAATTGGAGAATCAGTCATAAGCTATGGTTGAACTTACTGTTCAGGCATGGCTAAAATAAGAAACATTCAAAACATAATTATTAAACATTGCACACCAACCAACACAAAAATAAACTCCTTAATATCAATAAGGGCTACGCTATTTTGAATATATTAAATGTCACTCAACTATATAAAAATGCATTTAATAATTAGGTATTATTTTGATAATACTTATAAATTAAAGATTAATCAAAATAAAAATACTACGTGTAAATCTAAAGGTAAATGCAAATCTGTGGCGAATTCAGGGGCAATCGTTCCCCCCTATAATGCGAAGAAGAACTTGGAACTTAAAAAGGTATTCGCATTTACGATCTATTGATTGCGTTATATATAAGCTCTTTTTTCTAATTCTTTTGAATTGTATATTTTCGTTTAGCTCTTGGGAGCACAAAACTTCGATCAGACTTAAAATCTCTCAGGATCATCAGAAAACGATCAAGAGGCATGATGCATTTGGTCGTTTGATTTCCCAAAATGAGATTATCAGAACAATAATATTTTAAGCGAGGATGTTTTGAAATTATCCTAATTAAAGAACGCTAAAGAAGTTCCATATTTCATTAATATTATCGGTAGGGTTCCAATTTAGAATCGTATTTATTTTGTTTCCTTTTAGATCAGGATCGTCTAACCCAAACAAAAGAGAGGCACTAAAATAAAAAAACTCTGTTCTGAAAGAGCAGCAATATAATATTCTGAGCTTAAAAATGAAAATATGCATTTCAAAGGAATCAGAAAAAGAAAACTACTTTTAAGGAATCAAGGAAATAGTGATTAGAAACCAAATTATACATTTTTAACTAGTATTGGAAGTTGAAAAAAATCATTAAATTATGCACCTAAATATCGTTATAAATTTAATGGATGAAAACTGAGCGTGTTCAAAAGCTTAACAAACATAAATATGAATGAAGCAATTTATTACAAAGCAATAAAACCATACAAATAAAACAATCTTATATAAACACAAGTTTTCCTCTTCCCAGTATAAAGTTAAATCAAAAAAAAAGAATGATCTACCATGCTTAACTAATTTTCTAATTTTACACTACAGTGTTTTCAATATTTCCTAGTAGTAAAAAATAGAATCAATTATTTCATAACATTTAAAAAGCAACACAAATATCTGCTGAAATTCATTTGTGATACATGGTTCTCTTGTTCGAGTCCCAGTGGGGTCAGCGTTGAGATTTATCTCCGCAAATAATTCCCCGCCCTGCCCATGGTCAGTAGGGGACACCGATGGGCTTGGAAAGGCCGCCGTCCATCGGATGGGACGTTAAGCAGTGGCCCTGTGTGCGGGAGAGCCATACCCTGTGCACGTTAAAGAACACGCTGGATGGCCTTGACGGGAGGCTACCATCTGTCTCCCAACAGCTGTTCTAGTGGGTCCCCTCCCCCAACCTTCTCTGAGTCTTCGGGGTCCATGTGACCTGGCCATTTAGCCCATGGTGTGCAAAAAAGTGCCGCTCAGAGGTAAAACAACCCAACCCATGGTTCTCTTAATAATTCTTTACACTTTATTAATGCGAGGCATCTGACGATCTTAAAAGAGGACTTAAACTTATCCTGTTGACTTCTTCTCAAGGATGGGACTAGGCTTCACATTGAACCAAATATAAACAACCTTTTTTACTCAGAATCACGTGACACTAACCTAACAATGTCAACGCAATACGTCCTTTTTACTACTGAACTAGAGCCTTTCGTTCTGCTCCTCAATTCTTATTATTCAAAGAATCTCCGGTTCCAATCAGTTGATGACGTAATTGTCACGCTGAAGCATACTCGAGAGTTGATGACACATCTATCATGGGTTCATTATTGTACGTTTATCTGTCGTAACAATATGTTTCTGCGTATAATTTGAAGAGATGAGCCAGATTCAGTATATTTTTTTGCGTGTGTGTTTTATGAGCCGATAAATGATGACGCTTTGATGGTCATCATATCGGTTCATTTTGCACATAATCTATTCGTGCATATTGTCGGTCAGCAGTAATTTTAAAATTTCACAGGGTTCGGATCAACCGAAAAATTATGAACTGGTCCATCTCTGTTTTCATGAGCAGTGCAGGTCATTTAGTGATTTGTTCGGATCACGAAATGCCACTAAAATCTCCTCCTCTATCAACACTTTGTAAGGTTGAAAAATTGCTCGCGATTCACTGCAGCTGAATATTCTTAGTCGATTGCGATCGAAACCTCATTCGCTTCTTCAGATAATCTGAATTCGTGACTTCATAAAATAAAATGTGTATAATTTCTTCCTCCTTCAAAATTTTCCCTTTAGGCAAAGCCATCTCTAACAACGAACTAAAATATAACAAATACAAAAATTTAACTCAACCCCAAAATTATAACAGAGAATTTTAACAGCTTCAGAAATTCCAATCCCCAAAATTCTCCAAAAATTAAATGCATGTGTTCTGTTCTTGTCATAGGGCTGGGTTGACCTGTTCCTTTTCTATAGAACAAACATCGGAGTCGTACTGGAAGAAGTCAGAACGGAAGCGCTACCAAACCGTGAGGCAAATTTGCCAATAAACTAACCACAGCTGCTGTAAAGCTGACTGAACAAGTGGCAGATCTGAAGCAAGGAGCTGAAGATATCCAACTTCTTTCCGGTTGGTAAAATAGTTATTGTGGAAACTGGGTGGTTCAGAAATAAGTGTTGATCATTAACACCACTGAATTTCCACCCACAGGGCAGCATAAAACTTTGCAACCTGTTCATCCCTCAAAAGACCAAACCCGCCCGAGTCTAAAGGCGATTTGGGGAAGGTTGTCTTTAGACCCTTGGCTCATGTGAGTCATGTACATTGGCAGCAATGGTAAGTTCCACCTCAAAAGTAAAAATGGTAAGTTCCACCTTGTTGGTCAACAACGGCTCCTAGAAATGTTACCTGCAATTTTTTTTTTCTTTGATTTTGCGACATATAGGACAGAGAAGAATCCTAGAAGTTACTCCTAGCTTTTACAAGATTTCTCATACAAGGAATACTAAGCCCTACTAAGACCGAAGTCACTGCTGACCACTACCTTAGTTAGAGCTAACACAGAACACAAGGTTTGCCTTTCTGGAACAGTCGCTAGCTGCCAAACCAGTATGCCAGTTAAGGCTTCGAAAAAGGAGATTCCCACACGGCGGCAATCCTCTGCTTGCTAATGACGCCAAGCCTAAATTCCTTCAATGTCACAGCCATCACCACGCTTCCTTTGTTTAAGGGAGTGGTGATTGCCCTTCTACCATCGCTTTTGATGCGTGCGCAGCTGTGGAAACTGAAGAATCCACCGATAAACCCTTAAGATTAAATCCTTAAATGTGTGCCGTACAAAGAGAAGGAACGGGAATTTGCAAAACTGTAATGATATACACAGTCGTATCAGAATAATATCACCACCTACCATACATATACTATGGTAGGTGGTCATATTATTCTGATACGATTGTGTATTTATTAGCTGCAGTGGAACCTCATTATGCACTAAAACATGAAGAACGATCGACTTCAGGTTGGATCGGTTACGACGGTAATTCTCTGCTTGCTAATGAATGCCGTCATAACCGATGCACTTTATAATATGCATTCTTTAATAATGTATCGGACAGTAATGATATACATAAATAAAACAATTCAATTTCTTCTATTGATAACAAAGTCAGATGTGAGATTGATAATAAGAGAGAGAGATTTCAGATAAATACGTATAAATAAAACTTTCGATATACCTTTTATTCATAACAAGGGGTTTTTTTTTTCGGAATCCATCGAACTTTTCCCCATAATTTGTTGATCTCGATTTATATGGTTTCGATTCATACGGTGATTATCCCAGAACATATCTGCAGTGTAAGGAACCTATCTACTGTGTAAATCGAGGGATGGGTGTCGAGGAGGGTGTGAAGACGAGATAGGGTGTAATCTTATTTTATTAAATTGCTTTTTGTGAGCAAAAGAAAAAGAATTTAGAAAAAAGAATAAGCTGCTTTTCGGCCAAAAGGCCTAGTAAAGTTGGGAGATTAATTATTTCGCCAGCCGACCTCTTAATTCGAAAATTCGAAAAGAAGTCTTATCTCTATATCGACTCCCCTCCAAAGACATTCTCTGGATCCGCCTCTGATACAAATTACCACATTTTAAAAACAATTAGAAGATTGCAGAGATTATGAAATTCCCTCTGTGTTCCATCTAGGATGATCCTCTGTGTTTCCCTCTAAGATGATCCTCTGTGTTTCCCTCTAAGATGATCCTCTGTGTTTCCCTCTAATTCCCTCTAAGGAATTGTTTAATTTCAAAAAGAAATTAGAGATGTTAAAAAAGATTTAAAAACATGGCTTTATTTTTTATTTAAAAACGGGTTCCTGAACCCATCGCTGTCCCCCGGAACAGTCCCTCGAACATCAGAGAAAGGGGACAGAGACGGTTCTTGAACCCATATGTTAGGCATCATGGGGAGCCGTTTTCATTTTATTGGTCCAGATTTTATTCTTAGGGATCCCACCCTCATCGTGTTCATGTGGTCTACGATTTTCTCGAAGAGGAATATATTCGTTGAATGGAGTGGCCACCCAGATCTCCTCACCTCAATCCCATTGAGCATGTGTGGATGCTCTAAGGAGACGCTTTGGAGCTCGTCAGCCCCCTCACAGAACACTCCACGAACTCAGAAGAGCACTTGTCGAGGAGTGGTCATTAATCCCTCAAGACCTCATCAATACCCTCATAAACAGTATGGGGAGTCGTTGATTGAGCTACATATTTGTCAGGGGTCATACGTAACAGACTTTAAGTATTGTTCCATGGATCCATGCATTGCTCCTTCATGTGATTGATGATCTTAATGCATGCACATTATACGATTATGAATTCCTTCTGCTTGATTCACATTTCTAGTGTAATAATAAAAATCTTTTCCAAAATTAATTGCATTCCCTTAAAAATACTTTTAGTTATGTACGAATTTATATATTATCCTTTAATTTTGAGCACCAAATTGAGCACCAAATTTTTGCTTCTAATAAATCGGCATGAAATTTTTTCTCCTCGTCCGCAAGCTGCATCCTTGTGAAGATGCATCTTTCGCCGTCTTTAGTGGGTAGCAAAGCAACAATGCACAGATTGCGCAGACCAAACTTGTAGCGCCACCAGCGAAAAGAGAAAGGATTTTAGGACACTTTGCTTTTAGCACGTAGTGGTAAGTTCAGACAAGCTTTCAAACAAGCCGTAGCTCGTTAACTTCGAAGAAACGAGTGCAAATCTATTTAATGTGTTCACAACAGATTAATGATCCAAAAACATTGGGCACATACAAAGAGAATAAATAAAAATTAGTACATATAAATATGCATAAATAAATCAGTACAAAAAAGTGAAAAGGACATATACCACATTTTGGAACAACATATACAACACACTTACATAAATATGGATAATTAGAAATAAAATCAATGGCAAAGTAATATCACACAATGTGATTTTAAATTTTTTAAAGACATTGTAAACAAATCGAGGATATTGTTGTAGAAGTTAAAAAGATTGGAAAACCTAACCACGGAAAAAATTATCAATGTATTTGATTTATGGGGCTAACAATTTTTTTAACAATAAAACTAATTAAAGTTTTATTATAACTAGTTTTATTATAACAATAAAACTAATTAAAGTTCAATCCTTATTTATGGTTCCCTTAACGGGACCCTAAAATACGGAGTATTTCTCGTGGGATGCTTCGTTAACGCAAAGCTCATTAAAAACCGTAAGTACGGTGCAATCTATCATATTGTTTAATAATTTTAAAAAATTTTGATACAAAAACTTTTCTTCTATTTCTTAAGAAGCAGACATCATACATATTTCTAAGTCGTTGAGGAGGAACATCTCGAAGATAAACTCCGGTGTCCGTGCAGTAAAGCAATCTTAATCATTTATTTTGAACTTTTTCAATGTTATGAATATTACATTGATAGTAAGGATTCCATATTAAGCTTCCATATTCTAGATTTGAACGAACTAAGGAATCAAATAAATTGATTATAGCCCTTGTATTACTAAAGTATTTTGTTTTTCTAACAATAAAACCCATATTTCTGTTAGCTTTCTTTACAATTTTTTGAATATGCATATTAAAATTAAAGTTCGAGTCAAATAAAATACCAAATTCACAGACGAAACAATTCCGTGGAATAGCACGAGAGTTGATGTTATAATCATACGTAACAAAATTCCTTTTACGAGAATAGCTTAAAATTGAGTATTTTGAAATATTCAGTTGGAGTCTTTTAAGAACAGTCCAGTTGCGGAATTTAATCCGATCTGACTGTCGTTAATTGAGTCAATCCGTCTATAAATGTAACATCATCTGCGTACACTGACAACTACAAGAACTAGGTATCATTAATAAAAATGATAAATAACAACGGTCCAGATTAGAGCCTTGGGGCACCGCAGAGCTACTAAAAAACTTGTAGGAAAACTCGGAACTTTAGTAAACATAAAGAGATGCCATATAAAAAGGGGTAAAGCCATTCAACTAGATTACAACCGAAACGGATTTAACTAACTTGTTCAAATGTATTCCAAAAACAATTTTATCAAACGCTTTTGAAAAGTCAGTGTAAATAACATCTAACTGACCATCACAATCAAATGAGTCTGAAATATTTTACTAAGACATAGTAGATTGGTAATCGTCGAACATTTAGGCAAAAAACTCCTATGCATATTACTTTTTGTAATCTTATTAGCATTATTTTGCGATTCAAGGTTCGCATCCCTGTAGGTTTTTTACTTTTTGAACCCTCAGCCCTTTTGTTAATAAATTTTCTTTTTATCGTTTCATTTGAATCTTTCTGTCCTCAGAGTTAAATGATGACAATGAACTGGTGACCTAAGGTCAATTAAAATTTTCCGACCTCTACTTAGTTTCTTTACCTCTGTTTTGAGATATAATTCTCTTGCCTTTCTTGACAATATCAAATCAACGAAATACATTTTCTACACTGCTGACAATAGAAATGATGAATTAATTTCCTTCAACTATGTAAATAATTTATTTATTTGTTTTTGCTTTTCGCAGCACTAAGGAGTTCAGAAAAGACTTAGTAAATGCTACAAATATGTGTGTGCTACTTTATGAAGGCTACAAATATCAGCAATCTCCTTTTAACTAGCTTTCACTACTTCTGGCGCTTTATGTATAGCAGCTTTTAAGAATTTTCATTCTTAACAATTTTGTCTTTGCTATTTCTCCGTTGCATCGGCGTTGCTTAATTTACCTTGGGGCTGTGACGTCAATTAGGTATCTCATCTCCTGCTGAAATGGTTTTTTTAAGCACTGATACTGAAACTTGTGAAAGAATTATTTTCTTTCTGCCGTAGGAGAATTTTTCTTATTTCGTATGCGCTATCCCCATTTCTTCCTGCTATCCCTTTCAGTTGCGTTTGTCGAGCCCAGCGGCGATCCTTTGTAAAACGAATCCTGGTGCGCGACCCTCATCCACTTCACAAATAAAATCCGTTCGTGAAATCCTTTGCTGAGCAAGCAGCAGACGCGCTTCTCCATAATTCCTTTCCTGTCTTCCCTTTTCTTGCGTTGATCTGTCTCCCGTCTCCTGGAAACCGCCACGAAATTACTCCCGCTATTTCTGCTCTTCTGTTTGGCGATCTCTCGGCGCTTGCGCTTTCGCTTCGCTTTGCCAACGCCACGTGAGGAGCTTCGTGCCCATTTAACAATACGGATGCTGCGATGCTGTGACGACACTTGTTGCCTCGAGAGTCTCTGCCACCGCACGGGCAGCAGGGATACGCACTGCCTGGGGGAATAACTGGGCCATCGTCAAGGCAACGTCACATTAGTGGGCCCCTATCTGTGCAAATTGCGAATATTTGTTCTTCTCAAGGCAACTGACGCCGAAGGATACAAAACGAGCCGGTGAGTGAGTTGGTCTTATGCAGGATTGTTCTCTGCCCAAAGTTATCTTCGATCCTTTAAATTCATCAGATAACTTAAATACGTAGATCGAAATTATTTTTTCAAAAACAAACGAAAGTTGTGTTCTCATTCTATTATGAGTTCCCTAATGGTAGCGTAAAGTCTAAATAGTTTTAATTTTAAAGTTCCATCCTGTTGAAAAATTCCTCTTATACCTTCTAAAGTTACAGAAAGGTAAGCGGCTGTCTGCAGCTTGCCAGGCTCGTAATCTGCAGTCAGCAAGCTCGAGTCCCGCCTGGGCCAGTGTTGAGATTTATCTCCGCAAAACTCCCCACCTCGGTCAATAGGAACACCGATGGGCTTGGAAAGGCAGCCATCCGTCGTATGGGACGTCAAGCCGTGGGCCCGTTTGCGGGATAACCGTACACTTTGCACGTTAAATGACATGATGAATGGTGTTGACGGGAGACTTTCATCTGTTTCCTAACAGCTGTTTAGTGGGTCCCTTCCTTCAACCTTCTCTGAGCCCTCGGGGTCTTTGTGATCTGGTCATTTAGTCCATTGTGTGCAAAAAAGTGACGCTCAGAGGTAAAGCAACCCAACCAGTTAGGTAAAACAATTCCTATAAGAATTTTTGTATTCTTGAGCGTGAAAACGGAGTGATAAAGAATATTATTTAACAATCGGAAGCAGAAATGCTTATGTGGTGTACCTTTCGTGTAATATCCTTTGGAAATCTTAGTTTGAAACTATTTGAAAGTTCCAGATCGATACTAGAAAAAAAATCTAACTTTGGAAGTTTTACACTTTTTTTTGGAAGTTTTACACAGATTTTCGAGAAATATTATATAAAGGGTTATTGCAAAAAGTTTTCAACAATGATCTTGTTCCCTGCAGATCATAATTTTTAAAACAGTTATTCAAGTTAAGAGAACACTATTAAGATAAAACCAAATCCTGAAAAATTAAAATAAAAGTAAAAAAAAAGATTTAAAGATATGTCTAACACCAAAAAAAAATCGGTCTTCAGTTTTACTTATGTGTTCGCGAAGGGAAGTCCTTGCAAAAATTGATGCTAGCAAATGCAAATCACATCACTAAAGTGTTAATATTAGGTTTTGGTTTTCAGTTTAACACTTTGGAAATAGAATGTTCGCTCTCGAATACAACTGATATCAATTTATACTTGAGTGGTGCCATATATTTTTCCAATAAAATTAATTCAACTTCCTCATATTTCGATGGAAACAAAACTTTTTCCTTTCTTCTGAATCCCTGATAATGGAGTCCAGTACCTCCCTCTGCTTCGTGTCCCAAGGCATAGAATTTTTTTACAGAAATATTTGTTGAAATAAGAGCCGAACCAAGGGGACGAAGTGACTCCCTCCCTCCACTTCTCCATTGGGAATGATAGTAAGGGCAATGGAGACAAAACATTATTCCCCTTTTGCACATTGCATGCATTGTTGAACAAATTTTTCGAAAACCTCTAAAACGGAGGATAAAAAATTATGCTTCAATCAAAATACAGTATCTCCCTCCCTATGATTTTTCCCCCAGATCTGGTCCTGGTCTGAATTGAAGTGTCGTAGCATCGATTGGGTAGTTTTACCTCTGAGCAGCACTTTTTTGCACACAATGGGCTAAATGGCCAGTCACAAAGACCCCGGAGGCTCAGAGAAGGTTGAGGGAGGGGGACCCATTGGGAGAGCTGTCGGGAGACAGATGGTAGCCTACCGTCAAGCCATCCGGTGTGTTCTTTAATGTGCACAGGATGTGGCTCTCTCCCGCACAAGTTCCACGGCTTAACGTCCCATCCGACGGACGGCGTCGCAGGACGGGGAGTTTCGAGGAGACAAATCTCAACGCTGGCCCGGCTGTGACTCGAACCTGGGAACTACAGATTACGAGCCTGGCGCGCGACTGACTGAGCCACCCCGGCCCTACCGTAGTATCAGATAAAGCCAAACACATGATTGCTTTATTTTTGATTTATCCTTGAACCTCAGGCATCAGAATGATTGCACCATTTCTTTACAAGAAAAAAAAAACCTGATTTACTTTCGAATATTTCTCCCATAAATAAAACTGCTTGCAATATGCCAATAATATTTTTGGGACTACTGAGGAACCACTCTTCAAGGGCTCCCGCTTTCCCACTTCAATTATCTTGTTTATGTTTATTCAGTGGTAATTTATATCGATATTATTTCATTAACGACATTGCTATCCGCATCGATGTCAGCATCTATAATGATAGTTTGTGACTTCTTACATTCACATATCCGACAGGATGTAAACCCTTCACTGAATATCGGATTAAAATATATATATACAAATTCTCTATTGGTTTCCTGTAATGTGTTCGTTTGATTAAAAATTGTTTTAGTCAGAAGAAACAGATTTCTTAAATATTCGTTTTATTGCAAGTCGATTAGAAATACAATCGTGGGAAGGGGAGGGGGAGGAGAAATGCAATCGAGGGAAGGGGAGGAGAAATGCAATCGAGGGAAAGGAATGGGAGGAGAAATGCAATCGATGGAAAGGGAGGGGAGGAGAAATGCAATCGAGGGAAGGGGAGGAGAAATGCAATCGAGGGAAATGGAGGGGAGGAGAAATGCAGTCGAGGGAAGGGGAGGAGAGGAGAAATGCAGTCGAGGGAAAGGGATGGGAGGAGAAATGCAATCGTGGGAAAGGGATGGGAGGAGAAATGCAGTCGAGGGAAGGGGAGGAGAAATGCAATCGAAGGAAAGAGGGGAGGAAAAATGCAATCGAGGGAAAGGGAGGGGAGGAGAAATGCAATCGTGGGAAGGGGAGGAGAAATGCAATCGAGGGAAAGGGGGAGGAGAAATGCAATCGAGGGAAAGGGGGAGGAGAAATGCAATTGAGGGAAGGGGAGGAGAAATGCAATTGAGGGAAGGGGAGGAGAAATGCAATCGAGGGAAGGGGAGGAGAAATGCAATCGGGGGAAGGGAGAGGGGAGTAGAAATGCAATCGAGGGAAGGGGGAGGGGAGTAGAAATGCAATCGAGGGAAGGGGAGGGCAGGAGAAATGCAATCGAGGGAAGGGGAGAGGAAATGGAATCGAGGGGAGGGGAGGGGAGGGGAAATGCAAGCGAGGGAAGGGGAGGGGAGGGTGAAATGCAATCGAGCCAGAAGAACATAAAAGGGAAGGAGGCAAGAGACTGGTTTCCAACGCAGTATAATACTTCCTCCTGCTGGCCTTTACAAACTTTGTTGAAAAATCCATGAAATATAAATAGGCTTAATACTTTATTGCCTCTATTACTCTTACTAGCATTCTGCATCCACCTCCCTGGAGAGATCAAACAGATGAAAATATCGACTACGTTGATTTCTAAGCAACTTCGTTTGCTAAGGTGCCGGACTGCTGAGATTTCCGAGAAGTATTGATTTTGTTTGTTCTATGGCAGATATTTCAGAATCAGGTTTAGTAATCTCCAATTACTTCTGAGCATTTTTTTTCTTCCGATCAGTTTTCTTACCCACCGGTAACAGTTTTCCACCAATTGTCATATCCTCCCAATTGTCGCCTCTATCCAATTGACTTCCACCGAATTGCCACACACACGGAAAGATCTGCTCTAAGCGTATCGTGGTAATACATGTGTATATGGAAGGATAGAAAGGCTTGTCTGCAATAATTCAGTAGCTGATTATTGCACTGATATCTGGTTTCACTAATGAGCTCACACATCATCTAATGAGTTCACAGCATCAGCTGGTTTCAGCTTATGTCGTGATGCTTCTGGTAAGGTTAGTAGCATGTGATGTAACACTCATGTGATATTCGATTAAGCATGGTACTACGACATTGCAACGACATTAAAGTCACCTGACATTTACATACATAAAACAGTTAGTGTTGTGTGCCGCAACACTTGAGGCTATTTTAGAAATATGCTTCATGTTATGGGACATTCGCCGTAGCATCACATTAAAATTACACTCCGATGTTTTTAAAATTACAGCTGCATATTGCCCTTTTTTTTTTTACAATGTGCAGCAATATGTTAGTTAAGATCTCGCAGCGTATGTTTCGTCTGGTATAGCTAATTTTGACGGAAACCCTTCAACTCTTCAACTGTTTCTAAATCTACCAATGTCGTTTCACCAGTAATCACTGCTGATTAAAAAAGTAATCATAATTTTATGTTTTTTCATTCCTAAACCATTTATTTCCTAAACCCACGATTGGACTAAAAATTATCAGTGCAATAACTTGATTTAATTTGTTTCCCTTTCGCATGAAGCATTGACCCAGTAACATTAAAAGCCAATATTACGACACATCAGGAAATATTTCAGAAAGAGGGGATTAACAGATTCAATTTTTCACTTATATCACTTATTTCACTATTCGTTTTGTCACTGCAGTATCCTCCCAAGCCTTTGGAATGATCATGCTGTTCTTGTTCACTTTGCCAACTGTTGACTTTTCTAACACAACTGGTAATAAAACGAAACTGGAAGGTGAAATACCCACTGGAAATATGAGATGCTTGTTTTCAAATCAAGTTCCTAATTTTCTAAATTTAGCGTCCTCTTCCTGTATACATTCAAACAAATTCAAAGTTTGGAAAATGCGATTAGCAGCATTTGATTAGAACCTAAGGATATTTCATTTATCTTTTAAAACAAAAGAGCTGAGTTTTCCAACTGCGGCCTGGAAGAAGGGGGCATGTTGCCGTTACCAGTATAAAGTCCTTATTTTTCACACTCTACAACCCAAATGTTAAGTTTCTAGCATACGTAGACGATTTACAACCTTACTCCTGAGAGGAGAAGTAAGTCGCAACTGTCAAAGTAAATTCCTTGACCACTTTAACATGCAAATATCATCATCATCATCATCCTCAAGCAGCCATGGGCTACGGAGGTCCAACCAGACCGTGCAATTTAGTTCTCCAAGCAAGTCTATCCTGAGCTACATCTACTGCATCTGGCCACTGCACACCAATTCTAACAAGGTCCTGTTTGACATTGTCTGCCCACCGCATCCTAGGTCTCCCCTTCTTTCTGAGGCCTTTAGGCACATTGTTCATAACCCTATTCGCCAATCTATAATTATTCATACGGGCAACATGGCCAAACCAACGGAGTCTCTCTCTGCACAATATGCTGCTTAAAGGAGGTTGCAAACTCCTTTGCCTAACCTCATCATTAGTTACAAAGTTGAACCACCTAATGCCCAAGATACTGCGTAAGCATCTGGAATCAAAAGCATCTAGTTTCCTGTTATCTTGTTTACAAAGTGTCCATGTTTCACTACCATAACTAACCCTAGAAAGAACCAAACTATTATACAGTCTAATTTTAGTCTTTAGGTGTATACGCCTATTTCTCCACACTCTCCATAGGTTCTTAAAAGTCCAGGCAGCAATCCCTATTCGTCTGTTAATCTCATGCCGCGCATCACCATTATCTGTTACATAGCACCCAAGATAATTAAACTGTGACACCTGCTCAAGACTGCAACCATTCAGATTAACTGAATCATAGCCTGCCTGACCAATTTTCATCACTTTAGTTTTCTCTCTGTTTATACCCAAACCTACTCTACTACTAGTCTCATCAACAGCTCGAATGAAAGAGTTCATCTCATCAACATAATTTGCCAAAAGGGCTAAATCATCAGCATAATCTAAATCAGAAATTTTCGTATCTCCAGCCCATTTAAGGCCAAAATCTTTCCCTTGAAGTGAATTTCGCATAACGTAATCAATAATCAAGCTAAAGAGAAAAGGAGACAAAATGTATTTATCAACACCAGAAGTAATGCTAAACCAATTCTACAAGCCTTACCAACTCTCACATATGATTCAGTGTTATTATAGAGAGCTTTCATAATGTTAACTAACTTCTCTGGTATACCATATGATCTTACCATCAACCACAAATTATGACGATCAGCAGAGTCGAAAGCCTTTTTGAAATCAACAAAGCTGGCAACCAAAGGTTTCTGAAACTCTAAACATTTCTCAAGAATCTGCCTAAGTGAAAATATCTGATCCACACATCCCCTACCACTCCTGAATCCACTTTGCTCATCACGCAATTGACTGTCAACCAGATTCTTAATTCTATTAAGCACAATCATGGTAAGAACTTTACCTGGAACAGAGAGTAGGCTGATACCCCTATAGTTATCACAAGAACTGCGATCACCTTTTTTGAAAATAGGGATAAAAATAGCTCTGGTAAAATCCTTAGGAACCATGCCTTTATCATAAAAGATATTCAGAATTTCAGTCATCCAAGTGGTAACCGAATCATTCCCAGCTCTAAGCATTTCCGTAATAATTTCATCTACCCCTGGGGATTTATGAAGTTTAAGTTTAGAAACAGCCAAAATAACTTCGGATTGTGTTATAGGGCCAACATTAAAGCCACCAATACATCTATCATCATTGCAAACAATTGGAGTAGAACTAACTACATTGTTTAGAACATCACTGAAATGCTCAGCGCACCTAGCCATGACAGAATCCTCCCCTTCTATAACCTTACCTTGTTTATCCTTCAATCCTTGTATGCCTGTCCGTTTTCTACCACACAAAACATTAACTATCTGGTACAGCTCTCTGCTGTTGTGCTGTCTAACTGCTTCCTCGGCTTTGTCAGCCAAACCATCAAGCCAAAGATTCTTATCAGCAGCTAACTGATCTTTTACACGTTTATTAAGTGCTCTGTAATGCTTCCTATTAGGACTAGTAGGGTATTGATTAAGGACATTCCTGCAGTTCTTTCTTTCCGAAATAAGCTCAAGTGCCTTATCACTCAGATAATTCTGTCTCTTCTGCTCCTTTTTTCCTAAAAGAGTACTGTTAGTGTCCAAAAAAAACTGTTTAAAACGATCCCATTCTTCCTCAACTTCCGTAGTAAGCATACCATGACTGTCATAATGACTAAGTAACCTATCATGGTAAGCCTTAGCTATAACTGGATCTTTCAGAGCTTCAGCATTAAAAGTAAATTTTTTAACCCTAGCACAACACTTTTTAAGTTTAAGTTGCAACACACTTTTAACAAGGTAATGTTTTTTTTTCTAATATTAGTTTCCAATTTCAGCTCCCCTATATGCCCTGGTATTCCTAACAGAACTAGTCCATTTGCTGTTAATTAATATGTAATCAATCATATTCTTATGCAGCCCATCAGGTGAAACCCATGTGTTCCTATGTATGTCGCAGTGTTTGTAATAAGTGTTAGTTATTCTGAATCCATTGAGTTTACTTACCTGTAGGAGACGTTGCCCATTGCCATTGCAGCTACCAATACCAAAAGGGCCTGTTACTCCTCCCCAAAGGTCAGAGTCAGTACCAACTTTGGCATTGAAATCACCAAGAACAAGGGTAATATCTCCTTTCTTGACAGAATTCAAAATATCCTGAAGTTTTTCATAAAACCTATCCTTCTCATCCTCATCAGCATCCTCAATGGGGGCATAACAGCAGATAACATTCAAGTCATTAACGCTTGTCTGAAATTTTGCTGTAAGAAACCTTTCATTAATGCACTCATATCCTAGAAGAGCGTCGCTAGCGTGTCTGCTGAGAAGCAGACCCACGCCTTGGTGATGCTTATTGTCGTCCCTCCCTGAAAAGAGAAATTTAAGATTATTTTTAAGAATCTGACCTTTATCTGTCCATCTGGTCTTTGCAAGCTGAGAATATCTAAATTATAACGGTGGAATTCTTATGTGAGGACATCAAGAGAAAAAGCTCTGTGCAGAGTCCTCACATTCCAACTACCTATGGGGAGAAAATGGTTAGTGGGATGCTTAAAGAAACTATGTTTATTGAGAGAGGGAATGCCGACAATATGAAACAGCCCCCTAATCGCAGACATGGGTCAATGACCCGTTCCCCAACTACTAAAGGCTGAAGCCATCTACACTGGAAGACTTCCTCCAATGTAGAATTTGACGATGCCAATAGAAGCAAAGAGTTCAGGTGCCTGCGATGACTTCTGCTCAGGATTATCCACCAGCTGATAAACATATCCTGTGAATCTATTCACTTGGGGCTGTCAACCCACAAACAAACAGAAAACACAGCGGAAGATTTTCCCTCCACAGAAGCCCATCAGTGCAGCAAAATCAGGATCCATAATCAAGCTCAGAGCCATATATCTGTCCTGTCTAGTAGGTATAAATGGTCAGCACCAGGACCCTGTGTGGCTGACCACTCCTCAGCAGGGTAGAAAAAAAAGAAAAGTAGCCATAGTTGTCCAGACCAGTAGGCCACACTAATCTGGCAGCCCTCCCCTTCCGTTCACTTCCACAAGAGAGTATCTCTTTTGAAAGTTACTAACGGTCCGCACCACGAGAAGGCGGGGTCGGACATTAGGTGCTAGGCCTAGCCGGTTCTATGCATCGTCACAGGGGATTGGTGCATAACTCTCCTCCCAGTGACTACCTAGCTACCATTTACAGACCACATGCAAATAGCAGGTTTCTAATATAAATTCACAACTTCACAATATCAGTTAGGCTAGTGGTTCTCAACGTGGACCATATGGATTCCCAGGGGGCCACTTCTAGAAGAACGTGGAAGAAACGGAATATTAGGAGGTCACAGTAAGTTTCTGATGGGGCCACCCGAGCTTACTACCAGAATAAAATATTATGCATGAAATGTGAATGTATTTTTCACTTTTTTTAGTACACGTAATAACATATGATGAAAAACTTTCAAGTTTACATCAACCACAAGGATCATACTGATAAAATGCTAATTATCAGAATATTTTTTGTTAGCAGATACTCTGAGTTAGCAGAAACTACTTTAGCAGATACTGCTGCTACTAAACAGTTTATGCCTTTAAGAATTTTCTTTGCTCTCTAAAAATAAGAAAAAAATCGATTATTAGAATATATATATGATATTAAATTTATATTATAAAGAAACAGCAGATACGATAAAGTAACTTTTTTCTCACTAACGGGCTATGAGGGGAACTAAAGTTAGTGTATAGAGAATAGAAGTAAATGAAACATATAAGGAGCAAAAAAAGGATTAGAAACACTGACATAGACGATTTATCATCTCCCAACTTTAGTTCCCTTTAAACGGTCAAAGATCAAATTACTCGAAGATTCTGAAACATGACCAGCGTTATTAGAAATTATGGAGTAGAAAAAAAAATTTTTTCTTTACCTATTTTTAGAAATTTGAATGTCGTTTGCCTTATGGGGCAGACAACAAATAAAAGCATTGCATTTTTTTAAAAAGGAGCTAAAATGGACCAAAGATGCGATAAAGCCTCTACCTCGTCATTTGTGCAGGGGATAAGGCATTGATTTTCGGTGATCCTGTAATGGACGAGAGCAAACGAGTTACTAAATGTTTATTTGCTACAGGCAATGCCCTCCGTTCTAAGTCACCAACCTCGACAGTAGCGCTCCTGCCTCCTGAAACCCCGTTGTTGATTCATTATCGCTCGCTCCCTCTAGAGAAGCAACTAGTCACTATCTAAAATTTCAAATATTGCAGAAAACATTATCAAAAGTTAATATATTGTACATCACAGGAAATACAATTTAGAATTTAACACAAAACAATTTATTTAAAAATGCAACTCTCCGGATAATATTCACACATTAATATAATTCACTCGATTCGAACTATTAGAACGTAAGATACGAACTGTTTACTGCGACGGTGAAGGGAAGATGCCATTCTATGATATATCTTCTGATAATCTAGTAAAATACATTTCTATATTACAAATTGTTACATTTAGTCATCTGGCGCAACTATTTCAAATTTTTAATAATCCTCCTTTAAACGCGGTTTCTTTTCTTTTTGGTAAAATATCTTGAGAACATCTTAAAATTGTGTACATGGATAAATACGCGTAAACATTCTGTGTTTCTATTGGCCCTGTTGTTCGGACAACGGTAAAGTGTAGAATCATACAGTGATAAATTCTCGGTTCAGATGAATTCGTTGCCATCAAATATGTAGATTCACAAAGTAAGGTTCTTTTTTTTAATAAAAACTGTGAACTATAATTTTTTCCTGTTGAAGAAAATCCTCCATTATAATGCAAAGAAAAATAATCAAAATGATCAGTAACTATGCAAAAAACAAGCAAATAAAAAAAAAGGAAATACTCCTCGTTAAACGCGAAACTCTCTGAACCACCTTCCGCATTAAATGGGAGTTCCATATATAATTGTAATTCACTCTTTCGATCGTTTCATCCAGTTGAGTTCAACAGTCACCAGTACCATGGTTTAGAAATTTTAATGTTACAAGAACTCTTTACTGTGACGGTGTAGTGAAGTAAAAAATAAAAAATAAAAAACCAAATATATATTTATTCTTTACCCTTCATCGAAATTTCCTTTCGAATGTAGGTAGTGTCGTATTTTCACGCCTTTTTATTTAAATCTTTCCTTCATGGGCTAATTCCCCTTCGAAGCATTTTAATATTGCAGTCGGTGATAAGAAATGATGTCGGTTTCAACCATTGATCAAACTTAAGCTGCATGCTATCTTTCCCAATTTCTTTTACATACCATATTGCTATGCCCAGTTAGTGGTGCACAGCAATCTCCTTTGGCATGCAGTGGTATAGCCAGGAGCATCCGTGAAAAACTATCAAATAATCGTAAGAGATAAGAAAAGCGATATATGTGAGGTTTATTATAACTAAGTCTTAAGACAACGGCGATATTTAACAACAGTAAATTTCGAGACATGTTTGCTATAGTAGCATTGCTTCTCTCCCAACACGAAATTCTAGGTGTACCACTGATGTTACATTTAAAGTATTCATTCCGAAAATTTATTTTTCGTATTTAAAGTAATTCATTCTGAAAATTTAAAATTTATAGTGGGTGCATTTTTCAAATCAGTATTATTGCAGAGGCATAGTTTGCATACCAGCGAATATAAAACGAGTCATTTAGGTAGCACATTTTAAACTTCTTGAAACGTACTGAGATACGATACTTTCAAACATAAACGCCATCTTCAAGCAGCTACGGGCTACGGAGTGCAAAGAGACTGTGCAATTAGTTCCCATACACGTCTATCCTGAGACATTGCTGTTGAATATGGCCAGTACAGACAAATTCTAAAAATGCCCTCTTAACAGAAATACAAGTACTCTTGGTTTAATGTCGATATCTAGTTTAGAGGAATAAAGTTAATTTTTGAATTGTAAAGTTCGCAAACCTAACTGACAATATATATAAGCTAGCGAGCAGCAAGCATTTCCTTCGTTCAAGTAGAGTAACATTAGGACGAAAAGAATGACTGATCGCATCCCTAGCTGAGAGATTTGCATTTCACGAAAGGCACTGTTGACTTCACTAATTATCGAAATGATTCAGACTCAGAAATTTTAGCTCTTCACGTACATTGGACTGTAGGATATAAAAGTTTTTTTATGTTCGAATAAGCGTACATTTCATTTATTGCGTAATATTTTGTAGATAAATGGCTATTATAAATTCCATATTTAATAGTTAGTTGAATCAACTAAAGCTGAAATGGCCAAATCAGTTAATTACAAAAAAGTTAGCTGAAAAATGTACTTCATACTTTGTAGATACTAGTGTTGAAGAATAATCGAAAATTTAAAAGCTAGTTTTTAATCGATCTGTTTTTTAAAACTCGGTTTCAACCGGTTTTGACCAAAAGGTATAGTAATTTTTAAAAGCCGAAATGAAAGGTACTGACTTTAACTCTTAACAAGCATAGTTAAACCAAAAAAGCAGCATCATACGCATTCATATGAGAAAGAAAATGACGACTTTGACATATTTTATTTTAGCCAAAATAATACACCATTCAGACAATTTAGAATTGAAAAAAAATTAATAAAGAATATATACTTAGAAAACAAAAATTAAACTTTCTGTAAAAAAATTATAAGGAATAAAATTAAAATTAAGAATAAAGAATAAAAAAATATTGAAGTAAAATTTTTTAATAAAAAATATTTACCTAGAAAACAAAAAATATACTCTTTTTGTAAGAAAAGATATAAAATTAAAATTAGATTTTATCGCTATGTTGAAAATGGCATTTTAGGAAACAAAGGGCATTATGGGTATTATCTGTCATTCTTGAACGAAGCTTAGATAAAAAAAAAAGACCCGCAGCTGAAAAGCCTCATTCTGATTCAACACTCGTTGGTTTAACGATAAGTAACGCATTACGTAAAAGCTCTAAATTTTTACTCTTTTTTAATGTAGCTTCAAAGCATTTAAATTCATTGTTGACATTAAAATCTCTGGAATCTTTCATAGGCAAGATTTCTGTTTTATTCATTTTTCTCAAATACTCGTGCGTTAAGTCGTCATCTTCGTTAGTCTTAGCAATACTAGCTGCACCTTGCACTTCTGACTCTGAGTTATCATCTACCTCGATGGTTTGACATTTAGGCTTAACACATACTACCTCGATGGTTTGACCATTGCGAAAAAGCCTAAGGAATGTATGTACTGCGATTTTCTTTACTGTTTGTCTGGATTATAAAGGGAATAAATCAGACGATTCATATATAAAATCCTCTCGATTGATTAAATATCTCAACAATGAAATGACTTCCTTTTGTCGTCGTGATGAAGAGCGTTTGATAAAGGCATTCTTTGAGACTGGCAGCAATGGGATTTTCCTTATTGTCTAGTTTCTTAAGGCAAATTTTCATAAGCATGTCAGCTTTAAGTAAAGTTGCTTCTTCAGAGCACAGAACTTTCAAAAGAAATTCAAGTGGACGAAGAATTTCAGCGAGCTTATCTAACAAATTCCATTCCTCCTCAAAGACACTCTTTATTGCAGCAAGTACTCGGAGAGCCTTAGGAATGCAGTTCCTTACCTTTAGGAAACGTTCAATCATAGAAAGGACACTATCCCACCGTGTCTTGCAGTCCAAAGTTTCTTTTCTTCTCTATTGAATTCCTCCTTTACGAAATCTTGAAGGAGAATTGCGAAACATTTTTCTGAATTTCTTAATTACTCTCAAATTATCTGCACTAAGTCGCGGTGCCTCATTTGTGTCAATATTTATCTCAGACATATGATCCAAATATAGGCGTTGATTCACATCATACTTATCTTCATTTAAGTCTTCATCATCATCTTCAATACCCAACTAGTCCTAATAGAAAGGAATACAGAGAGTTTAATAAAGATGTAAAGGTTCAGTTAGCTGCTGATAAAAAACTTTGGCTTGATGGCTTGGCTGACAAAGCTGAGGGAGCAGTTAGAAGGCACAACAACAGATAGCTAACACAACAGAATAGGTAATATAGATAGGTATACCAGATAGTTAATGTTTTGTGTGGTAGAATACAGGTATATAGGGATTGAAGGATAAACAAGGTAAAGTTATAGAAGGTGAGGATTCTGTCTTGGCTAGGTGGGCTGAGCATTTCAGTGATGTTCTAAACAATGTGGTTAGTTCTACTCCCATTGTTTGCAATGATGATAGATGCATTGGTAGCTTTAATGTTATTAAAGCCACCAATAACCACCTATAACCAATCTGAAGTTATTTTGGCTATTTCTAAACTTAAAATTCATAAATCCCCAGGGGTAAATGAAATTACTACAGAAATGCTTAGGGCTGGAAATGTTTCGGTTACCACTTGGATGACTGAAATTCTGAATATTTTCTATGATAAAGGCATGGTTCCTAAGGATTTTACGAGAGTTATTATTATCCTTATTTTCAAAAAAGATGATCGCAGTTCTTGTGATAACTATAGGGGTATCAGCTATATTTATATATAAGCTATAGAATATGGCTAATAGAATATGGCAACCATATCCTTAATAGAATTAAGAATATGGTTGCCAGGCAATTGCGTGATGAGCAATGTGGATTTAGAAGTGGTGGCTACTGATCTACGGGACCTGGGTTCGAGCCCCGGGTAAGGCATGGATGTTCGTGTTGTTTTTCTGCTGAGGTCCTGCCATCCTCACAGACATTCTCTATGGCATATAAACTGACAGGCTCCTGTCAGACCTCTGTGGCAAGCAGCTGCTTGAGGGGGTATTTATTTTTTATTTAGGGGATGTGTAGATCAGATATTTTCACGCATTCAGATTCTTGAGAAATGTTTAGAGTTTCAGAAACCTTTGGTTGCTAGCTGTGCTGATTTCAAAAAGGCTTTCGACTCTGTTGATCGTCATAGTTTGTGGTTGATTGTGAGATCGTATGGCATACCAGACACGTTAGTTAACTTAATAAAGCTCTCTATCATAACACTGAGTCATGGCTTGTAGCAATTGGTTTAGCATTACTTCTGGTGTTCGACAAGGGTGCATTTTGTCTCGTTTTCTCTTTAGATTATTGATTATGTTATGCGAAGTTCTTTGCAAGGGAAAGATTTTGGCCTTAAATGGTCTAGAGATTTCAAAATTTCTGATTTAGAATATGCAGATGATTCGGTCTTGTTCGCTAATGATGTTGATGAGATGAATTCGTTCATTAGGGCTGTTGATGAGACTGGTAAGAGTGGTTTGGTTATAAACAGAGAAAAAACTAAAGTAATGAAAATTGGTCAGGCAGACTGATTCAGTTAATCTGATGGTTGCAGTCTTGAGCAGGTGTCGCAGTTTAATTATCTTGGGAGCTATGTAACAGATAATGGTGATGTGCAGCATGAGATTAACAGACGAATAGGGATTGCTGCCGGGACTTTTAAGAATCTATGGAGAGTGTGGAGAAATAGGCGTATACACCTAAAGACTAAAATTAGACTGTATAATAGTTTGGTTCTTTCTAGGGTTAGTTATGGTAGTGATACTTGGACACTTTGTAAGCAGGATAACAGGAAACTAGATGCTTTTGATTCTATATGCTTACGCAGTATCTTGGGCATTAGGTAGTTCAACTTTGTAACTAATGATGAGGTTACGCAAAGGAGTCTGCAACCTCCTTTAAGCAGCATATTGTGCAGAGAGAGACTCTGTTGGTTGGCCATGTTGCCCGTAGGGATAAGGTTAGGAACAGTGTGTCTGAAGGCCTCAGAAAGAGGGGGAGACCTAGGATGTAGTGGGCAGACAATGTCAAACAGGGCCTTATTAGAATTGGTGTGCAGTGGCCAGATGCAGTAGATGTAGCCCAGGATAGACTTGTTGGAGAACTAAATTGCATGGTCTGGTTGGACCTCCGTAGCCCATGGCTGCTTGAGGATGATGATGATGATGATTTAAAATATAAAACTATTACCATTGCAATCTATTTCGTAAAATGATGACTTTTTCACGTAGGCCTTCAATCTCTCTCTCTATATATACGTTATACAAAATTGGAACGGAAAATATTTTTGTGTATGCGTTCGTTCATTATTTGAATGACCTTGAAACGTGTTCATTTTTCATTTTTTTTCTTTCTCCTTGTCTCTCTCTTTCTATAAGAAACATTTATAAAAAATTCAACATTACTGTAGTAAAAAAATCAATAAAAAAAACCGATGCTTTGTTTCCGATTTTCGATTTTTGTGGAAATTTTAATAACCGGTTGAAACACAGTTTTCAAAATCCGGGTTTGAACAGTAATATATACGATTTATTGTAATTCATTCATTCTTATTATTATATATCGCCTGTAGAGACTACGGAATATTCGTTTTCAAAGAGAATGCAATTTGGAGTTTTCGAATTTAGAACTCTGTAACAATGGAAATTCTAACTAAAGGATGGTTCAGAAAAGGTAAATAGCATTATTTCATTAATGCCTATGCACGCGAAGAAAGGTTGTTTTTTTCATTATCTGTTAAAGAAAAAAAAGTCGTGTTTTTTCCATCCACCCCCGGGAGTGAGAGGAAAATCGCTGCGACATCAATGGAAACCCGTTGATTACCACTCTCTGTGGTACGAATTGCCAATTTCTTAAAGGAATGTCTTGCACTAGAAGTTCAAATTTTGCCATTTTCCAGCTGAATTCCCTCTAAGAGTCGAGATTAAAACTAAAGATTCTGAAACGTCGAATCTTAATATGCTCTGTGAAATTTCAGCAACCAGAAGACTTAGTTGGAATGAGATAAAAATCTCAGACGAGACAGGTTGGCAGATGAATAAGACATGACATGATAGCCGTTACAGAACAAAGGCACAAATCAATTTCACACAGAAATGGATTATATGGCAATAGCCAATGCCTTGCAAATCCCTGTGGTTCGCGACAAACGCAACTACGCCTCACGACGGAAATTTGTACGCAGTGGCATTTGCTAATCAGAAGCTGACTCGAACCCAAGTTCGATGGAGCACAATATAAAAGCAATATTATGCTATTGTTTGGGCTCTGAAGAAGTTTGAAAATTGGATTTTTGTAGCTACGATATATGTAGTATTGGATCATAATCCGCTTAAGTTCTTGACAATGGGCTATCCACAGGGGCGGGAATTACAGAAATAGGCATTGACCTTTCAACGTTATAACATTATAATCACTCATCAACATGGAAAATTGCATTGCAAGGCTGATGCCCTGTCGCGATTGCAGCGTGTAGAGATTCCTGGGGGTGTTGGTAATTAGGCTAGGGGTTGCAATGGAAAGGGGTGAGCTGTCAACTCAAATGGGTGCAAAAATGAGAAGGGACAAAATTCACCCGACTCCCTTGTGGGGAGATGCTCTGCTCGGAGAGTGAAGATCTCCAGTGAGCACTGAAAGAAGTGAACTAAGGATAATTACTACTGAGTGTCAGAGATGTTTTGTGCACTTATCATCATCCTCAAGCAGCCATGGGCTACGGAGGACCAACCAGACCGTGCAATTTAGTTCTCCAAGCAAGTCTATCCTGAGCTACATCTACTGCATCTGGCCACTGCACACCAATTCTAACAAGGTCCTGTTTGATATTGTCTGCCCACCGCATCCTAGCTCTCCCCCCTCTTTTGGGGCCTTTAGGCACACTGTTCATAACCTATTCGCCATTCTATAATTATTCATACGGGCAATATGGCCAAACCAACGGAGTCACTCTCTGCACAATATGCTGCTTAAAGGTGGTTGCAAACTCCTTTGCCTAACCTCATCATTAGTTACAAAGTTGAACCACCTAATGCCCAAGATACTGCGTAAGCATCTGGAATCAAAAGCATCTAGTTTCCTGTTATCTTGTTTACAAAGTGTCCAAGTTTCACTACCATAACTAACCCTAGAAAGAACCAAACTATTATACAGTCTAATGTTAGTCTTTAGGTGTATACGCCTATTTCTCCACACTCTCCATAGATTCTTAAAAGTCCAGGCAGCAATCCCTATTCGTCTGTTAATCTCATGCTGCACATCACCATTATCTGTTACATAGCTCCCAAGAAAATTAAACTGTGACACCTGCTCAAGACTGCATCCATTTAGTTTAACTGAATCACAGCCTGCCTGACCAATTTCATCACTTTAGTTTTCTCTCTGTTTATAACCAAACCTACTCTACTACCAGTTTCATCAACAGCTCGAATGAAAGAGTTCATCTCATCAACATCATTTGCCAATAGGGCTAAATCATCAGCATAATCTAAATCAGAAATTTTCGTATCTCCAGTCCATTTAAGGCCAAACTCTTTCTCTTGAAGTGAATTTCGCATAACGTAATCAATAACCAAGCTAAAGAGAAAAGGAGACAAAATGCACCCTTGTCGAATGCCAGAAGTAATGCTAAACCAATTGCTACAAGCCTTACCAACTCTCACACACGACTCAGTGTTATTATAGAGAGCTTTCATTATGTTAACTAACTTGTCTGGTATGCCATATGATTTCACAATCAACCACAAATTATGACGATCAACAGAGTCGAAAACCTTTTTGAAATCAACAAAGCTGGCAACCAAAAGTTTCTGAAACTCTAAACATTTCTCAAGAATCTGCCTAAGTGAAAATATCTGATCCAGACATCCCCTACCACTTCTGAATCCGCATTGCTCATCACGTAATTGACTGTCAACCAGATTCTTAATTCTATTAAGCACAATCATGGAAAGAACTTTTCCTGGAACAGAGAGTAGGCTGATACCCCTATAGTTATCACAAGAACTGCGATCACCTTTTTTGAAAATAGGGATATCAATAGCTCTGGTAAAATCCTTAGGAACCATGCCTCTATCATAAATGATATTCAGAATTTCAGTCATCCAAGTGGTAACCTAAACATTTCCAGCTCTAAGCATTTCCGTAATAATTTCATCTACCCCTGGGGATTTATGAAGTTTAAGTTTAGAAACAGCCAAAATAACTTCAGATTGTGTTATAGGGCCATCATTAAAGCCAGTAATGCCTCTATGATCCATACAAACAATTGGAGTGGAATTAACCTCATTTTTTAGAACATCACTGAAATGCTCAGCCCACCTACCATGATAGAATCCTCACCTTCTATAACCGTACATTATTTATCCATTAATCTCTGTACACCTGACCGTTTTCTACCACACAAAACATTAACTATCTGGTACAGCTCTCTGCTGTTGTGCTGTCTAACTGCTTCCTCGGCTTTGTCAGCCAAACCATCAAGCCAAAGATTCTTATCAGCAGCTAACTGATCTTTTACACGTTTATTAAGTTCTCTGTAATGCTTTCTATTAGGACTAGTAGTGTATTGATTAAGAACATTCCTGCAGTTCTTTCTTTCCGAAATAAGCTCAAGTGCCTTATCACTCAGATAATACGGTCTCCTCTGTTTCTTTTTCTCTAAGAGAGTACTGTTAGTTTCCAAAAAGCCTGTTTAAAATGATCCCATTCTTCCTCAACTTCAGTAGTAAGCATACCATGACTGTCATAATGACTAAGTAACCTATCATGGTAAGCTTTGGCTATAACTGGGTCTTTCAGAGCTTCAGTATTAAAAGCAAATTTTTTAACCCTAGTACAACACGTTTTAAGTTTAAGTTGCAACACACTTTTAACAAGGTAATGGTCAGATCCAATTTCAGCTCCCCTATATGACCTGGTATTCCTAACAGAACTAGCCAATTTGCTGTTAGTTAATATATAATCAATCATATTCTTATGCAGCCCATCGGGTGAAACCCATGTGTACTTATGTATGTCGCGGTGTTAGTAATAAGTGTTAGTTATTCTGAATCCATTGAGTTTACTTACCTGTAGGAGACGTTGCCCATTGCAATTGCAGCTACCAATACCAAAAGGGCCTATTACTCCTCCCCAAAGGTCAGAGTGAGTACCAACTTTGGCATTGAAGACACCAAGAACAAGGCTAATATCTCCTTTCTTGACAGAATTCAAAATATATTGAAGTTGTTCATAAAAACCTATCCTTCTCATCCTCATCAGCATCCTCAGTGGGGACATAACAGCAGATAAAATTCAAGTCTTTAACGCTTGCCTGAAATTTTGCTCTAAGAAACCTTTCATTAATGCACTCATATCCTAGAAGAGCATCACTAGCGTGTCTGCTGAGAAGCAGACCACGCCTTGGTGATGCTTATTGTCGTCCCTCCCTGAAAAGAGAAATTTAAGATTATTTTTAAGAATCTGACCTTTATCTGTCCATCTGGTCTCTTGCAAGCGGAGAATATCTAAATTATAATGGTGGAATTCTTGTGTGAGGACATCAAGAGAAAAAGCTCTGTGCAGAGTCCTCACATTCCAACTACTTATGGAGAGAAAATGGTTAGTGGGATGTTTAAAGAAACTATGTTTATTGAGAGAGGGAATGCCGACAATATCAAACAGCCCCCTAATCGCAGACATGGGACAAAGACCCGTTCCCCCACTACTACAGGCTGAAGCCATCTACACTGGAAGACTTCCTCCAATGTAGAATTTGACGATGCCAATAGAAGCAAAGAGTTCAGGTGCCTGCGATGACCTCTGCTCAGGATTATCCACCAGCTGATAAACATATCCTGTGAATCTATTCACTTGGGGCTGTCAACCCAAAAACAAACAGAAAACACAGCGGAAGATTTTCCCTCCACAGAAGCCCACCAGTGCGACAAAATCCAGATCCATAATCAAGCTCAGAGCCATATATCTGTCCAATCCAGTGGGTTTATTATATGGTCGGCACCAGGACCCTGTGTGGTTGACCACTCCTCATCAGGGTAGGAAAAAAAAGTAATGTAGCCATAGTTGTCCAGATCAGTAGGCCACACTAATCTGGCAGCACTCCCCTTTCGTTCACTTCCACAAGAGAGTATCTCTTTGGAAAGGTATTAACGGTCTGCACCACGAGAAGGCGGGGTCGGACAATAGGCGCTATACCTGGCCGGTTCTATGCATCATCACAGGGGATTGGTGCATAGCTCTCCTTCCAGTGACTACCCAGCTGCCATTTGCACTACAAGTAAATTAATTGGACAGTCTTCGACTGAGGACATTGTTCACCAGCCAAGTCAGGTGTCATTGATATTTGCGTGGTAAAAGGCATGAGTTTTATAAGTATGGTAAAAACTGATAAAACACTTTGGGGAAGGGACATGTCATGCCCCTCTAATTTATTTACTTTTATTTATAGTTGCATTTTTATTGTATTTTTGTTGTTGTAAATATCTTATGTATTAAGTGTGCTTTTGGAAGTGCTATTGTGGGGATATGACTCATAGATGTTTTCGGGACTGAGCTGGCTGCCTGCGTGGGTTGACGAGTTGAAAGTCTTTTTACGACCATTTACAACTAGCCTGGGGCACGAGTGTGAGCTCTGGAAATGAGCCGGACAATAAGGATATAGCAGTCTTGAGTGCCGCTGTCAAATGGGTAGGATGTTTGAACACACGTCAAGGGACGCCGCTCTTACTCAAACAAAACGCTTAAGGAGAGGGTTCGATTCTATGGGAGAATCAAGTCTGTTGGTGAATCAGATACAGTTCTGTGGAACTGAGGTGAGTTCTTAGTGAACCACGTTGTAGGCAAAGTTTGGATATCCTTTTGCCGAGTTTGAGATCGGTAAAGCGAGAATCTGCAAAGTACGGTTCTCCACCTCATTACGTAATTCTTTGCAGCAGCAAAGGCCTAGAGAGTTGTCCCAGCACGTGATTGTATATAATGTGAATAAACTGTGTTGTCACTATACAGCTCTTGTGCATGAATTGTTATGACATTTATGCGTGAATTGTTGGACATATTTCTGTACATCACTTGGTGCATCAAGTCCGAGGCATATGTTGGTACGGGTGTTTAACGAACCTGTTATTTCACCGAAATAAGGGTAAAGGTAATCAAGGGACTAATTGATCATCCTCTACTACAGAGTGAGTAAATCGTTTGTCATCTGACCGAACATCACATTCGGTGGAGTTGAAGCAGATCATATAATTTCACGTGACGAAATAAAAATCGGCATCGTTCCCCCTTACCACGACTGCGCACGACAATGGGAGATCAATTTTTCGTAGCCTAAGCCATTCCCGCATCAGAAGTTTTCGTTCAACGTATAGCTCGTTACTTTCGGCCTTCGCGTTCTGGAGATATCTGAATAGCTTCTAAGAGTTTTTCGTGTTTCCCCCCTCTTTTAGTAGGGAAGGAAGCACGCGGAGGCAAGTTTTGTTTTTCATAGTCTACAACATTCCCCGTGTCAAAAGCATTCATTCGACATATCGATTGTTACTTTCAGCATCCGCGTTCTGAAGATGTAGCTTAAGAACAGTTTTCACATTTCCCCATTTTTAGGGGGGGGGGGGGGGCAAACATGGGGTGCCTTTTTTTTTACCGTCTAGGACGTTCCTGACGTCAGAAGCTTTCATTTGGCATATAAATGAGTAAGTTTCTCCATCGCGTTCGAAAGATAGATGGAAATGTTTTGTCAAATGCACAAACCGACCAACCGATAAATGTCAAAGCCAAAAGCAATGGGAAGACGGTTGAAAAGAGGGGGCCTAGAAACTGTTTTGCCATTGCTGTATAACATTTTATCTTCCATTTGAGAGATCTTTACAAATTTCTTAAAAAATGCGTAAAATATGCACAAGTTTAAGAATTGTTTGACTCCATTACCCTTATTAACATTATCAAATGGGTGATGCCCCCTTGTTCTACCCCCCCCCCGCCCTATCCGAACACTGCCGTTATAAGAAGTATTGGACGAATTTTTCCCTTTTTACCAAACGGCATTTGACCATGGGTCATTAGACGAAACGTCGGGGACAGTTCTAAGACACGGCCACCATGTCTGTTGCAGATGGTTTCTCATGGCGGCTGCAGCCTGCGCTGGTTGCCGATCAGTCTGCAGATGATGCCCTGCTATGTTCAAAGCATGTTCGATGGGGGAAAAATCTGGAGAGTTCTGCAATCAAAGGGGCTACGCGTTTAAAGGGGAATTTATGTCTAGCTACCAATTTACTGTCGTATACGGCAGGTTTACATTTTGTTTCTTGGCAGTCGAAAAAATAGCATTTTCCAAAGCCATTTAGACCCTGAAAAATCCTCAATGACAAATTGTTTACACTAACTATAAAACAAAATTTTAATATTCATACATTTTATTTAA
Organism: Ryuthela nishihirai; assembly: GCA_038380435.1. NCBI lineage: Eukaryota > Metazoa > Arthropoda > Arachnida > Araneae > Heptathelidae > Ryuthela > Ryuthela nishihirai. Next base: position 72,732,346 of record JAWZYU010000003.1, read on the forward strand.
TTTAGCATATTCGCCACTTAAAACTAGATTGACTTTCAACGAGATATTCACAGTGATGAATGGCTATATGAAATATATGTACTTTATTAAAAAAATTCGTAAACTAATTTTGGTCTTTTTGTAATTCATTCACAATATAAATGCGTTTCAAAATACAAATTTATATGTCTTTCATTTAACCCTTCCAGTGCCCAGCCTGAAAAACTGGTTTACATCCAAAGGCCAAATTTAACTTTAGAACTTTTTTGCCAAATAATTAGTGAATTACATTAACAGTTATTAGTAATTAACATTTAATTCTGGATTTTTTGAAAATAAAATATTTAACAACAAAGATGACAAATTTTATTACCACTGTTTTAGAGTCATGTAGTAAAAAAATGCATCTGGCAAAAACAAAACATTTTATAAAATAAAACGTTAATAGACAGAAATGATTATAATGCACATGAATAGAAAGGCTATTTATTTCTAAATAAGAAAAAAACATTTCTTGTTTAAAATAAACATTTCTTCCGTTTTGTAATTTTATTCTCCGTACTATACTTTGAGAAAAAGCCCAGGCTTGTTAAATCCAATAAACAAGTCACATTAGAATATTTTTATTAAATAACTAATCAACAGAAATAGTTCATGTTATATATCAAATTAAAAAGAATTTAATTCTGAATTTTATTGAAGTAAAACATTTATACACTGTAGTAACATATTAATTTTAATAACAATTTTTACAGTGATATTCCAAAAAAAGGTACACATTTCCTAATTACTTCCAAAATCTTCCATTTTTAAAAAGTACAGTTCTTTGTTAATTATCAGGAGATTTTAAAAACTTTAAGGGAAAAATTTGTTGATAATAGTTCAAATCAACCTTCTGAGCTTAAATTAGGGGATTGCTTCAGCACAGAGTAATGTTAACAAACAAATTGGCAATACCTTATATAACTCCTAAGAAATGGCAAACAGATGACTTTAACAAATTATTTATGTCATAGTTTAATAAAATATGCATCAAATGAAAAAAGAAAATATTATTTTTCAAGCTTAAATTACATATTTTTATAAAATATCTATTAAAAATTTTTACAATGGCAATTTTTATTTTTTTAAAATTTTCTTTTATTGTACTAAAAACTGATATATACGTTCTGGACACTGGAAGGGTTAAATGCGAGTACTCAAAGTTATAATTTAATGTGCTGCGGCTTTTTACGAAGACTTCGCGACCCATATTTTGTAACAGACTGCTTTTGCAGCACAGAGTGTAATTAATGTTGCCAAATCATCGCTGTATCAGAATAAGAAAAATGCTCTGTTGACTGCAGCACAATAACATAACAAGCATTGGCATTTACTCGATCGATGCAAAACATGCACTATTTCAGTTATTAAATATGTTTAGTTATTTATTAATATCTGGAATATCTATATAATAAAAGGGGGTATCTCTCTGTCTGTCTGTCTGTGTTTCAGTCTGTGTATGGCAGCCATAACTAATCAGGAAATCAACGTACACTCTCCAAATTTTCAGAGAACGTTTCTGGTTGTGGTCCGGATTGCAGTGCCAGATTTTAGGTCGAAAGTACGAAAGGGGAGCTTGCTAGAATCAAAAATATTTACCATGCTATTCCTACGGGAAACGAGAATTGCTGTCAAATTTACTGTTGCCATTTTCTGCTCCCTAACTGTGAAAGTAAAGTGTTAAAAAAGCATTTAAATCTGCTGCTGCAAATCTGATGCCGTTGCCAGATTCCCCACATTTCCAAAAGCATTACTTAGGCATTCCATTGCAGCTAGGGACCAGATTTTCTAACCGATGTTAAAAAAAGGTCGGGCAGGGGGAACCCGCGCACGAAATTTGGGACCTATCCGTGAAGTACGTCGAGAATTACAAAATGCCAAACTCTGATGAAATATCTCGATCGTTGTCACGGGCTGAGAGCGCGCGCCGTCAGCAATGACCTTTGCAACACCGGGAAATTCTTCGTGTTCAAATTGTCATAAAATGACGGGGAGGGGATACTAACAAGACTAACCATCAGTGCACGAAACAACAAAATATGCAGATTAAAAGTGAGACACGAGCTGTCACAATTTGTGTAGAAACGAAGCCACGGGCCAAGTGAGAACCTGATTTTTAAACCAATCACCGGGGCACACGGAGGATGCTGTGCAGGAAATTTCGACCGTGCGGACGAATATCACGGGAGCCATAGGGCGGCAAAATCTCTGGAAACGAAAATAAAAATCTCGATAGCTTACGCAGAAACTAAGCAAAGGGCTATGAGAGAGCTCGCTGACGTCGACAACGATCCAATTCAACACCGGACAAATTTCTTCCTGTTGAAAATCTTCTAAATTTTCGGGGGGGAGGGACTTGCAAAATTTACCTTTGGTGTAATGAAAAGAAGAATATACAGGTTAAAAGTGACACCCGGGCAGCGCCGGGTGTCACTTTTTTTTTACCATGTGTGTAGTTGCCAGATGCTGCAGATGTAGCTCAGGACAGACTTGCTTGGAGAACTAAATTGCACAGTCTGGTTGGACCTCCGTAGCCCACGGCTGCTTGTGGATGATGATGATGATGATGATTCATTATATTCCCATTAAAAGATGTTATTTCATTTTAAATTTACTTTTACCACTATGTAGCATTCAGTTTCATTTTCTATGTTATTCTCAACCAATTAATATCTTGTTATTAATTCTCTAAGTCTAACTGGAGAAGGATTGCTCCCCCTTTGATGAATCTGAGCATTGCATTTCTTACATGACATCAGATTAACAATTCACTTTAAGCTGTATGTTCGATTTCCCAGGCTCTTATAATTTATAGTTACCTGCAGTAGCCGCTTATGTCGAAAACGTTTGGTACGACATTTTGCCTAGAGCAGACAGAGCCCAAATGATGAAAAAATATTTAGATGCCTGTATAATTTGAATTGAATCCAACACGAACGACATCCCCTAATGCATATTTCATTTTTTATATCTACTCTCTAAACGCATCAGTGAAAATTTCGGGAAAACAAAACAAACTCCGAGAGGCATTCCTGCCCCTTCTCGTTTCATTCAGTACTTTTCCCCCCGCCCTAAAATTATTTCGTACACATACATACATGTATATATTGATGCATTTTATTCTTTCTATTCCAGTGATATCTTAAAAACTATTCTTGCAAATTATTGTTGGAGATTTGCTTTTTTGTAGACTCCGTTCCAGTTAAAAAATTATATTTATTATTTCATATTGAATAAACTCGTTCTAAATTATCACATGAACAGTTCTCGTTTTAGATTATAATAATTAATATATAATATGAATTTATGATATATAATTTTATACAGTTATACATAAAAGAATCTGGAAAAATAAAAAAGGATCAGTCTGCTGGTATCCAACCAGAGATATTTAATTGTACGTCAAGAAACCTTACATTGAGCACTGCTGATGAAATATCGTGTTAAAATCAGTTATTTATATACCCTCGTAAGTACAGTGTTATATTTTCATATCGAAATGTCCTTCCTAAATCCTAATCTTTAAATCTAAATCTTAGCAAAACTACTGCTACAGTCAAATGAAGATTTTGGCAAATTAACAAGGTCTTCAACAATTCGTTTCATTGGTTGAATCAATCAGGTGAAACGGACCACTCTCAACTCGTGTTCTCTGATTCCCAGCTCAGTGCTATTGAATTTCAGTGCATGAGCATGAGTGTAATTACCATAACAGATAACGTTAAAGTTCATGCGATTCCCGAAATTGATAAATTCGTATTGTGTAAATTTGAAGGAGAGGATCTGGCAGTAGCGAAGCGCGAGTATTTGAATAGGAGAAACAATTTCCAAAGCATTGCCCAAATTCAGTCGGAACGCCGTTCAGGTACTTATGTTTCCAAATCATTGAACTGGAACGCTATTCCGGTACTTATGTTTCCAAATAATTGAATTGAAACACATTCTGGTATTTATGTTTCCAAATCATTAAACCGGAACTCCGTTCTAGGCCTTATATTTCCAAATCATCGAGTCAGAATGCCTTTACTTATAGTTATAAATCGTTAAACGAAACTCCGTTTTGTTACTTACCTTTTCAAATCATAGAACCGTAACGGCGTTCTTTGTCATTTCCGAATAAGAATTTGGAACAGAACACTGTGTCCGGTACTTCATGTTTCCGAATCACTGAGTTTGGGTAATTCGGTAGCTTTTAAAGCAAATATTTCTATCTCTGTGTGTACGTGTGTGTGTGCGTCTATATATATAGGCTAACAATATTTTTATGTAATCAAACCGAGGCATTAAGAAAGAAAATTGAAAATCGAAGTCGCCTATTTGTTTTGAGCAGTATAAAAATATGGCTGTATGAGCAAACAAATGATTCGTTTTAATGCATATTTTAGACTGTTTGTCCCTCTGCTTGTTCGCCATCTCCTCCTAGACGGCCAAAGCTAGGATCATCAAATTTCGTCTACAGCTTCATCTCACACTAGCTTAATGCACTGTATGGGTTGCAACCTTAAAAAATTAGACCCACCGCTAAATGTCGATACCGGAGCGATGCAGGAAATTCTGCTAGTTTATGAGAAAGCACAAAAAAATTTCATTTAAAAAAATTATATTTTTCATAACTATTTGATCATTCTTAATTTTTTTCATAAAATTCTAGTAAAAAAATCTTCATACCAAAGAAACAGATGTTTTCTTCGCTGCTAAATGGAAGTACTAAGGGTATTTTGATGACTTCTGGTTTGCAGATCACATAAATATACCTGTGACATCAAAAGTGACCACCTTGTAGAGACACTTAGAACTATTTGGTTGTAGTGCATTGTTTTGGGCTTGGCAATTAACGGGTCAATTAAACGGATCTGACGAAATTTATTAGTTAAACAGATCTGACGAAACATTATTAATTTTAATCTCACTTAAATAAGCTCCGCACAGTATTTCAATACAAGTTTAACGCGGATTGGATATAACAATTTTTTTTAGAAATATTACTTTTAAAAATCTTATACATAGATAAATACGCGTGAATATTTTGTGTATAGGTCCACCCTTTTGTTATGGCATGTAAACAAATATTTCATTTACGGAGAAAATGCAATTTTCGCAGATGTTACTGTCATAACTTTGCGCAGTTCGTCGAAGAAGCATCAACTACAGCTTCTCGTTTCGCGTGATTCCATTCGTAAATACCGCGGCGAGAAAAACCACAAAACACAATCAGTTGCTTACACGATTAGCAACACTAACTACTAGAGTCAACTATTTTTTCTAATACAGAATATTTGAAATATTTATGGTCAAAATGGAGACAAGTAAATCACGCTAGATGGTTTCATTACTACGAAATAAATTGAAACAAATGGATCATATATGTACATATTTCCTAGTTATTCAATTATGCTGTTTTTAATGAAAATTATGAATTATGATTCTTTTTGCTTAAAAAAACCAATAAGTTATGCAAAAAGCAAGAAAATTAAATTTTCCTGTTTTAAGTTGGAATTCCCCGGAACGGATCCCCTGTGTTAAAAAATGAGGATTATTTGAACAATGAACTATCATTGGATATCACATTTTACGACTACTGTTAAATAAATACAATAATATAAAACCAAATTAATAGCGAAATTACATGTGTGGAGTAATAGTAAAATTACGTTTTCACAAACTTGTCATAAATCGTTTGCATAAGTCAATAGGCTTCTTTTGTTTTCTGCAGTTTTCAAATTCTATACAGGCCACAGAATATATTTCTTTCTCTTCGGGGATTATTTTAGGGGATTCTATGTCAGATGAAATTTCAAATCAAGATAATATGTTCAAGGAGATGGAACAAGGGTGACGTGCGTCTCTTTGAAAATACTCGTATGGGTAATGGAGGCAAAGATTATTAAACTAAAAGACACAGAATATATTTCTTTGTCTTGGGGGATTATTTTAGGGGTTTCGAGGTAAGATGAAATTTGAAATCAAGATAATATGTTCTAGGGGATGGAACAAGGGTGACGGTGCGTCTCTTTGAAGATATTCATATGGGTAATGGAGGCAAAGATTATTAAACTAAAAGACACAAAACATAGCTCTTTGTCTTCGGGGGATTATTTTAGGGGTTTCTATGTAAGATGAAATTTGAAATCAAGATAATATGTTCAAGGGGATGAACAAGGCGTGCGTCTGTTTGAAGATACTCGTATGGGTAATGGAGGCAAAAATTATTAAACTAAAAGACACAGAATATATATTTCTTTGTCTTCGGGGGATTATTTTAGGGGTTTCGATGTAAGATGAAATTTGAAATCAAGATAATATGATCAAGGGGATGGAACAAGGGTGCCGTGCGTCTGTTTGAAAATACTCGTATGGGTAATGGAGGCAAAAATTATTAAACTAAAAGACACAGAATATATTTCTTTGTCTTCGTGGAATTATTTTAGGGGTTTCGATGTAAGATGAAATTTGAAATCAAGATAATATGTTCAAGGGGATGGAACAAGGGTGCGGTGCGTCTGTTTGAAAATACTCGTATGGGAAATGGAGGCAAATATTATTAAACTGAGAGACACAGAATATATTTCTTTGTCTTCGGGGGATTATTTTAGGGGTTTCGACGTAAGATAAAATTTGAAATCAAGATAATATGTTCAAGAGTGCCGTGCTTCTCTTTGAAAATACTCGTATGGGTAACGGAGGCAATGATTATTAAACTAAAAGACACAGAATATATTTCTTTGTCTTCGGGGGATTATTTTAGGGGTTTCTATGTAAGATAAAATTTGAAATCAAGATAATATGTTCAAGGGGATGGAACAAGGGTGCCGTGCGTCTGTTTGAAAATACTCGTATGGGTAATGGAGGCAAAATTCATTAAACTAAAAGACACAGAATATATTTCTTTGTCTTCGGGGGATTATTTTAGGGGTTTCTATGTAAGATGAAATTTGAAATCAAGATAATATGTTCAAGGGGATGCAACAAGGGTGCCTTGCGTCTGTTTGAAAATACTCATATGGGTAATGGAGGCAAAAATTATTAAACTAAAAGACACAAAATATATTTCTTTGTCTTCGGGGGATTATTTTAGGGGTTTCGATGTAAGATAAAATTTGAAATTAAGATAATATGTTCAAGGGAATGGAACAAGGGTGCCGTGCGTCTGTTTGAAAATACTCGTGTGGGTAATGGAGGCAAAGATTATTACACTAAAATACACAGAATATATTTCTTTGTTTTCGGGGAATTATTTTAGGGGTTTCTATGTAAGATAAAATTTGAAATCAAGATAATATGTTCAAGGGGATGGAACAAGAGTGCCGTGCTTCTCTTTGAAAATACTCGTATGGGTAATGGAGGCAAAGATTATTAAACTAAAAGACACAGTCTTTTAGTTTAATAATCTTTGGATTTTTTAGGGGATTTTTTTTGGGGGGATTATTTTAGGGGTTTCGATGTAAGATGAAATTTGAAATCAAGATAATATGTTCAAAGGGATGGAACAAGTTTGCCATGCGTCTGTTTGAAAATACTCGTATGGGTAATGGAGGCAAAGATTATTAAACTCAAAGACACAGAATATATTTCTTTGTCTTCGGGGGATTATTTTAGGGGTTTCTATGTAAGATGAAATTTGAAATCAAGATAATATGTTCAAGGGGATGGAACAAGGTTGCCGTGCGTCTGTTTGAAAATACTCGTATGGGTAATGGAGGCAAAAATTATTAAACTAAAAGACACAGAATATATTTCTTTGTCTTCGTGGAATTATTTTAGGGGTTTCGATGTAAGATGAAATTTGAAATCAAGATAATATGTTCAAGGGGATGGAACAAGGGTGCCGTGCGTCTGTTTGAAAATACTCGTATGGGTAATGGAGGCAAATATTACTAAACTGAAAGACACAGAATATATTTCTTTGTCTTCGGGGGATTATTTAAGGGGTTTCGACGTAAGATAAAATTTGAAATCAAGATAATATGTTTAAGAGATGGAAAAAGAGTGCCGTGCTTCTCTTTGAAAATACTCGTATGGGTAATGGAGGCAATGATTATTAAACTAAAAGACACAGAATATATTTCTTTGTCTTCGGGGGATTATTTTAGGGGTTTCTATGTAAGATGAAATTTGAAATCAAGATAATATGTTCAAGGGGATGGAACAAGGGTGCCGTGCGTCTGTTTGAAAATACTCGTATGGGTAATGGAGGCAAAATTCATTAAACTAAAAGACACAGAATATATTTCTTTGTCTTCGGGGGATTATTTTAGGGGATTCTATGTAAGATGAAATTTGAAATCAAGATAATAGGTTCAAGGGGATGAACAAGGGTGCCGTGCGTCTGTTTGAAAATACTCGTATCGGTATCGTGCTTATCTTTGAAAATACTCGTATGGGTAATGGAGGCAAAGATCATTAAACTAAAAGACACAGAATATATTTCTTTGTCTTCCAGGGATTATTTTAGGGGTTTCGATGTAAGATAAAATTTGAAATTAAGATAATATGTTCAAGGGGATGGAACAAGAGTGCCGTGCTTCTCTTTGATAATACTCGTATGGGTAATGGAGGCAAAGATTATTAAACTAAAAGACACAGAATATATTTCTTTGTCTTTGGGGGATTATTTTAGGGGTTTCTATTTAAGATGAAATTTGAAATCAAGATAATATGTTCAAGGGGATGGAACAAGGGTTCCGTGCGTATGTTTGAAAATATTCGTATGGGTAATGGAGGCAAAATTTATTAAACTAAAAGACACAAAATATATTTCTTTGTTTTCGGAGGATTATTTTATGGGTTTCTATGTAACATGAAATTTGAAATCAAGATAATATGTTCAAGGGGATGAACAAGGGTGCCTTGTGTCTGTTTGGAAATACTCGTATGGGTATTGGAGGCAAAAATTATTAAACTAAAAGACACAGAATATATTTCTTTGTCTTCGGGGGATTATTTTAGGGGTTTCTATGTAAGATAAAATTTGAAATCAAGATAATATGTTCAAAGGGATGGAACAAGGGTGCCGTGCGTCTGTTTGAAAATACTCGTATGGGTAATGGACGTAAAATTTATTAAACTAAAAGACACAAAATATATTTCTTTGTCTTCGGGGGATTATTTTAGGGGTTTCTATGTAAGATAAAATTTCAAATCAAGATAATATGTTCAAGGGGATGGAACAAGGGTGCCTTGCGTCTGTTTGAAAATACTCGTATGGGTAATGGAGACAAAAATTATTAAACTAAAAGACACAAAATATTTTTATTTGTCTTCGGGGGATTATTTTAGGGGTTTCGATGTAAGATATAATTTTAAATTAAGATAATATGTTCAAGGGGATGGAACAAGAGTGCCGTGCGTCTGTTTGGAAATACTCGTATGGGTATTGGAGGCAAAAATTATTAAACTAAAAGACACAGAATATATTTCTTTGTCTTCGGGGGATTGTTTTAGGGGTTTCTATGTAAGATAAAATTTGAAATCAATATAATATGTTCAAGGGGATGGAACAAGGGTGCCATGCGTCTGTTTGGAAATGCTCGTATGGGTATTGGAGGCAAAAATTATTAAAGTAAAAGACACAGAATATATTTCTTTCTCTTCGGGGGATTATTTTAGGGGTTTCGATGTAAGATAAAATTTGAAATTATGATAATATGTTCAAGGAAATGGAACAAGGTTGCCGTGCGTCTGTCTGAAAATACTCGTATGGGTAATGGAGGCAAAAATTATTAAACTAAAAAACACAAAATATATTTCTTTGTCTTCGGGGGATTATTTTAGGGGTTTCTATGTAAGATAAAATTTCAAATCAAGATAATATGTTCAAGGGGATGGAACAAGGATGCCTTGCGTCTGTTTGAAAATACTCGTATGGGTAATGGAGGAAAAGATTATTAAAGTAAAAGACACAGAATATATTTCTTTGTTTTTGGGGGATTATTTTAGGGGTTTCTATGTAAGATAAAATTTGAATTCAAGATAATATGTTCAAGGGGATGGAATAAGAGTGCCGTGCTTCTCTTTGAAAATACTCGTATGGGTAATGGAGGCAAACATTATTAAACTAAAAGACACGTATATAGTTCTTTGTTTTCGGGGGATTATTTTAGGGGTTTCGATTTAAGATGAAATTTGAAATCAAGATAATATGTTCGAGGGGATGGAACAAGTTTGTCGTGCGTCTGTTTGAAAATACTCGTATGGGTAATGGAGGCAAAGATTATTAAACTAAAAGACACAGAATATATTTCTTTGTCTTCGGGGGATTATTTTAGGGGTTTCTATGTAAGATAAAATTTGAAATTATGATAATATGTTCAAGGAAATGGAACAAGGGTGCCGTGCGTCTGTTTGAAACTACTCGTATGGGTAATGGAGGCAAAATTCATTAAACTAAAAGACACAGAATATATTTCTTTGTCTTCGGGGGATTATTTTAGGGGTTTCTATGTAAGATGAAATTTGAAATTAAGATAATATGTTCAAGGGGATGGAACAAGGGTGCCGTGCGTCTGTTTGGAAATACTCGTATGGGTATTGGAGGCAAAAATTATTAAACTAAAAGACACAGAATATATTTCTTTGTCTTCGGGGGATTATTTTAGGAGTTTCGATGTAAGATAAAATTTGAAATTATGATAATATGTTCAAGGAAATGGAACAAGGGTGCCGTGCGTCTGTTTGAAAATACTCGTATGGGTAATGGAGGCAAAGATTATTAAACCAAAAGACACAGAATATATTTCTTTTTTTTCGGGGGATTATTTTAGGGGTTTCTATGTAAGATTAAATTTGAATTCAAGATAATATGTTCAAGGGGATGGAACAAGGGTGCCGTGCGTCTGTTTGAAAATACTCGTATGGGTAATGGAGGCAAAATTCATTAAACTAAAAGACACAGAATATATTTCTTTGTCTTCGGGGGATTATTTTAGGGGTTTCTATGTAACATAAAATTTCAAATCAAGATAATATGTTCAAGGGGATGGAACAAGGGTGCCTTGCGTCTGTTTGAAAATACTCCTATGGGTAATGGAGGCAAAAATTATTAAACTAAAAGACGCAAAACATATTTCTTTGTCTTCGGGGGATTATTTTAGGGGTTTCAATGTAAGATGAAATTTGAAATCAAGATAACATGTTCAAGGGGATGAACAAGGGTGCCTTGCGTCTGTTTGGAAATACTCGTATGGGTATTGGAGGCAAAAATTATTAAACTAAAAGACACAGAATATATTTCTTTGTCTTCGGGGGATTATTTTAGGGGTTTCGATGTAAGATAAAATTTGAAATTATGATAATATGTTCAAGGAAATGGAACAAGGGTGCCGTGCGTCTGTTTGAAAATACTCGTATGGGTAATGGAGGCAAAGATTATTAAACCAAAAGACACAGAATATATTTCTTTTTTTTCGGGGGATTATTTTAGGGGTTTCTATGTAAGATAAAATTTGAATTCAAGATAATATGTTCAAGGGGATGGAACAAGGGTGCCGTGCGTCTGTTTGAAAAAACTCGTATGGGTAATGGAGGCAAAATTCATTAAATTAAAAGACACAGAATATATTTCTTTGTCTTCGGGGGATTATTTTAGGGGTTTCTATGTAAGATAAAATTTCAAATCAAGATAATATGTTCAAGGGGATGGAACAAGGGTGCCTTGCGTCTGTTTGAAAATATTCCTATGGGTAATGGAGGCAAAAATTATTAAACTAAAAGACACAAAATATATTTCTTTGTCTTCGGGGGATTATTTTAGGGATTTCGATGTAAGATAAAATTTGAAATTAAGATAATATGTTCAAGGGAATGGAACAAGGGTGCCGTGCGTCTGTTTGAAAATACTCGTATGGGTAATGGAGGCAAAAATTATTAAACTAAAAGACACAGAATATATTTCTTTGTCTTCGGGGGATTATTTTAGGGGTTTCGATGTAAGATAAAATTTGAAATAAAGATAATATGTTCAAGGGAATGGAACAAGGGTTCCGTGCGTCTGTTTGAAAATACTCGTATGGGTAATGGAGGCAAAGATTATTAAACTAAAAGACACAGAATATATTTCTTTGTCTTCGGGGGATTATTTTAGGGGTTTCGATGTAAGATAAAATTTGAAATTAAGATAATATGTTCAAGGGAATGGAACAAGGGTGCCGTGCGTCTGTTTGAAAATACTCGTATGGGTAATGGAGGCAAAGATTATTAAACTAAAAGATACAGAATATATTTTTTGTTTTCGGGGGATTATTTTAGGGGTTTCTATGTAAGATAAAATTTGTATTCATGATAATATGTTCAAGGGGATGAAACAAGGGTGCCGTGCGTCTGTTTGAAAATACTCGTATGGGTAATGGTGGCAAAGATTATTAAACTAAAAGACACAGAATATATTTCTTTGTCTTCGGGGGATTGTTTTAGGGGTTTCTATGTAAGATAAAATTTCAAATCAAGATAATATGTTCAAGGGGATGGAACAAGGGTGCCGTGCGTCTGTTTGAAAATACTCGTATGGGTAATGGACGCAAAATTTATTAAACTAAAAGACACAGAATATATTTCTTTGTCTTCGGGGGATTATTTTAACGGTTCCTGGGTAAGATGAAATTTCAAATCAAGATAATATGTTCAAGGGGATGGAACAAGGGTGCCGTGCGTCTGTTTGAAAATACTCGTATGGGTAATGGAGGCAAAAATTATTAAACTAAAAGACACAGAATATATTTCTTTGTCTTCGGGGGATTATTTTAGGGGTTTCTATGTAAGATGAAATTTGAAATCCAGATAATCTGTTCAAGGGGATGGAAGAAGGGTGCCGTGCGGCTGTTTGAAAATACTCGTATGGGTAATGGAGGCAAAGATTATTAAACTAAAAGACACAGAATATATTTCTTTCTTTTCGGAGGATTATTTTAGGGGTATCTATGTAAGATGAAATTTGAAATCAAGATAATATGTTCAAGGGGATGAACAAGGGTGCCGTGCGTCTGTTTCAAAATACTCGTATCGGTATTGGAGGCAAAAATTATTAAACTAAAAGACACAGAATATATTTCTTGGTCTTCGGGGGATTATTTTAGGGGTTTCTATGTAAGATAAAATTTGAAATCTAGATAATATGTTCAAGGGATGGAACAAGACTGCCGTGCTTCTCTTTGAAAATACTCGTATGGGTAATGGAGGCAAAGATTATTAAACTAAAAGACGCAAAACATATTTCTTTGTCTTCGGGGGATTATTTTAGGGGTTTCAATGTAAGATGAAATTTGAAATCAAGATAACATGTTCAAGGGGATGAACAAGGGTGCCTTGCGTCTGTTTGGAAATACTCGTATGGGTATTGGAGGCAAAAATTATTAAACTAAAAGACACAGAATATATTTCTTTGTCTTCGGGGGATTATTTTAGGTTTTTCTATGTAAGATAAAATTTGAAATCAAGATAATATGTTCAAGGGGATGGAACAAGGGTGCCGTGCGGCTGTTTGAAAATACTCGTATGGGTAATGGAGGCAAAATTCATTAAACTAAAAGACAGAATATATTTCTTTGTCTTCGGGGGATTATTTTAGGGGTTTCTATGTAAGATAAAATTTCAAATCAAGATAATAAGTTCAAGGGGATGGAACAAGGGTGCCTTGCGTCTGTTTGAAAATACTCCTATGGGTAATGGAGGCAAAAATTATTAAACTAAAAGACGCAAAACATATTTCTTTGTCTTCGGGGGATTATTTTAGGGGTTTCAATGTAAGATGAAATTTGAAATCAAGATAACATGTTCAAGGGGATGAACAAGGGTTCCTTGCGTCTGTTTGGAAATACTCGTATGGGTATTGGAGGCAAAAATTATTAAACTAAAAGACACAGAATATATTTCTTTGTCTTCGGGAGATTATTTTAGGTTTTTCTATGTAAGATAAAATTTGAAATCAAGATAATATGTTCAAGGGGATGGAACAAGGGTGCCGTGCGTCTGTTTGGAAATACTCGTATGGGTATTGGAGGCAAAAATTATTAAACTAAAAGACACAGAATATATTTCTTTGTCTTCGGGGGATTATTTTAGGGGTTTCGATGTAAGATAAAATTTGAAATTATGATAATATGTTCAAGGAAATGGAACAAGGGTGCCGTGCGTCTGTTTGAAAATACTCGTATGGGTAATAGGGGCAAAGATTATTAAACCAAAAGACACAGAATATATTTCTTTTTTTTCGGGGAATTATTTTAGGGGTTTCTATGTAAGATAAAATTTGAATTCAAGATAATATGTTCAAGGGGATGGAACAAGGGTGCCGTGCGTCTGTTTGAAAATACTCGTATGGGTAATGGAGGCAAAATTCATTAAACTAAAAGACACAGAATATATTTCTTTGTCTTCGGGGGATTATTTTAGGGGTTTCTATGTAAGATAAAATTTCAAATCAAGATAATATGTTCAAGGGGATGGAACAAGGGTGCCTTGCGTCTGTTTGAAAATATTCCTATGGGTAATGGAGGCAAAAATTATTAAACTAAAAGACACAAAATATATTTCTTTTTCTTCGGGGGATTATTTTAGGGATTTCGATGTAAGATAAAATTTGAAATTAAGATAATATGTTCAAGGGAATGGAACAAGGGTGCCGTGCGTCTGTTTGAAAATACTCCTATGGGTAATGGAGGCAAAGATTATTAAACTAAAAGACACAGAATATATTTCTTTGTCTTCGGGGGATTATTTTAGGGGTTTCAATGTAAGATGAAATTTGAAATCAAGATAATATGTTCAAGGGGATGGAACAAGGGTGCCGTGCGTCTGTTTGAAAATACTCGTATGGGTAATGTAGGCAAAGATTATTAAACTAAAAGACACAGAATATATTTCTTTGTCTTCGGGGGATTATTTTAGGGGTTTCTATGTAAGATGAAATTTGAAATCAAGATAATGTGTTCAAGGGGATGGAACAAGAATGCCGTGCTTCTCTTTGAAAATACTCCTATGGGTAATGGAGGCAAAGATTATTAAACTAAAAGACACAGAATATATTTCTTTGTCTTCGGGGGATTATTTTAGGGTTTCTATGTAAGATGAAATTTGAAATCAAGATAACATGTTGAAGGGGATGAACATGGGTGCCGTGCGTCTGTTTGAAAACGCTCGTATGGGTTTTGGAGGCAAAACTTATTAAACTAAAAGACACAGAATATATTTCTTTGTCTTCGGGGGATTATTTTAGGGGTTTCTATGTAAGATAAAATTTGAAATCAAGATAATATGTTCAAGGGGATGGAACAAGAATGCCGTGCTTCTCTTTGAAAATACTCGTATGGGTAATGAAGGCAAAAATTATTAAACTAAAAGACACAGAATATATTTCTTTGTCTTCGGGGGATTATTTTAGGGTTTTCTATGTAAGATGATATTTGAAATCAGATAGTATGTTGAAGGGGATGGAACAAGTGTGCCGTGCTTCTCTTTGAAAATACTCGTATGGGTAATGGAGGCAAAAATTATTAAACTTACGTATATGTCATGCATTTTTCAAGAAAATTTTAAAACCTAATGTGAAAATGTATAATGCAACAAAATTCCAGTCTTTTGCCCCTCCATTTTCCTTTTTCTCTGTCGAGTTCGAATCGCTTTTCTTTTATTTATTTTTAGATCCGGTCAGATATCTAGTTTTCGTTTCCTATGCTCTACAAGTGAGATCGATATCGCTTACAATTTTTCTTCCAAACTACAGCATATGTTTATTCGAAATCATAATAGTAAAATTCCTGTTGGTAATTCAATATGCAAACCTGGTAAAAAAAAATGCCATTTTATTCTGGATAAAGGCTTTTTGGAACGTGAAAGTTTTTTTTGTACATTAATTATTTCGACCGTCCTTGCCAGTTCGATATATAGATCCTTTATTTATCAATTTTTATTTAAAACTTGAATTGCAATTTACAGTAGTTGCAAATTCGAACCTGGGTCCTACTATAGTTACAGGGTGGAATTTTCAATACAGTACGAGGTAATTTATGCTTCGCGAAGCGTTTCTGGAAAACCTTGGCATATATGAAGGTTTGATTCAGTAAGAAAAGGGAATTGCACTCTAGACCCTAATTCATATTTATGCATTAATAAAAGGCGACTAATTAAATCATATTGCCGTCCCGTGGCCAAATACTTAGCGTGCTTGGCTACTGATCAAATGTAATGAATGTTTGCGTTTTCTGTTGAGGTCCTGCCATCTTCATAGACCTAAATAGTCATGATTACTCTTTGACACGGGCGTGGGCAAAATGACGTCATCGCTGTGTTCACTGGATGCTTTCTGTTGCTAGGTTTTCCCCCATTTCCCCCCAGTGGCGTCCTAACTTGGATTCCACCGTCGGTAAGAGTTCGACATTATAGGGTGGGGCTACGAATTTTAATGGTACCCCCCCACCTTTTCCCCCTTCACTATCGCTGGAGAGATGTCATCGCTGGATGCTTTCTACTGCTAGGTTTCCCTCCATTCTTCATTTATGTCATAACTTGGATTCCACTGTTGGTGAAGAGTTCGACATTCTAGGATGGGGCTACGAATTTTATTGGTTGACTCTTTAGAAGGGGCGTGTCCGAAATGACGTCATCGCTGCGTGTTCAGAGGATACTAGGTTTTCCCCCAGTGGTATCCTAACTTAGATTCCACCGTCGGTGAAGAATTCGACAGCCTAGGATGGGTCTACAAATTTTGTTCTTTGACCCCCCCCTTTGCCCACTTTATTGGCGCTGGAGAGATGGGATTCCCACGAGCGGTACGACCAGGAGTGCAGTGAGATGTCCACGCGATAGCATCAGTGAAAATGTCGTAACTCATGTCAGTATTGAAATGTAGGCTAACTGTCCAGGTTCTATCGCTCTTATATTTTCTTGAGTAAATGACAATGCTCCCTACGACAATGCTCTTGAAGGAAGGGTGTCTCTGAATAGTTGCTGTGGACGAATTGCTTCGAGGACGGTTCTCTAGGGAAAATAATTATAGTCGACGCGTTGCCTGCTATTCAGAGAGGTAAGTCGAAGACTAGTAATAGGGAGGACGACAACGCCCTTCGGTGTCCCTGTTACCTTCAATAAGGGTTGCGTTGTTCAAGTCGTAAACGTGACTATAAGGGCGATAGAAGCCACGTAACAGCCAAGGAGGAGGAGTCGTGTCTCTGAATAGCCTAGTCACCCACGTTTAGAAAATGTTCGTTTCACCAACGATAAAGGGTTTGTGACAGAAAGCTAGTTCTAAGAGGGATGAAACATTATCCACTGTGGTCGAGTTGCTTTGAGGGAAGTCCTGTCGTGATAATAGGCAAAGCGCGTTGACTGTTACTTAGCCAGGAAAGTGTGCCCTTTGTGGACCCCGCTGCTTATCGCACATTCACCCACTGTACACTTGCAAACACACGGTTTGCAATGAGAAATACGGCGATGGAGATACAGCAGTTATTCGGAAAGTGGGAAACAGAATTGTAACGAGGAGGGTTCAACCAAAGCATTAGCAGGAGGGTAAGTCCGAGGCTGGCGTCACTTGAATGGTCTCAAGTGCGAAACTAAATGGCGAACAGTTTCAAAATATCAGACAAGGAATTTTGTATAACTCAAGACAAAGAAGGTTTTTTAAAAACAGAACGCTCAAGTAAAATATGTTTAATGGTGTCATACTTAGGACCCTGACGTAATAAACGAGTGACCGGAAACAACTACCTCCTAGCGAAAACATGACGGTTTCAAATTTATTTCACACTTACAGACATGTAATTTAAACTTATAATAACAAAAGAAAGAAATGTTTTTCCTAAGTAAATAGATTGGGTTGTGGGTTGTTTTCCCTCTGAGCAGCACTTTTTTGCACACCATGGGCTAAATGGCCAGGTCACAAGGACCCCGAAGGCTCAGAGAAGGTTGGGGGAGGGGACCCACTGGAACAGCTGTTGGGAGACAGATGGTAGCCTCCCGTCAAGGCCATCCAGCGTGTTCTTTAACGTGCACAGGGTATGTCTCTCCCGCACACGGGGACACGGCTTAACGCCCCATCCGACGGACGGCGGCCTTTCCAAGCCCATCGGTGTCCCCTACTGACCGTGGGCAGGGCGGGGAATTTTGCGGAGATAAATCTCAACGCTGACCTAGCTGGGACTCGAACCTGGGAACTACAGATTACGAGCCTGTCGCGCCACCGACTGAGCCACCCCAGCCCCCTAAGTAAATAGACAATTTTTAAAGTGTAAAATACAAAACTCCTCAGGAGCCAAGGCGCATTTGTGGAGATATTAGATTAAGAAAATATAAAGTATTGTAAAGCAACATCATCATCATCATCCTCAAGCAGCCATGGGCTACGGAGGTCCAAACAGACCGTGCAATTTAGTTCTCCAAGCAAGTCTATCCTGAGCTACATCTACTGCATCTGGCCACTGCACACCAATTCTAACAAGGTCCTGTTTGACATTGTCTGCCCACCGCATCCTAGGTCTCCCCTTCTTTCTGAGGCCTTTAGGCACACTGTTCATAACCCTATTCGCCAATCTATTATTATTCATACGGGCAACATGGCCAAACCAACGGAGTCTCTCTCTGCACAATATGATGCTTAAAGGAGGTTGCAAACTCCTTTGCCTAATCTCATCATTAGTTACAAAGTTGAACCACCTAATGCCCAAGATACTGCGTAAGCATCTGGAATCAAAAGCATCTAGTTTCCTGTTATCTTGTTTACAAAGTGTCCACGTTTCGCTACCATAACTAACCCTAGAAAGAACCAAACTATTATACAGTCTAATTTTAGTCTTTAGGTGTATACGCCTATTTCTCCACACTCTCCATAGAACCTTAAAAGTCCCGGCAGCAATCCCTATTCGTCTGTTAATCTCATGCCGCACATCACCATTATCTGTTACATAGCTCCCAAGATAACTAAACTGTGACACCTGCTCTAGACTGCAACCATTCAGATTAACTGAATCACAGCGTGCCTGACCAATTTTCATCACTTTAGTTTTCTCTCTGTTTATAACCAAACCTACTCTACTACCAGTCTCATCAACAGCTCGAATGAAAGAGTTCATCTCATCAACATCATTTGCCAAAAGGGCTAAATCATCAGCATAATCTAAATCAGAAATTTTCGTATCTCCAGCCCATTTAAGGCCAAAATCTTTCCCTTGAAGTGAATTTCGCATAACATAATCAATAACGAAGTGAAAGAGAAAAGGAGACAAAATGCACCCTTGTCGAACACCAGAAGTAACGCTAAATGAATTGCTACAAGCCTTACCAACTCTCACACACGACTCAGTGTTATTATAGAGAGCTTTCATAATGTTAACTAACTTCTCTGGTATACCATATGATCTCACAATCAACCACAAATTATGACGATCAACAGAGTCGAAAGCCTTTTTGAAATCAACAAAGCTAGCAACCAAAGGTTTCTGAACCTCTAAACATTTCTCAAGAATCTGCCTAAGTGAAAATATCTGATCCACACATCCCCTACCACTTCTGAATCCACATTGCTCATCACGCAATTGACTGTCAACCAGATTCTTAATTCTATTAAGCACAATCATGGTAAGAACTTTACCTGGAACAGAGAGTAGGCTGATACCCCTATAGTTATCACAAGAACTGCGATCACCTTTTTTGAAAATAGGGATAACAATAGCTCTGGTAAAATCCTTAGGAACCATGCCTTTATCATAAAAGATATTCAGAATTTCAGTCATCCAAGTGGTAACCGAAACATTCCCAGCTCTAAGCATTTCCGTAGTAATTTCATCTACCCCTGGGGATTTATGAAGTTTAAGTTTAGAAACAGCCAAAATAACTTCAGATTGTGTTATAGGGCCAACATTAAAGCCACCAATGTATCTATCATCATTGCAAACAATGGGAGTAGAACTAACTACATTGTTTAGAACATCACTGAAATGCTCAGCCCACCTAGCCATGACAGAATCCTCCCCTTCTATAACCTTACCTTGTTTATCCTTCAATCCTTGTATGCCTGTCCGTTTTCTACCACACAAAACATTAACTATCTGGTACAGCTCTCTGCTGTTGTGCTGTCTAACTGCTTCCTCGGCTTTGTCAGCCAAACCATCAAGCCAAAGATTCTTATCAGCAGCTAACTGATCCTTTACAAGTTTATTAAAGTCTCTGTAATGCTTTCTATTAGGACTACTAGGGTATTGATTTAGGGCATTCCTGCAGTTCTTTCTTTCCGAAATAAGCTCAAATGCCTTATCACTCAGATAATTCTGTCTCTTCTGCTCCTTTTTTCCTAAAAGAGTACTGTTAGTGTCGAAAAATGCCTGTTTAAAATGATCCCATTCTTCCTCAACTTCAGTAGTAAGCATACCATGACTGTCATAATGACTAAGTAACCTATCATGGTAAGCTTTGGCTATAACTGGATCTTTCAGAGCTTCAGTATTAAAAGTAAATTTTTTAAACCTAGCACAACACTTTTTAAGTTTAAGTTGCAACACACATTTAACAAGGTAATGGTCAGATCCAATTTCAGCTCCCCTATATGCCCTGGTATTTGTAAGAGAACTAGCCCATTTGCTGTTAATTAATATGTAATCAATCATATTCCTATGCAGCCCATCAGGTGAAACCCATGTGTACTTATGTATGTCGCGGTGTTTGTAATAATTGTTAGTTATTCTGAATCCATTGAGTTTACTTACCTGTAGGAGACGTTGCCCATTGCCATTGCAGCTACCAATACCAAAAGGGCCTATTACTCCTCCCCAAAGGTCAGAGTCAGTACCAACTTTGGCATTGAAATCACCAAGAACAAGGGTAATATCTCCTTTCTTGACAGAATTCAAAATATCCTGAAGTTGTTCATAAAACCTATCCTTCTCATCCTCATCAGCATCCTCAGTGGGGGCATAACAGCAGATAACATTCAAGTCTTTAACGCTTGTCTGAAACTGCCACCTTATTTAACACTGACATATAATAATTCCGTTAGCAATATGACTGAAAAAGTATATTTAGACACTATAATCATGCAAGGCATAATCACTATAACAAATTTTCTACATTTTGTGCGAGTATCCATTTCATAATAAATTTTTTAAAAAGATTTCTTTCATTCCTTATGTCTTATTGTTATGTTTTGTTTCTTTCATTTTTATGTCATGAAGTTTGACAATGATCTCAAAACGTATTGATTACGGTGTTCATAACAGTGATTTTTCCCCCACTGTCACGTACATTGAGTTGGGTAACAGAGGGCTCTACATTTTAAAAGAATAATTGATTTTCCCGCCAGAATCATTCCTCTCGAGGCCAGTGCATAGGGTTAAAATTTTATTTTAATTCATGTTATGTGGGGGAGGCAAATAAGTATTTCCCTGTAACATACCACCATAGGGGCTAAAAAATCTTTCTCAAACAGTATAACTTTGATATAGGTTACTGTATCGAAGACGGAGTGCTTTCTCTGTAACACACCATCCCATGGGCTAAATAATCTTTCTCAAAAACAGTATAACTTTCCCGCAACGCAATGGGCTAATGAATCTTTCTCAAACCCATTCACAGCGTGTTTTTTAACGGATCGCTATATCGATAGATTTAAATGAGCCAATAGAGTGCACACGTCTTTGTACGAAATCGTTTATAATATTACCTCTAAAGTTGGTAGTATGAACTGAAAAAAGTGAAGGCTCTCTGGTTAAATATGCAGACGGTAATACACTCTCTGATCGTTAAAATCAAACGTTACCAAGGAAATTAATATACTGTTAGATGTTTGGGCTCTACTAACATGGCGTAAAATACGTTTACCTACTAACAGCTCAATCAGGAAAAGACATAATTATTCAATGTAATGATTTTGGAAAACAATCGAAGAACACTAACTATGTTACAGAAAGCTCTGGCCGAGGTGCAATTGCTTCACTGCACTTTATACTGTAAATAAAACTGCTCTCCATGGGCGTAAGCAAAATTTTCCAATCAGAGAATTGTAAATTACTAATATTCAGATTACAGAAAATAGTAAATTTCGAAATATTTATTTTAGTTTTCACGGTTAACAATAAATGATAGTCAAAGTTTAAAACATATTATGCAAAAAGGGGGACACGGGGCCCTTTTTACCTGGTTTCTCTCTCTGTAGGTAAACGACGATACGATTTTTTGTGAGTATCAAACAAGGTGGTTTCATCTAGAGCATAGATTCCCAACGGGGGCGATACCGCCCCCCAGTAGGTGCTGGAGCCTTCCATTGTTGGCGGTAGCGGATCCAGATGCAAATGGTTGGCATTGAGGCAGTCAAGAGGGGCGGTCAAATAAATAAACAAATTTAATGGAATTTTCTGTGACAACCTTTTTATCTCTTCTATTCTGTGGTGTCTACCTGGTGATTCTGGTCATCCACTACTTCATCCGTCATGTACAGCTTTTCAACTGCAGCTTGGACAATAAGTTCCCTGCTACCGCCTACTAGCGTACTGGTACGTCTGAAGTCGACTGAGATGCTCTCAAAAGTTCTCTTCAAGATCACAGATTGGATATAAGCTTCAATATGTTTTCCCACTCCAAGTCGCTTTGAGTATGCTTTATGGAACGTAGTTACAATACCATCCCACATCAGAACTTAAGGTATAATATTAACATTACACTTGTGAATTAGGCTCAACTCATTAGCCAGCAGATCATACTTCCTCTTCTTTTCAACCTCTACTGTCTGCAGGTTATCCTGAGATGTTATTCCTACTTCAAGAATTGTAATCTCATTCAATACCTTAATATGCACTACTATATCAGGCTTATTATGTTGGACATGTGTGTCCGTCCTGATAGGCAAATCAACCTTGATGCAATAATAATATAATAATAATAAATTTATTATGTTTAATATTTTTTTATAATTATTTTTTAACATAATAAAATACTTTGAAAATGCCTGTTTTCATGAATAAATATTTTATCTAGCTATGTAAATTATCTTATTGTTATAGCGTCAATAAGCATTTTTAAATTAGCATTAGGTATACCTATACCTAATTTGTTTTAGTTTAAAATAGATTGACGGTGACAAGTCCTTGCAAGTTGGTAGGCAAACACGCGGTTCATGCAATTTAACATGTTTTGACAAGAATATGGGAGCTTGAAATGACTTGTTTACGGAGCAAGTAAGCCGGCATCGCAAACATACAAGTTAATGCTTGCACAAAATCAAATCTATAAAAGCGATAGCTCTAGGAATGCTTTATTATTTTTATGTGCTTCGCCGTGATAAATAGTCGTGAGTGATAAGTGTTAGAAGTCATTATAAACATTATTTTTATAACTATCTATAAATCTGTTGAGCAGTTAATTTGTATTTCAAAATGTCTAAATCTACATCTAAAAAGAAATGCCGGCAGTACAGTATTGAGTGTTTGAAATATGGATTTACGTACTCTCCTACAAACCAATCATTACCTATGTGTTTAATTTGCCGAAAGGTTTTTTCAAATGAAGCTATGAAACCTTCTAGGCTACAAGAGCATTTAAATAAAATGCATGCTGATAAGAAGAACAAAGATTTATCCTATTTTCAAGAACTGGAAAAGCAATATTTAAAACAGCCAACTATGTCAATTTTTGCGTCGTCTTCTAAACAAGATGATGATGGACTACGAGCCTCATATAACGTTTCATTGTTAATCGCAAAAGCAGGAAAACCACACACAATTGGCGAGGAATTAATTTTGCCTGCAGTCAAAGAGATATTAAAAATTGTTCTTCATCATAAGACACCGTCAGATATCATCAAAAAATTCCTCTCAGTAATAATTCAGTGCAAAGAAGAATAGATGAAATGGCAAAAGACGCTGAAATATCATTATGTGATTACTTAAAGACTTGCAAATTTTCCATTCAACTCGATGAATCAACTCTACCAAATAACGAAGCTCTACTCTTATCATACATACGATTTATAAAAGAAGAAAATATTCATGAAGAGTTATTATTTGCTAAAAATTTGGAATCTGATGCAAAGGGAGAATCTATATTTAATACCATGCAAAATTTTTTCAAGAGAAAGAAATTCCTATTTGCAATATTTTGTCTGCTGCTACTGATGGTGCTCCAGCAATGACAGGGCGTCATAAGGGTTTCATAGCGCATTTGAAACAAGAGTACCAAATGTACTCGCTGTACATTGTATTATTCATCGTCAGCATTTGGTTGCAAAAAATCGAATGAACGTCTGCATACGTCGCTCCATTACGTTATTAAAGCAATCAATAAGATTAGAAGCAATTCATTGAATGACCGATTATTTGGTAAGCTTTGTAATAAAAATGATAGATTACAATCATTTGCTGCTGCACACAGAAGTACGTTGTCTCTCTAAAGGTGTTTGTCTGAATCGCTTTTCAATCTATTTGACTCAGTACTGGACTTTCTTGAAGACAGAGACGAAAAATTGCGCGAAAACCTGATTACGTCAAAAAATGACATCGCTAATTTGACAGACCTGTTTAAAATATTTAATCAAGTTAATTTACAATTGCAAGGTGATGAGTTGAATTTAATTGAAACAAAAAACGTCATAGCTGCTTTTGCGGGAAAACTTCTTCTATTCAAACGAAATCTAGGTAGAGGTGAATACAACCACTTTCCCACATTATCAGCAGTCTCTGCAAAACCGGAAGATTTACTTACTGACTGCCAACACTTGGAAGTTCTTCATGTTGATTTTACGAAGCGTTTCCAAGATATTTTAAACATCAATATACCGAATTGGGTTTTAGATCCTTTCGCAAACACAGATACTTAAGAATCATCAAATTTGGAAGAGGAACTCTTAGAACTCACGACTAACGAAGTACTCAAAGTAAAATTCAAACATGGATACCAATAGCTCTGGCTCCAAAAATCAATACTAGTTCTCCAGCCTGGATTGTGGCCAATAGTACAGAAGTTTTTAATCGCATTTCCTTCGTCCTATATGGCTGAGCGTGGATTCAGTGCAGCATCTAATTTACTGTCAAAGAAGAGGAACAGACTACACATCACTGAACGTGGCGATCTGCGATTGATGTTAAAGAAATTGGAACCCGACATTAACAAATTGTTAACACTCCACCAGCCTCAACCATCTCATTAATTTTTTTTTATTTATTATTAATTTTGTGGTTATCTCATTATTTTTTATTTTTTATTGATTCTTTGTTTATTTTTAAAATTTTAATAAACAATTTTATTGTACATTTGGTTGTCGTTTTATTAATTTCTGCTTTATGATTTTTAATAGATAAATAAACAGATAAATTAGGTACAGATAATATGCAAAAATATTTTAATATTTCGTATAAAATTAACTATTATGGACTAGGGGGGCGTTGAAATTTTTGTTCTCTTCTAAAGGGGGCGATGGTCCAGAAAATTTGGGAATCACTGATCTAGTCCGAAATAATTGGCAGACCTAAATTACACTACCTTACTAATTAATGTTTAAAGATATTTTACCACTAGCTTCATTAACCAACTTTTTCACCCCTCCATATTAATGTTCAACACTCGAAAAATTTTAGGTTTTGCGGGGTGCGTAGATTTTTTTTTGCTGTCGCGTGCGCTGTACGGTTCCGACCGTGAGACCTTGTGCCTCGCTCGGTGGCTATTGCAAAGCGTTTGCGCTGACGAAGTCGCTCCGACCCGGTGACCTTGGGTGGATACGGCCTTCAAAGGTTTGGTTGGTAGCAACGTGGATGCACTCACCATGGGACGCGAGGAGGGGAAACTTTTGAAGAGGCTGTCTCCCTTCTCAAAGGAAAAAACTTTATAGAACGTAAGATGCCAATTGTCGCTAGTAGTTTACTTCCGTGAAGAAATGTGCAAATACACATAGGCGTTAACTTCCTCTTTACGAATGCTGACTTGAAAAGGTTTCCACTTGAAAAACGCAATCTACCTCCACGAGAGGAATGGTGCGCGTTTTCATCACAACAGGAGCTTACGCCAAGGGTGGCGTGATCTCCGAGATGGAGCGCTTTCTCGCAACATATCATCCAGGGGTTAAAGGATCTTTCCAAAAGACCCATCCCGTGGAACTATAACGGCGCGCTTTCCTGCAATATAACACCCCATGGGCTAAAGAACCTTCCTCAAACCCATCCTGTTTTGAAAGTTACTATTTTCTGTAATCTCAATATTAGTAATTTACAATTCTCTGATTGGAAAATTTTACCTACGCCCATGGAGAGCAGTTTTATTTACAGTATAAAGTGCAGTGAAGCAATTGCACCTCGGCCAGAGCTTTCTGTAACATAGTTAGTGTTCTTCGATTGTTTTCCAAAATCATTACATTGAATAATTATGTCTTTTCCTGATTGAGCTGTTAGTAGGTAAACGTATTTTACGCCATGTTAGTAGAGCCCAAACATCTAACAGTATATTAATTTCCTTGGTAACGTTTGATTTTAACGATCAGAGAGTGTATTACCGTCTGCATATTTAACCAGAGAGCCTTCACTTTTTTCAGTTCATACTACCAACTTTAGAGGTAATATTATAAACGATTTCGTACAAAGACGTGTGCACTCTATTGGCTCATTTAAATCTATCGATATAGCGATCCGTTAAAAAACACGCTGTGAATGGGTTTGAGAAAGATTCATTAGCCCATTGCGTTGCGGGAAAGTTATACTGTTTTTGAGAAAGATTATTTAGCCCATGGGATGGTGTGTTACAGAGAAAGCACTCCGTCTTCGATACAGTAACCTATATCAAAGTTATACTGTTTGAGAAAGATTTTTTAGCCCCTATGGTGGTATGTTACAGGGAAATACTTATTTGCCTCCCCCACATAACATGAATTAAAATAAAATTTTAACCCTATGCACTGGCCTCGAGAGGAATGATTCTGGCGGGAAAATCAATTATTCTTTTAAAATGTAGAGCCCTCTGTTACCCAACTCAATGTACGTGACAGTGGGGGAAAAATCACTGTTATGAACACCGTAATCAATACGTTTTGAGATCATTGTCAAACTTCATGACATAAAAATGAAAGAAACAAAACATAACAATAAGACATAAAGAATGAAAGAAATCTTTTTAAAAACTTTATTATGAAATGGATACTCGCACAAAATGTAGAAAATTTGTTATAGTGATTATGCCTTGCATTATTATAGTGTCTAAATATACTTTTTCAGTCATATTGCTAACGGAATTATTATTATATGTCAGTGTTAAGTAAGTTGGCACTGTTGCTTTACAATACTTTTATTATATATTTTCTTAATCTAATATCTCCACAAATGCGCCTTGGCTCCTGAGGAGTTTTGTATTTTACACTTTAAAAATTGTCTATTTACTTAGGGGGCTGGGGTGGCTCAGTCGGTGGCGCGACAGGCTCGTAATCTGTAGTTCCCAGGTTCGAGTCCCAGCTGGGTCAGCGTTGAGATTTATCTCCGCAAAATTCCCCGCCCTGCCCACGGTCAGTAGGGGACACCGATGGGCTTGGAAAGGCCGCCGTCCGTCGGATGGGACGTTAAGCCGTGTCCCCGTGTGTGGGAGAGACATACCCTGTGCACGTTAAAGAACACGCTGGATGGCCTTGACGGGAGGCTACCATCTGTCTCCCAACAGCTGTTCCAGTGGGTCCCCTCACCAACCTTCTCTGAGCCTTCGGGGTCCTTGTGACCTGGCCATTTAGCCCATGGTGTGCAAAAAAGTGCCGCTCAGAGGGAAAACAACCCACAACCCAGTCTATTTACTTAGGAAAAAACATTTCTTTCTTTTGTTATTATAAGTTTTAAATTACATGCCTGAAAGTGTGAAATAAATTTGAAACCGTCATGTTTTCGCTAGGAGGTAGTTGTTTCCGGTCATTCGTTTATTACGTCAGGGTCCTAAGTATGACAACATTAAACATATTTTACTTGAGCGTTCTGTTTTTAAAAAACCTTCTTTGTCTTGAGTTATACAAAATCTCCTTGTCTGATATTTTGAAACTGTTCGCCATTTAGTTTCGCACTTGAGACTATTCAAGTGACGCCAGCCTCGGACTTACCCTCCTGCTAATGCTTTGGTTGAACCCTCCTCGTTACTATTCTGTTTCCCACTTTCCGAATAACTGCTGTATCTCCATCGCCGTATTTCTCATTGCAAACCGTGTGTTTGCAAGTGTACAGCGGGTGAAGGTGCGACTAAGCAGCGGGGTCCACAAAGGGCACACTTTCCTAGCTAAGTAACAGTCAACGCGCTCTGCCTATTATCACGACAGGACCTCCCTCAAAGCAACTCGACCACAGTGGATAATGTTTCATCCCTCTTAGAACTAGCTTTCTGTCACAAATCCTTTAGCGTTGGTGAAACGAACATTTTCTAAACGTGGGTGACCAGGCTATTCAGAGACACGACTCCTCCTCCTTGGCTGTTACGTGGCTTCTATCGCCCTTATAGTCACGTTTACGACTTGAACAACGCAACCCTTACTGAAGGTAACAGGGACACCGAAGGGCGTTGTCGTCCTCCCTATTATTAGTCTTCGACTTACCTCTCTGAATAGCAGGCAACGCGTCGACTATAATTATTTTCCCTACAGAACCGCCCTCGAAGCAATTCGTCCACAGCAACTATTCAGAGACACCCTTCCTTCAAGAGTATTGTCGTTTACTCAAGAAAATATAAGAGCGATAGAACCTGGACAGTTAGCCTACATTTGAATACTGACATGAGTTACGACATTTTCACTGATGCTATCGCGTTTAGAGAACACCTGGGGCGATTCGCGTGGACATCTTACTGCACTTCTGGTCGTATCATCATTCTGACGGTGTCATGAGAAGACGAACGGCGATGGTAGGTTTGTTGCCGAAGCAGTATATAAAGATTAATTTGTGCTTAATTTAGAGGGAGTGAAAATCGGGTAGTATCAAGTATATTTCCCTGTCGGGCATAGAGTGGAATAAGGTAAAAAGGCTAAATTGTCCTTCTAGAAACCTATATCAAAGTTATATTTTACACCCACGTTTAGAAAATGTTCGTTCAGAGAAATCAGAAACGGTTCAGCTCAGAGAAATCGAAACGGCAATTTCCAAGGATGCTTATGACATAATGTTTTATTAAACACTATACCTAAAGAGATTTGGCAATAAAAATCTCCCCCCGCCTAGAGAATTACCAATTTTTTTTTTACTATACGCTTGCTCACCTTCCTCAGCAAACGTGTTATAAGATCAGCTCAGAGAAATCGAAACGGCAATTTCCAAGGATGCTTATGACATAATGTTTTATTAAACACGATACCTAAAGAGATTTGGCAATAAAAATCTCCCCCCGTTTGTTATACAATCAAAGCAGCATACATAAAAAAACCATGATAAAATGTATCCTACAAAGGTAAAAACAACTTAACAAAACTACAACTACAAAAATCGACTTACAAAGGTAAGTTGATTTTTGATCATAAAGTAAGAAGTATGATAATTTTCTTCATAGTCGTCCGTCCAACTAATGGCGTTTATTGCGTTCAATTAGTTTGCAGCTGAACGCTGATTGGTGGTTTAAAGCTAGGACGGAAGCATGCGCTGTACCTCTAGATTAGAAATCGGGAGTGTTAGAGCTGGAATTGAGCAAAATAAGCGACTGCGGCCGTCTCCTCCTTCTCTATTAATTTCTGCTTGCTGAGGATAGAAACTTAGATATCCGTTGTGTGATGCAATGCCAAAGCAGTGCAGCGATATTTTTATACACTCCTAGATCGATTAGCCTGGCAGGCTGGCGCTTCTGTTTATTATACAGAGTAATGTTACAGGAAAATACGAATAATATTTTTAGAGTAAGAGGTTTTTTTTTTCAAATCAACTAAAGTTAAGCAAATACTCAGGGGCGCAGCGAAGGTCTATGGTTGGGGACGGGTTTTTTTTTTTCTCGAAAATTTTCCTACTCGAAAATCAAATTTTGTCAACTGAGAAAAATAAAGTCTCTGTCTGGTTCTTACCTATAACCTACATTTTCGCTCCGTGTGTGGGGGAATGCAGGCAATTTTCACAAATCTCCTGCATTTTGCCATTTGACTTCAAATTTTACCAACTTGCAATAATTTCATAGAAATAATTTCAATATTTACATCTCGTCTGAATTATAGCAAGACAATGTGAATTTTTTCAACTCCCCTTGATTTCGCCAATTCTCATTAATTTTATAAAACCAATCCCAATCTTTACATATCTCCTAAATCTGCCAAGTCACTTCAATTTTTGCAAACTCTCCTAGATTTTGCCAAGTTTCTCGATTTTAGTCAACTAACCTGAATTTCACAAACTCAATCCCAATTATCAGAACTCACCCGTATTTTCCAAGTGGATTCGAATTTTGCCAACTCCCTACATTTTGTTAAATTTCCTCAATAACTTATCCAACACTCCTTAATTTCACAAAACAAATCTCAATTTTTACAACTCGCCAATATTTTTCTAAGTGGATTCGAATTTTGCCAACTACTCTAGATTTTGCCAACTCGCCGTAATTTTACAGAAAAAATCGAAATTCTTCCCTGAATTTGTCATGTCACTTAGAATTTTATCAACTCTCCTTAATTGCACAAGAAAGGCACAATTTTCACAACTCCCCTGTATTTTACCAAGTGGCTTCGAATTTTACCAACTCCCCTAGATTTTGCCAAGAGTTCTCGGTTTCTCCAACTCTCCTTAATTTCACAAAACCGTCCCAATTTTTACAACTCACCTGTACTTTACCAAGTGTTTTCCAGTTTTGCCAAGTTGCCTCGATTTTACCACCTCTGCTTAATTTCGCAAAACAACCCCAATTTTTACATCTCTCCTGAATTTGTCAAGTCACTTCAAAATTTTCAAACTCTCCAAAATTTTGCCAAGTTTGCTCGATTTTGTCAACTTTCCTTAATTTCACCAAAACAATCCCAATTTTCACAAGTCGACTGTATTTTCCCAAGTGGATTCGAATTTTGCCAACTGCCCTAGATTTTGCGAAGTTTCCTCGATTTTGCTCCTTCGCCACAATTTTACACAAAAACCAATTTTTTCATCTCAGCTGAATTTTGCAAAGTCACTCTGAATTTTTCCAACTCTCCCAAGATTTGCCAACTCTACTAGATATGCAAAGTTGCTTCGATTTTTCGAACACGCCATTATTTTACAGAAAAATGATTGCAGTTTTTACATCTCACCTGAAATTTCCCAACTCTCCACGATTTTGCCAAGTCACTCCGAATTTTGCCAACTGCCCCTAGATTTTGTCAACTCCATAACTTTTGCCTTCTCCTAGATTTTGCCAACTCGCCATAATTTTACAGAAAAAAATCCCAATTTTTACATCTCACCCGACTTTTCCCAAAGCCCCAAGATTTTGCCACTCCGAATTTTGTCAACTCCCCAAGATTTTACCAAGTCACTCCGAATTTTGCCAATTCTCCACGATTTTGCCAAGTCACTCCAAATTTTATCAACTCCCCAAGATTTTGCCAAGTTTTCTCAATTTTGCCCACTAGCCATAATTTTACAGAAAAAAATCCCAATTTTTACATCTCACCTGAATTTTGCCAACTCCCCACGATTTTGCCAAGTCACTCCGAATTTTATCAACTCCCCAAGATTTTGCCAAGTCACTCCGAATTTTGCCAACTGCCCATAGATTTTGCCAACTCTCTAGGTTTTGCCAACTCTCCTAGATTTTGCCAACTGCCCATAGATTTTGCCAACTCCCTAAGTTTTGCCAACTCTCCTAGATTTTGCCAACTCTCCTAGATTTTGCCAACTCTCCTAGATTTTGCCAACTCGCCATAATTACAGAACAAAATCCCAATTTTTACATCTCACCTTAATTTTGTCAACTCCCCAGGATTTTGCCAAGTCACTCCGAATTTTGCCAACTCCTCAAGATTTTGCCAACTCCTCAAGATTTTGCCAAGTCGTTCCGAATTTTGCCAAGTCGTTCCGAATTTTGCCAACTCCCCAAAATTTTACCAAGTCACTCTGAATTTTGCCAACTCTCCAAGATTTTGCCAATTTACCTGTATTTTTTTAAGTGGCTTCGAATTTTGCCAACTGCTCTAGATTTTGCCGTCTGCTCTAGATTTTACCGAAAAAAAAATTACAAACTTTCACAACTCACCTAGATATTACGAAGTCGCTTCGAATTTTGCCAACTCCGAGTTGCTTTGTGGGGGGGAGCCTACACCCATCCCTCCCTAAAGCTTCGCTCCTGTAAATACTTTTGATTTTAAATGGAAATAAAGAATGTGTCCTGTGATAATATACAGTGTATCCTGTGATGTACAATATATTAACTTTTGATAATGTTTTCTGCAATATTTGAAATTTTAAATAATGACTAGTTGCTTCTCTAGAAGGAGCGAGCGATAATGAATCAACAACGGGGTTTCAGGAGGCAGGAGCGCTACTGTCGAGGTTGGTGACTTAGAACGGAGGGCATTGCCTGTAGCAAATAAACATTTAGTAACTCGTTTGCTCTCGTCCATTACAGGATCACCGAAAATCAATGCCTTATCCCCTGCACAAATGACGAGGTAGAGGCTTTATCGCATCTTTGGTCCATTTTAGCTCCTTTTTAAAAAAATGCAATGCTTTTATTTGTTGTCTGCCCCATAAGGCAAACGACATTCAAATTTCTAAAAATAGGTAAAGAAAAATTTTTTTTTTCTACTCCATAATTACTAATAACGCTGATCATGTTTTCAGAATCTTCGAGTAATTTGATCTTTGACCGTTTAAAGGGAACTAAAGTTGGGAGATGATAAATCGTCTATGTCAGTGTTTCTAATCCTTTTTTTGCTCCTTATATGTTTCATTTACTTCTATTCTCTATACACTAACTTTAGTTCCCCTCATAGCCCGTTAGTGAGAAAAAAGTTACTTTATCGTATCTGCTGTTTCTTTATAATATAAATTTAATATCATATATATATTCTAATAATCGATTTTTTTCTTATTTTTAGAGAGCAAAGAAAATTCTTAAAGGCATAAACTGTTTAGTAGCAGCAGTATCTGCTAAAGTAGTTTCTGCTAACTCAGAGTATCTGCTAACAAAAAATATTCTGATAATTAGCATTTTATCAGTATGATCCTTGTGGTTGATGCAAACTTGAAAGTTTTTCATCATATGTTATTACGTGTACTAAAAAAAGTGAAAAATACATTCAAATTTCATTCATAATATTTTATTCTGGTAGTAAGCTCGGGTGGCCCCATCAGAAACTTACTGTGACCTCCTAATATTCCGTTTCTTCCACGTTCTTCTAGAAGTATGACGTGGCCCCCTGGGAATCCATATGGTCCACGTTGAGAACCACTAGTCTAACTGATATTGTGAAGTTGTGAATTTATATTAGAAACCTGCTATTTGCATGTTAAAGTGGTCAAGGAATTTACTTTAGAAACCTGCTATTTGCATGTTAAAGTGGTCAAGGAATTTACTTTGACAGTTGCGACTTACTTCTCCTCTCAGGAGTAAGGTTGTAAATCGTCTACGTATGCTAGAAACTTAACATTTGGGTTGTAGAGTGTGAAAAATAAGGACTTTATACTGGTAACGGCAACATGCCCCCTTCTTCCAGGCCGCAGTTGGAAAACTCAGCTCTTTTGTTTTAAAAGATAAATGAAATATCCTTAGGTTCTAATCAAATGCTGCTAATCGCATTTTCCAAACTTTGAATTTGTTTGAATGTATACAGGAAGAGGACGCTAAATTTAGAAAATTAGGAACTTGATTTGAAAACAAGCATCTCATATTTCCAGTCGGTATTTCACCTTCCAGTTTCGTTTTATTACCAGTTGTGTTAGAAAAGTCAACAGTTGGCAAAGTGAACAAGAACAGCATGATCATTCCAAAGGCTTGGGAGGATACTGCAGTGACAAAACAAATAGTGAAATAAGTGATATAAGTGAAAAAATGAATCTGTTAATCCCCTCTTTCTGAAATATTTCCTGATGTGTCGTAATATTGGCTTTTAAAGTTACTGGGTCAATGCTTCATGCGAAAGGGAAACAAATTAAATCAAGTTATTGCACTGATAATTTTTAGTCCAATCGTGGGTGTCTAGAATGGTTTAGGAAAAGAAAAACAACAACTGCATGATCATTCTAAAGGCTTGGAAGGAGAACTGCAGTGACGAAACAAATATATAAGAGAGAAAATGAATCTGTTAACACCCTTGTTCCAGTGGCAAAGCGTCCTGGCTCCAATGGATTCCTGAAAATTCTGGTGAATAAAAAAAAATTAAGATAATATATGCTTAAAACGTAAATATTTTCATTGAAAAAAATATTTTCTTTAATTAATTTAGAAATATACTTTTAGAATTTTCCTCTGATATTACTTTATATAACAAATAGAAGCGTTAGTCTGCCAGTCAAATCGAGTTACGAATGTATGAAAAATCTCGTTTCACTTCTATTGCATTTGGCATTGGATCGCACACTGGAAACCTAAGTTTTTATCCTCATCAAGCGATGAAAATGGCGGCGATAGATCCAGTCGTTGTTTTTTTTAACCATACCATTTTTTTAACACTCCGAGTTCTGCTCCAGACGTAGCAATCAATCGGCGTTCTGCTTCAAACCTAATGGAGCGCTATAATAACCATTAGTTTTGCGACGACTATGATGAACACGTCGGCATAGGGAAGATGGTTAATAATATGTTTCTTTTTTTTGCTTTGCTTCAATTGTATAACTCAAACTACGATAGATTATTATTTCCCAATCCAAGGTATGTGCGTGTATAAATAACTATATCATAAGCGCCATTGGATATTTTTTCGAATTGTCTGAGCCAAATTCCAGTAACACGTTTCTGAGTGAAGGCGAGCAGAGATAGAGTGAAGAAAACTTCTGCTAACTCTGTAAACGCTTGATAATAATTCTATGTCTGACAGGGAAATATACTTGATGGTGTCCGATTTACACTCCCCCTAAATTAAGCACAAATTAATTTTGATATACTGCTTCTTAAGCAAACCTATTCATCGCCATTCGCCTTCTCATGACACCGTCCGAAACATGGCATTCGCTGAAGTGATTTCTAACTCGATTAACTGACCATTACTGCTCAGTTTTGCAATAATAGCTAGTGAGCATATTTTAATACTTATATGTGCCTAACAGAGAGAGTATATAGAACAAAACAATTATCAGCGGAAAAATATATAAACTTATCATTTAATATAATCCATTAAAGATTCTAGTCGTAACTTAGTAAAATATGAAAGTTCTTATGATGCATTTCACTCATTTCTTGAAAGCGAAGACATTGCAATAATATCTTCCAGCAACAGAGATAAGTTTAAATATGACAAGATTATTTATTAAAGTATTTGTGAATTTTTTTATTGCGTATGATCATAAAGTAGTTTTAGTATAATATGCTTTCTATGAGGTACAGTGTCATAACCAGAATAATTCTAGTGGAAAGAGATTGACATGTTCAGTGTCATTTGGGGGTGATGTACCTGAGTCTGATTTTCGAGGACTCCCTCGACAATATGCTAATTGTAGCCCTCAATAGCAGAGGTTTATAATCCCCCACCCGCACTTAGATATGCTACTGATGAGAAAAAATGTTCATGATTTCTAATTATTTGTTGTTCACTTTAATCCTCTAGTGTCTTCTATTTTGTTTCAGTTTTAATACACCGATGTACTTTTAATGCAAAACTAATATCAACTTTTCACGTATTTTCTATTATTATCGTAAGATTTTTGGTATTTAATTCACGTATTTTAACTCAAGTATTATTTATAGCATTGAGATGTGCCCTTAAATAATTGAAATAACTCTTTTTAAGTATTGTGCTAAAAGGTTCTGGAAATGATTACAATTTTTCCAATGAAAAGTAAAGATTTCGTTATATGTTGTTTCGCTTAAAGAACCAAATGAGGTAAATCGGGTTCATTCAATATGTATTAAAAGAGTTTTGAAAGTGTTGGAGAAAATAAAGTCTGTAAATTTAAAACTCAAAAGTTGTATAATATATACTGTACATATCAAAATATGTGAGAAAGAACAGAGTGTTTTCATTCAGATTTATAAGCAACCGGGTCTCTTAAATTGTATCACCGTTCGATTACCGCGAGTTAGTTCTTGTATGCAAACTGTCACTCACTAGCCATGCCGAAACCGAAACCGAAAGTGCTTGTCAGAACATTCAGTTTATGTAGAAACCTTTGCCCTTAAGGTAATAAATTTATAACGAATTGTGCATAGTTCTGCTTTCTTCGGTTTTCACGAATGGCTGTTTCCAAATGTGTGTCTCAATATGATTTAATTACATATATTTTACACCTATCCCTCGATTTACACGGCTCAGTTCACACAATTTTGGCTTTGCACGGTCAAAAAATGCAACCAGTTTCGATTTACACGGTACTGACTGATACGTACATAGAAAGGAAATCTCAGTCAGTACCGTGTAAATCGAGGGATAGGTGTATTAATGCATAAACATCATTTAGGGTCTAGAGTGCAATTCCCTTTTCTACTGAAACAAGCCTTCATTAAGGCCAACGTTTTCCAGGAATGCGTCGCTGAGCATGAACTTCCTCGTACTGTTTTGAAAATTCAACTGTGTAGCTCTACTGGAACCGAGGTTCGAATTCGCAACTACTCTAAATTTTAATACAAGCTCGATACAGAAATGGATAAATAAATTATCGAAATATCAAACTGTCAGGGACGATCGAAGCAAAGCTGTATTACAATTGAGTTCTAAATTAATATAATAAATTATTTCACGTTTCAAAATCCTTTACGAAGAATTAATTTCTACATTTTATCAGAATTTCATAGTGAATTCCCAACAGGAATTCTACTAGTATGATTTCAAATAAAAATATGTTGTCCTAGCGGCTAATGTCCGACCTCGCCTTCTCGTGGTGCAGGCCGTTAGTACCTTTCGGAAGAGATACTCTCTTGTGGAAGTGAACGGAAGGGGAGGGCTGCCAGTTCAGTATGGCCTACTGATCTGGTCATCTATGGCCACTTTTTTCTTTTTTTTCTACCCTACTCTAGGAATGGTCAACCATACAGGGTCCTGTTACTGACCATATATATCAACCTGAACGGAATAATGGCTCTGAGCTTCATTATGGATTCTGATTTTGCTGCACTGGTGGGCTTCTGTGGAGGGAAAATCTTCCGCTGTGTTTTATGCTTGTTTGTGGATTGACAGCCCCAAGTGAATAGGTTCATAGGATACGTTTTTATCAGCTGGTGGATAATCCTGATTAGAGGTCGTCTCAGGCACCTGAACTCTTGCATCTACGGGCATCGTCAAATCCTAAATAAATAAATAAAAACCTCAAGCAGCTGCTTGCCACATAGGTCTGACAGAAGCCTTTCCTTTTATATGCCATAGTATAAGTCTCTGAGGATGGTGGGCTCTCAGCAGAAAAACAACACAACATCCGTGCTTTACCCGGGGTTCGAACCAAGGTCCTTTAGATTAGCCTAATGTGCTAACCACTCGGCCACGGGATGTATATCCACCAATGTACTCAAATCCTACATTGGAGGAAATCTGCCAGTGTAGCAGCCTTCAGCCTTCAACAGTGGTGAAAGTAGGCCGGTATGCGCCGGTACGGCGTACCAGTAAAACAATTTTCAGTAGTGGCTCCGTTAATGATTTTCTTTACACATTAATGCAGTTTCAACCGAGCATTTAATTTTTTAAAGAGCGAATCGTTTATTTTAAGAAAAATTCCTCCATTTTTAATTTAACTACTCTAGTTTAACCCTTTAGATACCTTTTGCTTGAAAACCGCACACTTGAGGCGCTTGAGATTCCATTTCTGCCGACAGGGAGTGGCAAGGTGGATTGCTAATCCAAAAATCTGAAGTAGTGCTTCTCTCTTTGAGCAATTAGTAAAAGAAGACTGGGAAAAGAGAACAGAACTAGACAGACAAAGGTGATTTCAACGAAAGCCGTTCCTCGAGGAGTCGTTAAGTATCCACGGACAATGCGCATCCGCCGCAGATGTCTGGGTTCGGTCTTAATCCCTACCAGAAGCAGAAATGGGAAAAAGGGATGACAAATCAAAGAAAGGATATGACCTAGACGTTGAAATATAATCCTTTTCAAGATAATATTTCTGGTTTTCTAATTTTCGTCTTTTTAATCTAAGGGACCTGAATTCGAGCCCCGGGTAAGACATGGATGTTTGTTTTGTTTTTCTGCTGAGGTCCCGCCATCCTCACAAACCTTCTACTATGGCATATAAACTGACAGGTTGCTGTTAGACCTCTGTGGCAAGCAGCGACTTTTGGTATAAATATATTTTTGCAAATAATTTATATATTGCTGAATTGAAAATCCTAACATTTCTGAGCATAACGGAAGTCAATTTAATGGGGGTGATGGGCCACATACTTCCCCAAATTTAACTAATGAGTTTGAAGT
This sequence comes from Ryuthela nishihirai, assembly GCA_038380435.1. Lineage (NCBI taxonomy): Eukaryota > Metazoa > Arthropoda > Arachnida > Araneae > Heptathelidae > Ryuthela > Ryuthela nishihirai. The sequence continues at coordinate 72,770,774 of JAWZYU010000003.1, forward strand.
TTGGGAGAGGGTCGCATAAAAGTTGGCCATTATTTTTCTTAAATATAATTTTCGATTAGCACTATAAATAGAGCTGCCACTTTTTGAGATTTAAATATCCAGAGAACATAAAGTTGGCTTTAAGTAAATTCCGCTCGCCCCCCCTAAAAAAACACTAATAATAACGATATATTTATTGAAAATAATCAACGCAATCATTATTTTTGTTTCAAAATTTTTTTAATTAATAAAACAATATATTATTTTTTAATTTAGATTGATACATTCAATTATCTTTACAACCTTTTTAGAAACTTTTTGTTCCGGCTTCTGAATATATTCTAAAAAATTTGCACAATTCACATTATATTTAGTTTCCGTGCATAATTCTGCTTTCATTCGAATCTTGTTCATTTTACATATTAATTCGAATTTGTTCATTTTAAATTGTAATATAGGGCTTTTTTACGTTTTGGCCCAATCCCTGGGTTCGAGCCCCGGATAATGCATGGAGGCTTCTGTTGTTTTTTTACTGAGTTCCGCCTCATACTCACAAAAAAAAGGAATTGAGCCTTTTTCCGTTTTGGCTTTCATAATAGATATTTTTTAAAATGTGTTTAGTATTGTTTTTTTAGGGAAGTGCTAATTTTTGGAGCTGGTTTCTCTAGTCATTTTAGCGAGATGAGCTTGGTTGAACCTTGTAATCGTGTGTACAATCTACGGTTTTGCCCAATTCATAACCTGCGTAGGGCGTGGTAGTACAAATGGCGGCGGAGATCTGTGTTCAGGACCCTATAGTTATGAATTTTCTCTCTCACATTGTCTTTCTGCTGAGATCTTGTCTTCATAACTGACTTCTGACATCTTAAATTGACATGCTCTTATGAGACTGTGAGAAAACAGCTATTTGAGGGGTGTAAAAAAATTACTCAACTAAGAATTTAATTCACTAGTACTTTTTCACTTTATACACCCCTTGGAATTTAACCTCCTGACGTCGCAGGATGCAATCTGCCATCGGAAATATGCAAATGATCAAAGTTCCACAGCAAATGGACACGTGACACCTAGCCGAGCCATCAATAAATATTGGATGACCACGAGCTCATATCATATCACGACCAACAGTGTGGTTGGAGTGCATACTGTGAAAATGTTCGGAACTGGCCTTGGGGACCCTGGCAGGATCCTTATTCACAACTGACACCTTCTGAGAGAAAGAGAATCGCCAATATGCGAAAATTTGGATTGATCCTTCGAGGGACATGAACGAAAGGTATGCGACCAGCATACTGCACCACAGGATGTAACGATCGCATGCTCCGTAGGAAGACCATTCGCGACCATTTCACTGCAGAGACTGTGCTGCAGAGTGATTTGCGGATTGTTATAATAACACGGTCTCCACACAAACCATTAGACAACGTTCAAATGAGGCAGGAATGAGGGCAAGACGTCGAGTCCGGCATCAGACATTACAGCGACATCACCGGTTGCGCCATCTCTACCGGTGTTGAGCGAGGCAACATTGCACTACAGAATGGTTTGTTCACAGATGAGTCCCGATTCTGTTTCGGCATGCCAGACGGCCGTTTGCTCTGCATGGCGTCGATGCATTGACCTTTTTGAAATATACAAAGTTCGTAACCACAGGTTTTTGGAACTCTAAACATTTCTCAAGAATCTTCCTAAGTGAATCAGTCATGGAATAGAGGTGTTCACATAGGGCAATCTAAACATCTCTATTCCATATTTCTGGCGCGCTAACAGCAAGACGTTACATCGAAGACATCGTTAATCTTGTGGCTACCCTTCCTTTCCACCATGCCTGAACTGATTCTGCAGTAGGACAATGCTACCCCACACACACTGCATGTGAAACGATAGACAGTCTCCAAGGTGTGGGCATTCTCCCATGACAGAAATACTCCCCAGATCTGCTGCCCATTGCGCATGTGTGGGACCTTATAAGTAGACACCTTCTCCAGCTCCCTCCAGCGGCGAACTTGGTACAGTTGCATGCCCAACTGAACGCTGTTTGGAACGTCATACCTCACGACACCATTAACTATCTGACTGATGGAATACCGAGACGTCTACAATCTTGTATAACTGCCCGAGTTGGGCCTACTATATACTCATGAATCTGCAATAAACGTACGTACCATGAGTTCTCAAGTTCCGTTTTTTGTTCCTTTCCATATCTACCCTCATAGCTTCATTCCTGCCATTTTGGGAGTATCACTTCCTTGGCAGTGTTGCGATTTCTACTTTGAGCAGTGTATACATGAATACTGATAAATATTATTTACATAATACAATAGTTATATATATTTAAATATACAGATAAACATTACATGTAAATCATTAGTTATATATAAATATATACTTATAAACATTATTTATATAATACATTCATCATTATCAACCTCAATCAGCTCTGGGCTACGGAGGTCCAACCAGTTTGTGCAATTTGTTTTCCAAGCATATCTGCCCTCAACTATATCTGGTTATTGTACAGAAATTCTAACCAGGTTCTGTTTGACATCATCTGTCCACCGCATCCTAGGTCTCCCATTCTTTCTGATGACTTTAGGCACTCTATTCACAACCCATAACGGAGTCTCTCTGCACAATATGCTGCTCAAACGAGGTTGTCGACTCCTTTGCCTAACCTCATCATTACTTACAAAGTTGAACCACCTAATGCCCAAGATACTGCGAAAGTATTTAGAATCAAAGGCACCAAGTTTACTGTTATCTTGTTTACAAATGGTCCAGGTTTCACTACCCTAACTGGGGCGGGGGTGGCTCAGTCGGTAGCGCGCCAGGCTCGTAATCTGTAGTTCCCAGGTTCGAGTCCCAGCTGGGTCAGCGTTGAGATTTATCTCCGAAAAATTCCCCGCCCTGCCCACGGTGAGTAGGGGACACCGATGGGCTTGGAAAGGCTGCCGTCCGTCGGATGGAACGTTAAGCCGTGGCCCCGTGTGCGGGAGAGCCACATCCTGTGCACGTTAAAGAAAACGCTGGATGGCCTTGACGGGAGGCTACCATCTGTCTCCCAACAGCTGTTCCAGTGGATCCCCTCCCCCAACCTTCTCTGAGCCTTCGGGGTCCATGTGACCTGGCCATTTAGCCCATGGTGTGCAAAAAAGTGCCGCTCAGAGGTAAAACAACACAACCCAACTACCCTAACTAGCTTCAGAAAGAACTAACTATTAGTCTAATTTTGGTCTTTAGGTGTATACGCCTATTTCTCCACACTCTCCATAGATTCCTAAAAGTCACGGCAGCAATCCCTATTCGCCTGTTAATCTCATTGCGCACATCACCGGTATCCGTTACATAGCTCTCAAGATAATTAAACTGAAAAACTTGCTCAAGAGTGCAGTCATTCAAGAAACTGACGCACCATCTGCCTGACCAATTTCCATCACCTTGTTTTTTTCCCTGTTTATCACCAAATCTACTCTATTACCAGTCTCACCAACAGCTCTAATGAAATAATTCATATGATCTATATCATTGGCCAACAAGGTCATATATCTGCAAAACCTGAATCAGAAATTTCGAAATCTCTAGACCATTTAAGGTCAAAAATATGTCCCTTGCAAAGAATTTCGCATAACATAATCAATAACCGAACTAAAGAGAAAAGGAGACAAAATTCACACTTGTATAACTCCACTAACAAACTAAAACCAATCGCTAAAAGCTTTAAGAACTTTACTAAAAGCTTCACTACACTAACTAAATTATCAGGTATTCCATAAGAGATGACGATCAACCACAAATTTTGCCTATCAACAGAGTCAAATGCCTTTTTGAAATCTATAAAGCTAATAACCACAGGTTTCAGAAACTCTAAACATTTCTCAAGAATCTGCCAAAGTTAACATATTTCATCAATGCATCTCCTACTACTTCGAATCCACACTGCTCATCACTCATTTTCCCTTCAACCAGAGTCTTAATTATACTAAGTTTAATCATGCAGAGAACTTTACCTGGAACGAAAGTTAACTAATACCTCTAAAATATCACAAGAACTGCGATCAACTTTTTAAAAAAAATAGGAATAATAATATTTCTGGTAAAAATCCTTAGAACCAACAGCTGTACATAAAAAAAATATTCAAAATTTCAGTCAGCCATGTGATAACACAAATGTTCCTATGCATTTCAGTTGTGATTTTATCCACCCCTAAGGATTTGTGCAATTTAAGTTTCCAGATAGCTAAAGCTACTTCAGAATGTAATATAGGGCCATCATTAAAGCCAGTAATGCATCTGTCCTTATTACAAACAATGGGAATAGAAATAATGACAATGTTTAGAACATCTCTGAAATGCTCAGCCCACCTAGCCATCACCAAATCCTTACCTTCAACCACCTTGCCATGTTTATCCCTCAATCCCTGCGTACCTGTCTGTTTCTTCCCACACAAACATTAACAATCTGGTACAATCCCCTGCTGTTTTGGTGCTTAACTGCTTTCTCTGCTTTATCAGCCAAGCTATCAAGCCATAGATTCTTATCAGCTGTTAACTGATTCTTTACACGTTTATTAAGCTCGCTGTAATGACTTCTCTTACGACTAGTAGGGTGTTGATTCATATTAATCTTACACTCCTTCCTTCAGAAATTCCTGTTCCCTTTTACCCAAAAGAGTAATTTTGGTTTCAAGAAAAGCCAGATTAAATTTGTCCCATTCTTTCCGAACTTCAGCAATAAGGAAATCAGGATTATCGTAATGACTGTTTTCAATTTGCAAAGAGTGGTAGCCGTGGATACCATAAATGATAAAATGCCTGTAAATGGTCAAATAATAAAGCAAATTTGTTGTGTCCAAAATGGTTAAGCAGATGAAGGAGCAGCGTCCAACAACAGACCTGTCAAGGGTCCTCCTTCTTCATGACAATACCAGTGTTCAGAAAACCCGGCAAGTCACGGCCTGTCTGCAGAAAGAAAAATCAAACAATTACCACTTCATACTTATTCACTCGACATTGGATCATGCGATGTTTGGTTGTTTCGAAAAATAAAAAGCGAATTTTCTGGGAAGCAGTCAAATAAAAAAATGCGTTCATTCAGAGTTGCGGAGTATTTCCGAACAAGAGTACCACCAAGAGTTCCAGAATTGGCGTAGACATATGTAACTTTCCATAGACGCTGGAGAGAAGTACTTTGAAGTACAGTAAAAGTTTGCTTGAGGAAAGTACTTTGAAGTACAGTAAACGTTTTCTTGAGGAAAGTACTTTGAAGTACAGTAAAAGGTTTCTTGAAGTAAGTGCAATGGTTTCTCTTCTACTAATGCACGTCAGGAACTTTTTGAAAGCCCTGGTATTTTTTTCTCTTATTTTCAATACGCATTTTTTATCAAAGATTTTCGGGTAAAATAATATATATAGTTTGAAAATTGCTTTCTTTCCTTCAATTCTGCATTTTGCTTCTCCACTCTCGTAATTTTCTACATTTCTTCATTTTGTCCTATCCGTTCCAGTAAAATTTTAAAGCATTATTTTGATAGAGATAGATAAAAGTTTTATTACATACTGAAAAATGCATTTACATAGACTCAAATTTTGAGTCATTACCAGATTCGATATCCCACTCGAGTTAATATTTGTCTGTGAGATAATAATACGAACATTTTAATAGTTAAAGTGTCTACATTCAAGAATAAAAATTTATTTTATAAGTAGAGTCGTATTAAATTTTAAACATTAATAATTAACTGAGAAAAACATAGAAGAAGTTTAATAGTCTTACACTTTGAAATCATAAATGATTCAATTTCCTAAAAAAATTGAATATTGTATAACATTATGTATAAGCTTAAGATAATTTGGAAACATGTTATACAGTCTGTAAACCAAGGAAAATAATGTTTAGCAACAACATTTTTCGTAATCGGTACTTCACTTAATAACATGTTTTCGGATAATCTCGTATGCATAGGAATTTTTCTAATTCTGCCCATATCCCAATTTTCATTTAAATGTATCAAAGAATTTAATGCATATAATTTGCGTGATTCTAAAATACCAAGATATGTATAACTCTCATTAACACTTTCCCTTCTTTTTGCTTCAAAATAAATCTTAAAACATGATTTTGAAGAATTTCAATAATCTTTAAATATGCCTTCTCTACCGCTGATGTTATGCTATACTCCATCTGGTCAATCATTGTCTTTTGACTGCATTTGAAGACTGGTCTTCGGATCCGTGATAATCATCTGCACACGACCAGACAACCTATGATGGCCTCCTGGTTGATGTTATTATTTGTGAGCAAATTGGAATCTGCTTCACCTCTGGTGTCATCAGTGGTTAGAGCACCTGACGTGTCATGAGGAGGTCGTGGGTTCAGATCCCAATTAGTTCAATATTTCCTCTTCATCCTGTTGCATAAAACAGCTTGATAGTGGATAGATAACACTAGACAAAATATTGAAACTTTATAACATTGGTCAAATAGGATGTTTTAAGTAATTTTGAGATACTAAATTCAAATATGGCTGTGAAAAATCTGCAGTACGTACAGTTCTTTTTAGAATTACGGATTGATGTATTTCAAATTTCAATGAATACGCATATCAAGTAGGTACAAGAAAAACATCATTATATCTTTGGAAATGAGATTACCTTATTCATCAGAGGCGATATGAGTTCTTTTAGTTTAAAGTTTCATTTTTAAAGCTTAAACTGTACAGGAAAAACGTTCTGGGTGTGCATCTGTTGTGCATTCCTTGGTATATGGAGTAGGACATCGACAATCACGTGGCACTATATCACGTGTATGTCATTGTTGCAATCACCAAAATTAAATTGCTAAACTCACAAGATTTAAGACGTGAAAAGGTTGCCTATCCCAATGCATACACACCCATACACACAGACATGCATACATGCACACAAAAAAATCCTCATGCAGCCATAGGCTACGGAAGTCCTACTAGACTGCGTAATTTTCTTTTCCAGACATGCCTGCCCTGAGCAACAGCTGCTTCATTTGGTAACTGTAGACCAGTTCTAGCAAGGTAATGTTTGATATTGTCTGCCCATCGCATCCTTATGCATACTATTCATTATCCTATTTGCAAAACCGCTGCTATGCATGCGGGCAACATGGCCAAACCAACGCAGGTTCTCTCTGCACAAAATGCTGCTGAAATGAGTTTTATGAACCGTCTTCTAACCTCGTCATTACTTACAAAGTAAAACAACGTATTGCCGAGATACTGAGTAAGCATCTAGAATAAAAGGAATCGAATTTCTTGTTATCCTGCTTACAAAGGGTCCATGTTCCACTATCATAACTAACATTAAAAACAACCAAAATATTATAGACCCCAATTTTAGTCTTTAGGTGTTACGCCTATTTTTGGACACTCTCCACAGATTCCTAAAGTGCTGGTAGCAAATCCCTATTGTTCTTTTTATATCTTGCCGCACATCGCCAGTGTCTGTTAAACAGCTCCCAAGATAATTAAACTGAGACGTTTGCTCAAGGGCGCAACCATTCAAAGGAGCTGAAGCACCATCAGCCTGACCAATTTTCATCATTTTTAGTTTTTTCTCTATTTATCACCAAACCTACTCTATTACCAGTGTCATCAACATCCCTAATGAAAGAATTCATCTCATCACCAACAGGGCCAAATCATATGCATAATCTAAATCAGAAATTTTAAAATCTCTAGACCATTTAAGGCCAAAAGTTTTCCCTTGAAGTGAATTTCGCATAACATAATCAATAACCAAACGAAACAGAAAAGGAGACAAAATGCACCTTTGTCTAATTACACTAGCAATGCTAAACCAGTCGTTACAAGCCTTACCAATTCTCAGACACGATTCATTGTTATTACAGAGAGCTTTCATTACACTAATTCACTTGTTAGGTATTCCATATCTGACGATCAACTACAAATTAGGTCGATCAACTGAGTCAATTTTTTTTTTAATTTATAAAACCAGTAACCACAGGTTTCTGAAACTCTAAACATTTCTCAAGCATCTGCCCAATAGAAATATTTTAGCTATACATCTTCTACCACTTCTGAATCAGCTCTGTTCATCACGCAATTGTCCATCAATCAAAGTCTTAATTCTGTTAAGTATAATCATGTAATGAACATTACCTGGACAGAAACTAACAAATTCCCCTATAATTATCACAAGAACTACGACCACGTTTTTTTTTAAAAAATAAGGATAATAATAGCTCTACTAAAATCCTTGGAGCAACACCTTTATCATAAAAAAATATTCAAAATTTCTGTCAGCCATGTGACAACATAAATGTTCCCAGCTCTAAGCATTCAGTGGTGATTTCATCCATCCCAAAGGATTTATTGACTTTTAATTTAAAGATGGCCAAATCGACTTCAAAATGTTACGTATGGCCAACACTAAACTCAGTAGTGCATTTATACTCATAACAAACAATGGGAGTAGAAATAATCACAATATTTAGAAAATCTTTGAAATGCTGATCTCACCTAACCATGACAAAATCCTTACCTTCAATTGATGAAGTCAAAATTACCGAAATTGATTCAATTTCGGTAATTTCGATTGAAGAAGGTAATTTACCGAAATTCAATCGAAATTACCGAAATTGAATCAATTTTCATTACCGAATTCAAATACCGAAAATAATACCACCTTGCCATGTTTATCCCTCAATCCCTGTGTACTTGTCTCTTTCGTCTCACACAAAGCATTAACAATCTGTTACAACCCCCTGCTGTTTTGCTGTCTAACTGCCTCCTCTGCTTTGTCAAACAAGCTATGAAGTCAAAAATTCTTATCAACTGTTAACTGATCCTTTACACATTTATTAAGTTCGTTGTAATGCCTTCTGTTAGGACTAGTAGGGTGTTGATTCATATTAATCTTACACTCCTTCTTTCAGAAATAAGTTCCATAGCTTTATCATTCAAAAAATTTTGTTTCCTCTGTTCCCTTTTACCCAAAAGAGTAATGTTGGTTTCAAGAAAAGCCTGTTTAAACTGGTCCCATTCTTTCCCAACTTCAGCAATAAGGAAACCAGGATTATGATAATAACTAAGTAGCCTGTCGTGGTATGCTTTGGATATATCTGGATCTTTCAGACTTTCAGTGTCCAAGGTATTTTTCTTAAACCTTAGCCAACATTTCTTAAACTTCAGTTGCAAGACACTTTTGACAAGTTAATGTCGGACCCAATTTCGGGTCCTCTGCATGATCTGGTATTTCTAACCGGACTTGCCCATTTGCTGTTAATTAAAATATAATGTATTTTATTCCTGTGCAACCCATTAGGTAAAGGGCATGAGTATTTATAAATGCCCCGGTGTTTGTAGTATGTATTAGTTATTCCGAAACCTTTAAGCAGTAAACGTTCCGCATTGCCATTGGAACTACCAAAGACAAAATGAGCAAATCACCCCTACTCAAAGGTCACAGTCAGCATTCAAGTCATTTAGCACCGTAGAAATATCTCCTTTCTTAAAACCTATCCTTCTGTTTCTCATGAGATTCATCTGTGAGGGCATAACAACAAATGACATTCAAGTCTTTAATTTTTGTTTTAAATTTAGTGCAGGAATTCTTTCATTAATGAAGAAATCATATCCTAGAAGAGCATCATTGCCGTGTCTGCTGAGAATCAAACCTACCCCTTGAAGATGCTTTCCATCCTCCGCTCTGAAAAGAGAAATTTGAAATTTATTTTATTTAAGCATCTGACTTTTACCTGTCCATCTGCTCCCTTGAAATGTTGGAAGTAACGTGTCAAGAGAATAATCTCTATGCAACGTCCTTACGTTCCAAGTATCTGCACAAAGAAAAGGATTAATTGGAAGTTTGCATAAATTAGGTTTATTGAGAGGGGTAGGGCCAACCATATCAAGCAGCCCCCTAATCGCAGGCATGAGGCAAAAACCCATTCCCCCACTGCTGAAGGTTAAAGCCACCCATGCTGACAGAAAGTACAGGCACCACCTTTTCAAGAACCAGAATCTAGATATAAAATACCCTGCCTGAGACACATTGGTCCAATATAGGATTGACGATGCCCAACTAGTTAAGTGAATGTTAAGGTACCTGCGATGGCCTCTGATCAGGATTATTCACCAGCTGGTATAAGGTACCCCGTGCTTCTGTTCACTTGAGACTGGCAACCCACAGGCAAACAGAAAACACAGCGGTAGACTTTTTCCTCAACAGAGGCCCACCATTACAGCAATTCCAGGATCCATAATCAAGGTCAAAACCATAAACCAGTCCAGTCTAGTGGATATAAATGGTCACCACCAGGACTTATGGTGTTGACCACTCCTCAGCAGGATAGAAAAAAAAATGGCCATAGATGATCAGACAGGTAGGCAACGCTGACTTGGCAGCCCTCACTTTCTGTTCGCTTCCAAAAGAGAAAATCTTTTTGGAAAGGGTACTTACGGCCTGTACCACGAGAAAGCGGGATCATACATTAGGTGCTAAGGCTTGACCGGTTCTGTGCATCATCACTTGGAAACAATTCAGAAATAACTTCGTAGTTGAATAAAGCGGTAACGTAAGTGTAGACACTGTGGTTTTAAGGATTTTTGTCTCTGAACCAATTGCTATAGTATTTTTGCTGATATTTTGCTGAATGTACGATTATGCAGTTCGGTTAATTAATAGAGATAAAAATCATTTCTACACATTTACAAGAAAACGTTAGGTGTGGAAATTCATATTGGCTCTTTTTTTAACGAAAAATTATCTCATTAGCAGTTTTCTTTACTTCAGCGCATGATTGACAAAAAATTCCAACTGTCGGTTAAATGAATTAACGTTTGATCTGTTCACGTCTGATCGAGGTTCTTTTATTTAATAAACGAAATTAAATCTGAGAATGGCAGAGAAAGACTATGAAATATACATGAATTCAAGGCCGACTGACCATCCAATATTGTGTTGTTCTTGATTGGAAATATTGCGTGATAGAGAAAAAAAGCAGTTTTAGAAAGGAACTATATGCGTGGAAGTTATTAATATTGCTCTTTATCAATTTTGACATTGCAAAGAATCTTGATTATAGAAAACGTTAAATCTGTGAATGTCGCCTGTTCCTTCGCTTTCCTCTTCTGAAGAGAAAAAAGGCCTCAAAGCCAGATAAATATAGATCCAACTGAAACTTCCTCTTTGCCTGCCTCTTGACCTCACAAGAGTGGTAACAATGTGAAGAGCTATTTTTATCTTTCTTTTGCTATCTGAACGGCTGGTTGGCGCTCTACTCAATCATTGAATGTAGTCCTGCAACTGCAGTATTTATCCAACCAACGTATTTGCAACTTCTATTTCTATGGCTGTTGACAAATTCCTAACCGTCACTGCAAAATAATGATGAAACGAAATCTACGTCATATCCCAGTTGAGGCAATTTTATCGTAAGTAAGATTAAAATGTAGGGTAAAATCGAATAATCAAAGCGTAAAAGCTGAGAGCGTGTTAGACAATATAACCCGCGATAACCTTTTAGAACCGAATCGTGTAAGCTGATGGTTTGTTAACTCAAGAAAAATGGAAACTTCTACCAGACGGTTATTACATATTGACGATTGATAAGCTCATCTTATGTAATAACGTTCATTAAGCTAATTGCGTATTAATTAATAAGTCATATTGCTTTTCGTATCTCTAATCATTTAAACCAGGTTTTCCCAAAGTGATCGATATTGACACCTTGGGGTCAGTTGGACTTTGCAGCGGATGAATAAAGAGATCGGAGTCGATAAGGAGTCGAAAAGGGTCTTTGCATAGAACGTCCATTTGCGAGGTTAGTGCGATCAAGTTTTCTTATTTTACTAGCCAAAGTATCGAAAGTTGCTCAGGAAAAATGTAATTTCTCTAAACTTATTTTATAAAAAAAATTTGCTTTTAATCGAAGTTAAAAAAAAAAAGTATTACACCTATGCACACACTTCCTTATAGATCATCCATATCAACGCATTTCATCTATTTAAAGTATATCCTGTTTGCTATTTAAGGTTTGCCTGCTTGCTCTTTTTATCCATTCTCTGACGGAATCAAAAATAACTCGCGAGCGTCATAGCTTATTTAAATATATTTTCAGTTCGCCGTTGGATTTTATGGAGAAACGCCCTTTGCAGAATCGATTCTTAAATCCAAAATATTGTCCAGCACACGAATTTCTTTCCCCCATAGTTTTAAAAGTGATTTTTTTTTTCTTTCCGGGCTACTCCGGATATTTTAAATATCAGTGCCGAAGAAAGACTTTTTAAATAGGGGAAGCCGAAGAAGGCGCGTATTTTTTCAGGTGATAAAGCAAAGCACAGAAGTTGAGAAATTAAATCAGCATAAGCCGACAGAGGGATAGTCGAAAATGGCGAAAGATGGCATCAGTAACGATATATTATGGAAACCAGCTTATACACCGGTTTCCTTAAATAAAGGAACAACCTAAAACCCCGGTTTGGATCTGTTGCATGTGAATCGAAAGACAGGTATATATAAATACTGTGCGTAAGAAAAACAGTTGCAAAATGGAATAGCAATTTTAATTTCCAAAATTATACAAGAATATATTTACATGGTAAAAAGTTGAAGGTCAGCTGTGATAGCCCAACTAGTTCAATATGATAATCACTTTTTACTGCTATGCAGGACTTGCAGTGATGGGCAATGCTGTTGACAAGACTGGCTAGCAGCGCTGTTGGTCGTAATCTCCTTTGCTGCTCAAAAGCACGTCGAATTTCTGGGAGGCAACTCGACTGCCAAGGATATCGGATTTGCGCCGGAAGATCTGGCAGGCCACTCCATACGGTAAATAATGCTATTTTCCAGATAGCAATCGATAAGGCGATAACGTTATCGTCTTGTAGGAGGAAGGTATGTATCATTTGCATCTATTGCTACATCTGGCCACTATAGACCAATTCTAACAAGGTGCTGTCTGATATTGTCTGCCCACCGCATCCCAGGTCTTCTCTTTCTAAGGCCTTAAGACACAATGTTCGTATTCGACTATCTGAAGCTATTCAAACGGGCAACATGGCCATATACAGTAGGCTCGCGATTTACTCGGATTTAATTAATGCATTTCAGGAATAACATTAGTCACTGTATTTACTCCTTTTCTCATAATTCCCGTGAGTATTTTTCCTTTTTCTTTTTTAATTCGTGGAATAACCTGGTTTGCACTGAGCACCAAATAGTCGGTGCACACTGGCGACGTAGGTGAGTGTTGTCGGCGAGGTACGAACTCTTTGCAAGCATCGCATACGACGAATTCGAACTAGCCGTTCCACAAGAAAAGTCCACCTCTTCAACACGCTCTTCGCGACTCTCAGACATAGGCTTACCGTCAATTTGTTAAAGCTTACCGTCAAATATTTAACACAGGGCAAAGTAATGATAATTTTTAATACATAATATATAGAATGCTAAACATCTTCAGTTATATTTTACTTTTCATTTACAGAAAAATAAACATAGAATTTTTCTCGAACAACCAGTAACGAAATATGTATGTGAATTCTTTTTCCCTACAGATTTTTTTATATGTGTCAGTAGATAGATTGATGACATTTTTAGATATTATCCAGAATGTATTGTCACGGAGGAAGTAGAACTACGATTATGCAAATTACTATAGATGGGAGGGAGAGTGATATATGCAAATGAAGGATGTGTCCCGAGTCTGGCTACATTGAAAAGCGGTGGATAACACGGATTCCGATAGTTGTATGGAAGCTTGTCGCTGGGGAAAAGAGCACAGTACAGATTAAAGAAACTGAAGCGGACCTGTAAATCTCGTTACTTATTAATTTCGTGATGCAGACCGTTAGTACTTTTCAAAAAGATATTTTCTTCTGGAAGGGAACGGAACAGGAGGATTTAAGTAGGAAGACCATTAGTTGTGGCTTACTGATCTGGTCACCTGTGGCCACTTAGTTTTCTGTAGTGTATTTATAAATGTGTATTTATAAAACAAAAGGTGGTATAAAGTGGTCAGCTTCACAGGGTCCAGGTGCTGACCATTTACACCCACTTACAACTTCAGAATATTTTGAATTCTGTCAAGAAAGGAAATATTTCTCTTATTGTAAGTGATTTCAGTGCTAACATTTGTACTGAATATGGCCTTTGGGGAGGGGTTATAGATCACTTTGGTATTGGTAGCTGCAATGGCAATGGGAAACGTCTCCTACAGGTACGTAAATTCAATTAAGTTCAGTTTATTTACTAGTAATAACAGCGAATAACTATCACATACTAGAAACACCAGGACATTTATAAATACACATGAATTTTACCTGCTGAATGGCACAGGAATATGATCGATTATGCATTAATTAACAGCAAATGGGTAAGCTCGGTTAGGAATACCAGATCAGAAAGAGGAGCCTAAATTGGTTTAACCATTACCTAGTGAAAACTGTATTACAAATGAAGTTTAAGAAATGTTATGCTAAGGTTAAGAGAATTACAATAGACTCCCTCTTATCCGGCCCTTATGGGACCGGACCCCTGGTCGGATGAATCCGAAAATCCGGATGAATCCGAAAATTGTGTCAGAAAATAAATAAAAACGGCAAATGACAAAAATACTAACTGTACTATATTTTAATTAATAATTTGTTTTAAAATATTAACAATTTATTCACACTCACTTGAAAGTCCGTGATTTTCTTTTGTTTCTTTGAACTTAACACTTTATTACTTGCAAAGTCTTGTCATTTTTTAATAAATAAACATCACATCAGTCGCAGATGAGGCCTGTTGTTGTTCAGTGTATCTTACTGCAACATCAAAAGCTTTTTTTTCCTTCAATATGGATAACTTCCCCTTCTTCTCTTCTTCTCCGTTCCCTTTTCGGCAGACTGCATTGATAATTTCGTCATCATTCAGTGTTTCATTTTCCAACTTTTCATCACCTTTTAACCACTTTTCAATGTCATCTTCTTCAAGTGTGTCACATCCAGGCAGCAGTTTAAAGTAATTAAGCAGAGAAATATTGTCATTATCTGTCATATCTTCGGCAGGCGCAGGCTCATTCGATACTTTCGTGTTGTCGTCTTTTTTACTTTCTACTCAGTTTTCAACATCGGGCCACAGTTTTCTCCATGACTTCACAAACATTGTACGAGGCATTTCTTCAAAAGCTCTTGCCAACATGTAGATCACATCCTTGATATTTATTGTTTTCAAAGCATCTAAAAGTCCTATCCGTCATTTTCGGTTCGCTGTAGAATTTCTGAAAGAAGCTTTCTCCAGTATCGCCTTTTTAAAATTACAAGCACGCCTTGATCCATTGGTTGCCCTAAGGATGTTATATTAGTTGGAAAAAACATGGCTTTTATATTATCAGAAATTCGTTCCCTTGGGTGTGTTAGGGCATTGGCGAGAATGAGTAGGGCCTTTACAGGCATTTTAAGACTTGTGAACTTTTTTACTTTTGGAACAAATTCTGTAAAGAACCGCTCTTTAAACAAATACGAATCTATCCAAGCAGAATTTTGAGCTTTGTAGAAAACTGACAGAGCAGCTAAATTTAAATGTTTCAATGCTCGGGGTTTTGACGATTTCCCAATTATAAAAAGGGGAAGTTTGTGCGTACTTGCAGCATTTGTACACACAGTCACGGTGATTATTTCTTTGGTTGGTTTAAATCCTGATGCTAAGATTTCTTGCGCTGTCACAAACGTTTTGGTTGGAAGAAGTTTAAAATTTAACCTGGTCTCATCTACATTATAGATTTATTCTGCACATAGGCCTTCTTCAATAAGCACTAA
Source organism: Ryuthela nishihirai (assembly GCA_038380435.1). Classification (NCBI taxonomy): domain Eukaryota; kingdom Metazoa; phylum Arthropoda; class Arachnida; order Araneae; family Heptathelidae; genus Ryuthela; species Ryuthela nishihirai. Next base: position 72,786,547 of record JAWZYU010000003.1, read on the forward strand.
AAGTTTTTCTGAAAATTCTTTGCTGCTACAGGATCAGCTGACAATTTCTCACCACAAACACCAAGGTAATGAACACCATGCCGTTTTTTCCAGAGAGAAAGCCATCCCTCGTTTGCTGAAAAATCTCCCCCATTATCGATTTTAGAATGAAGGATAATGCTTTTTTCTTTCAAGATTGACCCATTGATTGGCGTTCCTTTTCGACGCTCTTGCATGAACCATAACCAAAGTGCATCATCGACAATTTCAATTTTCGGCTTTTTAAGAGTACACCGAGAAGAAAGCATTTTTTCATACTCGACTTGAGTGCAAAAATCTTGTAAAGATTTTCTATTCCTTCTCCAGTCATTTACCGTGCTTTTACCAACACCTAGTTCATCACAAATACGCTTTACTGGATCACCTTTCTCAATGCGTTCTAACGCTTTAATTTGATATCCATCGTAACGATATTACGCTTACGTTTGTACCCTCTCATTTTGTAACACACAATAATTAATAGATCACATCACATACTCCTGTATACGCACTGTACATTGTAATATCCACAAAGAGGAACTGAAGCAAATATATACTGTACTCTAAACAAAGCACGAGGCGACTTGCTTCCGCTTCTTGGAACTGAGGCAAATAAACAAAACAAGCGGCGACTTGCTTCCGCTTCTTGGAACGACCGGTTAAAGCGGAGGCCAGTTGAGCCGAGACCGGATAAGAGAGAGTCTACTGTACCTAAAAAACTGAACTTTGAAAGATCCAGAAATATCCAAAGCATGCCATGATATGCTGCTATTCAGTCATTCTGACAATAGTGGTTTTCTTGCTGTTGAAGTTGAGAAAGAAAGGGACCAATTTAAAAAAGCTTTTCTGGAAATTAACAGTACACTTTTCGGTAAAAAGGTACAAAGTAATTTCACTGATAAGGCTATGCAACTTATCTCTGAAATAAGGAAGTGCAGGAATAATATCAATCAATACCTTTCTAGATCTAATGGACAGCATTATAAAGAGCTTGATAAACGTGTAAAGGATTAGTTAACATTTGATAAAAATGTTTGGCTTGAGAGCGCGGATGTCAAAGCAGAGGAAGCAGCTAGACAAGCACAACACCAGGAAGTTGTACCAGGAGTTAATCTTTTGTGTGGGAAGAAACATACAGGAACACCGGGATCACTTACGATGTTTCCCGGAATTCTTTACAAAGATATATTTTGACCTTAAATGGTCTATAGATTTCAAACTTTCTTATTTAGATTATGCAGATGATTTGGACCTGTTGGTTAATGACGTTGAGGAGATGAACACTTTCATTCGAGCTGTTAATGAGGGTGGTAATAGATGGTGATAAACACAGAAAAAAACCTAAAGTGTTGAAAATTGTTCAGTCAGATGGTGCTTCAGTTGCTTTGAATGGTTGCGACCTTGAGCAAATGTAGCAGTTTAATTATCTTGTTAACTATGTAACAGATACTAGCGATGTGCGGAATGAGATGGATTTGAAGAATAGGCATTCCCCCTGGCACCTTTACGAATCTATGGGGAGTGTAAAAAATAGGCGTATACACATAAAGACTAAAAGTAGGCTGTGTAACAGTTTAGTTTTTTCTAAGGTTAGTTATGGGGTTCAAGGGTTCATGTTATGGTAACAAAACATGGACCCTTTATAAGCAGGATAACAAGAAACTTGATGCCTTTGATTCCAGATGCTTAGTGTCTTGGGCATTAGGTGACTTTATTGACTTTATTTGTAACGATGAGAAAAGAAGGCGTCATCGTCTTACTTTGAGCAACATTTTGTGCTGAGAAACTGGGTCCGTTTGGTCATGTTGCCCGTATGCATAACTTCAGATTGGCAAACAGGATTGTGAACAGTGTGCCTAAAGGCTTCAGGTAAAGGGGGAGACCTGGGATGCGATGGGCAGACAATGTCAAACAGGACCTTGGTGGAATTTGCCTACAGTTGCCTACTGTGGCTCAGAACAGACAGGCCTGGAGAGGAACATTACACATTCTGGTAGGATCTCCGTTGCCCATGGCCGCAGGAGGATTTTGTATGATCTAGTTCCATTAGGAATATAAGATTATATATGAAATGAAATCGTATCTGACCATTACCCAGCAATTTAAATAAGATTGCAAATTAAACTTAAGAGTAGTTGTGTTGATGTTAAAAAAATTAGCTTTAACATTGAAGTTCTGAAAGATCCACATATAGCCAAAGGTAGTTGCATAGTCATTATAACAATCGTGGTTTGATTACTACAGACATTGAGGAAGAATGGGTCCATTTTAAACAGGCTTTTCGTAAAAACAATATTTTTTTGTGGGTGAAAATGAGTAGGAGACACAAAACCATTTGAGTAGTAAGGCTATGGAGTTTATTTATGCAAGACAGAAGTGCAGGGATTAATATCCGACAAGTCAAAACAGACAGCAATACAGAGAGCTGAATTAACCTGAAAACCATCAATTGAACACTGCTAAGACTCTTTCTCTAAGTAGTTTGGTTGACAAAGCAGAGATAGCAGCTGGACAGCAGAGCAACAAAGAGTTCTAGCTAAGAGTTGTTAATTTGGCGAAGAAACAAGCTGGCATACAGCGATTGGCATATTTTTTATTTTATTTTATTGTCCTAATAATAATTATTATTAGGACAAATTTGTTTAAAAATATACTTTAGAAACACATAGCATTATAATTACCTGCGAAATATACATTTATTCCATAAACAATTATGAGGTAAATTTCTATTCCAAATAATCAAATCACTACTACTGCCACATGGTAAGGTTAATGAAGGTGAGAATTTTGACATGTTAAGTGGGCTGAGCATTTCAGAGATGTTCTATAGAATCTAATTAATTCTACTCTCGAGAATAGATGCAACACTTACTGGCTTTAATGTTGTTCGCTTTAATATCACAATCTGAAGAGACTTTGGCTATTTCGAAATTTAAGCTACGTAAGTAGTGAAGGTGGCGCTTGGGTAATTTATGCATAACCCTTTCCTTCCGGAGCAAGTGTTTCCGGAGCAGATGTTATAACCCTTTCCTCCCCAGCAGGTGATTGACCATAGTGCGCGTGTGTGACAGATATGGTTGGATGATTCCCAGGTGGGCGCTCTGGATGTCCGACTTATTGAATTGAAAAAACCATTGTATGAAGAACAGCTGTCGGAATCAGATAAAAATTATGAGACGAAGCCCTCCCTAGCAGATGTTGCTAACCTTTTCCCAGGTGAGTGAGTTCGTTTCCTCCCACGCTCTGGATGTCCGACTTATTGAATTGAAAAAAGCCATTATGTGTGAAGAACAGCTGTCGGAATAAAAATCCTGTATAAACATTATGAGACGAAGCTCTCCCTAGCAGATATTGTTGACCTTTTCCCAGGTGAGCAACCTAGTTAATGATTTCCTCCCACGCTCTGGATGTCCGCCTTAATGATAGGATAATCGATCAGTTGAAAAAAAAAAGCCGTTATGTCAAGAACAACTGTCGGAATAAAAATCCTTTTCCATGAAAGAGTTCCTGTATAAAATTATGAGACGAAGCCCTCCCTCGCAGATATTTTTCCAGATCAGATGGAAAAAATCCTTTCCCCCACCATATGAGGACCAGTTGTTGGACATTTCGCATGATCGATCAGTTGATTCTCAGATGAAAAATTATTTCCCGTGAGATACTTGTTTCCTTAACAGAATATTTTTGTGAATAATTACATCGAGTAGGCTATTTTAATGAAAAACCCGTTTGAGAAATCCCTTCCATAGATCAACAAAATCATTTCACTTACAGTATGAAGAAGAGTTGTTGGACGCATGAAATGTGAATAATAGGGCAGTTAATTTTTAGATAAAAAAAAAATCCGTTCCCTCATCGTTTTTAGTGAACCTCCCATATTACTAACTTTTCCGAAATAGAGTGGTCTACGGTTTGAAAAAGTGGCTGATTTTTTCCACAGAATCATTCCTTACGAACTCACTGCAATAAGAAAGTGCATAAGGGTAAAATTTTCAGTTTCATTTAAATCATATTTCGCAGGGGAGACAAAAGGTTTTTCACCATAACACGATTGATATAGCGCCAATATAAAAACTTCAGTGACGAAGTATTTCCCTGCATCACCTCAGGGAGCTAAAGAATCTTCTCAAATCAGTATGACGCTGATGCAGACTCTGCTAGCGAAGACGATATGCTTTCCCTACCTCATGTGCTAAAGAATCTTTCTCAAACTCATTCACAGCATGTTTTTTCCACGAATGTGTACCACGGTTGCTGTTTGTTATCTCGATGGATTTAAATGCTAACCGTAGAGTGCACACATATTTGTGAGGCTATTTTAACGAAAAAAACCCTTTGAGAAATCCCTTCCATAGATGGAAAAAAATCGTTTTCTTACCTTATGAAGAACAGTTGTTGGACGCAAGAATTGTGAATAATAGGGCAGTTGATTCTTAAATGAAAAAATCCTTTCCCTCACCGTATGAAGAACAGTTGTTGGACGCATGAAATGGGAATAATCGGTCACTTAATTCTCAGATGAAAAATCCTTTCCCGCGAGATACTTGTTTTCTTAACAGGATATGTTTTTTGAATAATTATATCGAGTAGGCTATTCTAACGAAAAAAAATCCTTCCATAGATGAAAACAATCTTCTCGCTAAAGACTTGATATCTCTATACAGCAAAACCTTCCTTCCCACTCCACATCTGAGAGCTGTATGATTCGGTTGGTTGCCTTCTTTGTCTGCAGGATGGCGTCGCGATTGACCAATAACAATCCTTGTGTTGATTCTCGCCTATACTAATTAATAAAGGAACAATTCTCACGAAGCTGTCTCCAAGGAGATAAATACCGTTTCCCACGAGAGTCAGTTAAAGGTGTACGGAACACTCGCTTTTTGTAAACCGTATCACGGCACCACACACTGCTAAGAGAGAAACAACTACGCATTGACGCGATAATAATACAGCTCGAACTCTGTTGACATACAAAGTGTGTGCACGCACTGGTATAAGAGGAAAGTTCCCCCCAGCTGTCACAGCATACAATTCGCCATCCTGCCGTGCTAGTAAGACACCGATATTTCAAATGGATTATCCATAGAAACACTTTAATCACACAGTTACTGCAGAATGCTCTTAATATAGCTTGAGTACATTCTGTCCATACGAAAGAACTCTTAGAGAATGTCGATCGTTGCAGAAATGTTTTAAAAATCTCTCTTTGACTTGGAACGGAAAAATCAGTGTAGAGATAAGTCTTCCTCCTACGATGATATCACAAGACCGTCATTTGCTTATGTCATGTTCTAATAATAGTAAAATTTATCCATTCTTTCGTAATTAATAGATCTAAGAATTCAATGTTTGAGCACAAAATGATTTGTCAGAACTGTAACGATATGTTACAATATTATGTCAAAAAGAACTCTTGTTCAGATCTAAAAGAAATATTTTCCTCCTAGCACCATATCTGATCGCAAACAACATCCTCCTTGTGAAATCGTTTTTAGTGAACCTCCCATATTACTAACTTTTCCGAAATAGGCTGGTCTACGATTTGAAAAAGGAGCTGATTTTTCCACAGAATCATTCCTTACGAACCCACTGCAATAAGAAAGTGCATGAGGGTAAATTTTCAGTCTGATTTAAATCATATTTCGCAGGGGAGACAAATAGTTTGTCACCATAACACGATTGATATAGCGCCAACATAAAAAACTTCAATAACGAAGTATTTCCCTCCCTCACCTCAGGGAGCTAAAAAATCTTTCTCAAATCAGTATAACGCTGATGTAGAATCTGGTAGCGAAGACGGTATACTTTCCCTGCCTCACACCACCTCATGGGCTAAAGAATCTTTCTCAAACCCATTCACAGCATGTTTTTTTCACGAATGTGTTCCACGGGTGCTATTTGTTATCTCGACGGATTTAAAGGCTAACCGTAGAGTGCATACATATTTGTGCGAATTCGATTATAATGTGACAATTCAAAAGTTGGAAATATGAAAAAACCGAACACTCTTTGATCGTTACCAATGACAATTACCTATGGATCTCAGGGTTCTACCCTTCACTTTGTAAATACGTTTTCCTACTCACAGTTCAGTCATGAATATATGATGTGGAGATTTTGGTAAACAATCGTGAACTATGTTACAAACCAGCTGCAATCAGCTATCCGTGCGCGAAAGCAGAATTATCCAATCAGAAAATTACAAATATTGAGATTACAGAATATAGTAACTTTCAATACATTTAGCATTCATAAATTGAGGATTGTCGATGCTTGAGAAATGATTCGTTTAACTAGCAAATATGAATAAAGTTTAATTCTTCTGTCTAATCCAATCACAATGGATATTTTACACATAAAATCTAAGACTTCCTTTTTCTGGCATCTTATTCACTAAACGTGCTCCTCAAAGTCTCTATCTACACAAAATACTACTCAACAGACGCTAATGACTCATTATTACGCAGACAAACTATTTAACTGATTCAGATATTATGTAACCATTTAGAATGAAAGACAAACTGATTACAAGTTTGCTTATTAAAGCTTCACTGTCATACAATCTTAGAGATAAACTAACTCATTATATAGCTTAATCTTCAGATGCATGTTTCTCCTTAGAATCGTAAACTCTCAAAATCTATTCTTTGCATCTTCTCATAAATCTCGCAAAAAGTAACTTGTTCAAAAGAACACAATTAATCACTGATTCAACTTCCATATATGTATATTTACTTTCCAATAAACCATACTTTAACGACCAAAGTAGGTAAAATCACAAGCGTTGTGTGGGTGTGTGTTTGTGGGTCGTTTGTTTGTCTCTGTGAATCGAATGTGTGTGTATGTGTTCATGTTTTGCTTCTGTGAATCGGTTGTGTGTGTATACGTATGTGTGTGTGTATACGTATGTGTGTGTGTACGTGTATATATGTTTTCATGTTTGTTTCTGCGAATGGAATGTGTGTGTTCACGTTTTTTTTCTATGAATCGTGTGTTCACACACAAGAATAAACATATTATCTATCTGTCATTTGCTCGCTACAAAAGAAGCTAACAGTTTACATCCTACAAACCTCAGCAGAGTGGTATTATAGCTCTATTAGGAATTTCCAAAATATATTTTTATCTCATCGAAACAAGAAAGTCACTAGAACAGGCACTTGTGAAAAGTTTGCTGAAGAGAAAGATGTATTTTCTCTCCCCAATGTTGTATACACTACACTTTTAAAGCTTCAAGTGTTCCCACCGAGACATGAGCTGAAAATCTTTCACATTATAAAAATCCGTGTAGCACTTTTTGTGTTCTCTGTCTATTTAGACACAGAATTTTATATCTGAGTAATTCCGATATCAGGGAAATTACTATCTTATGGTCCAGAACGCTCACTTTCTTCCTACGATTATTTTTCAAAATAGAATGTGTGGTAGAAAATGTTAGTCACTTGTATTCAACTTTTGTTTCGCTAGTTTGTGAATTGTGTTTTTCAGAGACTTTAGATTGATGTAAACCTTTCAACTTAATAATAACTACACTAAGAAAGAAATCACAATGACGAAAAAATCAGATATAGAATACTATTTATTTAGTAACAATATAACATAGGGAAGTTCAATTCAGACATGAATGATATATTATGTAAACAATGTAACTTAACTCTTGACTCATCCACAAAACGATTACCGATATCGATGAAATGAAAGTTTCTTATGTCTTCTGTGAAATTGTCTTCAAATGACTGAACGGTTATGGTAAGTTACCAATGACGAAGCTGACATGAATGATTTACTTTACATCCAATACGGTTCTTATGTAGAATCCGAAAAAGTTTATTGTGCATCCAGACACATTCTTAACTGAACGATGCAGAGTCTTAGTGGATAGTTCTTCAGTTAAATTCATTCAGTTTCCATTGTTGAAACCATTGGTTGGTTCCTCAAGGCCTTTAGATGAGCTTATGTGATGATGAGATAGCGTTTGATTTTGTCGGGTCCTGACGAATTCATTACAGATAAGATTTCGTGGTCTACCCATTCGGAAAATGTTATGGGTTTGTCCTTACATTGATGGGTTTTAAGTCGTGCTACAAGACCGATGACGTCCTTGTTACACTGTAAACAAACAGCACGAAATCCCATTCCTTTAGGATATTTCTTGAAACCTTTCTAAACAGGATCGCTCTTTCGACCTGCCATATTTAATATACTCTAGTAAAGTAGATACAGCGACTCGTTTATTGGTAGCAAATGATACAGACACACAATGGTACTAATGATTTAAATCCAGTCCTTTGACATCATCTGGCAAAAGTCTTTCATTGGTCAAGATCTAATTGATATTAAAAACCCAATTCTAGAAGAGTAATTTCTGATATTTATTCTGATTGATCGTCACGGATAAATGAAAACAGAGTAACGATTCTCACTGCGTGCATAGCTTTATTATTATTATTTGTTGACAGGTATAGTCGTGTAGGTTGTTAACTGGATATTGTGGTTTTTTACTCTGGTGACTAATATGATGGGTAGAAAGAGTGAACCAGTGTGGAAAGGATACAGAAAACATCAAAGTGGGAATAGATTCCGTTCAGCGTGTAAGAACTGTGGCAACGATATGCAAGGTATTGTTCCTAGGATTAAAAAGCATGCAGAAACTCCGTGCAGTGGTGAAACTATAGCATCTCCTGATTGGTTAGATGAGAAACTTAGATCCATTTTGAATTCCACAGAGTCTAACAAATTCTCCCTCTATCTGAGAGCGTTACAAAATCACCTACGAGCATTACAGAATTATGTGAATGATTCGACTCTTGCAAAATAAAGTGATGTGTTCTCGGAAACTTTATTATGAGAGTGAGACGGCTTATGTAGAATAAAATGTTGTGTTCGTGGACTTGTAACTTTTATTACGATCTTGAATGCTTCAATCTCTGCTTCGAAAAAAAGTCTCTATTAAGTCATCGATAAATGTAACCTTCCTGAAGATAGTGTATGAATAAAAGATTTTTCCTGCAAACCGTTTTATTATTGACTACACGTTATATTTAACTGAAACAAGAAAAGTAAAATAATGAGTTAACAATAAAAGACTAACTGAAAACTGTAGTGTATACAACATTGGAGAGAGAAAATACATCTTTTCTAGCAAACTTTTCACAAGTGCCTGTTCTAGTGACTTTCTTGTTTCGATGAGATAAAAATATATTTTGGAAATTCCTAATAGAGCTATAATACCACTCTGCTGAGGTTTGTAGGATGTAAACTGTTAGCTTCTTTTGTAGCGAGCAAATGACAGATAGATAATATGTTTATTCTTGTGTGTGAACACACGATTCATAGAAAAAAAACGTGAACACACACATTCCATTCGCAGAAACAAACATGAAAACATATATACACGTACACACACACATACGTATACACACACAACCGATTCACAGAAGCAAAACATGAACACATACACACACATTCGATTCACAGAGACAAACAAACGACCCACAAACACACACCCACACAACGCTTGTGATTTTACCTACTTGGGTCGTTAAAGTATGGTTTATTGGAAAGTAAATATACATATATGGAAGTTGAATCAGTGATTAATTTTGTTCTTTTGAACAAGTTACTTTTTGCGAGATGTATGAGAAAATGCAAAGAATAGATTTTGAGAGTTTACGATTCTAAGGAGAAACATGCATCTGAAGATTAAGCTATATAATGAGTTAGTTTATCTCTAAGATTGTATGACAGTGAAGCTTTAATAAGCAAACTTGTAATCAGTTTGTCTTTCATTCTAAATGGTTACATAATATCTGAACCAGTTAAATAGTTTGTCTGCGTAATAATGAGTCATTAGCGTCTGTTGAGTAGTATTTTGTGTAGATAGAGACTTTGAGGAGCACGTTTAGTGAATAAGATGCCAGAAAAAGGAAGTCTTAGATTTTATGTGTAAAATATCCATTGTGATTGGATTAGACAGAAGAATTAAACTTTATTCATATTTGCTAGTTAAACGAATCATTTCTCAAGCATCGACAATCCTCAATTTATGAATGCTAAATGTATTGAAAGTTACTATATTCTGTAATCTCAATATTTGTAATTTTCTGATTGGATAATTCTGCTTTCGCGCACGGATAGCTGATTGCAGCTGGTTTGTAACATAGTTCACGATTGTTTACCAAAATCTCCACATCATATATTCATGACTGAACTGTGAGTAGGAAAACGTATTTACAAAGTGAAGGGTAGAACCCTGAGATCCATAGGTAATTGTCATTGGTAACGATCAAAGAGTGTTCGGTTTTTTCATATTTCCAACTTTTGAATTGTCACATTATAATCGAATTCGCACAAATATGTATGCACTCTACGGTTAGCCTTTAAATCCGTCGAGATAACAAATAGCACCCGTGGAACACATTCGTGAAAAAAACATGCTGTGAATGGGTTTGAGAAAGATTCTTTAGCCCATGAGGTGGTGTGAGGCAGGGAAAGTATACCGTCTTCGCTACCAGATTCTGCATCAGCGTTATACTGATTTGAGAAAGATTTTTTAGCTCCCTGAGGTGAGGGAGGGAAATACTTCGTTATTGAAGTTTTTTATGTTGGCGCTATATCAATCGTGTTATGGTGACAAACTATTTGTCTCCCCTGCGAAATATGATTTAAATCAGACTGAAAATTTACCCTCATGCACTTTCTTATTGCAGTGGGTTCGTAAGGAATGATTCTGTGGAAAAATCAGCTCCTTTTTCAAATCGTAGACCAGCCTATTTCGGAAAAGTTAGTAATATGGGAGGTTCACTAAAAACGATTTCACAAGGAGGATGTTGTTTGCGATCAGATATGGTGCTAGGAGGAAAATATTTCTTTTAGATCTGAACAAGAGTTCTTTTTGACATAATATTGTAACATATCGTTACAGTTCTGACAAATCATTTTGTGCTCAAACATTGAATTCTTAGATCTATTAATTACGAAAGAATGGATAAATTTTACTATTATTAGAACATGACATAAGCAAATGACGGTCTTGTGATATCATCGTAGGAGGAAGACTTATCTCTACACTGATTTTTCCGTTCCAAGTCAAAGAGAGATTTTTAAAACATTTCTGCAACGATCGACATTCTCTAAGAGTTCTTTCGTATGGACAGAATGTACTCAAGCTATATTAAGAGCATTCTGCAGTAACTGTGTGATTAAAGTGTTTCTATGGATAATCCATTTGAAATATCGGTGTCTTACTAGCACGGCAGGATGGCGAATTGTATGCTGTGACAGCTGGGGGGGAACTTTCCTCTTATACCAGTGCGTGCACACACTTTGTATGTCAACAGAGTTCGAGCTGTATTATTATTATCGCGTCAATGCGTAGTTGTTTCTCTCTTAGCAGTGTGTGGTGCCGTGATACGGTTTACAAAAAGCGAGTGTTCCGTACACCTTTAACTGACTCTCGTGGGAAACGGTATTTATCTCCTTGGAGACAGCTTCGTGAGAATTGTTCCTTTATTAATTAGTATAGGCGAGAATCAACACAAGGATTGTTATTGGTCAATCGCGACGCCATCCTGCAGACAAAGAAGGCAACCAACCGAATCATACAGCTCTCAGATGTGGAGTGGGAAGGAAGGTTTTGCTGTATAGAGATATCAAGTCTTTAGCGAGAAGATTGTTTTCATCTATGGAAGGATTTTTTTTCGTTAGAATAGCCTACTCGATATAATTATTCAAAAAACATATCCTGTTAAGAAAACAAGTATCTCGCGGGAAAGGATTTTTCATCTGAGAATTAAGTGACCGATTATTCCCATTTCATGCGTCCAACAACTGTTCTTCATACGGTGAGGGAAAGGATTTTTTCATTTAAGAATCAACTGCCCTATTATTCACAATTCTTGCGTCCAACAACTGTTCTTCATAAGGTAAGAAAACGATTTTTTTCCATCTATGGAAGGGATTTCTCAAAGGGTTTTTTTCGTTAAAATAGCCTCACAAATATGTGTGCACTCTACGGTTAGCATTTAAATCCATCGAGATAACAAACAGCAACCGTGGTACACATTCGTGGAAAAAACATGCTGTGAATGAGTTTGAGAAAGATTCTTTAGCACATGAGGTAGGGAAAGCATATCGTCTTCACTAGCAGAGTCTGCATCAGCGTCATACTGATTTGAGAAGATTCTTTAGCTCCCTGAGGTGATGCAGGGAAATACTTCGTCACTGAAGTTTTTATATTGGCGCTATATCAATCGTGTTATGGTGAAAAACCTTTTGTCTCCCCTGCGAAATATGATTTAAATGAAACTGAAAATTTTACCCTTATGCACTTTCTTATTGCAGTGAGTTCGTAAGGAATGATTCTGTGGAAAAAATCAGCCACTTTTTCAAACCGTAGACCACTCTATTTCGGAAAAGTTAGTAATATGGGAGGTTCACTAAAAACGATGAGGGAACGGATTTTTTTTTTATCTAAAAATTAACTGCCCTATTATTCACATTTCATGCGTCCAACAACTGTTCTTCATACTGTAAGGGAAATGATTTTGTTCATCTATGGAAGGGATTTCTCAAAGGGGTTTTTCATTAAAATAGCCTACTCGATGTCATTATTCACAAAAATATTCTGTTAAGGAAACAAGTATCTCACGGGAAATAATTTTTCATCTGAGAATCAACTGATCGATCATGCGAAATGTCCAACAACTGGTCCTCATATGGTGGGGGAAAGGATTTTTTCCATCTGATCTGGAAAAATATCTGCGAGGGAGGGCTTCGTCTCATAATTTTATACAGGAACTCTTTCATGGAAAGGGATTTTTATTCCGACAGTTGTTCTTGACATAACGGCTTTTTTTTTCAACTGATCGATTATCCTATCATTAAGGCGGACATCCAGAGCGTGGGAGGAAATCATTAACTAGGTTGCTCACCTGGGAAAAGGTCAACAATATCTGCTAGGGAGGGCTTCGTCTCATAATTTTTATACAGGATTTTTATTCCGACAGCTGTTCTTCAGACATAATGGTTTTTTTCAATTCAATAAGTCGGACATCCAGAGCGAGGGAGGAAACGAACTCACTCACCTGGGAAAAGGTTAGCAACATCTGCTAGGGAGGGCTTCGTCTCATAATTTTTATCTGATTCCGACAGCTGTTCTTCATACAATGGTTTTTTCAATTCAGTAAGTCGGACATCCAGAGCGCCCACCTGGGAATCATCCAACCATATCTGTCACACACACTCACTATGGTCAATCACCTGCTGGTTAGGAAAGGGTTATAACATCTGCTCCGGAAACACTTGCTCCGGAAGGAAAGGGTTATACATAAATTACCCAAGCGCCACCTTCAGTACTTACGTATATCACCAGGAGTATATGAAATTACTGCTGAAATGTTTGGAGCTTGGAATGTTCCTGCCGTCACTTGACTGACTCAAAGTTTGAAGATATAATTTGATAAAGGTGTTTCTGAGGATTTCATCAGAACTATTAAGCTCTCCGGATAAAAAATTAGTCACCCTAGCTGAATGTCACCTTATAGCGTGTATCGCCTCCGTGCGACCGAAGAAGAGCCAAAATTCTGTCTGGCATGGATGCCACCAGTGTGCGGATGTAGTGCACATCAATCCACTCTTCCAACAGCAGTTCGGCCAGATTGGCCGAATGGCTGGGAAGGCGCTTCACTCGTTGCCCCAAATAGTCCGACAAGTTTTCTATGGGATTCAAATCCGGGGATTTGGCGGGGCCAGTCGAGATGTTCGAATGCTTCGGAACGCTCGTCGTACCAATCCGACATACTTCGAGCCCTGTGCATGCGACAATTCTCGTCTTGGAAGACTGGGGTATCCTTCTGGTGTTCAATCTGGAGGCAACATGTAGTCGTCCAGTAGCTCCATATAGTCATTCTGGTTCAGGTGTGACGTCACCGCAACCAAGGACCAATTTCCTCACATATGAAACACTCCCAGAGCATCACAGAGCCCCCTCCAGCTTGAACAGAACCTTGCACACAATCCGCATGGAAGGCTTCATACGGCTTACAATGTACCCGTCGCCTCGCATCATTCGAGTACAAGCAAAAACGTGACTCATCCGACCAGATCATACGCTTACAAGAGTCGACAGTCCAGTCTTTGTGGCGCCGCACTCACTGTAGCCGTGTAGCTTTCTGCATAATGAGTCTCTTCCGTTGTACTCTGTTCCTGATATCCATGGCATTCATTTTCCCTTCGGAGCGTTCGTTCGGAAACAGCTTGTTTTAGGCCTGCATTGACTGACTGAAGTAATTCCTGCCTCGTTGCAAAAATATTTACCTTAATAGTGCGATGTACGCCACTGCTGAAACCTTTGGACAGTACGTTTCGACAGAACTGCAAAGGCAGCAACTTCTTGTACACTATGCCCTTTGACTCAGCCAAACGCAATAACACCTTTTTGCCACTCATTCACACTTGGGCACGATGCATGTTTCACGGAGCAACTAACACACACGTGGCATACAACCACTTCTGTCAATGTATGAACCCCGTAGCACATGACACCACTATTTGTAGGGCACGTTTATTATTGGTGCGCCCTCTGTTTCTGTTAAACAGATGTAACCCTCTTTTGGCGGGAGATGACTAATTTTTTTGTCCGGTTAGCTTATTATCCATAGTTTTAAAAAAGGTGATAGCAGTTCTTGTGATAATTATACTAGTGCACTAAATTTAATCTGGTCGATCCATTTTATTTCAAATAATTCTACATAAAACGAACAGAATGGAACAGAAATAGAAGAATCCATTTTAACAAAAGTTGGATTAGAGAGCATAATCTTAAATATAGGCTGTTTTGATTTCCAGTAATACATTTCATTTATTTCCAAATGATTCTGTTAGGGGAAAAAAGCATTTTTAAAATATTCATCGTATTCAGCATCGGATAAGTCAAAATAGTTAGAGTCTTAGGCGGTTTCATTTCCAGTACTCGTTCTTTTTTAGTTGACATTGTTTCAGTTAGAAGCAGAGGCGTAGCTAGGCATTTGGCGCCCTTGGCAAATTGTAATTGTCCGCCCTTGTTCAGTTATCGATAAAAAAAATACACGTTATTTATATTATATATATTTATTGTCCTTATTTTAATACAGTTACATGAATAGAATATTAATTGCACATAAATAGTTGCAAGAGAAATTGCAATTAATTATTTTTTAAAGTATTTTAATTGTTCCTACTCTTTCGTTGACAAAATCGTCATCAAAATTAATTTTTTGAGTCAATTCTCTCTCGATTGATAAGGAAGCAAAGTGATGACGTAAGCTCCTGTCCTCAAGTTGATCTTAAACAATCCCGGGGTTTCTATACATAATAATTGAATATAATTTACAAATTATGAACTCCCTTCCAAAGAAAAATATACCTATGTAACATAATTTTATTTTGTAACGGCATGATTTGTAAAAGCAATATGAACAGTTTGAAATTGTTTTATGTTGTTTTATGGCATGCGGGGTGCAGGGGGGTACCGATAAATTATTGTCCGCCGATAAAAAGAAAAACCTTTTTTGTAGGAAATAACGAAAATTTATAATATGCTGTCTTGACGATACAATGGTATAAAAATACGTATTAAATTCAGAGAACTACGGGCGGCTAATCATTCGATTTTATTTTGCACATAAACGTCAGATATCGTGGAACGGCTCCTGCTGCCCAGCACCACCCTGCGATTACGGCGCCCTTGACAACTGCCCCTATGCCAACACGTTCCTAAGCCTCTGCTTAGAAGGAAATGGTATAGGAATATAAGAATCCGTTTTAAAGACAGTCGAATTAGAGAGATTAATTCTCATGATAGTTTGCTTTCATTTACTGCAATGTATTCGACAGATTTCCAATTATTTGTTTCGGAAAAAGAATATTTTTTAAATATTTCTTTCATTGAGGGTCGGATAGGTAAAAATAGATGTAGTTTTATGCAGTTTCATTTCCTGGAAATATTTTTTAAATATTACTTTTATTTTAATAATAATTAGTGTAAATAATTTTGGTGTAATAATATTTTCACTAATCCGGTACGGATTAGTGAAAAGATTCAGTCTTATGCAGTTTCATTTACTGTAATTGTTCTTTTTATTAGAGATTGTTTAATTTAGAAAGAGCAAAACGAAATAGGAACATAAGAAACCGTTTTAACGGTAGTCGGATTAGAGAATTAATTTTCAAGATTGAATGCTTTGATTTCCTCTAATGCTTTCGATTAATTTCCACTTTTTGTTTGTCGTTGTTTTTGTTCTTTTCAGAAGTATTTTCGAAATATTTGTTTCATTGTGTGTTAATTTAGTGAGAATTATTATAGTATGATGCAGTTTCGTTTCCTGTAATTGTTCTTTTAATCTGAGATTGTTTCCCTTAGAACGCACAAAACGGAATACATAATTAAGGATCTGTATTAGAAAGTATAGATGCTTCTGTAGAAGATGAGCTTTATGATATAAAATCAGTAACTCTACCTGATTTTTGTGACTATGAGAATCATAATTTAAATAAATTCCCAGATGTGTCTGTAATTTACTTTAATATCAGAAGTTTGAGGCGAAACTGTAACGAATTAATTGTGCTAATGGAGCAGATGGATTACGGATTTCATGTGATATTGTTTTCTGAAATATTGGGGAAAATTGAAGAGGTTGAATTGCATAATATAGAAGGATACATGAATTATTATTAGTGTATGAAATCTAAGCAATCAAGAAGAATATTATCATATATTAATAATGTATAAATTTGTATGTTATTTTAATGTTTTTCTCATGAGCACACCATAAATTTTTTAATGACGAACTGCAACAGAAACTGCATTCATTGAGAATAAATAAAATTCTCTTTATTGGAAATATAAATATATGTGGATGTTTTAAAAGAATCAAGAGAACTAAATGATTAATTAAATATAATGCGTGAGAATGGTTACTCTCAGTATGTTAGGTCACCTACTAGAGTAAGTAAATATAGTACAGGTTGCTTAGATCATGTTTTTATAAAATTTAGTAGGAGTTTGAGAGCTGAAGTGTACATAACTGAATCCTCATTTACTGATCGTTGTACACTTATTATATATTTGAATGAAGTTAGTCTGAATCCAGTGGGGGAAGAACCAGGAATTACAGCTATAGAAAAATTGCTCTAATGTGAATGATGCATATGATACTTGGTACAAAATGGTTTTTTGTACAGAAAAATATTTATGTAAAATAAAGAAAGAAAAAGAACGAATATTAAAATTGGGTTACCTGTAACACAATTACATTAATTAATAAAAAAAAAATATTATATCAGAAATATGAAAGATATCGAGGGAGTATTTCTTTTGAAACAGAATATAAGATATTTTGTACATATTTAAAGGCAGAAGTATGGAGAACCAAAAGTAATTACTACGTGTATGGTTTTAAAACTGTGGGAAAAATAATAAAAAAATGGAATTATGCTAATCATATGTTAGGGAGAAAAGTAAAGAAAAATGGTGTACCTACTTACAAGAAAACAACTGAATTGGTTGACATTATTACGACAGGTGAACCAGCTACAATAAAATCATGATTTATGCGTCAAAATAGAGCATTGTGCCTCAGCGTGAGAATTACGAACAGACAGACTTGAAAACAATAACATTGTTTAAAAAGAGAGAATGGAAAAGTTTTCGGTTGTGGCTAAAAGTTAGCATTTTTGTTCCTTTTAGTGAATTAGTATTAGATTAATCTAAGTGAAAAATATTCAAGGGACTTGGCAATCAAACCGAAGAGGCAACTTGTTAGTCGAGCTGGCTGGTTTTAATCTCTTCATAGGAAGAGTTCATCTTGTGACACGTCGTGATCTTAATGTGCAGAAAGAATTGGTAAGGTTAATCTTGGTAACTATAGGTTTATTCGCAAAGATCATTATGTCACTTATTGAATGCTGTAAAAAGTTTTCCTTTATGCTTTGAATGGAGTCTGTAAGAATTATAATACGATATTTGAAGTATAGGTAGATAATGTCAAATATTATTTTGATGGTTTAGCTTCATACCGATAATGAAAAGAATTTGTATTAGTTGAATTTATTTTATATATCTGGTTTTATACTTTTGTAACAAATTGGTTCATTTGTAATTTTTGTTGCTAAGCATTATTTTATTCTTTTTTTATAATTTAAAATATGCTAAGTATAATTTACTTATTTAAGTAATTTATCACTACAACAAGGAAATTTATTGAACAACTGAAATATGCTTTAACTTCCCCGATTTACAAATCGGGTGATAAACTACTGTTGACTAATTATAGACTGATCTCATTGTTGTCAATGTTTTCTAAACTAATTAAAAAAATTTCAAAAACAGACTTCATATTTTTTAAACAGAAAAGCTTTCTTTCCAGGAACCAGTTTGGTTTTAGGGAGGGTAAACACACTGAACAATGCATTCCGAAACTAACGGAAGGTATTTACGAAACATTAATGCTGGTGAAAAAACTTTGACACTGTTTCTAGATCTACAAAAAGCTTTCGATACAGGGAATCAGGAAATACTATTAAAAAAAAACTCTTTGCCAACGGGATAAGAGGACATATTTATAAGTGGGTTAAAAGCTGCCTTTTAGCAAGAAGTCAGGCGGTAAAAGTAAATAAGGAAACAAGCTCATTTAGGGAAATTAAAAAAGGTGTACCTCAAGGCTCGGTATTGGGTTCCATCTTGTTCCTTATTTACATTAATGACTTATGCGATTTACAATTAAGAGGATCGTTAATATGTTACCCCGATGATATTATAGTAGTTTACACAGTAGATGCTATTTTAGAAATGGAAACAAATGTAGAAAATGATCTATTAAAAATACTTAGGTGGCTAGGTTTGAATAAATTAAATTTGAATGTTAATAAAAGTAAGTTTAATTATTCTCAATTGCTTAAAACAGATACTCAAATAGAAATTAAATATCAAGATGTTAATTGCCTTTTTAATTGGAATTGTATATGCCCTAAATTAGAAAGAGTATATAATTAAAATAATGGGGGTTGAACTCGATTCTTCTTTAAAATGGAGGAACCATGCAAATCAGGAAACAAAGATGTTAAAATACACATTATTTAAATTTTGTCATATTCAAAAAATTGTAGATAAGAATTTTTTTAACAGTACTATATTATGCATGGGTTTACTTTAATATTCAGCATGGTTTGTGTAGTTGAGAAGGTGATTATGATATTAATTTATGTAATTAATTTATGGTAAATAAAAAATATTTAAGTTAGTGTTTCATGCTAATTTTTCTATTTTAGTTCACTTATCATCATTAAAATGAATACTTTAATTCATTTTCATCATATTAGAAATATTTATTTCTATATAATTATATTATTTTTATATTGGAATAGGCAATGGGTAGAGACAAACGCATAAATGCAATTCACGAATGAAAGTAGTAATATTTGGAATACCGTTGGTAAAAAAGAATATTCTTCAGAGGCATTCGCTTATTTAGCACCAAAGTTTGAGTCCTATTTTAAGGGCAATTAAATCTTTTATTAATAATTAACGAATATTAATGTACCCCTTTCTTTTATTAGTGATGTATCGAGTTATATTAAGAATTGATTGTTATTCCCATTATTGGTTGCCTAAATATGATGTTGGTATTTAAAACGGAACCCGGAGGGGCAGTTTAACTCTTCGAACCCCGGACAAGTAATATCTAAAATTATGTGTGTGCTTTTTATTTTTCTTACTCTATTTTGTTGGTTTGTGTTTTTGTGTTTCCACCATTTGTATACATGTATTGTATACATGTATTGATTATGAGTGAAAATAAATACTACTACTACTATTGCAGACAGTCGGATCAGTGAGATTAATTGTCAAGATAGGATGGTTTTTATTTCCTGTAATGTATTTGATTGATTTCCATTTTTTTAGCAGAAAAGCATTTTTAAGATATTCGTTTTACAGAGGGTCGGTTTAGTGAGCATACTTATAATCTCTAATAGTTTCATTTCCTGTTATCGTTCTTTTCATTTGAGATTGTGTTTCACTTAGAACAAACAAACTGGAGTAGAAATGTAACAATCCGTTTCAACGACAGTCGGATTACAGATATCAATTTTCAATATAGGTTGCTTTGAGTTCTTGCGATGCATTAAATTGATTTACGATTGTTTGTTTCAGAATAAAAGTATTTTTGAAACATTAGTTTTATTGAGTTTCGGTATAATGAGAATGGTTATAATCTTATGCAGTTTTGATTCCTGTAATCGTTCTTTTCGTTTGAGATCGTTGCACTGAGAACGAAGAAATCGGAATTGTAATTTAAGAATCCTTTTTAGTGAACTCTCATAATTGGGGAGGGGCGGGTCCTTAGGGACCCTGCCCTGGGGAGAAAACTCGTGCTCCGTCTACACGACACTTCACGAGTGGAAATGAGAAACCTGGAAGTAGGAGACAAGAGTTTGTCTCAGAGGAGATCAGTATGGACTTGGAGTGTGGGTGATGTTAAAGAGGATGTGGAGCGCAGCCCAGCTAGAAGAATGAGGAAGATAAGTGGAAAAGCGAAAGTAACTTCGGTCTCAAAGGAGCAAGTCCCGCGGCTGGCAGACAAGCCAACCCGTGTCCCTCAGGTGCGCCCTAACTCGGGCATTCCTGATGGACACCGTGGCTGCCTCGCCTGCTACCTCTCTGATCGCTTGGGAACTTCTTAGTTCGTTAGCGAACCACTCCGTAATCGGGTACAGGATGATGTAGTACCCGTCATCTACATCTTGAACCCCACAGCCGCAGTAACAGAGGGTAGAGATCTTAAAATGCTCCAGATACGCTGGAAGTACCCATGTCCTGTCAGTACCTGCGTGAGGTAGTGGTCTGAAGACATCAAGAAGAGACCAACCCTTGGTAAAAATGTTTTCTTTGAAGACCATTCTCGATCGTATCCCAGAGCCTCTGCCACTCGTCCATAACTTTATGACCTAAAACAGACTTCAGGTTAGTTTTAAAAGTCTTAACCACTAACTCAGACTTTTGTGCTTTGATCCAGGAGAAAAAGATACTGGGCATGTTCTGAGTGTCCAGTAGGCGCTTGACATCGTTAACCATTTGATGCCTGTTATTTGCATCCTCAAGCGCTTGCTGCTCTGCTTGGAAGGCCGAGTCATTAGCAAGGACCTTCCTCTTATATTCATACACTTTGGCTCCTTGACTGTAGATAGTGTAGGCTAAACCCACGCCATCCTCGCTCTTGGAACCATCTGTGTAAACTTCAACTCCATGACCTGATGGTAACTGCATTGACCACGGCTCATACAGTCTCTTGTTGGGAAGAATATCCCACCTACCGGTGTTAGTCTCATAGACCTCGGGGTCATACGGGACTCTGAGGAATGTTGCCTTTTCCATGGCCTGAAGAACTTTGAATATGGTCGCTTCTTTGCCAACCATTAAATACAGAGGTGGGATCTCTGCTATCACCAGGAATGCATTCGTAGATGTGATCCTCTAAGCATTGGTGATTCGCAATAAAGCTTTTTTCTGGGCTGCGAGCAGCTTTCTGCACATAACAAAGTGCTCCATCGTGTACCAGCAGTCACCCGCTCCATATGTCAGGATCCTATCCTTTCCCTTTAAAAAAATTCTTTGAGGACTCCCCATGGAGGCCCCACGAGACGCGAGCCATACACCCAAGTTTGCACATTACATTGGTGCACTTAATCTTTAGGTCCTGCAGGCGTAGGATCCAGCTCATCCTCTCATCCAGAGTGATCCCCAGGTATTTAATAGTCGTCTTATGGCTGATGGTATTACCATTCAGTTTGAAAATCGAATACCTCTTGTTGAGGACACCCTCTTTATCCACAGTCATAGATGTTGTCTTCGCACAGCTGAGCCCAAGCTTGTAGTGAAGACTCCATTCTTTGAGCACTGACAATGCTGCAGTGCCGGCAATCTCCAGTCCCACTCTGGAGAAGGTCGATATGACAAGCAGCATGTCGTCTGCATAAGTCTAGAACAAGGCACCCTCAGGTAGGATCAACTCCAGAACTGTGTCTGCAACCAAGTTCCTGAGAAACGGGCCACTGCACGAACCTTGTGGGCAGCCCTTATCCAAATTCCTTGAGACTGCCCCACTGGCATAGGAAAAAGTGACCATTCTCTCACTGAGATAATTAGACACCAGATTGAATATGTTCCTGGGACAGGAGCAATCTTTAATTCTGCCTAGGATTGCAGGCTACCAGACATTTTCAAATGCGCCCGTCACATCCAAGGTGATGAGGGAGGTGTGCAATTTGTTAGCTTTATTTACCTTGATAATGTCCACCACCTGTTTGATAGCGGCAGTGGTGGATTGGTCTGTCCTGAATCCATATTGTTTGTTATTCAGGAAATCATTTAGTACATTGGTAATACATCCTGTTTGTGAACAGCTTCTCTAAAATCTTTCCCATCACTGCAGCAGACATATTGGTCTGTAGGATCTCACATCTGCCGGATGTCTACCTGTCTTGTTGAAAAGGACTAGGTCGACCAATTTCAAGGCCTTTGGGAAGTTTCCCAGCCTAAGACAGTTGTTAAAAAGCTGGGTGAACAGATCGCCGTGTTCTTTGAACAACTGCATCACAATCTCCATCCTCAGACCATCGTGGCCAGGGGCTTTACCCCTGGCCATTACACTGATCACCTCTCCTACCTCCTCTTCTGTGAATAGAACATCATCTTCCGTGTCCAACGGAACTCTGCTATCCTCTCTCTGCAGATGATGTTGGGCATCATCAGAGCTCCTGTCATCATCAGGGAATAAATCCTCGAGTAACGCCTGGACAGTTTCGCTAAAAGAGGTAGTCCTCCCATCCTCTTTTTTTATACGTACTTGATAACCAGGGGTGTTAGGTCTTTCCCTGCTGCCAGCTTATACTGCAGAGTAAAAGGATTCTGTGCCATTACTTAACTACAGTTTTTTTGGCAAGAGGCTAATTTGGTTTGGCAGATGGCGAGCTTGTAATCCACCTGTGCCTTCTTATACATCTCTTCTCTGGAACTTCTATCCCCATTGCGACACCTTTGAAACCTCCACCTGAGAACTTGGGCCCACCTTCTTTTGATACTGAGCTCTGGTGTCCACCAAGGTACAGACTTCCTATTTAAGACCTTTTCCTTAAACCCGAAAGTCTTCTCACAACCAGAGCCAATGCACTCCGTTATCTCTCTGACGATGTCCAGAGAATCACAGTCCTTAGTGTTGGCGGATCTTAGCGAGACCCGGGACTACACAACGCACGAGCTTGCACCAGTCAGGGTTTTGTCAATTGCAAACCTCTTGGTATTGTGTGGGGGCGGTGTTGTGCCACTCACAAGGAAAGTTAAGTGGTTGTGGTCGCTGTTAGTGACCTTGTCGCTAATGCACCAACCCTGGTTCAGAGGTATTATCCGAGGCAAAGCAGGGTCAAGTCATTTAATAAAATTAATATCGAAATCATTTAATAAAATTAAATCAGCAGAATTTATAAATCTAGAGTCATATCTCCTCTGACATCTTGTCTATTCGATCCCCAAAGGGAGTGCTTTGCATTAAAGTCACCTCCCACCACTAAGCTCTTATATTTGATCTGAGCTAGGACATTTTGTAGCCTAGTCAACGAGTCTTCGATATTGTGACTTGGTGGAAAGTAAATTTAGATGGCGTGTATATTTATGCTCCCATAGCCAATCTCCACTGTGGTTCAGTGATATGCCATTACGGCATTCACTTTGGAGTTAGAAACAACAATTCCAGCATTGGCTTGGCTTCTTTAGTGCAAAATAGGCTGCTGGTCAGAGGGAGCACCCTTATGATGTTCTCTGTGCAGTAGAGTTCTTGCACTAGAAGCTGGCCATACACAAACGGGCTTGCTGTGGCGCCAAGCGCACCCTGAACTTGCCCATATCGGGTCGGCTTTCAGCCATCTGTCCAAGGCGATCCGAGGCACAGATATCAGTCTATTGTCGGCTTTCTTTTGAGCAACAGTTCAGCTTCGGAATGCGTTCATATGAGTTTTGCTTATATTTTTTCGGTGCATTCATAAATTTGGTTCCATGTCTTTATTCAGTATGATAAGTGTCTGTTTAAATAATTGCTCTGCAAAATAAAGAGTTGTTATTCAGGAAATCTTTTGGGAAAAAAAAAAGTGTAGATTTTTTATATGCCTTTGTTAAGAGAGCTAAAAGAGAATTCCCCACATGATTATAAGAGATACTCCACAGATATTATCCGATAGTGGAATCATTGAAAATCATCGTTTCTATTCAAATTTAAAGAAGCTGTTAAATTTGCCAAATAGCAGTAAAACAATGGATGGATGAATTTCGTTTCCTTTGCAGATGAAACCATTTTGCCCTGGATGAACTTCTTATTAAACCTTTTCCGTTGAAAGAAATATCTGAAGTAGCCAATGAAGCATATGCAAAAAAGCATTCAATTGCAGGCTATCACGTGCAAAAACTGTTATAGAAAATGCATTTGGCATAATGTCTAATAGATTCCGAGTGTTGCATACTGCAATTAATTTAAATCCTGAAAAAACAGATTCCGTACTCATGGCCTGATGCATATTGCATAATAATTTAAGAAGAAACTGTAGGTTGACCTATTCACCTGAAAATTTATTCGACTAAGAGGATACAGAAACCAGAAATATAATGCATGGAGCCTGGAGAAATGATGAGCCCATCAACGATTTAGAAGTGGGTAATTATCGAAATGACAAGGCTAGAAAATGTCGACAAAGATATGGGGAATATTTCAATGGGAACGGAAAAGTACCAGGGCAAGACAGAATGGTGCTGCAAAAATTTTTGTAATAGTCGTCGTTGCTGAAATATAAATGGCACACTGACCTACCAAAATATTAGAGTTTCCATGTTATGTAAATGGGATATTTCGCTACAATAATGAGTCATAAGTTTTACCACAGAAATTATTTAAAACTTATAAGGATTACTTCAAACCAATTAATAAACATATATTTTTAAAAAATGGTTAATAATTATTTCAATATCAGAGATTATAAACGATTTTCATAAAACAAGCTTCCTTAATTCTTTAAATGATAAATAAATATTTTTGAAAATCGAGATTTAAATAGATTTGATTATGATCTTTATTTAATCTTCAGTCACATTTACCCATTAAATGCAAATTTTAGAAGTTTGAAAGTTAGATTTCATGATAGCAAAAATACTCCAATAATTTGGTGGGACAGTGTATATGTTTATTTCAAAAGTATGAATTGAGAGCCTATTATTTTTATATAATATATATATAAACCCAAAAATATGCGCATTCAGAAATTGAGGTACTAATTTTTCGTATTCATGTAAAAAATTTTACCTCAGTTATACCTCGAAAATATGTTGTAAACACGTAAATTCTTTACAGCTGTTAATTTTTTATACAATATTTTGAAAATAATAATATCGATACTGCCGAACGATCGATAGAACCGAGTAATAAATTCGATAGCGCCGAACAATCATTTGTTAGTACACAGCTTTGTTTTAGTAGCAAACGTGGTGAGTGGAAGTGAGAGCGCATGCACGTGGCGCTGAGGCCAAGGCGAGCCACCCCACACACCGTCACTCTAGCTTCACGCGGCATGACCTTCGAACTGCAACCCCCATACACGCTCTCGCTTGAACCGAAAGTGACGACAGGACCAGCTTGGCTCCAAGACCGATCGTGTATGGCCAGCTTTAGATTTTTTTCTGATTGCTTGGTTTCAAACAAAAGTATTTTTTAAATATTTGTTTTATTAAGTGTCTGTTTAGTAAGAATAGTAATAATCTTATGCAGTTGCGTTTCCTGTAATCGTTCTTTTTATTTCAGATTGTTTCACTTAGAACGGACAAAACGGAATGAAAGTAAAAGAGAACCTTTTAACAACAGTCGGATTAGAGGGATCAGTTTTTAAAATGGGTTCCTTTGATTTCCTGCAATGCATTCGATTGATTTCCTATTGTTTGTTATAGAAGGAAAATATTTTTAAAATATTCTTTTTATTAAGGGTCGGTTCAGTGAGAATAGTCATAGTCTTATGCTCTTTCGTTTCCGGTAATCGTTCTTTTCAGTGGAGATTTTGACTCTTATAACGAACAAAACGGAATAGAATATTTAAGAATCTGGTGTAACTGAAATCGGATTAGAGCAGTGTTTCTCAACCTTTTATGCTCCACGAACCCCCTGGAATTGTGTATGTAGCTGGCATACCTCTTATATAGGTAGATAAAACTATAGTTATAGTATAATAATGCCAACTTAGCGACTTTGTTAGTAGATCTAGCGACTGTTGAGCTCTCACGGCGTACCAGAAAAAATTTTACCGCCTCATCCCACGTTGAGAACCCCTGGATTACAGGATCGGATTAATTTCCAAAATCATCATCATCATCCTCAAGCAGCCTGGGCTACGGAGGTCCAACCAGACCGTGCAATTTAGTTCTCCAAGCAAGTCTATCCTGAGCTACATCTACTGCATTTGGCCACGGCACACCAACTCTAACAAGGTCCTGTTTGACATTGTCTGCCCACCGCATCCTAGGTCTCCCCTTCTTTCTGAGGCCTTTAGGCACACTGTTCATAACCCTATTCGCCAATCTATAATTATTCATACGGGCAACATGGCCAAACCAATGGAGTCTCTCTCTGCACAATATGCTGCTTAAAGGAGGTTGCAAACTCCTTTGCCTAACCTCATTTTTAGTTACAAAGTTGAACCACCTAATGCCCAAGATACTGCGTAGGCATCTAGTTTCCTGTTATCTTGTTTACAAAGTGTCCAGGTTTCACTACCATAACTAACCCTAGAAAGAACCAAACTATTATACAGCCTAATTTTAGTCTTTAGGTGTAAACGCCTATTTCTCCACACTCTCCATAGATTCTTAAAAGTCCCGGCAGCAATCTCTATTCGTCTGTTAATCTCATGCCGCACATCACCATTATCTGTTACATAGCTCCCAAGATAATTAAACTGTGACACCTGCTCAAGACTGCAACCATTCATATTAACTTAATCACAGCCTGCCTGACCAATTTTCATCACTTTAGTTTTCTCTCTGTTTATAACCAAACCTACTCTACTACCAGTCTCATCAACAGTTCGAATGAAAGAGTTCATCTCATCAACATCATTTGCCCAAAAGGGCTAAATCATCAGCATAATCTAAATCAGAAATTTTCGTATCTCCAGCCCATTAAGGCCAAAATCTTTCCCTTGAAGTGAATTTCGCGTAACATAATCAATAACCAAACTAAAGAGAAAAGGAGACAAAATGCACCCTTGTCGAACACCAGAAGTAATGCTAAACCAATTGCTACAAGCCTTACCAACTCTCACACACGACTCAGTGTTATTATAGAGAGCTTTCATTATGTTAACTAACTTGTCTGGTATACCATATGATCTCACAATCAACCACAAATTATGACGATCAACAGAGTCGAAAGCCTTTTTGAAATCAACAAAGCTAGCAACCAAAGGTTTCTGAAACTCTAAACATTTCTCAAGAATCATAGGTTGCTTTTATTTCCTACAGTACATTCTATTGATTTCCGATTGTTTTTTCAGAACAAAAGAATTATACTTTATAATATTCGTTTTACTGACTGTCGGTTTAGTGAAAATATCTTTGGTCTTATACAGTTTTGTTTCCTTACCCTTTATTTATATTTGAGATTATTTCACTTAGATCGAGAAAGTGGAACAGAAATGAAAGAATCCGTTTTAACGAGAGTCGTATGAGCCAGAATAATTCTCATTATAGGCTGTTTTTACGTCCTGTAATTGCATTTGATTGATTTTCGATTGTGTGTTTCGGAAGAAAAATATTTTTAAAATAATCTTTTTATTGAAAGTCGGATTAGTGAAAATAATTATAGTCTTACGCAGTTTTGTTTCCTGTAATCCTTCCTATCATTTGAAGTTTTCGCTGCGAACGAACAAATGAAAAAAAAATTTATATTCCGTCAAGGATAATATTCCTATTAGTTTATGCGGACGGCGCCGTTTCTAAGCCCCTTAGTATCCCCTATACTGACCGTCAGTTTCGCGGAGAAAAGAAATGCTCCTAGTTCGAGGCACCCATTGTCCTCCCCACGTCAGGAGTTTCTAAACCAAAAACCGGAATTTCCTCACTCAGGTAATCGAACTTTTCAAATCACTTCGTACCCACCAGAATTCCTCGGATACAATTTGTCCAGGCGTATGTAACTTTATATTAAACGAAAATTAACTGTGGTCTGAGTGCATAAAAAATGAAAAGGTACAAAAAATATTACTAAACAAAATTGTTTATTACATAATATTTAAAACATTTATTAATTATTTGGATATACATTTATTAACTTTTGCATATTTTTCAAATTAATGATTTTAACTTCCGATACGAATTTAGTTTTTTGAATCTCTTGTTCTGCTCGTGCTTAATTGGAATGATTTCCATATCCACGGACACTCGAAACTCTTCACCAGCAAACTGAACAATGAGTTTATCACGCGAAATCAGAAAGAAATTACTTTGATGCACTGATTATTTCAAATTTAATGGTGGCAACAGTTATTTTGAATAATTTTCAACTATTAATGTTTAATCACTCGAAGTCAGATATTAGTTTAGAGTGAAGTATTCCTTTCATATCAGGTTTTCAAAGAAAAAGATGATAATAGTTTCACTTTGTCGTCTCTCTGTCCGTCTCTGGAAATCGAACTGTTTTGTTTACAAAGCTAATTAAAAATTCTATTTGTGTTGGATAGGTATTGATGAAATATTACGATATGCACACCTCCGAATCTCTCTAAAGCTCTAACTGCACCCTCTAGCGGTGGAAAATTTTGAAAATTTCCAAACTTTCAAACTAATATTGCAAACGATGTATTTGTGTAATAAATGTGAAATTTTGGTGTTGGAATGTGAAGATCACGAAGTTTGTTCCTTGGCCCTTTAGATCCAGAGCCGGTGAAAAAAACACACCTTTTCAGTTTCATCAGCTAATTAATTGTTTGTATTTAGAGATAAATGAAAAATTCTTTAAGGGTTAGATAGGAATTGATAAAATATTATGATTCACACTTTTTAAATCTTCCGAAAACTATAACTGCGCCCTCTAACGGTGGAAAAATTTTCAAATTCCAAATTTCAAACAAATACTGCAAACAACGCACTTATGCTGGAATTTTTAATTTTTTTGTGGTGGAATATGAGCGCCATGATGTTTTCATTGGCAGCAATGAATTGATCTCTTAGACCCAGGGAGGGTGGGACACAGTTTTTTTGTTTTAGCTGATAATTTTGAATTTAGAAATAAATGAAAAATCTTTTCTTGATGAAATATTATGATTCGCACTTTTGGAATCTTTCGAATACTGAATTACTCCCTCTAACGGTGAGTAAGTTTCTAAATTCCCAAATTTTAAACGAATATTGCAACGATGTGTTAATGATAGGAATATAAAATTTTGGTGGTTTGATGGTGAACATCTTGTAGTATCGATTGGAAACAATGAAAATGATATTTAGAAAACTCTTTTTTCGTTTGATTGATATTTATGAAATATTATAAATCGCATTTTTCAAATAATTAGTAGCTTTAATATATGTATATATCTTTACAGATCACTAAATACGAAACGGGCAACATTGTTATCAAATTTTTGCATATAACATCTATAAAATAGGAATTTGAAGAATTAGTGGTAGTTTCTAAAAGATATTCCACTGACAGCAATAATCTACCCACTTTTCTGAGAGAGGTGTGGGAAATGCTACATTTTTTAGATTTAAGAATTAAAAGACGAATACTTTTATGTTGTATAATTACTAATAAAATACCCTTCCTATATCTTTATATATATTATATATACTATTTAAAATGCATGATCCTTTATCTCTTGCTGTTTTCATTTTCCCATCATCCGCTAGCTCAAATTAAAACTTTTAAGGAATGAAACAGAAGGTAAAGGAAAAAGTTCTTCCTCTTTGAAAACGCGATTCTCTTATGCGCCAGAGGTAATAGGCGTTCTTCTAGTTTAAATTTATTAGTGGCAACAGTTATTTTGAATAAATTTCAACCGTTAATGTTAAATCTATGGGGATTTTGAGAAATTCAAACCTGCCACCCCAATTTTGGTTGACCTCAGCGATTTCGCACATAGCCCATATTCTTCTCCTGGGTGAAGGGAATGTTTATGCAAAATTTGGAGCCGAAGGGAATGTTTATGCAAAGTTTGGAGTCTCTAGCTCTTCTGGGAACTGAGTGCATAAGCGGACAGACACACAAACAAACAAACGTTCTTCTTTATATATTAGATTGTTTCCCTCAGAGTGAAGAAAACGGAATAGAAATTTAAAAAACCGTTTAAGCAACAGTCGGATTACAGGATTAGTTGTGAAGATAGTTTGTTTTGATTTTTGATGCAATTCATGCGATTGACTTTCGATTTTTTGTTTTAGAAGATAAATTTTTTAAAAATATTCCTCTTATTGAGTGCCGGATTAACGAAAATATTTATAATTTTATGCAGTTTCGTTTCCTGTAATCGTTTTCTTTTTCCATTTAGAATGAACGAAACGTACTGCAAATGTAAGTATACTTTCCAACGACAGTAGGATTAGAGAGATCAGTTGTGAAGCTGGTTGCTTTGATTTCCTTCAAGGCATTGAATTCATTTCTGATTGCATTAGAAGAAAGGTATTTTTAAAGTATTCGTTTTACAGAGTGTCGATTTAGTGAGAATAGTTATAACGTTATGCATTTTGGTTTCCTTTAGAATTTCTTTTAATTTGAGGTTGTTTTACTTAGAACGAACAAAATCGAACTGGAATTTGATAATACATTTTAACGAGAATCGGATTAGAGAGGTTAATTTTCAAAATAGATTCCTTTGATTTCCTACAATCCATTCGATTAATTTTCGATTGTTTGTTTCATAAGGAAATTTTTTTTAAATATTAGTTTTATTGAGTGTGGTTTAGTCAGAATAGTTATAGTTTTAGGCATTTTCATTTTCTGTAATCGTTCTTTTATTTGATATTGTTTCACTTAGAACGAACAAAACGGAATAGAAATAGAAGAACCTCCTTTCACGACCGTCAGAATAGGAAGATTAGTCGTCAAGCTGCGTTGTTTTGATTTCCTGCAATGCATTGAATTCATTTCTGATTGTATCAGAAGAAAAATATTTTTAAACCACTCGTTTTATAGAGGGTCGGTTTAGTGAGAATAGTTATAGTCTTAAGTAGTTTCGTTTCTGTACTCTTTCTATTTCAGACTGTTTCACTTATAATAAACAAAACTGAATTGAAATATAAGAGAACCTTTTAACGACAATTAGAGATTAATTATCGAGATAGGTTGATTTGATTTCCTGCAATATATTCCACTGATTTCTGACTGTTTGTTTCAGAAGAAAAATATTCGTTTTAATGAGTGTCAGTTTAGGGAGAATAGTTAAAGTCTTACACAGTTTCACTTCCCGTAGTCGTTTTATTTGAGACTGTTTCATGTAGAACGAACAAAACGGAAAGGAATGTTAGAGAGTGTTTTAACGATAGTCGTATTAGCCAGAATAATTGTCATTATATGCTTTTGCTTCCCTGTATTTACATTTCATTGATTTCTTTTTTTTTTTGAAGAAATCTTGATTTCTTATTTTTCCCTCTTTTGACTGTATTGATATCGACTGTTTGTTTAATGTTTCAGATGATATGCTCCTCAAAACGTGAAATTTTAAAGAGGGTTAAGGTTTCGCCAGCTTTCCGGCTGCAGTCGTCTTGAAGAGCAGTTGAATTGTTTTGAGTCGTAGTCTCAAATCCAGTCAGTGAAGTTGACAGTTAAAGCACCATTGAAGCTGGTGGAGAAATCGTTCGTAGAGCGAGCAATACTCTTTGCCGAGAATGTCTAAATCAGTGGAAGATCCTCCATCGGAGGAGAAATTCGACTGTAAGTATTAACTATCGTTCTATAACATCTTTTCCAGGGCCTCTTTAACAAACAGCTGCTTGTGACAGTATTTTTTTTTTCATTATTTACTTTTCTTCCATTAAAATAAACTGTACTTTATTTGAAGTTTGCTACACTTACAAATACAGGCATACCCCGTTTAGCGCGATGAACAGCTTTTATCACATACGAACCCTTTTTATGTTGAGACAAAATGCAGATTTTAAAATTAATCAAATTATATTTATCCAGTACTGTATGTGTAATACAGATTTCAAGAAAGACACTCAACACAGTGACTGACACTGAGACGATTTTTACAGGACGAACAAGTCTTTATTTAAAGAAATATCCCATTACGTGCTACAGGTTTCTCCAACACCAAAAACTTTATTCCTGAGAAAGTGAAGATTGATCTCCCCAGTTCCGTGCAACAGCAGTGAGATTTGTACAGCATTTGTTTTTTGAGATAAAAGTCAGTGGGGAAAAAAAGGGTTTTTTCTCCCGTTTTCGGGAAAAAAAAAACTCTGGATTTTCAATGACAGGGTATCTGCTGTAAAAGGGTTGCTCTAAGAATTTCAGCAATTTTATAATGTCCATAGGCCAAAGTATCAGATCCATTAGCAAGTACAAATCTTTTATTATCATAAGGGCTCAGCCCTGCTTTCGTTGAAGACACAGTGTAAATACGATGACGATGACTCTCGATTTTCACAGCAATGACTCGCGACATAAATTTATTTAGCAGACAGTTTTCGTAATCTGCATAGCATATTTTATTTTTAATGGTTTTCTTTGGCACACCTTTAGCAGCTTTCTAGCATACACCAGCAAAACATTCTCCTAATACACCGAGGAGTTCATCTTTAAATATACCCAGTGCTTTTTTTTTTCGAGTATCATACAAAAAATGGTCTTCTGGGTAATCCGAAGTATGGAAAAGGTCGGCATGATCTTTCATATCTTCATATACATCTTCTGTTTGTATCTCATAACACAAGGAGTCAGTATCAGTGAACAATAATTTTGCTCTATTTCCATACTTACGCACTATAAATTCATAATCGAAGGCCTGTTAAGCTTCAGTTTCTTATGTTTTGAATGTATACAGGCCAGATCATTATCAAATACTTGGAACGCATGAAATGCAGGTGATGCGAATAATTTCCGGAGCCTCTTCTTATCTTGAGTTAATTCAATTTTCACACGTTTCTCAAATTCTCCAATGTCTTTCCAAATACTGCGTTGTTCATCAATTTGAAGAAGTCCTTTTCGAAATCATTTCTCGCCTCTCTTCTTTGGCAGGTATAAAATTCGATATATGGTTTTAGCCAAGGCGACTGCTTAAATTCTAAAATGCGATGGATATGTTTCAGCTACATGCCAAGAGCTAAATACTGCTTTAGATTTCGATAATGCGCTATATAGTTCTTCGCATATAAATTAGAAATAGGTTTCGTGGATTTGTCTGAAACAGCTAATCCTAGGTGGGAAAAGTCACTCACTCACTGGAAGATACTGAGACATAGCCCAACCATATAAACTATTAGCAACTAAATATATGATGTGTTTAGTGGGTAGAAATGAGTAGTATTTTTCTAGGTATTTATTGTTCGCTTTGTTATACCGATTACAAATTCCGGAAATGCTGCGACGAATGCCTTTCTCCAGAAACAAGTACATCGTAGAATCGGTGAGCAAGTCCATTTCTACATTCGCCATTTTCAAACACGCTTGCAATGCTAATCCAGGAGCGGTACAGACATAGCAAGGATCGATTAATTAATAATCAATACATAACTTTCTGAAATGCTGAAACACATCAGCTAGTAGAAGCACATCACTCTTGATATACAAGTCATGGTACTCTCCTAAATTTTCACTTAAAAATCATTTCACACTTTCAAAGCATGATTGTAATCTTCTTCTGGCTAACATCTCTTCAGTAAGCTGGTTATAAAAACTTCACGTGGTGGTAATTTTGTATCCTCAAACTTCTCACAGCTGTCGATATAATCATATGGATACACACCTTTTCTCATGAGGAGAGGCGCCAGTTCAGGTTCAATATGTTCATTCATAATTTGGAACTCATTTGCAAGTAAATTACTCACCAGTTTCTCTAGTGATGTGTTTAGAAACTGAAAAGAATCTAAAAAATGTAGGTTTTCTAGAAAGAAAGCTATGTATTTTTCCATATTGTTAGCAATGCATTTAATTCTTTGATTCTTTATCTTCCCAATACTCTGGATTATTACATGACTATCATATCCTCTCAGGTTACGAATAACGACTGGAATCTTCTTTCCAGGTTTAAAATTCAAATTACACGCGTCATGTGCGGTTCCTCGAAACTTTCCCGTAAAATGATCATGATCTCTTACTCGATCTCTCCCGAAGGGATTCTTGCATATATGGCAGCTTAAAGCATTTTCGTATAATTTTTGCTCTTCGTCGGTCAGGCACATAGCAACATTCTGCTTCATCAACTTTTCAATAATTTCTTTTTCCTCTAGAAGACACTTCAAAAACTCCTCTATAACATTCGGGCCCCTATAAATCGTGGGTGGTTTGCAACTATGTCCATCAGGGCCCACAAGCACATAAGCAAATCCACACGCTTCATGTTTAGCCGCAATTGCAGTGTGAGAGGCAGGTTAGGGTGGCATGTATCTACTTTTACTAAAAATGATTCGAAGTCACCATAGATCACATAAGGTACAGGGAGCTGAAATTTGAAATTCGTAAACTTCAGACACTTCTCTTCTTCACTTGGCAGCTCTATTTTCTGAGGACCGTGTTCTTCACAGTAGGTTACATGCTTCTTTAAAATAAATTCCTTCGAAAAATGTTGTAAACAATAATTGCAGTAAAACTTATACATTTATGGCTGGTAAGGGAACCCAGAAGTCTTCTCATATTCTTAATGTAGCAGAAAAGTCTCTTTTCCCCAACTGATAAGAGTATGAGATTAATATGCCGTTTAGCTCTCACTGATGTAATGTAAATAGGGAATACTTCGTTCTCGTATCCAAATACATTGATAGATATCCCATTCATCTGCTCAAACTTTGGTATTTGCGTTACAGTCACAGGATAAACAAGGCTTGAGACTCCAGTTCACTTTCCACATGTTGATAATTAGTCAGATGATCAGCATTCTTTTCAACTGGGTGTAAAGCAGCAAGTGGTGACCAAAGGAAATATTTCTGGTCGTTTGTTGCACACATTAATAATTGCATGCTTTGTTTGTAGCTCTCGTGGTACAGGGATATAGCTGGAGCTCGTAGAGGTGAGTATTTTCCAGTTTTCATTTCAGAGAAAAGACTTTCATCTAAAACCCAGCCACTCTGGGAACCTTCATATTCTTCACAGGAAGCCTTAACTTTCTCATAGGCCAGTCGAAGGTCGTTCTTTAAATCTGAATCTGAAAGACTTGTGACGTAGTTACTCCTAAAGAAAAGAGTACTATATTCATCGGTAGAGGGGCTGGCTTTTCGGACAAAACGCACTCTCACCACTAAGCTCTTCTTGTAAAAATGTCTTCAGTTCATTCTGGGAATCGTCAAGGAAAATAATCAAATCATGTCTCGTCTCCTCATTAGCCATCATTAGGGAAACGGCACGAGTCGTGTTTTTTTTTTTTTTTTTCATCATGCTCATCCTCTTTTTATTTTGCAGGCATCCATCATCTGTAAAACGTTTCCTCTTCTTATTTTTATAATGTGGACGTCAGATATGCAGCTTAAAATTATCTTTTCTACTAAAATTTGTCCCACAAACTTCGCATTCGAAGGAAAAACTACCCTTATGAGAGCTTAGATGTCGCTCAAAGTTATCTTTCCTTGCAAATGTAGCTCTACAAGCCGCACAATGGAAAAGCTCTCCTTTGTCATGAGATTTCTTATGACGGTTCCAAGCTTGCAGGATGGGCGCAGACCATTCCGCAATCTTTACACTCAAACATCGTCTGCAGAATCAGCATACAAATGCGTTGGCATTGGACTGCTGCACGAACACAAATGACAATATTCGCGGTTCCTCTTCCTTTTATAACCTTGCTCAAAGTTACTCTAAAATAAAATTAAATGTGAATCAAATACCGATCTACTCAAATTTTCATCGAGCATTTAATCACTACATCAGAATAAAATTTATTATTAATCGTCATATGATGGGGTGGGGTAAGAGGGGGCAGAGATATAGATTCGATAACGCCAATCTATAAATTCATCGCGAATTGCCTCCCCCCCGGAAAATAATCATAGATAATAAGGCTGAAAGTAATTGAATCTGCATTTATAACAATCATTTTCCATTAAAATTAATTAGGCATGAAAATTAAGATTTCTAATGTACTTAAGTTATCTAATAAAATAAAACAGACGCAACAAATCCTAATTAATAACGGTTAACAGTTTTCAATTCCATTCAAATGACACATGCGCTACTTATGGCTTTCTCCAGTCTCCATTGATAAAAGGTTCTGTTAAATATTTACGCTTACCAACCAACACAATACGAAACATTATTTTTCTTAAGTTATAATGGGAAAGAAGTTAATAAGCTTCTGTTTGACTCACAAGTTCCCTTATATACCAGTAACACTATTTTTTCCATGAAATGATAATTAAAGTTTTTTTAGAAAAAAAATTAATATTTCCTAGTATTTATTCTATGTTTTTTCCATATATATATATATTGTTAATATATATTTAATAGTTTTTTTTAATCTTATATGCGATATCAGAACATTTGTACTAAGCATTAATTCTTGAAGCCAATTATTTCGAAAATATCCATCATGAACACTATCGAAATGTCGCAAGTCACTTGCTGCAATTAACACAGTGATTTTCAATTGTGTTTTTTTATATAAACTATTTAAGCAAACATTTGCCACATCGCCATGCATATGTCGAAACGACTGCAGGCGAAATACCTTTTCCCGAAGTCAGACAGTGTAGAAATATCAAACCTGAATTATCTGTATTGCATATATTAAGATACATCGTAAATCAGAAAAAATTTCTTAAACACTGTATTAAAAATATACGAAAGTTTAATTGCAACGGACGGTAATATTAACGTTTTAGATGTGAGACTTCTGGGAAAAATTTATTTTTTCACTTTGTGAAAACAAGTGTAGATACTGTAGGGTGATATCGCCATTCCGAAAGTCTGCTGAAATATCAAAAGGTGAA
Source organism: Ryuthela nishihirai (assembly GCA_038380435.1). Taxonomy (NCBI): domain Eukaryota; kingdom Metazoa; phylum Arthropoda; class Arachnida; order Araneae; family Heptathelidae; genus Ryuthela; species Ryuthela nishihirai. The sequence goes on from JAWZYU010000003.1 coordinate 72,823,751, forward strand.
ACCTGTCGGAACACAAATATCGGATTCAGAACTGCTGCCGATAATGTCAGGTTGTAACAAAATGGAGGGAAATTGTAATAAAGGGTTAGGGGAATGACACCGTGAGTTTGCCAAGATGTCCCTCAAACTAAATAAAGAGGTAGCCAGAAGGGTTTTTTTTTTTTTTTTTTTTTTTCGACAAAGTTGTTTCCTTCATCCTTTGGAAAACAAGATGGTCGCCAAGGGATATCAGTTGTTTACTTCCAAGATGATCGCCTGGAGACGTTCCATTGTTTACTTTCAAAATGGTCAACATGGCGTTTTGTGATAAAAGGGAAGTTAAATTTTAATAAGGGGTGGGTGAATAAAATTAATAAGGGTTTTTACAAGGGTTAGTTATACAATATTTTACAGGGTTTATTATACATATTTATAATCTGTTTTATATGGCTATAATTATCTGTTTTATATGGCTATAATTATAAAGGTTTTTTCATGGGTTTATGTATATCAATAAGTTAAATAATAAGGAGCGTGGCTTGTGAACGTGGCTTGAAACAGGGGGCGTGGCTTGAAACAAGGGCGTGGCTTGTGAACGTCATAGGGGAAAGCATTGTCATTGTGTGTGCTATAATGACATGACATTACTTGCATTAATTGTAATTAGACCAACGTTTCAGGGAAAAGAGCCTGATTCGTGAAAATTCAAAATGGAGGAAATGCAAAGCACGAAAAATTTGTACGATGAACCATCAGAAATGAATAACAGTTATCATTTACTTTAGTAGTTTTGGTATAAAAATATAATTTAAGCTTATTGCTTTCAATACTCAGTTGCACTACAGCTTACCTGCTACTAAAGAAAAAAATGTCGCTTGCACATAACTGTAGCATTTTATGTGTTGCAGATCCATTTCCTTTAAGCCTTTTTTTTTAACAGATAAATCCAGAATCAAAGAAATATATCTTTTAAAAGATTATCAGAATAAGAATATTGATCTAATGTACTTAATATCAAAAGCTTATTAACATTTTATTATGAATTCCACTTACTCCCCCCCTCCCCGATATCTTTCAATCTGTAATTTATTAGGTGTTGATGAACTGAAAATAAAATTATATAAAAACAAGGATTGATCCCATTAAGGAAGAGTTTTATATTGAATGTCAATAAAATTTTACTTTTTTTAGTCAACCATTTCACATTTTTTCTCTTGAATACATGATTCGTGTATGGTGAAATCGTGTGAGTTGGATTTGAATTTCTCACAGGAAATAATGCAGATAGTGAGGGATGTATTCCAGAATCTTAATTGATTGACATATTTTCAATTTCATTCCTTTATTATGACTGTACTTTAGATAAATGCTTTTTGTTTTCTATATATCATTCATTATATTATATGTTTATGCAAAATTCTACACAGCAACTCATTTATACAGAAAGGAAACAATGGTAAAGGTATAAAAAAGAAAACCCGACTAAATGCAGTTTTAATTTATCGTATATCTTGTCCGTATTGTCGAATAATGAAGACTGAAGATGAGAAATTGATTGTTGTATAATTGTTGCCGAGTAACGTAGATTTCCTGGTACATTTCCTCTATGTGCTGGAAGGGCTGACATCCGTCAGATGGGACGTTTAACCATGGCCCTGTGTGCAAATGAGTCGCACCTATGCAAGTTAAATAAAACACTGGATGGCCTTGACAAGTGATTTTCGTCTGTCCCCCAAAAGCTATCCGGTGGGTCGCCTCAGCCAATCTCCTCTGAACTCTTGGGGTCCTTGTGACCTAGCCGTTTACATTGTGATCCAAAAAACAGTGGGGAGGGAGAGGGTCTCTCACTGGTAAAATAAAATCCTCGGTGAATTGGTATAAGAATGCACTTTGAAATTCCAGAATCAAATGAAAAGAACTTTAATACAATACTGTAAATGCTTGCTGAAAGCAAACATATCTGCTCTAATTTAGAACTTGAACAAAAATTTCAGTTATCAAAAAAAAAATCATTTACTAAGAGATTTCAAGACATGATTATTGATCACGGAGATACATCTCCATTCTCAACATCAACCATCTCTTTATATTTAAAATGAAAAAATATTAATATCATAAAATCATGTTCATATTCAATTACTGGATTCGTTTGCGCATTAAACGTAAATAAATGGGGAAATTTACTCAAATTCAAGAAGGACTAAACCGAATTAAAACTCAGATTTCATAACGGTTTAAATATAACAGAAAGATGTTTGCACGTTACATAATTTATTTTATTTTGATAAATTTGATAAATTTACTAGTGAACTGTAATTTCCGGTACCTGTTTTGAAGGGTGATTTTGTACAGCATAATGCTGAACATGTAGCCGTAATATAAAAATCGCAAATATCAGCTTTTTATAGAGCAGAAATCGTTTTATTACTTCAGTAGAACTAATGCTTTGAATAGAGCAACATGGCTACAGCGCAGTCACTCTAGTTTCAACCTCAAGTGATTATGGCGTCTCCTCTTCCTTCCTCCATGGGTCGGGAGGCGGCAGCCTGTTAGTTTAATGCGCCACGAGGAAGATCTGTGAGGAAGGCGAGACCTCAATAGAAATACAACACCACCACAATGGCTTACTCGGGGCTCGAACCTGGGCTAAACCATACTCCCTTTGATCAGTAGTCAAGCGCGCTAACCACTCGGCCACGGGATGACAAAATTAGTATTAAAAATGCATCCAAATATTGGGAAATAACTAACTATATTTTGTAATACTTAAATATATTGCATACAATTTACTTTGGTATCTGCGGTATCTCCGTCTGAACTGTAACGATCTCGTTGGACGGAAGAAAAATCTGTTGGCATGAAGCTGCCGTAGTTTGCATTTGAAGTTGATATCTACAACCCTCGTGATTACTAACATCACCAAGATGTTTTGCAGTTTCCGAAATCAAATAATACCTAAGAAGCAAAGATGATTCAATAGCTTTATAATATCTTTTTTATATGTATATTTAGAAAGAGAAAGCGTTTATCAATTAAATTATGATTTTTATTAGTACACAGAGAAAGTAGTGATTAGGTTTCCAGCCAATAAATGATGACTTGGTTGCTTAGACGGGAATAAAGTATGGTTCATTGATTGACAAGAACAGGGCAGCCTCGAACTGGCCCAAGTCACGCCACAAGCAGCCAACCCTTGCAATAGAGGAAAAGCGTCGATAGTCGATTAACCTCGATTCCTATTTCAGCATACAGAATGATATAAGGTTCTAGGCACATTTTCAGTTCCCCCGTTGATATTCACTGAATACCTACTGAATGGAAAACCGACATGATACTTAAGGAAAAAGATATCAATTAAATTATGATTTTTATTATTTATATTAATTTAATATTTAAATTAAAATATAAATTAAGTTAAATTTATAATTTAATTTAATATTCAAATTAAAATCTAAATTAAGTTAAATTTATATGAAGATAAAATTAAAATTAAGGTAAAATTAAAATTAAGGTAAAATTAAAATTAAGATAAAATTAATTGGTGGAGACCTGGTCTAAGGACGAGCTGTCCCTGGATTCCTAAAACCTTCATTATATCGGGGCCCTAAAAAGGGGCCTCCATGACATTGGGCAATATTAATTGGTGCCTCAGTCAGTAACTAACAGTCAATTAAGAATGTATTATAAAGAAATAATCTGGTAATTGTGATTATCAGGAACACTTAATTTTCAGGAATTGATACATAGCATATTGTTGTTATCTATCAGTACCTGAAAATAATTATTAAAGGAATAAATTAAATATAATATAATATAATTAAATATAATATTAAATATGAATATTTAATTATTAATATAATAATTTATAAATAATATTATTAATATTAATAATATTTATAATATATATATTATATAATATTTTAAAATATTATATAATAATTAATTAAATATAATATAATCAATGTTACGACAGATGAACGCGCTACAGTGACTTCACGAGTTAACGTGACTGGAGCCCTCGTGTGTGCTTCTACGTGAGATTCAATTAGCCAACGATTTGGAACTTAGAACGTTTTAGAATAATAAAAATATAGCAGTGCAGTGTGTTAAGGTGGGAGATCTGAAAGGTTGTTCAGATGGTCTGAGTCTGTGCGCGATAAATAAAAGTCAAGAAGTATCTTGTATTGGTGTGTGCACGGGCGGTAGTTATGTTTTGCTAGAGGATACGTCTAGTGATCTAACAAGAAGAAGGATTCTTTATACCTGGTATATAAGGTATTCAAGAGACACGACAGACAGTATAGTGATAATAGTTTAATAGTATAGACAGAGCTGTGTTGTGTACTCTGTGCAGGAATGTTAATGACTTTTGCATGTTAGTAGTCGATTTGTTTATGAAAAACTTCATCCATATTTTCTTTGTAACAATTTGCATTGTATTACATTTGGCTTTAAAATATAGTTATTATTACTCACGTCCAGTGCATATCCGTATTTTGTAATTCGCAACATTTGGTGTCTAGGAGTGTGGATAATTTAATTGAATGCCTTTTACTAGAAGTATGGATGAGTTAATAAAGCTGATGACTGATATGAAAGCCGATATGGCTACGCAGATGACTGATATGAAAGCCTATATGGTTATGCAGATGACTGATATTAAAGGTGATATAGCTACCCAAAGCAATAAAATAGGTGACCTTGTTAGACAAAACGATGACTTGAAAGCCGAAATAGCCGCACAAAATACTGAGATGAGAGCTGAAGTGGCTTCTCAAGTTGGTAAGATTATTGATCAGTTCAAGGATATTAAAACCGAACTCAGTAGACAATGCAATAGCTTAAAGGTTGAATTTGTCAGTGAAAAAGATGATCTTGATAGTGTTAAGTTAGATTGTAAACATGGAAAAGAAAAAGAGAAAGGCAACGCATATCAAAATGTGAATCCCAAACCAATAGGTGAAATTTGCGAAACTAACAGCACTGGAGGTAACAGTACAGATGAACATAATGCTGATGTGGGAAAGAAACGATGCGGAACCAGAAAACATTCCAAGATTCTTCGCTATCTGAAAAAGAAGCAATTTAGATTCAATTCGTTTTTACAAAATTCGACGGACAGGAGAAGCTCGCTGGGGCAGCGGCGTTCTGATGAAGCCTTCATATGGATTGAAGAGATCTCGAGAGAGATGGAGAAAGTGCGAGAGGACTGAGAGAGGAAGACTAAAAAAGAATCGAATCTTCGCAAGAAAGGAGAATCTCGAAATGTGGATCTGCTACTGGAAATCAAGAAACGTAGAGATAGCGCAGATAATGCCTCTGACCACGAAACTACTGGTGATGCATGGCATAGTGTCTATGTCGCTGGTGACATGTCTAGGAACTGTGAAGAACAATCACACAGATCAGAGAGCTGTGAGACTATACAGTACGCTTTGCACTTCAAAATACCTAGGTATACAAGTCTGGCACGATCTGAAGAGAGATCCACACGAAAGGTATTCTATTCCTCGCCGTCAGCAAAATGCGTCATGGACAATTATCGCAAAGGCAGAGTAACGAGTGGTAATGAGGGGGAGTCGGAGAGATTTTTCCGAAGCATATAGCCACACTCGAATTGTTTGTAGAAAGTGGGGATTTAAGAAAGAAGAATTCCGAAGAATGGCGTAGAAGCGTAACAGGTGATGCTAGTAAACGAGCTTCAGGCAGAGACAGTACTTCAAAGACTAACTTTCTGGATGAAACTAAGCCTCAGAGTTACGATCAGAGAGAAGTGAAGCCCTCAGACAATCTCAACGTAGCCATGCTGAATTTCTTTTCTGAATAGTCAATGCGCAGATTTGGACATTATAACCATTTAGATTATAAGGATATAGAAAAGTTTTATCACGACTAAAAGAGCTCTAAAGTGAACAATATCATGTAACAAAACTCGTCGCTGAGCTCCAAGAATGTGGATTCGGAGGAAGACATAGCAGTTAGAAAGTCGATGAAGAAGCCTACAGCATAGGATGCAAAATGTCTCAAATGAGAAATAATCCTATATCTCTTAAACTTGGTAAGAAGAATAATAAGGAAAAATTGACTTGTCAGAATTCTAAAACAAAGTCGAATAACATAGATGTCCTAATAGAAATTGCTTCGTTTCCTCATCCTCTTGACGGTACAACTACAACCCTGAGCTCGGAGCAGTTCCAATTACCAGAGACTCTTCTTCGTAAAGCTGCGTATTCTATTGTGTCGTCAAGTGAATCAGCCTCTGATATTCCTCACTATGAACAGCCTGGCAAAATGGTAGGAGACGTGAAATCTGAACCAAAGGTAAGACGAGCCATAAGTAAAAATCCAAAGAAGAAAACTTTCGAGTACAGGTTTTGCACCAAAACTCTTAGTCGATTCTTCTCCCTGCGGAGACATAAACGTGTTCACAAGGGCTATAAGCCTTACACGTATTCTGTTTGTGGACGAGGCTTCAGTGACAAAAGAAATCTACATCATAATGTGATTCGCTTCCATTTTGACACAGACATGTGAGATAAATTGAGGAAACACGTGAGAATGAAATGTGCTTTTTATCGCCAGAAGCAAAACAAAAGCAATAAACTCGTCACCTTCCTAAAGAAGACAGCCGTCCGTATTTTGAATACAGTGAAACAAAATACGTGTTCACCTACTGCTGTAGAGAAAACAAATCCACATATGAAGAAGCTTTCACCGACACTTCAGAGACCTTGGGAAGGTCCTGATACAGTAGTTAACATGATTAACGACGTGATGTATCGCATTCGTCGACGTCCAACTACTCCATATGGAAAGAGGAGGCTTTCACCGAGACTTCAGAGACCTTGGGGAGGTCCTGATACAGTAGTTGACATGATTAACGACTTGATGTATCGCATTCGTCGACGTCCAACTACTCCATATGGAAAGAGGAGGTTTTCACCGAGACTTGAGAGACCTTTGGGAGGTCCTTACACAGTAGTTAACAGGATTAACGACGTCATGTATCGCATTCGTTGACGTTCAACTACAAAGTGCAAGGTGATTCCCATGGATCGTTTGGCCCCGTTTCATCGAAGAACTGAAGATGCTTCGGAATCCAGAATTGTTCAGGACGAACAAGACCTAAGGAGGGGGGCAGTGTTACGACAGATGAACGCGCTACAGTGACTTCACGAGTTAACGTGACTGGAGCCCTCGTGTGTTCTTCTACGTGAGATTCAAATAGCCAACGATTTGGAACTTAGAACGTTTTAGAATAATAAAAATATAGCAGTGCAGTGTGTTAAGGTGGGAGATCTGAAAAGGATATTCAGATGGTCTGAGTCTATGCGCGATAAATAAAAGTCAAGAAGTATCTCGTACTGGTGTGTGCACGGGCGGTAGTTATGTTTTGCTAGAGGATACGTCTAGTGATCTAACAAGAAGAAGGATTCTTTATACCTGGTACAGTCGCTCAAAAAAGTATCCGAACACTACGGTTGATTACAGACTTCAAAAAATATATCTGGCAACGATTTTTTCAGAAATTAGTGATCTGGCAACCTTCGTGTACAGTACACGAAGGTTGCCAGATCATTAATTAGTAAAGAAATCGTTTCCAGATATATTTTTTTTCTGGTCTGTAATCAACCATAGTGTTCGTATACTTTTTTGAGCGACTGTACATAAGGTATTCAAGAGACACGACAGACAGTATAGTGATAATAGTTTAATAGTATAGACAGAGCTGTGTTGTGTACTCTGTGCAGGAATGTTAATGACTTTTGCATGTTAATAGTCGATTTGTTTATGAAAACTTCATCCATATTTTCTTTGTAACAATTTCCATTGTATTACATTTGGCTTTAAAATATAGTTATTATTACTCACGTCCAGTGCATATCCGTATTTTGCAATTCGCAACAATATTATTATATATAAAATTATTTTAAAAATAAATTAAATATATTATTATATATTTAATTTATTATATTATTATTATATTTATTAATATATTAATATATTATTATATATTTAAGAGTTTTGCGCAAGTTTCAAATTAAATGTTCCTGATAATGGTAGCTAGGTAGTGACTGGAAGGAGACCTCTAAACCAATCCCCTGTGATGATGCATAGAACCGTCCAAGCCTATCACCTAATGTCCGACCCCGCCTTCTCGTGGTGCAGACCGTTAGTACCTTTCAAAAGGGATACTCTCTTGTGGAAGTGAACGGAAGGGGAGGACTGCCAGATTAGTGTGGCCTACTGATATGGACAACTATGGCTACTTTTCTTTTTCTTTCTACCCTGCTGAGGAGTGGTCAACCACACAGGGTCCTGGTGCTGACCATATAAATCCACTGGACTGGACAGATATATGGCTCTGAGCTTGATTATGGATCCTGATTTTTCTGCACTGGTGGGCTTCTGTGGATGGAAAACCTTTCGCTGTGTTTTCTGTTTGTTTGTGGGTTGACAGCCCCAAGTGAATAGATTAAAAGGATATGTTTATCAGCTGGTGGATAATCCTGAGCAGAGGTAATCTCAGGCAACTGAACCCTTTGCTTCTACTGGCATCGTCAAATTCTACATTGGAGGAAGTCTTCCAGTCTATATGACTTCAGCCTTTAGTGGTGGGAAAATGAATCTTTGCCCCGTGTCTGCGATTAGGGGGCTGTTTGATATTATCGGCATTCCCTCTCTCAATAAACATAGTTTCTTTAAACATTCCACTAACCATTTTCTCTCCATAGGTAATTGGAATATGAGGACTCTGCACAGAACTTTTTCTCTTGATGTCCTCACACAAGAATTCAACCATTATAATTTAGATATTCTCGGCTTGCAAGAGACAAGATGGACAGATAAAGGTCAGATTATTAAAATTAATTTTAAATTTCTCTTTTCAGGGAGGGAAGACAATAAACATCACCAAGGCATGGGTCTGCTTCTCAGCAGATACGCTAGTGATGCTCTTCTAGGATATGAGTGCATTAATGAAAGGTTTCTTACAGCAAAATTTCAGAGAAATGTTAAAGACTTGAATGTTATCTGCTGTTATGTCCCCACTGATGATGCCGATGAGAATGAGAAGGATAGGTTTTACGGACAACTTCAGGATATTTTGAATTCTGTCAAGAAAGGAGATATTACCCTTGTTCTAGGTGACTTCAATGCCAAAGTTGGTATTGACTATGACCTTTGGGGAGGAGTAATAGGCCCTTTTGGTATTGGTAGATGCAATGGCAATGAGCAACGTTTCCTACAGGTAAGTAAACACAACGGTTTCAGAATAACTAGCACTTATTACAAACACCACGACATACATAAGTACACATGGGTTTCACCCGATGGGCTGCATAAGAATATGATTGATTATATATTAATTAACAGCAAATATGCTAGTTCTGTTAGGAATACCAGGTGAGTAGTATAGTGCCATTATACCGTACCCCCACTAGCGCTTTCCCCTCCTATGACGTCACCGACCACGCCCCCTATGACGTCACCGACCACGCCCACTCCCCTATGACGCAACATGACGTAATCATTACGTAACGGGCCACGCCCCTTTATTAATAATTCCTCCCCCTTTCACCCCCCTTTCCCCTCAGTGGCGCCATCTGTTGACAGTGAGAAGTACTATTTTCCCCAAAAAAAACCCTATTTTTATTCCAATTCTTCGATTTTTGATTTCCCCCTTTATAAAAAAATTCCTCCCCCCTTATGAAAAAACCCCTGGTGTCATCTGGTGCCTGTGAGGAACACTAATTCTCCAAAAACCCTTATTTTAATTCTTTGATTTCCCCCTCCTATTAAAAATTACTCCCCCCCCTATTAAAAATTTCTTCCAATGAAGAGTACTATTTTCGGAAAAACCTCCTTATTTTAACTCTAATTCCCGATTTTTCTTTATTTTGTCCCAATGGTTGACCTATATTTTAAGCCCTCCTGCAGACCCCCCGGTTGACCTTTTAAGCCCTTCCTATATTTTAAGACCACCTCCCTCACTCGGCTGATGCAAGTCTCAGAATAATTGCATGGAACGATTGACCGGTCTCAGAATAATTGTACAGAAAGGAATGATACAAAATTCCCTAGTAATTAAACACTCATCAAATTCCCTTACCTCTATTAAAAATCATCCTACAGTTGAAACTCATTTTACTCTTACTGTTTCCATAGAAAATACCATAGGGTGAAATTAATAATGGTTTAAATTATTCGTAGGGATGACATGTTAAATCTGCTTTTAGAACACACGTCTGCAGTGGAAAAATTCTCAAACTCCGTTAATCAACTCCCTAGTAATTAAACACTCGTCAAAATATTCCTCACCTTTATTAAAATCACTCCACGGTCGAAATAAAAATCAGTTTTTCTGTAGATGTGTTTCACCGGAAAAAAAAAAAAAAAAAAATCGTCCCTCGCTCTATGGATTCCGTCCGACTGTCTTGGGTTCCCGGACTATACCGTGTACTTGCTGTGGCTTAGATGCGGGCCAGACATTTCAGATATTAACCTAGCATTCTTTATAACTAGATTTTCCTATGTATTTCTTACATCAAAACCAACACTACCACTGAACTCTTTTGAATGCGGATCTCAAATTGTAAATCAAACTCACAAAGCTGTATTTATCCCACGAAGACGGCTAAACGATTTTCTTATAATTAAAATTCCCTAGTAATTAAACACTCGTCAAAATATTTCTCACCTTTATTAAAATCACTCCACAGTCGAAATAAAAATCAGTTTTCTATAGATGTGTTTCACCGGAAAAAAAAAAAATCGTCCCTCGCTCTGTGGATTCCAGGACGCACGGGTCACACATTTCAGATATTAACCTAGCTTTTTCTATTTATTTCTTACATCGAAGCCAACACTAGCACTGAACTCTTTTGAATGCAGATCTCAAATTGTAAATCAACTCACAGAGTTGTATTTATTCCTTAGCAATTAAAACCCTTTGCTATTCATTTAGCCAGGACGACTAAACGATTCCTTTATAATTAAAATTCCCTGCTATTAAACTCCCTAGTAATTAAACACTCATCAAAATTCCCTTACCTTTAGTAAAAAAAACAGTTTTCTGTAGAGGCGTTTTATCGAAAAAAAAAAAACTTCTCCTCGGCAACGAGAGTCGAACCCGCTACCCCAGCTTCCCTCTGTGAACTCCTAACAAGAACCAACCTGCAATGGAAAAGGCATTCCTGAAGTCGTACGTGGAGTCATGCCCACACGTGTCTGTTTACTGGTCAGGTAGCAACGAAACATCTCGTGACACAATCGCCCTGGGAGGTTGAGTGTCCAGCGCTCAGTGTGATGACTCATACGATGTTGTTCTCTGAGGGTAGGTGACGTCACAACAAGGGGAAAGTAACGTGGAGTGACCAGCGAGTGACACGTATCAGAAGACTGAGCACTGGGGATGTTTAACCTTCAGTATAATTTTACATAGTGTGTTAGGATTAACAACTCTTATAGCATAGTTATTGCGGGTATGCTCCCTCTCCCACTTTTAAAATTTAGATCTTATACCGACAGTCTTTTCATATACGTATTTTTATAACCATTTTAAAACCAACACTTATTTCTTTTATACCTAGCGATTACTGGTTGTTGCATTTTTTACTAGAAGAAACCCTACCCCTGCAGTAACAGCCCCCGCAGAAAATAAAAAATGCTATCGGGCGAAAAATTAATAAAATCTGATTTTATTCGTCGTGATGAAAAATATTGATTAGGTAATAGGTTCGACTTAAAAGACTTCGTGTTCGGATCCTCACCACGGACAACCTCTCGCTGACGGACGGTTAAACCCTACGAAATTATTCCAAACGGGGAATCACAAGGTTTTTATTGACGAATGAATCTTGGACCTGTACTGCTTCCGTACATCGTGAAAACCCACTCACAGCCTTGATCCGTGTTCCCAATTTCCTTTACTAAGTCACTTCAAAAAACATTGTGATTGCAAATGTATGACTAACAGTTTTATTACGCCACGTTTTAAAAATACTTATTACTGCTGTATCCGCGGTACGGGAGAGTAACACTGTTCGAAGAAAAATCAGGTAAAACAGTTTTAAAAAAAAAATCGTTTTCTCCGTCGTTTGCGTATGTCTCATCACGCTGGTGAAACCGGGTGAAAAAATATTTTTTTTTGTACGAGGTAGAATGTTAAAAGTACGTCGCGTGCAAAACTTTAGTTCCATCACGAATGCACATTAATGGAGTAGGAAGGTCGTAGTTTAATACTTCAGCTATAAAAAAAATAATACAATGTCTCACACACACCTCTCAACTTGTCTACACTAATCCGCTGAAATTTCATTTGCAACGGCGGCTGATACTTCGAATCCGCTATATGTTCCGGAGCTGCAGTGGAATGCATGGCCCCTGCTGAATGCTACGCTATCAGAAGTCCATGTGGCTGTCACGTTCTCCAAGCGCTCAGAATATTACTATACTTATAACTGATCTAAAGTCCGTTTTAATCAATGCTTATTTCTTTCAACTCTGCGAGTATTGGGCCGGCACATTTTCACTAGAAGGACCGCCTCACAGTGGCAATCCGGCAGAAAAAATTAATAAAAGGAAAAAATCTGATTTTATTCCTCCTGATGAAAAATATTGAAGGTAATAGGGTCGACCTAAAAGGCCCGTGTTCGGATCCTTGCCCCGAATGGTTTTTAACAAAAGTCCTACGAAATTAAAAACTATCCCGTTACACGACGACGTTGTTTAAAAATACTTATTACGGTTGTATCCTCAGCAAACTCTTTCCTAGGAAGCAACGCTACTCGATGCAGTCCCAGTTACATGCTTTTACCGGGTAAAGACTGTGCGCCAGAATGTTAAAAGTAGAATTCATACGTTTCCGTAAAAAAAAACAAAAAAACTTTAGTTCCTGCTGAAAGGAGTATGGTTCGATTCAGGAAGAATAGGATTTGACCTCCTGCATTAGAAAAGGGAACAAATCCGTCCCCGGTGTCATTTGTTACGTGGTAGTATTAGTATCCTTATACAAGCTCACTTCAAATTTTCATATGACATTCTGGGGTTGAGTTTCAACCTTTTTATTTTTTCCAACCGCGATAATGCGCAGTTTTCTGCGGAACGCGAGCGACTTCGACGCCAAGGACGACCCGCACTAAACGATACGACCGTGCACTAGAAAACCGTGAACGGACTTGTGTGAAACGTAATGTACAGAGCTTGACAACAGTAACATAGACTGGTATCCTCGCTCACTATACTATCATAACCCTCGAGAAATTATCAAATATGAATAGACCTCTGTAAAGTTCCGACCCCACAATCTTCTGAGTTCATTCCCCGGTCGATGCGGTCAGGATCACAAGGGATGTTTTACACATTCAACGACTTTTTCTGACATTCGCTAATCAAAGTGTCTATCTACACATCAGACTTGTCATTACATCGACAAACTACCTGTCCATAGACTGAGTAAGCATTTAGAATGAAAGATTGAGTCTGCTTCACGACACAGATTCGTAAAACGCTCATTAATTATTTTGTGAGAGAAAGCATGCATAAAGTTCAAACACTAATACATCTTCCCTTTCTAATAAACCATACGATCAAAGTAGATAAATTGCAAGCATCATCGGATCTGATTCCGTATATCTGCTTACGACGAAAATCTCACAATAGCCTATTCAGTACTTTAACCCCCCGATACAGTATGTGACTAGGTCGTTTAACTAAATTACGTGCATAAACGAAAATGTAAAGGGATATCTGTAAATTCGCACAACGGGATAGGTGAATATTTTCACAATTCTTTTGAAGGCAGAATAACTGTGACGAGAGAGAAAGTATAAAAATGCAGTGGGATGGCTGTAAAAACAACAGATTACATCGCAAATACTGTAAGATAGAAAAAACGACTATTAACAAGTGTCATATAAGGAGCGACCGATAAAAGTCACACCGTAGCGGAAGGAGTAATACAGGAAAAATCATAAAATATTAACCCCCCCTCCCCCACGCTGGTAAATCACGGTCCATTGCGTACACACGGATGAATATCACAAAAATACTTTGCATATAGTAAAGAACCACCGAAGTTTGGAAATTTAAAATCTGAAAACTCACTTTTTATAGTATTTCCGTGAAAAGTCACCCCCCAGAAACGAGATCTAGCTCTGTCGCCAGTTATTCCAGCGTACTATCTCTTTTCAGCACCTTTGAATAAGTGCATCTGAAGGTGGCTAGCTGCAGACAGAAGCTTTTCGACAAAGATAGGATGTTTCAATACAATCTAACACGGAGATGTTAAGAACTAAAATGTTAAGAACTAATAAGGGGAGTGGCCTGTTACGTATTCATTACGTAATCATTACGTAACAGGCCACTCCCCTTATTAAAACACCCCCCTTTCCCCCTCAGTGGCGCCTCCATGGAACACACCTGTGAAATATCACCACGTTTTTGTTTTTAACGTACGGTTGAATCGTTCTACGATGCTAGCTTTGGTTTCATTATGAGTGTGTTTTTAAGATACTTTTGAAATACTCTGTTAATGAATTCAACCCCCCTTATCTGTTTGTAATTTCAGAGATATTCTGAAAGGTTTTTGTGATCAAAAGCTCCCACGATTTCCGTTTTAAAGGAGCACCACATGCATATTTCGAAAGCACGTCTATACAGACTCGTAAATATTTGTAGACGTCATCATGTTTACTAAGAGATGGCAAATCTACCAGATCTCGACCAATGGGATGGAGTTACAGGGACACGTCACAGGTTTAAGGTATAAGTATTACCCTTCGACGGGCTGTAAGGCATTATTTTTTCCAGTATCGACTTGCTATGGCTTGTGCTAAACGTTCCCTGACCGATGGTGATCTTCCTGCGAAGCGACTTGCTGTTAGAGATGATGATAGCCATATGTTTCAACTCGGATCGGATTTGTTTGCGAGCGTTTGTGAATATCGGTCATATCCTAAAGTGCACATACGTGTGTTCCAGAGTGATGACTCGTTAAAACTATATCCTACAAAGGACGGTGTGATGCTGTCTGAAGAGCAGTGGCATGGACTGGTTTCGTATGCGTCTACAATCGTCGAAGCGTTCGAAGATGTCGAATACGGCGAGTATGAACTGGACGCTATGGTTTGCCTCGTCGTGCTCAAAGGTGGACACGGCGTGGTCATTAAAAAAAGCATCCCCCGTGACGGAGGACTTGTATTTTCGTCATCGGTTCGGCTCAGCGTCGAACAGTGGCATCGGTTGACAGATTTATGCGATCCAGTCACCTACAGTTTGATGGCTCTGAAGTTTGAAAACGGTAAATTTTGGAATGCAGTGCGGAAGGTAGAATTAGCGGCAAATCTTTCTCGAAGCCCACCATCTAACGATCGACCCCTTAAACAAGACAGCAGTGATTTCGTAAAGCTTATGGACTGTTTAAAGCGGACTTTGAAAACAGATCTCCGAAAAGAACTGTTTACGCTGCTACGTAAGAACTGTTTCGGGTGTGAAGTGGATCATCCGAGTCAACTTCGCCATTCGTGCCTCACCATAAACGCTGAATCAGCTTACGATTATTTCCCCGAAGTGGTAAGAAACGTTAATCTAACTGATATTGCCGTACGTTTTGTGGAAGAATCATGTATCGAACTAAATCGTCCTGCTAATGTCGCGTTTATGTCTAAATTGAACTTTGCAACAGTACTAAAAGAGGTGCACGGTGAACTGGTATGTAGGAAATAAATATTAATGTGACCTTAATGTAAATAAATATGAATGTCTCTGATATTTTTGTCAATGTGATTTCTTTTGTATAGTTAACGGGGATTTTAAGGTCAGCCTTAGAAGTGTTAATATTGTTCTCTGTATCAAGACCTCGCACAGCTAGCAAGCTATGTTGGGTCGAATGTTTTATATCGGGTGGGTGTAAAAGAAAGGGATGGGAAACCAAAGCTAGCATCGTAGAACGATTCAACCGTACGTTAAAAACAAAAATGTGGTGATATTTCACAGATGTGTTCCTGGGATAGTGATCGTTGTCTCTATAGATTTAAAGTATAGAGTGTGTATTTCTTTGTATGTAATCGCTTATAACGAGACAATATTTCCTTTAAAAGTTGGAATATTATTATGAACTAAAAAAGTGATGATATATACACTATCTGATCGTTAAAATCAAACTTTAGTAGGTTAATATATCGTTCTCTAGCTAGTCGGTAATTAGTGTGTCTTTGCTTTTAAAAATAAACACGACTTCACGTAGCTAATTGTCGTAACAATTACCTCTCATACGATCCGTAGAAGGGGTCGCTGATGGCAGGTAAACATCGTTCATGTCTTACTATGGATCAAATATCCGAACACTATGGTTGATTACATATTTCTGAAAAATATCTGCCAACGATTTCAACCTTCGTCCCTCAGAATCGTAAAGTAATTAGTACTAGCTTGCAGGGGGGTAATGTTCCACAGACAGTGTTCTTTCAGATTGCCAAACAAGATAATATCAAAAACGTGTGCTAACCCGAACCACTTGTTCTAAGACTTCGACACTAGTGTAGAAATAGGAGGAAAAAATAACTTAACAGACATCTCCATGTTAGATTGTATTGAAACATCCTATCTTTGTCGAAAAGCTTGTGTCTGCAGCTAGCCACCTTCAGATGCACTTATTCAAACGTGCTGAAAAGAGATAGTACGCTGGAATAACTGGCGACAGAGCTAGATCTCGTTTCTGGGGGGTGACTTTTCACGGAAATACTATAAAAAGTGAGTTTTCAGATTTTAAATTTCCAAACTTCGGTGGTTCTTTACTATATGCAAAGTATTTTTGTGATATTCATCCGTGTGTACGCAATGGACCGTGATTTACCAGCGTGGGGGAGGGGGGGTTAATATTTTATGATTTTTCCTGTATTACTCCTTCCGCTACGGTGTGACTTTTATCGGTCGCTCCTTATATGACACTTGTTAATAGTCGTTTTTTCTATCTTACAGTATTTGCGATGTAATCTGTTGTTTTTACAGCCATCCCACTGCATTTTTATACTTTCTCTCTCGTCACAGTTATTCTGCTTTCAAAAGAATTGTGAAAATATTTACCTATCCCATTGTGCGAATTTACAGATATCCCTTTACATTTTCGTTTATGCACGTAATTTAGTTAAACGACCTAGTCACATACTGTATCGGGGGGTTAAAGTACTGAATAGGCTATTGTGAGATTTTCGTCGTAAGCAGATATACGGAATCAGATCCGATGATGCTTGCAATTTATCTGCTTTGATCGTATGGTTTATTAGAAAGGGAAGATGTATTAGTGTTTGAACTTTATGCATGCTTTCTCTCACAAAATAATTAATGAGCGTTTTACGAATCTGTGTCGTGAAGCAGACTCAATCTTTCATTCTAAATGCTTACTCAGCCTATGGACAGGTAGTTTGTCGATGTAATGACAAGTCTGATGTGTAGATAGACACTTTGATTAGCGAATGTCAGAAAAAGTCGTTGAATGTGTAAAACATCCCTTGTGATCCTGACCGCATCGACCGGGGAATGAACTCAGAAGATTGTGGGGTCGGAACTTTACAGAGGTCTATTCATATTTGATAATTTCTCGAGGGTTATGATAGTATAGTGAGCGAGGATCCCAGTCTACATTACTGTTGTCAAGTTCTGTACATTACGTTTCACACAAGTCCGTTCACGGTTTTCTAGTGCACGGTCGTATCGTTTAGTGCGGGTCGTCCTTGGCGTCGAAGTCGCTCGCGTTCCGCAGAAAACTGCGCATTATCGCGGTTGGAAAAAATAAAAAGGTTGAAACTCAACCCCAGAATGTCATATGAAAATTTGAAGTGAGCTTGTATAAGGATACTAATACTACCACGTAACAAATGACACCGGGGACGGATTTGTTCCCTTTTCTAATGCACAAGGTCAAATCCTATTCTTCCTGAATCGAACCATACTCCTTTCAGCAGGAACTAAAGTTTTTTTGTTTTTTTTTCACGGAAACGTATGAATTCTACTTTTAACATTCTGGCGCACAATCTTTACCCGGTAAAAGCATGTAACTGGGACTGCATCGAGTAGCGTTGCTTCCTAGGAAAGAGTTTGCTGAGGATACAACCGTAATAAGTATTTTTAAACAACGCCGTCGTGTAACGGGATAGTTTTTAATTTCGTAGGACTTTTGTTAAAAACCATTCGGGGCAAGGATCCGAACACGGGCTTTTTAGGTCGACCCTATTACCTTCAATATTTTTCATCAGGAGGAATAAAATCAGATTTTTTCCTTTTATTAATTTTTTTCTGCCGGATTGCCACTGTGAGGCGGTCCTTCTAGTGAAAATGTGCCGGCCCAATAGTCGCAGAGTTGAAAGAAATAAGTATTGATTAAAACGGACTTTAGATCAGTTATAAGTATAGTAATATTCTGAGCGCTTGGAGAACGTGACAGCCACATGGACTTCTGATAGCGTAGCATTCAGCAGGGGCCATGCATTCCACTGCAGCTCTGGAACATATAGCGGATTCGAAGTATCAGCCGCCGTTGCAAATGAAATTTCAGCGGATTAGTGTAGACAAGTTGAGAGGTGTGTGTGAGACGTATTATTTTTTTTATAGCTGAAGTATTAAACTACGACCTCCCTACTCCATTAATGTGCATTCGTGATGGAACTAAAGTTTTGCACGCGACGTACTTTTAACATTCTACCTCGTACAAAAAAAAAAATATTTTTTCACCCGGTTTCACCAGCGTGATGAGACATACGCAAACGACGGAGAAAACGATTTTTTTTTTAAACTGTTTTACCTGATTTTTCTTCGAACAGTGTTACTCTCCCGTACCGCGGATACAGCAGTAATAAGTATTTTTAAAACGTGGCGTAATAAAACTGTTAATCATACTTTTGCAATCACAATGTTTTTTGAAGTGACTTAGTAAAGGAAATTGGGAACACGGATCAAGGCTGTGAGTGGGTTTTCACGATGTACGGAAGCAGTACAGGTCCAAGATTCATTCGTCAATAAAAACCTTGTGATTCCCCGTTTGGAATAATTTCGTAGGGTTTAACCGTCCGTCAGCGAGAGGTTGTTCCGTGGTGAGGATCCGAACACGAAGTCTTTTAAGTCGAACCTATTACCCCATCAATATTTTTCATCATGACGAATAAAATCAGATTTTATTAATTTTTCGCCCGATAGCATTTTTTATTTTCTGCGGGGGCTGTTACTGCAGGGGTAGGGTTTCTTCTAGTAAAAAATGCAACAAACAGTAATCGCTAGGGATAAAAGAAATAAGTGTTGGTTTTAAAATGGTTATAAAAATACGTATATGAAAAGACTGTCGGTGTAAGATCTAAATTTCAAAAGTGGGAGAGGGAGCCTACCCGCAATAACTATGCTATAAGAGTTGTTAATCCTAACACACTGTGTAAAATTATACTGAAGGTTAAACATCCCCAGTGCTCAGTCTTCTGATACGTGTCACTCGCTGGTCACTCCACGTTACTTTCCCCTTGTTGTGACGTCACCTACCCTCAGAGAACAACATCGTATGAGTCATCACACTGAGCGCTGGACACTCAACCTCCCAGGGCGATTGTGTCACGAGATGTTTCGTTGCTACCTGACCGGTAAACAGACACGTGTGGGCATGACTCCACGTACGACTTCAGGAATGCCTTTTCCATTGCAGGTTGGTTCTTGTTAGGAGTTCACAGAGGGAAGCTGGGGTAGCGCGTTCGACTCTCGTTGCCGAGGAGAAGTTTTTTTTTTTTCGATAAAACGCCTCTACAGAAAACTGTTTTTTTTAATAAAGGTAAGGGAATTTTGATGAGTGTTTAATTACTAGGGAGTTTAATAGCAGGGAATTTTAATTATAAAGGAATCGTTTAGTCGTCCTGGCTAAATGAATAGCAAAGGGTTTTAATTGCTAAGGAATAAATACAACTCTGTGAGTTGATTTACAATTTGAGATCTGCATTCAAAAGAGTTCAGTGCTAGTGTTGGCTTTGATGTAAGAAATACATAGAAAAAGCTAGGTTAATATCTGAAATGTGTGACCCGCATCTAAGCCACCGCAAGTACACGGCGTATTCCCGTGCGTCCTGGAATCCACAGAGCGAGGGACGATTTTTTTTTTCCGGTGAAACACATCTACAGAAAACTGATTTTTATTTCGACCGTGGAGTGATTTTAATAAAGGTGAGAAATATTTTGACGAGTGTTTAATTACTAGGGAATTTTAATTATAAGAAAATCGTTTAGCCGTCTTCGTGGGATAAATACAGCTTTGTGAGTTTGATTTACAATTTGAGATCCGCATTCAAAAGAGTTCAGTGGTAGTGTTGGTTTTGATGTAAGAAATACATAGGAAAATCTAGTTATAAAGAATGCTAGGTTAATATCTGAAATGTCTGGCCCGCATCTAAGCCACAGCAAGTACACGGTATAGTCCGGGAACCCAAGACAGTCGGACGGAATCCACAGAGCGAGGGACGATTTTTTTTTTTTTTTTTTCCGGTGAAACACATCTACAGAAAAACTGATTTTTATTTCGACCGTGGAGTGATTTTAATAAAGGTGAGGAATATTTTGACGAGTGTTTAATTACTAGGGAGTTGATTAACGGAGTTTGAGAATTTTTCCACTGCAGACGTGTGTTCTAAAAGCAGATTTAACATGTCATCCCTACGAATAATTTAAACCATTATTAATTTCACCCTATGGTATTTTCTATGGAAACAGTAAGAGTAAAATGAGTTTCAACTGTAGGATGATTTTTAATAGAGGTAAGGGAATTTGATGAGTGTTTAATTACTAGGGAATTTTGTATCATTCCTTTCTGTACAATTATTCTGAGACCGGTCAATCGTTCCATGCAATTATTCTGAGACTTGCATCAGCCGAGTGAGGGAGGTGGTCTTAAAATATAGGAAGGGCTTAAAAGGTCAACCGGGGGGTCTGCAGGAGGGCTTAAAATATAGGTCAACCATTGGGACAAAATAAAGAAAAATCGGGAATTAGAGTTAAAATAAGGAGGTTTTTCCGAAAATAGTACTCTTCATTGTCAACAGAAGGCATCAGGGTTTTTTCATAAGGGGGAAGAAATTTTTAATAGGGGGGAGTAATTTTTAATAGGAGGGGGAAATCAAAGAATTAAAATAAGGGTTTTTGGAGAATTAGTGTTCCTCACAGGCACCAGATGACGCCAGGGGTTTTTTCATAAGGGGGGAGGAATTTTTTTATAAAGGGGGAAATCAAAAATCGAAGAATTGGAATAAAATTAGGGGTTTTTTTTGGGAAAATAGTACTTCTCACTGTCAACAGATGGCGCCACTGAGGGGGAAGTGGGGTGCAAGGGGGAGGAATTATTAATAAAGGGGCGTGGCCCGTTACGTAATGATTATGTAATGATTACGTCATGTTGCGTCATAGGGGAGTGGGCGTGGTCGGTGACGTCATAGGGGCATGGTCGGTGACGTCATAGGGGGAAAGCACTAGTGGGGGTACGGTATAATGGCACTATACTACTCAGGTCATATATGGGAGCTGCAATTGGATATGACCATTATCTTGTTAAAAGTGTCTTGCAACTTAAATTTAAAAAGTGTTGTGCTAGGGTTAAAATTTTACCTTTAATACTGAAACTCTGAAAGACCCAGTTATAGCTAAAGCTTACTATGATAGGTTACTTAGTCATTACGAGAGTCATGATTTGCTTACTACTGAAGTTGAGGAAGAATGGGATCATTTTAAACAGGGTTTTTTGGACACTAACAATACTCTTTTAGGAAAAAAGGAGCAGAAGAGACAGAATTATCTGAGTGATAAGGCACTTGAGCTTATTTTGGAAAGAAAAAACTGTAGGAATGTCCTTAATCAATAACCTACTAATCCAAATAGAAAGCATTTCAGAGAGCTTAATAAACGTGTAAAGGATCAGTTAGCTGCTGATAAGAATCTGGTTTCATGGCTTGGCTGACAAAGCCGAGGAAACAGTTAGACAGCACAACAGCAGAGAGCTGTACCAGATAGTTAATGCTTTGTGTGGTAGAAAACGGACAGGTATACAGGGATTGAAGGATAAACAAGGTAAGGTTATAGAAGGTGAGGATTCTCTCATGGTTTGCTGTGCTGAGCATTTCAGTGATGTTCTAAACAATGTGGTTAGTTCTACTCCCATTGTTTTCATGTGATAGATGCATTGGTGGCTTTAATGTTGACCCTATAACACAATCTGAAGTTATTTTGGCTGATTCTAAACTTAAACTTCATAAATCCCCAGTTGTAGATTAAATTACTACGGAAATGCTTAGAGCTGGGAATGTTTCTGTTAGCACTTGGATCACTGAAATTCTGAATATCATTTATGATAGAGGCATGGTTCCTAAGGATTTTACCAGAGCTATTATTATCCCTATTTTCAAAAAAGTTGATCGCAGTTCTTGTGATAACTATAGAGGGTATCAGCATACTCTCTGTTCCAGGTAAAATTCTTTGCATGATTGTGCTTAATAGAAATAAAATTTGGTTGACAGGCAATTGCTGATGAGCAATGTGGATTCAGAAGTGGTAGGGGATGTGTAAATCAAATATTTTGATTTAGGTAGATTCTTGAGAAATGGTTAGAGTTTCAGAAACCTTTGGTTGCTAGCTTTGTTGATTTCAAAAAGGCTTTTGACTCTGTTGATCGTCATAATTTGTGGTTGATTGTGAAATCATATGGCATACCAGACAAGTTAGTTAACATAATGAAAGCTCTCTATAATAACACTGAGTCGTGTGTGAGAGTTGGTAAGGCTTGTAGCAATTGGTTTAGCATTACTTCTGGTGTTCGACAAGGGTGCATTTTGTCTCCTTTTCTCTTTAGTTTGGTTATTGATTAGGTTATGCGAAATTCCCTCAAAGGGAAAGATTTTGGCCTTACATGGACTGGAGATACGAAAATTTCTGATTTAGATTATGCTGATGATTTAGCCCTTTTGGCAAATGATGTTGATGAGATGAACTCTTTCATTCGAGCTGTTGAAGAAACTGGTAGTAGAGTAGGTTTGGTTATAAACAGAGAGAAATCTAAAGTGATGAAAATTGGTTAGGCAGGCAGTGATTCAGTTAATCTGAATGGTTGCAATCTTGAACAGGTGTCACAGTTTAATTATCTTGGGAGCTGTGTAACAATACTGGTGATGTGCGGCATGAGATTAACAGACGAATAGGGATTGCTGCCGGGACTTTTAAGAATCTATGGAGAGTGTGGAGAAAGAGGCGTATACACCTAAAGATTAAAATTAGTCTGTATAATAGTTTAGTTCTTTCTAGGGTTAGTTATGGTAGTGAAACGTGGACGCTGTGTAATCAAGATAACTGGAAACTAGATGCTTTTGATTCCAGATCGCAGTATCTTTGGTATTAGATGGTTCAACTTTGTAATTAATGATGAGGTTAGGCAAAGGAGTTTTGCAACCTCCTTTATGCAGCATATTGTGCAGAGAGAGATTCCGTTGGTTTGGCCATGTTGTCCGTATGGATAATTATAGATTGGCGAATAGGGTTATGAACAGTGTGCCTAAGGTCTTCAGAAAGAGGGAGAGACCAAGGATGCGTTGGGCAGACAATGTCAAACAGGACCTTGTTAGAATTGGTGTGCAGTGGCCAGATGTAACAGATGTAGCTCAGGACAGACTTGCTTGGAGAACTAAATTGCACGGTCTGGTTGAACCTCCGTAGCCCAAGGCTGTTTGGGGATGATGATGATGATAATGATGATGATCACAATTACCAGATTATTTTCTTATAGACTGTTTAACCAAGTACAACAAGAAAAAAATATCAGCGATACAGATACAACGTTTTTATTTTTAGTTGACATTTTTATATTATTATACCAGTTAAACGTACCTGGCGCTGCCCGGGTGCCACTTTTAACCTGTATATTCTTATTTTCTCTGCATTAGAGGTAAATAAGAACATCCCTCCCCTCGAGACTTTAGCACAGATTTTCAACAGGAAGAAATTTGCCCGGATCGTTGTTGACGTAAGCGAGCACTCCTCATAACCGTGGCTTAGTTTCTGCATAGGCTATCGAGATTTTTATTTCCATTACCACAGATTTTGTCGCCCTATGGATCCCGTGATATTCGTTCGCAAGGTCCAAATTTCTTTTAACGTTCCCCGTGTTGCCCGGTGATTGGTAAATCAGGTTCTCACTTGGCCCGCGGTTACGTTTCTACACAAATTGTGATCGCTCGTGTCTCACTTTTAATCTGCATATTCTGCTGTTTACTGCATTAAATGGTTGTTTTGTGAGTATTCCCCCCCCCCCCGACATTTTAGTACAGTTTGTACACGAAGTATTTCCCGATGTTGCAAAGGTCATTGCTTACCTGGCGCTCTTTATCAGAGCCCATCGAGTTATTTATTTCGTCAGTTTTTGGCATTCTGTTATTCCCGTTGTACTTTACTGAAATATCCCAAATTTCGTAGGCGGGATCCCCCTGCCCGACCCCAATTTTGTTTAGAAAATCAGGGCCCTAGCTGCAATGGAATGCCTAATAAACAATGCCTCTGGAAATGTGGGGAATCTGGCAACGACAGCAGATTTAAATGCTATTTTTAATTCTTTACTTTCAGAGTTAGGGAGTAGTAAATGGCAACATAACATTTTACGGCAAATTCTCGTTCCCCGTAGGAATAGCAGTAAATACGTTTGGTTCTGGCAAGCCGTGCTTTTGTACTTTCGACTTGAAATTTGGCACTACAATCCGGACCACAACCAGAAACCTTCTCTGATCATTTGGAGCGTGTACGTTGATTTCCCGATTTGTGATGGCTGCCACAGATAGACACACAGACAGACAGACAGACAGACAGACCTCTTATTTTATTATATAGATATACATTCTTAATTGAAATTTTAATTTTCTTGAAAATACTGTATATCTTTGATATTGTTGCAAATTTTTATTGGTTTACCGAGCGTGATTCAAAAAAGCACACTCTAAATGAACAATGTAAATAGCAATCTAACTATAAATGAAATGATTTTAATAACTAAGGCAATAAAAATTACATCAACAAACAATTTCTCATTATATTGATGTACATCAACAAACAATTTCTCATTATATTGATGTACATCAACAAACAATTTCTCACTATATATTCAAAAACCAATATGCTATCTGTCAGTACCTTAAAATTAAGTGTGATAATCACAATTACCAGATTATTTTCTTATAGACTGTTTAACCAAGTACAACTGAAAAAAATATCAGCGATGCAGATACAACATTTTTTATTTTTAGTTGACCTTTTTCTTAACCGTGTACTAACAACATCAATAGTAATAAACTCTTTTAATTCTCCCGCGCGAACCCCAAATAAAATAATTCTTCATGGATTAACGCGCACAAAGCCTAATATAATTAACTTTCTACTTGACATTATTTCTTCCGAGCATCTAACTCATTCAACTAAAAGTAGCCTGCTGAGAACAACAACTGGAATTATCTAACTTTTTGAAATGAACTCCTCATTCGATAGGGTAAGTGACGAAAATCCCATTCTCCGTGTTCACCTATCTCGTTCGCCATAGACCGGTGTTCATTGTTGCACGTTCTGCTTTCGTTACAATATAAACCATATCAAGTCTTTAAATAGAAAAGATTCTATAAAACGATATTTGGGCCCACAAGACTTTGGGCAGTTGCCAAAGTAGTCCACTGATAAAAAAAAGTTAGCAGGCCCCTGTTCTAAAATATGAATGACTCATTGGTCCAGGAATAATTTCAATACATGACATTTACTTGTAAATATACTTCAAAATTGGCACTTGAAATGCCGTTGTCATATTTATCACCAGTTATTTTTTTTCGTAGAACATTATTCAACTAAATTAAGGTTGTACTGTAACGTATGCATGACATGAACTATGCGTTTGTGCTTATGAAGTAATCATTCGGTCAAGTCTTCAAATCTTAATATAAAGCCAGCGAAGAATGTAAATAAAGCTCCAAAAGAATGCAAAGCATCAAAGTCTTCATCCTGGTTTGTAGAATTTCTTTACAGTAACCACTATCAACAATTTCCATGCAACTATCATGCAACTATCACCACTATCAACAATTTCCTTTCTGCATTAAATTGTATAGAAAACATTTTTATTTTGTTAATTGAAACCTGTTTCTTTGCAGGTTGGTGTGGCTGTAATATCACATTAAAAATCTTTAATGCACTAATCGTTTTCCTTTCCTTTTAATTATAATATTGTTACGACAGATGAACGTTCTACATTGAATTTACGATAAACGTGTCATGAACGCTCGCGTATGCTTCTGCGTGAGAATTACGTAACCAACGAATTGGAACGAAGAACCCAACTGAAGAATAAGAAAGATAGAATGGCTATGTTGGAGTTGTGGATATGTGAAAGGGGACAGTACATACACGAGAAGTGTTTAAAAAGAAGAAATATATTATATGGTGAGTGCGCAGGAGGTTATTAGTTTTATTAGTGTAAATTCTATTAGTGAATTAATAAGAAAAAATAAGAGTGGTTTACGCTTGAAGTGAAAGGACGCAGTTATATAAGAGACATTGACTATAAAAACGAAGAGGTAAACGTTAATTGAATAGACAGAGCTAGTCTTAACTGTTCTCTACGAAGAGATTATTACTTTATGTACGATAGTATTTTGTTTATTTATAAATAATTTCATCCATGCTTTTGTAATAAATTGCATTGTTTTGCAATTAACATTGTAAAATATTTACTTTAATTCATGCTGTGCTTATTCATTTTTATTCTTAACAATATTATTAAACAATGTAATAAACAATATATATATATATAATATTAAGTTTAAAAATTATGTATATTACATACATTCCTACAGAAAATTCAAAATCCACATACAGCCATGGACTATAGAGGTCCTACCAGACTATAATTTTGCTCTCCACACTTTCTGTGCCGAGCAACAGCTGCATTGCAACAATGGAGGCCAATTCTAAGAAGATCCCATTTGACAATGTCTGCCCATCGCATCCTGATTCTGCAGCTCCAATAAAAACACTTTCAATCAAGACGAACTTTGATTTCTGTATCTTCGACATCGCTTACAAAAGTAATATTCGAAATGAGAGGAAATACTCCAAGTTTAATAATTATTAAATATTCTCTGCATTTCTTATAAATTCCCTTCTACGCTTAATAGTGCGAACTTTTTACTTCTCATTTCTATATGAATTTCTGACACTCATTTTTCTAACTTGGGAAAAAACGGCATGAAAATAGAAAATGGTGCAAGATTGTTGAGGATGAAAATGTCATAACAAATCGCTACGAAATATCTGCATATTTAAATTTAAATTATGATTTTTCTATAGCCTGTACAATTAAACCAATTTTTATATACATCGCATGCTAAATTTTTCCATACATACTTTTTTTATTTTTTCCCCTAAGTGCAAATGAACATTTTCCTTATATTGATTTCACTTTGCATTTTAAGAAATGTTTTACACAACAGAGAAATTATCAAATACTCTATTAAATCTATAATATTAAAAATATTCCCTCAGTTTCAAAATTCACTCTTACTGGTAATCTAAGGGTTAGGTAGGTTTTACTTTCTTTCGAATAAATATTTTTTGTTAATTATATAATATTCTTTTCAGTTCGTGCATATCTTGATAAAGCAAAGAAAGAATTTGGAGAAAAAATGATTAATCATCAAAAAGTAAGTACTTTTTTTCACTTAATCAGTTTAACTTTACACACTTACTAAGCTTTTTTAAGTTACTAAGCCAACCCAGTTTCTCTTTGTCCATATTCTCTTCCTATCAATCTCCCTCATACTGCTTATTTTTCATTCATTTATTTGCCAATTTGAAGTAAATATCTTTCAACTATTGTTGAATTTTTATTAATAATAAACATAAACAATTTTATTGGTATCACCACTATGAATTACATACACATACACACACACACACATAATCCTCAAGCATTCATGGGCTTTAAGGATATCCACCCACACTGCACAATTTAGTTTACGATATACGCCTATCCTGAGGTGTTGCACTTGTCCAATTCTAACACGGTTCTGTTTGACATTGTCTGCCGATGGCATCCTTGGTCTCCACCTTTTCCTGAGACCTTTAGCCATGCGGTTCATAACCCTATTCGCCAATCTGAAGTTATCCATGTGAGTATCATGGCCAAACCAACCCAGTCTCTCTTTGCACAATATTCTGCTTAAAAGAGGTTGCCGACTCCTTCTTCTAACTTCATCATTACTTAAAAAGTAAACCACCTAATACAAAAGATAGAGAATAAGCATCTAGAATCAAAGGCATGAAGCTTCATGTTATCTCGCTTAAAAAGAGTAAACGTTTTACTACTCTAACAAACTTTAAAAGGACTAAACTATTATACAGCCCAATTTAAGTCGTTCGATGTAGCACCAATTCTTTACCTATCTTCCTGATGCTTTCCGCTTGACATTTGGCGGTTTGTCAGTTTGTGAACTTCTCAGGTCTGTAAATGGTAGCTAGGTAGTCACTGGAAGGAGAGCTATGCACCAATCCCCTGTGATGATGCATAGAACCGGCCAGGCCTAGCACCTAATGTCCGACCCCGTCCGACCGTTAGTAACTTTCAAAAGAGATACTCTCTTGTGGAAGTGAACGCAAGGGGAGGGCTGTCAGATTAGTGTGGCCTACTGATCTGGACAACTATGGCTACTTTTCTTTTTTTTTCTACCCTGCTGAGGAGTGGTTAACCACACAGGGTCCTGGTGCTGACCATATAAACCTACTGAACTGGACAGATATATGGTTCTGAGCTTGATTATGGATCCTGATTTTGCTGCACTGGTGGGCTTCTGTGGAGGGAAAATCTTCCGCTGTGTTTTCTGTTTGTTTGTGGGTTGACAGCCCCAAGTGAATAGATTCACAGGATATGTTTATCAGCTGGTGGATAATCCTGAGCAGAAGTCATCGCAGGCACCTGAACTCTTTGCTTCTATTGGCATCGTCAAATTCTACATTGGAGGAAGTCTTCCAGTGTAGATGGCTTCAGCCTTTAGTAGTGGGGGAACGGGTCTTTGCCCCATGTCTGCGATTAGGGGGATGTTTGATATTGTCGGCATTCCCTCTCTCAATAAACATAGTTTCTTTAAAACGTCCCACTAACCATTTTCTCTCCATAGGTAGTTGGAATGTGAGGACTCTGCACAGAGCTTTTTCTCTTGATGTCCTCACACAAGAATTCCACCATTATAATTTAGATATTCTCGGCTTGCAAGAGACCAGATGGACAGGTAAAGGTCAGATTCTTAAAAATAATCTTAAATTTCTCTTTTCAGGGAGGGACGACAATATGCAACACCAAGGCGTGGGTCTGCTTCTCAGCAGACACGCTAGCAATGCTCTTCTAGGATATGAGTGCATTAATGAAAGGTTTCTTACAGCAAAATTTCAGACAAATGTTAAAGACTTGAATGTTATCTGCTGTTATGTCCCCACTGATGATGCCGATGAGAATGAGAAGGATAGGTTTTATGAACAACTTCAAGATATTTTGAATTCTGTCAAGAAAGGAGATATTACCCTTGTTCTTGGTGTCTTCAATGCCAAAGTTGGTACTGACTCTGACCTTTGGGGAGGAGTAATAGGCCCTTTTGGTATTGGTAGCTGCAATTGCAATGGGCAACGTCTCCTACAGGTAAGTAAACTCAATGGATTCAGAATAACTAACACTTATTACAAACACCGCGACATACATAAGTACACATGGGTTTCACCCGATGGGCTGCATAAGAATATGATTGATTACATATTAATTAACAGCAAATGGGCTAGTTCTGTTAGGAATACCAGGGCATATAGGGGAGCTGAAATTGGATCTGACCATTACTTTGTTAAAAGTGTGTTGTAACTTTAACTTAAAAAGTGTTGTGCTAGGGTTAAAAAATTTACTTTTAATACTGAAGCTCTGAAAGATCCAGTTATAGCCAAAGCTTACCATGATAGGTTACTTAATCATTATGACAGTCATGGTTTGCTTACTACTGAAGTTGAGGAATATGGGATCATTTTAAACAGTCTTTTTTGGACACTAACAGTACTCTTTTAAGAAAAAAGGAGCAGAAGAGGCAGAATTATCTGAGTGATAAGGCACTTGAGCTTATTTCGGAAAGAAAGAACTGCAGGAATGTCCTTAATCAATAACCTACTAGTCCTAATAGAAAGCATTACAGAGAACTTAATAAACGTGTAGAAGATCAGTTAGCTGCTGATAAGAATCTTTGTCTTGGTGGTTTGGCTGACAAAGCCGAGGAAGCAGTTAGACAGCACAACAGCAGAGAGCTGTACCAGATAGTTAATGTTTTGTGTGGTAGAAAACGGAAAGGCATACAAGGATTGAAGGATAAACAAGGTAAGGTTATAGAAGGGGAGGATTCTGTCATGGTTAGGTGGGCTGAGCATTTCAGTGATGTTCTAAACAATGTGGTTAGTTCTACTCCCATTGTTTGCAATGATGATAGATGCATTGGTGGCTTTAATGTTGGCCCTATAACACAGTCTGAAGTTATTTTGGCTATTTCTAAACTTAAACTACATAAATCCCCAGGGGTAGATCAAATTATTACCGAAATGCTTAGAGCTGGGAATGTTTCGGTTACCACTTGGATGACTGAAATTGTGAATATCTTTTATGATAAAAGCATAGTTCCTAAGGATTTTATGTTCGTGTTGTTTTCTGCTGAGGTCCTGCCATCCTCTCAGATCTTCTACTGTGGCATATAAACTGACAGGCTCCTGTCAGACCTATGCGGCAAGCAGCTGCTTGAGGGGGTATTTATTTATTTATTTATTTATTGTTATCCCTATTTTCAAAAAAGGTGATCGCAGTTCTTGTGATAACTATAGGGGTATCAGCCTACTCTCTGTTCCAGGTAAAGTTCTTTCCATGATTGTGCTTAATAGAATTAAGAATCTGGTTGACAGTCAATTGCGTGATGAGCAATTGTGATTCAGAAGTGGTAGGGGATTTGTGGATCAGATATTTTCACTTAGGCAGATTCTTGAGAAATGTTTAGAGTTTCAGAAACTCTTGGTTGCTAGCTTTGTTGATTTCAAAAAGGCTTTCGGCTCTGTTGATCATTATAATTTGTGGTTGATTGTGAGATCATATGGTATACCAGACAAGTTAGTTAACATAATGAAAGCTCTCTATAATAACACTGAGTCGTGTGTGAGAGTTGGTAAGGCTTGTAGCAATTGGTTTAGCATTACTTCTGGTGTTCGACAAGGGTGTATTTTGTCTCCTTTTCTCTTTAGCTTGGTTATTGATTACGTTATGCGAAACTCACTTCAAGGGAAAGATTTTGGCCTTAAATGGGCTGGAGATACGAAAATTTCTGATTTAGATTATCCTGATGATTTAGCCCATTTGGCAAATGATGTTGATGAGATGAACTCTTTCATTCGAGCTGTTGATGAGACTGGTAATAGAGTAGGTTTGGTTATAAACAGAAAGAAAACTAAAGTGATGAAAATTGGTCAGGCAGGCTGTGATTCAGTTAATCTGAATGGTTGCAGTCTTGAGCAGGTGTCACAGTTTAATTATCTTGGGAACTATGTAACAGATAATGGTGATGTGCAGCATGAGATTAACAGACGAATAGGGATTGCTGCCGGGACTTTTAAGAATCTATGGAGAGTGTGGAGAAATAGGCGTATACACCTAAAGACTAAAATTAGGCTGCATAATAGTTTGGTTCTTTCTAGGGTTAGTTATGGTAGTGAAACTTGGACACTTTGTAAACATGATAACAGGAAACTAGATGCTTTTGATTCCAGATGCTTACGCAGTATCTTGGGCATTAGGTGGTTCAACTTTGTAACTAATGATGAGGTTAGGCAAAGGAGTTTGCAACCTCCTTTAAGCAGCATATTGTGCAGAGAGAGACTCCGTTGGTTTGGTCATGTTGCCCGTATGAATAATTATAGATTGGCGAATAGGGTTATGAACAGTGTGCCTAAAGGCCTCAGAAAGAAGGGGAGACCTAGGATGCGGTGGGCAGACAATGTCAAACAGGATCTTGTTAGAATTGGTATGCAGTGGCCAGATGCAGTATATGTAGTTCAGGTTAGACTTACTTGGAGAACTAAATTGCACGGTCTGGTTGGACCTCCGTAGCCCATGGCTGCTTGAGGATGATGATGATGATGATGATGATGATGATGATGATGATGATGATGATGATGATGATGATGATGAACTTCTCAAAACAGCTGTTCCACCATATCTTTTTGAACGCGATGTAAAAATTAATGATTTATGTGTCATATGAAAGCTTGTGACTTGTGAGCATAATCTATTATGCGATATAAAAAAAATACCTTTCCCCCATGTTTTCTTCTTCCACTAAAAAGGAGGGAAATATGAAAACGATTTCTTCCCCTATATTTCCTAAGTGCAAGTGCGGAAAATAACATGGTATGCATCAAATGCAAGAATGTGGCACGGGAAGTATCATAGGCTCTAAAAATTACCTCCCCCCTATGCTTACTTTCTCCAATAAAAAGGAGAGAAATGTGGAAAAGATTTTTCCCCTATATCTCCTGAACGCGAGTGCGGAAAGTAATAATGCTAGGCGTCACATGAAAGATTATGATTCGGGAAGTGTTATTGGCTATAAAAAAAATTGACCCCTCCCCATGGTTTGTTGCTCCAGTAAAAAGAATGGAAATATCAAAACGATTTTTCCCCTATATCTCCTGAACGCGAGTTCGGAGCAACAAATATATGCGTTAAAATAAAGATTCTGATGCGGGTGTGTCATAGGCTATAAGAAATTCACCCCACCACGTCTTCTTCCTCTACTAATATGGAAGGAAATCTGAAAACGATTTTTTCCATATATGTCCTGAACGTGAATACGGAAAGCAAAAAGCTAAGTGTCAAATGAAAGATTCTGATGCGGGGAGTGTCATATGCTACAAGGCTGGATTG
Organism: Ryuthela nishihirai; assembly: GCA_038380435.1. Taxonomy (NCBI): domain Eukaryota; kingdom Metazoa; phylum Arthropoda; class Arachnida; order Araneae; family Heptathelidae; genus Ryuthela; species Ryuthela nishihirai. Next base: position 72,856,746 of record JAWZYU010000003.1, read on the forward strand.
AATTGTTTTACCTCTGAGCGGCACTTTTTTGCACACCATGGGCTAAATGGCCAGGCCACAAGGACCCCGAAGGCTCAGAGAAGGTTGGGGGAGGGGACCTACTGGAACAGCTGTTGGGAGACAGACGGTAGGCCATCAGCGTGTTCTTTAACGTGCACAGGGTATGGCTCTCCCGCATACGGGGCCACGGCTTAACGTCCCATCCGACGGACGTCGGCCTTTCCAAGCCCATCGGTGTCCCCTACTGACCGTGGGCAGGGCGGGGAAATTTTGCGGAGAAAAATCTCAACGCTGACCCAGCTGGGACTCGAACCTGGGAACTACAGATTACGAGCCTAGCGCGCTACCGACTGAGCCACCCCCGCCCCTTATATGCTACAAGACATGACCCTCCCCCCTTCTCATTATTTCTTCCTATACTAAAAAGAAGATAAATATGAAAACGATTATTCCCCTATATTTTCTGAACGCGAGTTCGGAAAGCAAGAAACCTATGCGTCAAATGAAAGATTGTGGTGCTGCGAGTGTCATAGGCTATAAAAAATTGGTCCCCCCATACTTTCCTCCTGCACTAAAAAGGAGGGAAAGAAGAAAACTATTTTTATCCTATATCTCCTGAGCGCGAGTATAGAAAGTAACAAAGTTATACGTCGAATGAAATATTGTGGCGCGGAGAGTGCCATAGTCTATAAAAATTGACCCCTCCCCATGCTTTCTTCTTCCACTAAAAAGGAGGGAAATATGAAAATGATTTTCCCCCTATATCTCCTGAACACGAATGCAGAAAGTAACTAAGCTATGCGTCAAATGAAACATTGTGATTCTGGGTGTGTCACAGGCTATAAAAAAATTGACACAACCCCATGCTTTCCTCCTGCACTAAAAATGAGAGAAGTATGAAAACCATTTTTCTCCTATATCTCCTGAACACGAGTGCGAAAAGTAACAAAGCTATGCGTCAAATGAAAGATTATGATGTGCAGAGTACCATAGTCTATAAAATATTATAGACATGATTTTTTCCTCTAATAAAAAGGAGGAATATACGAAAATGATTTTTCGTCTATATCTCCTGAATGCGAGTGAGGAAAGTAACAAAGCTATGTATCAAATGAAAAATTTTAATGCGGGGAGTATCATAGTCTATAAGAAAAAAATCCCCCCATTCATTCTTCCTCCACTATAAAAGGAAACATGAAAACTACTTTTCCTTTATAATTCCTGAACACTAGTGCAAAAAGTAACAAAGCTATGCGTCAAATGAAAGATTATGATACCAGGAGTGCTATATTACATAAGGAATTGACCCTCACACCCTCTCCCCTCCCTCGTGCTTTCTTCCTCCACTAAAAAGAAGGGAAATATGAATAGGATTTTTTTCCTATATCTCCTGAACACGAGTGCGGAAAGTTACTAAGTTAAGCGTCAAACGAAAGATTGCGACACGGGGTTTGTCATAGACTATAAAAAATTCACTCAATCCCATGCTTTCTTCCTCCACTAAAAATGAGTGAAATATGAAAAAATTTCTCCTCTATAACTCCTGAACACCAATGCGGAAAGTAACTAAGCTATGCGTCAAAAAAGATCGTGACACGGGGTGTGTCATAGGCATAAAAAATGCTCCCTCCCTCCCATGCTTTCTTCCTCCAATAAAAAGGAAAGAAATGTGAAACTATTTTTCCCTTATATCTCCTGAGCGCGAGTGTGGAAATGAATCAAGTGAAACACTGTGATGCGCGGAGTACCGTAGTCTATAAAATATTAACCCACACATGATTTCTTCCTCCACAAAAAAGGAGGGATATACGAAAACGATTTTTCGCTAATATCTCCTGAACGTGAGTGTGGAAAGTAACAAAGCTATGAATCAAGTGAAAAATTGTAATGCGGGGAGTATCAGACGCATTTAAAAAAAAATCCCCCAATGCATTCTTCCTCCACTATAATCGAAGGAAATTTCAAAACTATTTTTCCCCTATGTCTCCTGAGCGTGAGTGTGAAAAGTAACAAAACTATGCGTCAAATGATAGATTGTGATGCGGGGAGTGACATCGTCTTTTCTGTCACTAAAATTGAGGGAAATATGAACGCGATTTTTCCCCTACATCACATGAACGCGAATCCGGAAAGCAAAAAGCTAATTGTCAATTGAAAGATTCTGATGCGGGTTGTGTCATAAGCTATAAGAAATGATCCCCCCCCCCCTTCTCATAATTTCTTCTTCTAATAAAAAGGAGAGAAATATAAAAACGATTTTTCCCTTATATTAACTGAACGCGACTGCGGAGAGCAACAAAGCTTTGCGTTAAATGAAAGATTGTGGTGCGAGGATTTTCATAGACTATAAACAATTGCCCCTCCTTACATTCTTCCTCCTAAAAAGGAGGGAAATATGAAAACAATTTCTCGCCATATCTCCTGAACGGGAGTGCGGAAAGTAACAAAGCTATACATCAAATGAAACATTGTCATGCTGGGAGTGTCATACGATATAAAAAAAATTGACCCCTCCCACTACTCCATCTTCCATTAAAAGGGAGGGAAATATAAAATCGATTTTCCCCCTATATGTACTGAACGTGAGTACAGAAAGTAACAACGCTGAGCTTCAAATAAAAGATTGTGATGCAGGGAACGTCACACGCTAGAAAAAATTCATCGCCCTCCATGCTTTCTGCCTCCACTAAAAAGCAGATAGATATGAAAGCAATTTTCCCCCTATATTCCCTGCATGTGACTGCGAAAAGTAACAAAGTTATTCGACAAATGAAACATTGTGATGCAGTGAGTGTCATAGGCTATAAAATATTGACTCCCCCCTTGCTTTCATCCTCCCTAAAAAAGAGGGAAGAATGAAAACGATTTTCCCACTTTATTTCCTGAACGCCAGTGCAGAAAGTAACAAAGCTATGCATCAAATTGAAGAGGCTGACGTGGGGAGTGTCATAGGATATCAAAAATTAACTCCCCCCCCCCCCCCCACATACACACGCGCGATTTCTTCTTCCACTAAAAGGGAGTGAAATACAAAGCGCTTTTTCCCTTATATCTCCTCAACGCGAGTGCGGAAAGTAACAAAATTATGCGTCAAATGAAACATTGTGACGCAGGGAGTGTCGTAGGCTACAAAAAATTGTCCCCTCCCTCATGCTTTCTTCCTTCACTGAAAACGAGAGAATAATGAAAATGATTTTTCCCCTATATCTCCTGAACGCGAATGCGTAAAATAACAAAATTATGCATCAAATGAAAAATTGTAACGCGGGGAGTGTCACAGGATATAAAAAAAGTGACCCCCCACGCACACGATTTCTTCTTCCACTAAAAGGGAGGGAAATGTGAAAACGATTTTTCCTCTATATCTCCTGAACGCTAGTGCGAAAGTAACAAAGCTATGCGTCAAAGAAAGATTGTGACACAGGAAGTGTCATAAGCTATAAAAAATTGACCCCACCCCATGCCTTCTTCCTCCACTAAAAAGGAGGGAAATGTGAAAACGATTTTTCCCCTATATCTCCTGAACGCTAGTGCGAAAAGTAACAAAACTATGCGTCAAATGAAAGATTGTGATGCGGGGAGTGTCATAGGCTATGAAAAATTGACCCCTCCCGCATGTTTTCTTCATCCACTAAAAAGGAGATAGATATAAAAACAAATTTCCTCTATATCTCCTGACGACGACTGCGGAATATAACGAAGCGATATATATTACATACGTCAAATGGAAGATTGTGATGCAGTGGGTGTCATAGGCTGTAAAAAATTGACTCCCCCATGTTTTTATCCTCCACTAAAATGGACGACAGTATGAAAACTATATTTCCCCTATATCTCCTGAACACGAGTGTCGAAAGTAACAATACTATACGCAAATGCAATAATGTTACGCGGTGAGTGTTATGGACTATAAAAAATTGACCCATGCTTTCTTCCTCCACTGAAAAGGAAGGAAATATGAAACGATTTTCCCCTAAATCTCCTGAACGCGACTGCGGAAAGTAACAAAGCAATGCATCGAATCAAAGATTTTGACCCGGGAAGTATCAGAGATTATAAAAAAATTGACTCCCTCCCTCATGCTTTCTTCCTCCACTAAAAAGGAGGGAAATATGAAAACAATTTTTCCCCTATATCTCCTGAAGTCGAGTGCGGCAATTAACAAAACTATGCGCCAAATCAAAAATTGTGATGTGAGGTGTGTCATAGGATATAAAAGAATGATCCCCTCTCCCTAAGATTTCTTCTTCCACTAAAAGGGAGGGATATATGAAAACGATTTTTCCCCTATATCTCCTGGAGGCGAGTGCGGAAAGTAACAGTGCTATGCGTCAAATGAAAGATTTAGACGCAGCGAATGTCATAGGCTATAGAATATTGCTCCCCCCAATGCTTTCTTCCTCCACTGAAAAGGAGATAAATATGAAAACGATTTTTTCCCCTATATCTCCTGAAGGCGAGTGCGGAAAGTAACAGTGCTATGCGTCAAATGAAAGATTTAGACGCAGCGAGTGTCATAGGCTATAAAATATTGCTCCCCCCACCCCATGCTTTCTTCCTCCACTGAAAAGGAGATAAATATGAAAACGATTTTCACCCTATATCTCCTGAAGGCGAGTGCGGAAAGTAACAGTGCTATGCGTCAAATGAAAGATTTAGACGCAGCGAGTGTCATAGGCTATAAAATATTGCTCCCCCCCCCATGCTTTCTTCCTCCACTGAAAAGGAAATAAATATGAAAATGATTTTTTCCCTATATCTTCTGAACGGTATCTTCTGTGCGGAAAGTAATAAATGTATCCGACAAATGAAAATTTCTCACGCGGGGAGTGCCATAGGCTATAAAAAGTTGACTCCTTCTCTATGTTTTCTTCATCCACAAAAAAGGAGGGAAATATGAAAACCATTTTCCCCCTATGTCTTCTGAACGTGAGTACG